>JAOEGL010000009.1:19642695-20242695 GCA_034509955.1 Urosaurus nigricauda
TGTTTTTTTCTGCAAACTTGCAGAGAAACTGTCCACTTGAGAAATTCTTTCAAATAGCTTACTTTCAAAAGCCACGTTTACTAAATTTGATTTTCTCTGCTGACACACAAAATGCCTGTATGGTGTCAGCACCTGTGTCAAAGTTGGTAATGAATTTTCACACAGAGCTGTAGATGCACCAGTAGTAAGTCCTGCAGTGTACAAAGAGTACAGGCATACAAAGGCATTCTTGAACTTGTACAGTGTTTCAGCAAATGTGTGTAATGTTAGTATTAAGGTTTTGCAGGATTCTACCATATCTAGAAAGCAAGGTGGAAATTTCATTAAGAGAAACTGAGAAGAATGAACAACTAGGAACAGATGATATTCCAATTGAACTGCTGCAATCCACGTACATAGAATCATCTCTCGTGCTAACTAAAATATGCCAACAAATATGGAAAACCAAACGCTGGCCAACAGACTGGCAATGATCAATATATATCCACTACCTGTGGATGCACTGGTTTGGAAATTGTACCTTTAAGAGTACACCCCCCCCAAACCCCCAGCCAGCCTAAAGGACTGTTTTAGCTATGCTAGGTGAAAGGAGTTACGGGAGTTGTAGTTCAAAAATTACTTTCATAAGCTCTGATTAAAGGAATGATTCTCCAAGCTAGAATTGTACCTGTTCAGGACAGAATTGTCTAACACCCTTTAACTAAAGCATAACCACTTTTCCATGGAAAACGGAGGGGTCAAACCTTTGAAATGACCTCATTTCTGTATGACAAGTTGATTTTTCCCACAACCAATTAGTTCCTCCATCCCTATATTCAGCCTAAAAAAGTGTTAGAGATTTTGGTATAAGATGTGGATGGAGTCTGGGTGCTGTAAATAAGATCACACACTCTTATGGCTTTGGATAGGCTTGTTTTTATTATTAAAAAGATTCCATCACAGCAAGGTTTTTTGTGGAGCTTTCGGGCTATTTTGGCATGTTGTAGAACATGGCCACATAGCCCGAAACTCCACAAAAAACTATGAATGCCAGCCATGAAGGCCTTCGACTCCACATCACAGCTAGGTTCTATGTATGTTTAGGAGAAACAGTCCCAGGTGTGATTCCCACTACCTTTTAAACCAGATCACAAATCAGCTTGAACCAGTTCAAATGGCCCTGGTTCCTTCTTGAATCAAATTGCTGAAGTGATTCAGAGAGGGGGGCCATGCACTGAACCAATTTAATCTGCATCTTTTTGACACTGATGTTTTCCATGTCTTTTTGGATAAATCGATTCTACACAGGTGTGAACCAGATGCGAATTGGAATTGATTTAAATTCCAGCTGGAACGAGTACATTTTGAATGGATTCATTCATCAATGTGAACCACAAGTGGGTTATTTTACAGGGGGAAAATGCAATGGGGCAAATGTAGTGGGAACCACGCTCCGCTGTTGAATCAATCCATCCATTTGGATCACACACCAATTTATTTGTAAGTGGGAATGAGGCCCCAGTATGTTTGATTGGGCTAATTCTGGGGACAGTGTGAAAAAATATTGCAGCCTTATTGGACAAGACATTTTACAGAGTAACTAAGCAAATGGCAGAACCCTGTGCCAAGCATCTTATATTCTAAATTTAGAAGTGTGTGTGTGTGCATATGTGTTCAGGGTGGGGGTGTATAACTGGGGAGATCACCAGAAGATGGATGGAGCTATCAATCACTGGGCCTTTTCTCATCAGCTGCACCCTGGCTAGTTAACAAAGAACAGCTCATTCCCAAAGCTCTTCTGCTGTTCCTCTCATTAGCATAAATATTGTTTTCCATTATTAGCAATGCAGCACATTCAACAGATGCAAATTAATCTGTCATCTGAATGGATCTGTGAAAAGGGCAACTCTGAATTCAATTAACTAGGATCTAGCCCATTCTGGAGAGCAAAAGGCTGAGTTCTGGCTATGGAGACTCTCCCGTGGGTGAACAGTTCACCCTCCAAGCACAGGGACCCGTTGTGGTTTCCAGAAGCCAAGGGATCATATTCAAAGTATAAACAGATTTTGTCCACTTCATTCTGCTGGTGTTCTGTGGGTTTGCTGTGCTCTGCATTCCACATCTGTACTATAATGTAACTAGGAAATATCCTAAACAGAAACATAGGTTCAGTGTATGCACAGTTCTCTGTTCCTTCCATTCATTTGCAACTGTTGCTTTAGAACATCCTTCTGAGACAGATGTCAAAACAATTTATTTTTATTTATTGGATTTATTGGATTGATTTATTTTTATTTCCATTGTTCTATTCCAAGTGAGGACAAGCCAAATCAGGAGGTAGATTGCTATTACTAAATTTAGAGATGAGAAACAGAACAATAGAGTATGATGTGTTGTTTCCATTGGGCCCAGGTGGACAGGCAGGATAGATCAGGTAATTCAAAGAGAAATTAAGAGGAGAAGAATTTTGGCCGGGATCATGTTGGTTTGTCCCAACTAGAGTAGACCCCCTGGATCAATGGTTAAGTGGTGGCAAAACACATAGGTAAATGCCATTGTTCCAATGAATCTCCTCTAGTTGGGACTAGTAATAGGATACAGGACAAAAATCTACTATGTAATTAGCTGTGGTATCATGAAGTAAGAAGAGGCTTAGTAGGATCTTTTGCTCAATAAAAAGGTAAAAGTAGATGATTGTGAATAAATCGGTGTGCATCCCAAAGGATCATAATATTTTTGGGATCTCCCCTTCCAAGAAAGGTTGAAAGATCCATCTCTATCTTTTCCCAATATATGGCCAAAGCACGTCAGCCTTAGTCACAATTGTGACACAATTGGCACAATCATAATCCTCTGCACCTCCCATCTAGTTCACTGGGCATCCACTGCATGGGAATAAGGAGGTCCAATTTGCCAGTGTTCAGAGTGAACAATGTTTCTGCCAGGTTTGGGTTTTGGGGTTGGTTACAGGAGAGGTTACCTACTTAAGTATATTTAATTATACTGAACTAAGTATACATAACTAAGTAGCTGATATAGAAACACAGGTCCAGGTGTTTGTTATGGCGGCATGGAAGCATCAAGAGAATGGAACAAGTGACTGTGGTACGAACCGAATGAGATAACCCTCTCTTGTTCGCCCACCACCTATCTCCTCCTGAGGCACTATTATTTTTGGTAGCGTGTTTCAATAGTTCAACAGAGGCCAAGTAGTAATTCAAAACATGAATAAAGTTTATTTATAAATTAAAGAAGCAAATTCTAAAATATAATTAAAGCTTTGTTTGTCTTGTTTCTTAGTTACAGAAGTTCCTTAAACCAATAACACTACAGCCACTCAGGCAATCTTATCTCCAATATTAGAGCCAAAAACTTCCTTAAAACCTCCAGGCTTATTCTGAGCCTCTCTTTCCTAGACTCCCTCAAGCCTCTCTAGTCCCTACTGGACTTCTCAGACCCTTCCCTGGTCTATAATCTACCCTATAAATGTTCCCTCAGGAACCCTAAGAGCACACCCTCCCTCCTAGGTGTCTCTTCGCTTCCAAACTCCAACAAAATAAACCCACTTTCACTCCCTGTCGAGGCTCTTTTATAGCCCTACCCAGCCAGCTTCTCATTGGCTGGACTCCTGGTGCTCTGTGATTGGCTGTTTCCTCAGCCTGCTCACTACAGTGACAGCCTTCACCTCTTTTTTTAAAGTGAAAGCAGAGCTGGATTTTCAACATGTTGGAATTTTCAAAATTCAAAATTTTAGGGAAACATTTTCAAATGTTACGCCTTGTTTTTAAATTGTGAGGCACTTATGCACAATTGTAGCTTGACAAACTCATCCACTGTTTTCAGTAAAGCAATGCTTTCAATAAAACTGCCTCGTAGATGGAGATAAAAATGTTAGGAAGAGGAGGCATTTGAATTTTTTCAAAGGAAATTCCAAATTGGAAATCCACCTTGAGAATTCCTCTCCTTGACCAAAACGGAATCCCATTCCAGGCTAAGCTTGAAGCTATGAGGATAAGGCTGCCATAGCAAGAGCTTCTTTTCCTTTGACAGCCACCCAACTTCCAGACCTCAAAATATCTCTCCAAATTTTCCCTTCAGAGACAAGCCGTTAACAGCATTCAGGACTATGTCACTTCAAAAATGAAATGAGCAATGACATGAGGAACAGCAGAAGGTAAATGGATTTTAACTGGATAACGTGTCTGTTAAAGGCTAAATTATTTCCCTCCCTGTCACTTCCCTTTACTTTGTAAAGGGGTATTATTGGCTGTTAGTGACAACCTATGAGACGAGCAATGCCCTCGGCCCTTGGATGCAGCAATTACCTTTGCAGCTATCTGTGTATGGAAACTAAGCAAGGGCACAAGTGCCGAAAGCAACTCATTTCCAGTCTCTCTCTCTCTCTCTCTCTCTCTCTCTCTCTCTCTGCATCCTATAACCATGAATCTTCTGGCACAGAGACACCAAACACTCCATGCTGACAGTCTGGTCTGTGGAGGACGTAGAAAGACTTTTGATCAATGCTTTTTAAAAAAATGGCAAAGGACACAACCATATAGAGCATATGGGGTCTTAGAGTGGGTGGGGTTGTTGTTGGGGTCTACTAGACTGAGTCAGAATATCTTTGCTCTTGACACATGAGAAATCCACACTTTGCCTCGAGACGAATAACATGTGGCATTAATGCACATACTTTATGAGACCCTTCTACTATAAGAGGTGGTGAGGACTGAACTGGAAATGCCTTATTCGGAGTAGGACCAGCTTAGAACGTTGTTCTGCCTGGGACAAAAAACCCATATGCCACTCATGCTTTCTACTCATTCCATGTGCAGATGTTGACCAAATTGGTAGTTGATTCTTAACGGAACACTGATAATGGGTCAGCATGTGAAAGGTCACAAAAACCTCCCAAGAAGCAGCACCTTTTTTTGCTAAATATAAATTACTTTCCATGTTGCATTAGACAGCAGAGTGCTGAACTATGATAGTAGAAAGTTCACTTGTGGCATTGTTGATAACAGTTTGACCACAGTGAAGTCATTTCCTTTGATAACGTTTTCTTGGAAGCCAGGTGGAACCTGTGATAGTCCTGTGTCTGTTCATTAAACAATAAATGCAAATTTTAGAGCTGCAAATTTTAGAGCTGGTGCATATATGGCCATTATAAACCAAGTGAATGAAATATCACTTTCTAAACAGACTATCTCTTGTTGGAGTGGAAGGGAACACAACTTTATCCTTTTGGTGTCTTACACAAGCATAGGTTTCCCTATGGAAGCAATTGGACATATTTATCCATTGAGGAGATCACATCACATCAAGCTCAAGGCTTAAGTGGAGCTGCACATATAGTGCATGGATGTGCATTTTGCATACTGATACAGTTGTCCCTCCATTTTCACTGGGGTTAGGGGTGAATGTGAAAAATTAAAACAAAACAAAACACCACTATTCTTTTTACCTAAGAGAACATCTCTCTAGGGATCTCCAGGTCCTCTAGTGCAACTCTATCAACAACTGTCTCAAGTTGATCATAGAATCATACTGGAGGACCTACAAATGCCTAGGGAAATGTTTTCGCTATAAACTTCTAGATTCTTCAACACAACTCTTTGGTTAACTTCCAGCAGAGTTGTGCTTGAGGACCTAGAGATTCTTAGAAAAAACATATTAATTAAAACCGTAAATAATGAAATCCCCAAAAGTCAAAGCCGCAAATTTGGAGAGATAACTGTATACTCACGTATAAGTCTAGGAATTTTAGTCAAAAATATAGACCCCAAAACATGAGTTGATGTATCCATGGTCAATGTATGTACTTTAACTCTCTTTAAAAAAGATATCATCTCCTGGTGAAAGGCAAGAGTGTAATATGTTTTGGAACTGACCCCTACCTCCATTCTCTCATCCATCCAGCCTTTAGTGTGAGCACAAACAGTTATCCATGCTGGAATTTTGTAAGTTCTTTGACACTGTTTTGATTTGCTTCATCCTTTAGATCTTTTGTTACATGCCACTAAATTTTCCCTTCGACTTTTCAATGGGTCATATCAAAATCCATAATTTTTGCCTCAAAATCTCCTTTCCACTTGTACATGTTGACTTATAGTTGAGTATATATGGTAGATGCACATATTCATATGGTTCTGGCCTGCATTAATTGTGCATTAAAGTGCAGATTTTCCATCTTGACTCAGTTAAACAACGTTGCCATTCAAAATGTAGCATAATTAATATGTACCTCCAATCCACCTGCATTATATAGGATCCTACCATATGAATCCAGCCTCCAGAATCCAGAATCCTTTTCTTGTCTCTGAGACACTTTGGCAAGGAAACAGAAAGAAAAACAAAAACAAAAACTCTTCTCACAGTTGAAGAGCCAATTATGATATAGCTGAACTTTGGGAAGCTAAATCATAAATACAACGCAGCCTCCATCAACATCCCTCCCCTTCTTGCTTCTGATATGATAATTGTGTCTAATTTCTTAATTTCCATGCCAACATTGTATGCACCTCCTTGTTAATGAAATGTAAATTTGTGTTGCTGGTTTGTGGATGTGTTTAATTGCAGGGTGGCTAATCTGTGATTGTCCCAATTGTTACCCTTTAACTGATTGATGTAGCTGAGCAGTTTCCAAATGTTTTCATCTTAGATCCCAAAATTGGAATTTTGCCTTGAGTTTTGGCCTGCCAAGGGTTGGTGGTGGACAGGCAGCTGTGGATGATGACCATACCATGTCCCTCTTCTATATGATTCCTCCTGTCCAAACGCCATGTGAACAGTACAGGGAGTAACTTTGCAGAAGTAGCATTTGCATCACTAAAGATACATAGGCATGGGACCACATTCTCTTTTGAAGCCTCAAATCCTTTGCTGTTAACCTTGGCCTTAAGGACCTGAAGAAGACCAAGGACAATGGACTTGTCTATGGGAGGCATAGATAACATTCCCATTGGGAATAATGGCTGGGCATCTTGCAATGTGCTTTGCAATACTTGCCACCTGGAGAAGGACTGGGGAAATGTTTCCAAGATCTTGTGAGACAGCCAGTAATCTGCACACTCTTCCAGCAACTCTTGAGGTCTATCACCATGAATTGAGTGGAGACTGGACTGCTTGATACCCAGTGCTCTCCTCACTAGTGGACTGAGGTCTGTTATAGAGGAAGTGTCTCTACATACACTCCCACGCACTTTTGTTGACAATGCCAGAGATCACTGTGACCTTTCCAGGGCTTGAGCTTTTTGTCATTCCTTGCTCTTTCTACCTTGGGACAAAATAGCAGCAATCAGTGACTCATGCAATCTTTGAGCCATCAGTGTACATTTCCAATTCTAGTTTTCAGGCAAACATTGTTTTGCTGTGAATACCGTTTGCCCAGTTAGCACATCAAGGGAAGATATAGTTATTGCAAAGCAGGATGTGAGCAAAGGCATCAGAATATAGAAGAGAAAGGATCAAATAAAGACCCAGGGGCTCAGTCCCAATTGTCAAGTCATGGGAGGAGTCTTGAAATGAAGCTCAAAGCAGCCAGATTTCAAGAGAACTTGGAAAAATAACTTCGTGTACCATTGCCTGAGTTCTTAGGTTTTTTGGCTATGCCTGAGTTCTATCTGGTTGCAGTAAGGCAAATGGTGAGCAGCAGATGCCAAACCAGACCTTGGTTCATTCACTGTCCTGCTGTGGTTGCTTGGAAGCTAACCTTCATAAAGAGAAAGAGACACTAGTTTTGTGCAGAGACTGGATTTTTGTGCAAACTACAAATGTCACAACACCAAAAATGTTTGACGTCCTTCACACTGGAGACAGAATTTCTGAAAGTGAATGGAGAATCTTGGATAGGTAGTCTTAGCTTGCTGAACAAAATCTCGTACTCTTTAACATTTCACAGGTGAAAGAAAGGACACATGTGGCCAAGCAACATCAGAGTATGGTTAAGATGGCAAAAGTGATTGATGAGGAAGAAAACATAAGCTAGGAGAGGCTGCAGCAGTTTGCTTTTGCCTGAGTCTATGATGAACGACAAGATTTCACATCTACTTTCATCCTCGCTCCCATTGAATGAATTAAGTGCAAGCTCAATTAATTCAGTTTACAGCTATTGATGTGAGCTCAGGACAAAGAGGCAAAATGAGAGGAGGAGAGAGAAACTGGGACATTTTAAAAACAGTGAAAAAAGTGGGATGACAGAGGATTAATTGGGAACATCCCTGTGAAATGAGGAAAGATAGGGGCCATGAAACCTTGGGAATGGAAATATATTTTTCACTTTTCTACCTGTAATTCATCCCCTGCCTATATCACTTCCAACCCAATTGATGCCAATAGCTGGGTTTCTTCAGGTCCCAGAAACAGACTGTCTGGAGTCTGACTTTTGCTGAGATCTGAAAGGCTGTGAAAACTGAAAGAGACCCAAAATCCAAGCAGGAAAGCTTTTTACAGAAGCTGACCAAAATTAATAGGAGCTGTACAAGATTACGGGAGGGGATTCTGTTTATTACTCTTAGGTTGTGGCACAGACTGGCCTCTTCCTCAAATAATTTCGAGCTCAGAAACGGAAAAGCTAGCTTAGTTCTGAGATGCACAAAGACCCCTGAATATAAACAAGAAACAATGATTGTAGATTTGTAGAAAGGCCTAGCGGGCAAGGACACCTTTGGAATAATACATGTCTGGGCCTTGCATGATTATTGTGCAGAGAACAAAACGGAGGCAATGAAAGAAAATGGCAGGCACAGACAGTGATTCAGGGCCGCAGGAGATCTAAGCTATTTGGAAAGGTCAAAATAACCTGAGTCAGTCTGTCTGAGAGGATGTGCTTGAGAAAGAGGCTTTATGGAGATCAATTGTTGAAGGGAGAATTGATTTTTTTTTTTAAAAAAATCTGAACAATTTTTAAAATAAATCATAGCGAAAAGCTGCAAAAATAACACCCCAGTTCAAGCCCTCCTGCCCTTTGAAGATGAGTTCCCATCGTTGGCATAACTGCCACCTTTAGAAAAATCCCAAAGAGGGAGATGCAGGTACATCCTCTTCAACCTGAAATTTTTTCCCATCTAAAGCTGAGCCAAGGATTTGAGCACTGATGTGGCTCAAATTCATAATTACCTGGTTCAGTGGACATTTTAATTCATCTCATAAGGGTCAGCCACATTAGGATTCATGCACCATTTTCCTGAGAAGTTTCCCTCCAGCTCAGATTTCAAAAAGAGATACTAAGCATGCAGAACGTGGGGTGGAGTCGGGGAGGGATTGTGTTTTGGGTTATAATGGCCAGGATAACCCAGGGCTTGTCTACACAGGCCGAATGAACTGGGATTTCCCCCCTCCTCCAGAGCACTTTGGAACATCCCAAATACAGTGAGAATATTGATCTCACAGTATTCCTGCAGTGGAGAGAAGACTACAGTAACTATTCCTCTTTCATGAGAGGATGAAGTAATTGGGGATTCATATCCTTAAAATACACACTGATTAAAAAGGCAGCACCCACCTACAAAAGCCTCTTTTTCACAGCTTGTCAACTGTCAAAAGCCCATTTGATTGGAAAGAGGTTATGTGAGGATGCAGCATCATTCTTGGGGCGTGACGCTCACACTATAACATAAGTACATTTAGAGAAAGGGTTGAGGTGTATATAGGATATTGTTGTTGTGTTCCCTCAAGCCATTTCTGACTTGTGGCCATCCTAAAGCAAGGCTGTCATGGGGTTTTCTTGTCAAGATTTATTCAGAGAAGGTTGTCATTGCCTTCCTCTCAGGCTGAGAGAGTGTGACTTGCCCAAGGTCCCCCAGGGGGTTTCCATGGCTGAGTAAGGATTTGAACCCTGGAATATTATTGCTACTTTATTAGCAAACCTTCCAACCAGAAGTGCATCAAGGGCAAAGCAGTGGGCCCAAATGGACAGATTCATGTAGCAATGATTCCTAAACTCTGATCCTCTGAGTGTTTTAGACTTCACTCCCAGAAGCCTCAACCATCTTGGCCAATGGTCTAGGATTTTGGGAGTTAAAGACCAAAATACCTGGAAGGCCATAGTGTGGGAAGCACTGTTCTAAACGATAAGCCAATGGAAGACTTTTTTGAAAAATTGGAAACAGTGTATGGACATTTTCAGCAATAATAAATATAACAATCTAATACTCTGTGGCTATGGTTGCCAAAACTGTAGATGGTTGGCCAGACGTTTGATAATGTGTATCCTTGTGGATACTTGCAAAATTTGTGGAATTTTTCATTCCCTTTTTGAACTTTTCCAAAATTGCATGTGATGGGATCACATTCTAGTAAAATAGAATGAGGAATATATAAACTGTGTAGACAAGCACAGAGGTATTGCAGGCAAGCTACTTCAGTGCATTTCCATTGCAGCCCAGGGTTAAATTTGTTGCAACCACCACCTCTTCTAGGTCTGGTTGGTCCAAGAACTCAGCTATACTTCATTTCACAAATTGTTTCTTTCCCCTCTTTCTTTCCACACCAAAGTGAAGCGTGTCATAATGCTTAGTATCTGATGGTTGTTTAATCTCTATTTGCTAATTAGTTCCCTTCTGTCTTTCATTCCAATGTACATTCATTTTCTTGTTACGTTGAAGCAGTGACCTACATTATCTGTGCTGCAGAAAAGTCAATTACTCTTCCTGTGATTTTTCAAGTGGTGTTTAGCAAATGGTGTGCGTGTGTGTGCATGCATGTATTAGCCATCCCATTTTTCTGGTTCCTGTCAGAAATATAGTTTCACTATACATTTGGCCTTTCGTATTGAAAGTTAAGAGGCAAGTTTGCAGCATATGATAGCAGTGGCATAGGTTAGACAACGCGACAGACTTCATTAACCCAGGTATATCTTTGCACACAAGACTAGATTAACAATTATTCTAAGTCAGCGGCAGAATTGGCCTTAAACTGAACTAGAGCTCTAGATGACATTCTTCCTTTTCCATAGGGCTGCAATGTTCTCTTAAAAAAGTGGAAGAGTCCGTTTATTGGCAATAACTTTTTATGCATTTTCTATTATACATGATTGTTTCAACCTTAATTTTGGGTTTTGGACAAAGCCAGAGACTCAAGTAGACCCCCCCCCCCAGGCATTCTCCAAGAAGTAGTAAATGTTCCCAAGAAAGAAATTCTGTTGCAGACGTGGACAAATGATAGGGATTGATGACACAAATTGGACCTCCATGTAGGACTCTAGAGGGTTGTACCCCATGTTTTGGCTTAGTTTGTACTGCATGGTGTAGCCTACTCTGTGTGGATTTCTCGCCCCTTTTTTGAAATTCTGGTGGGACTAAAATGCCTCCTTCCCTTAGGAGCATGTGTTTTGTCTCTCCTGGGAGTGACCTGGAAGACTGAAATAAAATGAAATAAAATGGCCCTGGAAGGAGGGGGACAATGTGCCAAAATGACCTCATTTTGAGCCAAAAAAAATTTTCAGAAAAAAATTAAATGTTTGCAGGGAAGCTCATAATGGCTTAATGGCTTTGGGGACAACATAAAATCCATTGCCCCTCTTGACTCATCAGACAACTGTGTCAACTACAAACTGCAATGCGATCCATAAAGTGCTACTCTTTGTCCTGGTGGATTACTGCAAATGAAGGAGATTACATCACATAATCCAGTTTATTACAACAGTTATGTGGGAGGCAGCATAGCTGACCTTGAGTGGCTACCTAACCCAGATCTTTTCACATCTGCTCCCGGCTGCAAAAGCAGCCATTCAACCTACTCTGTTAGAATATACTCCACTTCCAGAGCTAAGAAAAGTGACATTTTGGGCATGTTCTAAAGAAGTGCAATTTCTCATTGCATAACTTCTTGAGTTCTGCCAAGAGTTGCCAGTTGTCTTCACCACCTACTTTTTGGGGCTGTTTGTAGTGACTTTTTTTGGGATCTGTTCTTCAAAGATTTTTCTTTCCTTCTAAATATCAAACTGGGGATACAGGTTGCTGAGACCTGAAGAACAAATTTCCTCTTTCCCCCTTCTTTTTGTTTTTCTTTTTCTTATAGAGTAAAAGTGCTATTTCACTGATGTATTGAGGTATATCAGTAAACAAGATAGTGTGGTATGAACATTGGACAATGACTCTTGGTCACCCATTGGGTGACCTTAGGCGAGTCACAATCTCAGCTTTAGATGAAGGCAATGGCAACCTTCTCTGAATATAGTGGTCCCTCCACATTTGCTGGGTTCAGGTGTGCAGGACCCATGTAAAAGTAGAAAAACTGAAATCATCATCATCATCATCATCATCATCATCACCACCACCACCACTATTTTTTAACTTGAGAAACCCTCTCCAGAAATCTCTTGGTCCTCCAGAGCAACTCTGTGGTCAACATCTGCCAGAAGTGAATTGTAGAAGTGAATTGTACTGAAAAACCTACAAATGCCTAGAGAACTGTTCTCTCAATGAATTCCCCTCCAGTCCAACTTCCCAAGAGAGGAATAAAGCCCCCTCATTCTTGGCTAAGCTGGATTTTAGATTTTGTTCTAAATTGGCAACAAGATAAGATACACTCATGGAGAGATGCAAGAAGATGACTTTTTGGAAAAACAGCAATGCTTCATAGATTTTCTTAATAGATTTGGAAGATGAGGGATTATTCTGTTGTCGCATAAGAGATTATAGACTGATCGTCTTTCCAAACAAATCGATTTTAAGAACCCATATTTGAAGGACAAATGATGGAGAGACCAAAACCCTGCAGATAATTGATCCTGAACACTATGATTTATTCTGTCACACTGCTGATAAATTTGTTCTTCTTGGATATTTTACTTGATTATTGTTGTATATTTTTACTGTATTTAATAAAGATTCAATATGCATTTTCTCTTTCTTGCCCTCTCTCTCTGTATGTGTATTTACTGAAGAGATTAATAAACAGAACTGGAAAATACAAGAAAAGCAAAATTTTGTGGCTTCTGCCTTCTTCACTTGAGAAAGATGAAACTGAGCTGCAAACAAGGTAGCAGGTTAAAATAACAACTTCTGTTCCCAACTTTCTGTAGTGGATGGTTGTATTATTGTATGAGTTGAGACGATGCTGAGCTAGGATCTTAAGTCTATAGATCCAAAAATTCTCCCTCTTGCCCAAAATGTCTGAAATGTGCATCTTCTACCCTAAGAACTTTAGGATCTTGCCTGGTTCTTTCATAGCTGCCCTTCCCATTCCTAGTCTTCTTCTGATTTCTTGACTGGATTCTCCATTCTGATCAATGTTTGATCCAAGGTAATGGGAACTCTTTAACTATTTCAATTTCCTCATTATCTAGGTTGGATTTATGTAGATCCTCCATGGTCATTATTTCTGTTTTCTTTATGTTCAGCAGTAAGTCTGCCTTTGCACTTTCTTCTTTGACCTTCCTTAATAATTGTTCCAAGTCTGTGATGTTTGCCATTAGTAGCATGGTGTCAATTGCCTATCTTAGATTGTTGGTGTTTCTTCTTCCTATTTTCACTCCCCCTTCTTCTAAGTCTAGCTCTACAATGTATTTAGTTTTTTGAAAATACTTTCAAGGTATAAATAGAGGAATTCTGTGAATAACATAAATATGTCTAGGTACGTTCGGCCTTCTTTATCTATAGATTCCATTATGGACCTTATCAGACATCAGAAATTGGAAGTATAATCTAATGGCAATCTGAACGCAATCATGGGTTTTACGTTATTGCAAATTAAAGCATCTCACGCAATTTCGGGCAATGGGGGGGGGTCATTTTCAGATAATGGGAAGTCATTCTGAATGCATTCCAAATGCAATTGGAATTCACATAAATTCGCTAAACTAGCGAATTCATGTGAATTCGAATTGGCTCCAATTGGCTCTATTTGCAATAAAGAGAAATTCCTCCCATCTGATAAGGTCCTATGGCTTGAAAATACCTCACCCCAACTCCTCCCCCCCCCCCAAGCAAAACTTCATTTAACCATTTTATACAAATAACACCATTTTATCATGCCATTGGATATAATGGGACTTCAGTATCCCCAGATTTTGGTATTCACAGGGGTTTTTGAACCAAAAGTCCATTGTTTAATATTCATTTTAATTCTGTTTACCTTACCCAGATATGTACTTGTGAATATTCTTTACCTATCAAATATTGGCCCATTCCCACATTTAAGTGGCATAACCATACATTCTTGGGTGCCAACTGTGTGACAAATTCAGTTTCTCGTCTCATTAAATCACAATGAGACACACCTTCTAACCCTTTCCCACTATGCATATTAGCTACATGTGTCTTGATGGGAGAAGAGCTTTTTAGGTGGCTTGGCTATAGAGAGTCTTACTGATAGGGGGATAAAACTCCCAGAGCCCTTCTAGCTCCAGGAAACTATGGTCTCTGGCATTTTTAGCTTCCTTCCTGGAGAACTTTGAAGATAAAGAGGCTGCTGAACTCTCTGATGTATCTCAGTGTTTCTTACAATTTGTTCCATTTGAGCCCTAGAACCTTCCCAGGGCTTTTGTTTTCAAAGGCATTTAGACGTCTTGCTGTATCTTTGATTGGTTTCCAGGATTTGGTCCCACGGGCAAAAGTGGAAGGAGTATCTGAAGTTGAAGATTCATAGCTTCATCTTGAACGTATAAATTTTTGATGGCCTAGCAGAAACTAGGGAATGTAGTTGCCCCCTTGCCAATGCATGACAAGATAACCTTCTGGGCATATTTATTTATTTATTTATTTATTTATTTATTTATTTATTTGCCAAGCCATCTAAACAGAGTAATTTCTCACACTTTTAAAGAAAAGCCCACTAAGGAAAGAAATCCCTGCAGAGACAGGCACTGATCAGGAAGGATATTGGTTCATCCAGTATTCAAGACTGCTCCCTTTTATCAATTCCCTGCCCTTAGCTTGACAATAGGGGCCATGTGGGTGCAAATGTTGCAGAAAGGTTTTATTTGAGGAACCTTTGCAAATTTGATTCCTAGTATTTGTAGAATGGTGAGAAACCACAGGAAACCCATCTGGGCATGCATAGGAGGAAATCAGATGGATGCAAAGGGAAAATGCAGAAGACTATCGTATCTGCTGTGCGTGTAGAAAAGTAAGACAGTTCTAGTTACAGGAGAGACTGTGAGAAGGAGGTTGAATAGTAGTTGACATTACACTGGGCTCAGATGCCAATGATGAACATAAGAACACAAGGGCAGAGGTTCTGGATGAGATAAAAGGCCCACACATTCCAGATTGCAGCATTTGAAGCATTTTTGGGCCACAATTCTCATTTTGCCTACAACACTGAGAATCCCCTAGAAGGCGAATTCTGGGTAATGAAGTTAAAAACAACTTAAAAGTCACTTTTAGACAAATCTGAAATCCATATTATTATAATGCACAATATCCTACATCACCTGACAGAACATAAACTTCCATGGGATGGAACTTTGCCTATTCCTCCTTTTCTGTCACAGAGAAATAATCTGTCTCCTGTTCTTCCCATAAGAGGATTTACTGGCCTGCAGAAGGTAAGGGACAACTGCACAGCATTGGTACCACACCTGAACTTACAATGACAATGTTATCCTTTGGGATTTCCCAGGAATCGCTGGGAAGTCCTCAAGGGTGCATCCAGCAAGAAGAACACATGCAGACCTTCAATGGCTACTAAGTAGCTGTGAATGGGGGCACAGGACACAGGGCGAATTCAGCAGTCAAGGGTCTGTGCACAGGAAAAGTGGAGAACACATCAATTTGCAACAACCGTAAAGGGAGATATACATGTGTAAATTGGACTGGCATCTATGTATGTCCCCAACAGTATGCCAGCCAACTTTTTTATTAGGGTAACCAAAGTGTAGAAAAAAGTAACTTTCTTAAGCACAAAGAGAAGTGCAGCAGTCCAGAGATGGGTTGCCCTCCAGGGCTTCTGAACTCTCATAAGTCCACAAATATGGGGGGGGGGGACCCTAAATGGAGTATAGTGCCCCTAGAAATCCCCAATGGGTGTTTTTCTTCATTTTAGGGTTATCCTCTCCCATAAAAGGTTGTTGCGGGGGGGGGGGGGCACAATTCATACAAACAATTCTCTCTCTCTCTTGTCTAAAAATGGTAAAGCACAGTGCACAGGGGACCAGGTGGTGGTGATGGAAATGGGTCTGGGGCAGCCCCGATATCCTCCACAGCCACCCATCACTGCCGTAAAGCTTCTAGAGTAATTCAGGCACTTGCCCAAAAGAGAACAAATAGGCAGAGGAGCGATATGATTCAGTAGACTGGCTTCTCCTCCAGACGTTCTGTAGGTAACAAAGTAGTTGAAAAAGAAAACAAAAGAGTTGCTGTCACCCAACCCTCTTTGGTGTCTCTACTCTGTGTAATCAATTTATTTCTCATGTCTGTTTTGCTGATACGACGGAATAAAGCAGTTCCTCAGAAGCTGCGCTTTTCAGCCGACTGTTGTTATTTGCTTTTCCACAGAGAAGCTGTTTGTGCAAACACAGCTAGAGTCAGAAGACTGCCAGAATCAAAGCGACAACATATTATGTAGAATGAATTCTAGGCCGTACCATTTTGGACTACAGGTGGGAGGCTGCAGAAAACTCACAGATGGAGGGGGCTCTGGAGGTGAAATAGTTCAATTCCCTGCTTGATGCGGGGATCAATGAACAAGAACATCCTCAAGAGACAGCTTCCAGGCCTCTGCTTGAAGATCTCCAGAACAGTAGAGCCCCGCTCACCTACTCTATAATGAAATGATACTTACAGTTGTGACATTTCTGCAAAGATTTAATTTAAAAACAAACCCACACTGTCCTGTGCTTAAATCCCATTAGACCTCTTTTCCTTTGAGACAGCAGTGGACAACTGGCTTGGAAGGAACTCTTTGATTCTCTAGGCAATAGTTCCCACATCACCACTGTGCTAAAGTAGGAGTGGGAATTATGAGCCACATGTGACTCCTGCAGAGATTCAGTATATTCCTTGGGTCCCTCATTGATCTATCCAAGATGTCAGAATACCTTTAAGTAAAAATAAAATTACAAATTCTGATGAAAGGTTTATAGTAGTCCCACAGCTCTGTGGTAGCTCATACGTCTTGCTTGTGGGAGATTCCAAATAGAACCCCTGTGCTTTCTTAACTATAAGAATATCTCATAGCTAAAGCTAGGAGTGAGTTTGTTTTCACATCAAGAAGAACACTGCTCCCTGATATCACAAGTGATGGATTAAATGGCATCAGACTGTACTCTTAAGCACAATCCCCTAGAGTCAAAGCCATGGAACACAATAGGACTGAATTTCAGGTAAATATAGATACAATTGCATGGTAAAGCTGAGATCTGGCAGAGTGTAACATGTTATGATCTCAAGTGCGGGAGATTTGATGCTGCAGCAGCTTCACCAGGCATCACAGCAGGACATGTGTCCACACCAATGCCCAATATTGGAATGGAGGGCCTGAGATAATAGGAGTAGGTCACTGCAGCTCCAAGGCCAGGATACTCTGGGCTGCCCCTGGGGTATTCTCAACAGTGCAGACAGGTCCTAGGGAGTGATGGCTTCTTCTTCTTCTCACATGCTCATGGGAAGCTGCAAATTCCCAGGCACAGTTGTACTCACACAGACACTATTGGCCATGAAGGGTTGCCTGGGAGGTTTTGCATACTTTGGGGAGGAGGAAAAGCATCTTGCGCCTCTATGGACAATGCTGAAAGTATCTTCATTCCCAGATTTGCAAAAATAGTCAGGCAGCTGCTGAATGTACCCCCATGGCCAATCAGTCATGAGGGGAAGGAGCTATGTCTAGGATCCTCTAGTCGCTCTTGCATCTCCAGCACAAAGGTATTGTGCAAGGGGACGCTGGATACATCCTTGCCTCTGTGGCTAACCAGTAGCTAGGAGAGAATGGTTTCTAGGAGCCTTCTTGCTACCTATGTGAAGCTGGATGATACACTGCACAACAAGGTAGAGGATACTGCTTTCCAAAGTGTCTTTAATAGGTATTTGCATAGGCAAAGTTAGGAGCTATGCCAGATTAAATTACCAACAGGATCTTGGCCACAGTGTTGTGACCATGTTATTGTCACAGTCAATAAGAATAAATAACAGTGAGATCAAATGTATGTGAAAACAGTGTAAGCAAAGGGGAAAAAAAAGGAAATGGCACAATGGAAAAAATAGCACCGGAAAGGCACATATTTTGACTGGCATTCTGTTAGTGACATATGCCAACCTTTGTCTTTTTTAATGGTCATTGAAGAGTGATGGCATGCCAGGGGTATCCACAAAGGAAGGTTGAGTCCTGTCATCTGACTGAGAAGAGATAGACAGGAGTTCAATTTGAACTTTATTCTGTTTCCTCATGCAGGATCTCACCCATGTTCAGAACAGGTTAACAAAAAGTCACCAAAAGAAGAAAAATGTTATTCCTATGGCTCAGATTTAATGTAAATGCTCCTGATATAAGGAGACAGTATGTGCATGTACTTGGGAACCAGATCCCAAGATTGGTCTTCCTATAAAGAAGCCCAAGGGCTAATCCAGGGAACATCAGTGATGGCTAAGCAGATGTTGGGAAAATATACAGTCAGCACTGTTTTTGCTCTCAGCCAATTATGTTACAACTCAGGCGTAGTACCCTGTAAAAGAAGGCTGTGACTCCATGTAACAATTTCCTTGTCCTTCCCCTATGGCAGATGAAAATATGAATAATGCAAAATCTGCAAATGTGAATACATTGCTTGCCACCAATTTCATGTTTCTTGCCTCAAAATTTGGGTCAACTGTTGGAGCAGAATTTGGATTTGTTCAGCACAGTGTAATATAGCCAAACATGTGACAAGGTCCGCAATACAGCTTTTGCATCCTGATCAGAATTTTTAACCTGCTCTTTTACTGTTTGTGTGAGAAGCAAGTTGCAAAAGAGGAAATCACACCTGAGCCATGGCTTTGGACTCTTTAGCACGTGCAGGTCCACCACTTCTTCAGCATGGCATCAAGAGACCAAGAAACTACCATGGAAGAACCATCTTGGTAACAAAGACTGACCAGTTCTGGTGAATCTGTGCTTTTGTCCCTGGAACATTCTGGAGTCTACACAGCCTGCTTCAAATACCAAAAACAGGAGGTGGATACCAAAGCCTGGTCTACTTCTGGTTTTGAAAAATGTCAAACAGTACAAGGATCGTTCCTTTTTTTGTGAATTTTTAAGGCTATCTGCCCATGTTCTGGAAGAATTTATTCTTGATGCTTGGCAAGCATTTGTGGCTGGCATCTTCAGAGTGCAAGAATCATTTGCAATTTATTGAAAAAAATGAATTGCTGCTCCTGCAGACATCTAGGATGGACAATCCAACCATTTTTGGCCAGAGGAAGGGTTTGAGGGTCTGCATGCAGCCCTACAGCTTCTCTTTCCCCCACTCATTGTTATTGTTATGTGCCCACAAGTTGACTCCAACTTATAGCAACCCAAGACTTTCTTGGGAAGATTTATTCAGAAATTTGCCATTGCCTTCTTCTAAGGCCCAGAGACTGTGACTTGCCTGTGTGACTTGTCCCATGGATTTTCATGGCTACACAAAGATCTCCTGGTGTCCTAGTCCAACATTCAAACCGTTATGCTGCTTCCGAGTATGGTGGAGTCTCCTTCTTTTGATGTATTTAAACAGAGGCTGGATGGCCATCTTTTGGGAGTGCTTTAATTGTGTCTTGCCAATAGCTGCATTGCACCATCAGCCTCCAAACATCTGAACAAATATTGGAGGAGGAGTAATGGGTGTTCATACAGTGTTCTAGCACAGGGGAGCCTAATTGGAACAGCTGCTGTTTGCAAACATTTCAAGGCCTAGCTGGGAGTGATTTGTGCGCCTTCTTTGGTTCACCTCCTTAATGTAAATAGGTCTACACCTTGCGCTGCACAATGAGACTTATGCCAGTCGACTCACTGCTTGGAACATGCAGGACTCATTTAAAGGCCCCATCAACAATCAGAAGACAACTGTGAGGTGATAGTGCAGAATAGTAAAGTTTGGACAAGTTACTTTTTGATTACAACTTCCAGAAATAATAGTTCACAGTCTCAGGAACTTGTCATTCAATCACTAGTAATGATTTCCCAGCAAGTCATGTTGCAACATTGGTTGACTTTCCTTTTAAAAGTCTGAACAGGTTAAAGTTAATGCAGAGGCAGGGAAGTGCAGGTCGCAGCTGTAAAACTTGGCCTTGTCAATATAACATTGCCCCTTATTAAGAATCATGGTATTTCACCAATATTTCTAGTCTAGTGACCTAGTCTATTGAACTAGAAGTTTGAAAGAAGAACATAAATAGCCATTGTTTTCAATATGGTACTCCTAAATACAGCCTTAATTTATCTACCAACTTGTAAATAGCCACTGGCCTAGTGGCCTTGGGTGAATTAAAATATCCTACAGGCAACCAGGCAAGAAAGCTTTTGTGAATTGAAGGTGTTGAATATCTCCCAGTCTTGACTCTTACAAGCTATGTGCCACAAAATAGTAATATAGAAAGGAAGCAGACCAGAAAAACACAATATCTCAAATGTGTGGTGATGTATCCAAGAGAAGAGTTGTCTCTTCTATCCTTCTAGCCTAAACTGATCAATTCAGATGGCCACTGTGGCATTTTAATCACACAACACAGCCTGTATCTCTATAAGCAGAGAGCACAGGTCATCACATTACAAACCTTCTTGAAGGAGCTTATACAAAAGAGTCAGTGGACTGTAAACTATTGCTCATGCAGAAATAAAAACCTGACCTTCTGAGATTGCCTGTTTTCTTTTCTCCAGCCATTTCCAAGTGGTCTCTGTCTTGCCATTTAGGGCTGTAATTGGTCCCAGCATGGCCCTTCCAGCATCTCCTAGACTTGGGGACCAACAAGATGTGGTTGAAGAAGGACATTCAATTGTACTTCATCAGTGTCCTCCTATGGCATAGATTATTCTGACTTTGGTATTTAATTATATATCTTTAAACTTGGGAATCTTATCTGGTTCCTTCATTCCTGGCCTTCTGTGCCCTAATCTCCTTCTGATTTCTTGACTGCACTCTCCATTTTGATTAATGACTCAGCCACAGTATAGAAAAATCCTAAAACTATTAAATGTCCTCATTTCCCACTTTAAAGATAGGTAAATTCTTTTGTTAGATGCCTAACATGGAGCCACTAAGGGAATTATATCTGTCAATGTGTTGATTCACCAGTCCTCTCATTGATCCAGCATGGAGTAGTGGTTTAGGCATTGGGCTAAGACTCTGGAGAGCAGGGTTTGAATCCCGGTTCAGACATGTAAACCCACTGGGTGACCTTGGGAAAGTCGAACTCTCTGCCACAGAGAATGGCAATGGCAAACCCCCCTGAAGAAACTTGCCAAGGAAACCCTGTGCTGGGTTTGCCTTAGGGTTGCCATAAGTCAGAAATGACTTGAAGACACACAACAACAACAATTGAGACTCACCAACCAATAAGATTCAGGCCTTTATGTTCTTATGCTCCACCACAGAGAAATGAGCTGGGGTCTCAGTCAAGGCCATACTACAAAGTCCCCCCCCCCTTTCATCCATGCTAAAAGGGACATCAGTTCAAGTGATCCAACTGACATCAAATGGGTTGTGTATCTTGGCTGTCTACTGATTCTGTTCTATATAGTGCCACTGAATAATGAATGAAAAGGGTCTATATTTTCTTTCAATGAGAGAAAATATTGAGGAAGGGGCCCATGATCACAACCATACTCTGCCGTTTAGTACAAAAATGGTAATTCAGTTTGACTGTTCCGCATCAGCACATCCTTTATGATGTTAGTTGAGAATATCTTGGCTGATTTAAAGCATTTACTCAATAGGGATTGAATGAGCATGTTCACTTCAAAGGAGAACAGAAAGAAAAGACCATCCAGGTTCAAGCATTTATCAGTTCTATTTAAGCATCTGCCTTCCATTTCATTCCAACCCATTCGCTTCCAGTCATAAGACAGAAAGATGCAAAATGTTAATTGAAAGTTTTAAGGTGTGTGTGCTGGAGAATTTGTGCACTCATCTGCTTAATGGGGAAAGCATTGCATTTTCTAGACCATTGATTTGCCATCATTAAGGAACCAAACACAGAGTTCCAGCAACTTGGTTCCAGGAATATATTTTCTTACCTTCCATACATTATGCTTGCATTCTGATTGAAATAGTTTCCAGTACCTTGAGAGTTAAAATGGATTATATCCAATTTTGTTTTTCTGGCATCTTGGTCCTTTGTGAGTTACTCCTTTTAAAAGCAATGGTAAAAGGAAACTAGCCAGTAAAATGTTTACTTAATGTTTACTAACAATTGCAATCTCTAGCCTAAAGCTTCTGCTACACTGCAGGATTAATGCAGTCTGACACCGCTTTATCATGGCTCCATCCTATGGAATCCTGGGATCTGTTAGTAAATGCTCTAACAGAGAAGGCTAAATATCTCACGAAACTATCAAATGCATCTGAGGAAGTAGACTGAATTCTACAAAAGCTCATGCTGCCAATTTCTTTCTTACAATTAGTCTCAAAGGTGCTGCACGATCTCTCTATGTACAGATCACAGAATTCCATAACATTGAGCCATGGCAAATTGCATTAATTCTGCAGTGTGGATGCAGCCTAAAACAAAATTGGGGGACGCTTACTTGTCACTACTTCAGACTATGAGTTTTTCAAAATAATTAAAAAGAGAAGGAAAAAGGGAATCCTGACACACTAACATACCAGGCTACCTTAGGTCAGAATTTATCAGTAGCATATATTGAAGCAGTCCCTGGTTATGCCAGTGTCAGCACTTCTTAAGTCTTTGTAGGGGCTCAGGGGTTATATAGGTACCTTGCTGCACCAAAGAGAAAGGGGAAAGTTTATAGTGTAGGACAATAGCAGCACTTTTTTTCTCAGGTGTACAATGTCTCCAGGCCCAAACACATAACCAGTCAGTAGCCGGGGAGGTGGACCTCCGTGCAGGAACTATCCAATTGTCCTTTTGCATCTGGAGGAGGAAATACTTGTTTTATTTCATTTTTAATTTTTTTTAAATTGTGTATTTATATTCCACACTTCAGCCAACAAGGCTTCCAGAGCAGCTTACAAGTTATTTAATTGATGGTTCCCTGCCCTTAGGCTTAGAAGCTAAAAAGACATGACAAAAAAGGAAAAGAGATGGCAGTGGGGAAGGGGATTAGGTCCAGGAGATACTGCCTATTTGTTAACTTACTTCTGGTCCTACGCATGATGGAGCCATGCCTGCTTCTTCTTTTCTCCCCCGAGGCCAGAAAAGTGGCAGTTGGGATGGAGGGAGAGCTTTTCCTCTGACTCTGGGGCTAAGATATTACGCCTCTGACAGAATTTTGGCCGAAGTCTGGCATCGTGGCATCACGCGTGGCCCTAAACAAAATCACACGAGTCCTCGTGGCCAGCAGGGTGAGATGTCTGTGTAAGAGAATGGAGCCAAAAAAAGCGAGGAAAATGTAAAAGGGAAATGGGAAATGGAAAAAGGAAATTGAAAAGCATTGAAATAATATGAATATTAGATGGGACACATATCTTTTTTCCCCCCAGTCGTTTGTTCATCTATGTCAGATGCCCTACTTTCAAAGGCAATGTTGAAACCAAAGGCTGTGCAGCACTATGCAAAGACTCTACCCACCATTCATGAATGGCAGAGGATCATTCACCGTGTTTCCTTTCTGGGTTCCCATCAAGGGGCAGAGATGACTAAAGTGACAAACCTGAGCTTTCCATCATGCCGCTGAGGTGGTCCTTATTTCATCTCTCCCACCCACCTCTTTCCTCATCAATAAAGTTTTCTAGACCCGCAGGCGATTTGTATCAGCTCCCTATGGGGAATTAAAAACCGAGGCAACAACAGCTCTCCGTTGGGCTGATCAATCACTGTTTCTTCTGTTTCTTGATCTCCAAGCAGAGTCAAACCCAGCGGAGGCATTTGTGAATCCCAGGCATGTTCTTTAATTACTCACTCATTGCCAAGGCACCACAGGGCCCTGGCAAATGAACCTGTCACACAGATTTGACTGCCAGTTTGCCCCCAAGTTTGCAGGGGGAAATTAAAAGAGAAGAGATGAAATCAGATTCTATACCTGTGCTTCTCAAGCCCCAGGCTTCCTAAATGGGGAGTTGCTATGGTTACCATGTCATCCCGATGAACCAGTGCTAGGTGTCATTCACACTCTGCGTAACCTGTTTCTGGTTCAAGTGTTGCCACTGATCAGCACTCTGCTCCAAAAGCAAGCAGGCAGAATTCCCTGCTAACCTCAGATGGAGTTCACCATCAGGAAAGATTATAATATGGCCAGATTTGGGCATTGAGGTAGGTGGGTGGCTTGGTTGCAGACTTGGACCAGGATCCTCATGGTAATTTATGCTAGCATTGTGTTTCAGATGTTGTGAAAGGAATCATAGAATCATAGAGTTGGAAGAGACCACAAGTGCCATCCAGTCCAATCCCCTGGCATGCAGGTACTCCCGATCAAAGCACCCCCGACAAATGACCATCCAGCCTCTGTTTAAAAAAGGTCTCCTCTGGCTGAGCAATGGCCACTGGTTAGTACTAGGATGTAGTTCTGCTTCCAATCTAAATAGCCATTGATGTGGCACAAGGGAGATGCCTTGTAGTGACACTCAGCTGTTACCATCACACACTGTCAATGTCTCTGCCCCTGAACCCCTATTGCAAATAATTCTTAAATACTCTTCACCCAGTTAAAAGGCCTTTCCATAACAACTGAGGACAGCTGGCAAAGTTCTTTGCCTGCCATTGTGAAGGTCAACAGTACTGTGGTCACTGGTGTGCACTCATGCCATTGGATTGGTGTATTCAGTCTAGGCTTTAGCGAAGTTCAAGTTGGTTGTGGGAGCAGCAATTTAGACAGATCCTTTAAAGTTCAGAGTAAACCCCAGAGAAGATTGACCACCCCACTGACATGGAAGCCCCCAGCAGCTATTGCAAGAAGGAATCAGTCAGCCTAGCCTTCAAAGAAAGGGAATTTCTAACTGTCAGGGTAGTCACATAGACTCAATGTGCTTTGGAAGGCAGATGCTAAAAAAAAGGGGGGGGGCAAGAAATAAGCACGACTGAAAGGCTTCAAAGTCAGCTAACCTCGCCTTGCTTCCAGTGATCTTCCTTTGCAATTGTTCTGTTTGTTAGGTAATTATTCACTTTGATAGGGCTGAATGTGACAAGGAAAGGAGAATAGGACTGTAAAAAGTTCCTCCTAATTATTTAATATTCACTACTATTTCAAATGGGAGATTTGCATTCCCTCTGCCTCTTTTGGTCCTCGGCCTAGGATGTTTAAGAGTATTACAGAACGCTTGTTGTTCTACATTCCTATTTGTCCTGCAAATATTGCTTATCAGAAACACACAGCAGCTGGCACCCTAGAGTGATAGAGCCTGTGTGTGCTCTGTAAGATATTCAATGTGAGATTTCACACCAAGGGCTGGTTTCGTAAAAAAAGATCTCTATAAAGGCGTGACGTTGAAAACACTGTGTCAGCACAGCACCCCCTCACTGCAACTTGATCAAAAATGGGCTCTGTGAGCTAGATCCATATCACAGGATTGCCTCAGAACCCAATGGCAAGAATGCTGCATGGCATGAAGAAAGGATCCAAATTAGGTGGCAAAACGTATGCTCCACATACAAAAGGTGCCAACTTATACCCTTGACATCCAGTGGTGGATGTTGAATCCCACCTCTGTGAGATGGTGAATGCCTTCTGCATTTTGATCTGTATTGTAGCCATGCCACCAAGTGCACAACTGAATACAAAACCAGAGGTATATCCAAAATGCAACTGCACCCATGTGCTACTTCACTTCTGTGACTCTGAACTGAATGTGGGTGTTCTGTATTAGACAAAAATGTTCCCCATTTCCATAGGGGAACTTATGTCTCTTCTGTCTGTGTCAGCCACCATTTTTGATCCCATGAGGCCCCAGAATGATGCTAGGTGTAGAGACATGGCAGGGCGGAAACTGGCATCTACTGGTGGATCTCTGGGTGGTTAGCAGCAAAAGCTTTTGAGTCCTGGTTGTTCTCTGACAGACAGTGTTGATGAAATCCTGCTCTCAGTTATCCTGCTGAAATGAAGAAAGCTTTGGTAACTGGTAGTGAATTTCTGTGTGCAAAGCTTGTGACTTTTATTCAGTGCTAGGAAGCCAAAGAAACTCATGGACATAGAAGTCTTTAATTCTAACTGTGCACTCCAGTTGGTGGCAGTGATGACTGGTCGTTTGAATGCTAGCAAGGCAGCTAATCTGTTCTGGGCTTAAGTCCTGTTTGAGCAATAGGGTTCAGAACCTTAAATAGTTCTTTTAAAGTTTGGAACACAATCCAGAGTGGATTTGCCACACCTCACTGAGATGGAAGCCACTGGAAGCCAATGTCTGTGTCCAATTCATGATTTGCAATGTCTGCATTCAAGTCCAGGTTGAAGAAGCAGAGTAGTACATGCCGTATCCTTGTACATGCAGATACATTCTGTGCACTGCACATGGATTCACAATGTGCCTTACACATAGATGTGCATGAACATCTTTTTGTACATGCGGCTGCCTATTTAGTGTTGCAATTCAGTTTCACAACACTGCCATTCAACATGAGTTGTTAGTAGCACAACTGACATGCATTTCCATATACAATAATTTACACTATGCCACTCCAATGTAGGATCATGGCAATGGAAATAATAATAAAATCAAACTGACCCAGATCCTATTGTTAGTCTTAACTAAAGTAGAATCAGTGAATCAATTGGATTTAATTTGTTTAATTTGTTTAAGAAAGGGCTAAAGACATTTTTGTTTGAGCAAGCCTACCAATGATTTCCTCTCCTATGTTATCTTATTATTCCCTCATCATGATCGGACTGGATGTTCCATTAAGCCCTGGCGGACATTGTACCCTACCTTCTATTTTTACTGTGTTTGAATGTTTTAATTTTTATATATATGCTTTTAACTGTTTAACTGTACACCGCCCTGATCTTCGGAAGGGCGGTATAAAAATAAAATTTATTATTATTATTATTATTATTATTATTATTATTTATTTAAATGCTGACTTATCACTTAGCAATAGTTTTACTCCAAGTGGAGTTAACCAACAGTGTTCTGTATTTCATAGGAAGGAACTGGCAAAACCACCTCTTGAATATTCCTTGCCTATGAAAACCTTTTTTTTAAAAAAATCTTACCATACGTCAACAGACAACTTGAAAATATATATACACAAACAAACTACAATTTCTGCTACCCTTTCTTCCCCTGTTCCAGATATTTGACAGAATCTTCTCGCTTCATTTGGCCAATTGGATAATCAGATTCTATTGTTGTTGTTGTTGTTGTTGTTGTCTGATGCTATCCACTGAGAGTTTGGTCAGCAGCCAATCTGATGCCTGAGAGGTTAGCTGAGCTGCCAGCCCTGTGACATTGCTGATCCATTGTGAATGATAGAAAATGAAATGCCAGCCCAGTCTAAAGAGTGTGGAAGAGCGAGGATGGAACCTCTGTAATTGGAAGAGCTCTTCAGCTGAGAGTGAAAATGACACAACTGAGGAAGAAGACTTAAGTCTATAAAAGCTCATGCTTTCAAGTTCTTTCTTTCAGTTAGTCTCAAAGGTGCTACAAGATCTTGTCACTTACTGATTTTACACACTAACTTGGCTATATCTTTGAATTTGACCCCTAGTATTGGTGCACATTGAAAGTAGGATTCTGGAAATTTACCATTTATCTTTAAAAATGAGTATTTGGAGAGGGAAGTAATACCTAGGTCATCTCCCACCTTACACGTGGTGCACTTTGCTCAATGGAAGCCATTTGCTCATTGCTCAATGGAAGCCAGGCAGTGACATGGATGCTTTAAAGCAGCAGAGCAGAGCAAGGTGCAACAGCATGGTGAGGCTACTCTTTCAGTAAGGAATGAGTCCTTTACTTTGCCTTTGGGGGAAAAAAAGCCATATGTATTCTTATTACTTATGTCTGGTACTGATTGGAAAGGAAATTTGGAAGATGATTATAGTAGGTTGGTAAAAAGTATGAGCATGTGGAAAGAGGTACAAATATGTGGGAAAAGGGAATTAAGGAAGGGAGATTTCAGAGTTAAAGGGGAGGTAGGAAGGAATATAGGAAAGACTATAGAGAAGGAAAACCTGAAAGAGAAAGAAATGTTGAGGAGGAAAAAAGGAAAGGAAAGGTTATGGGAGACGGAGGTACACAGACCTGAAATAATTAGAAAGAAGATATAACCTGGTGTGAAGATGTATGTGCCAGTATATATGTAGATGTGTTTGACAAATATTTTTTTAAAGCTTTAATAAAACTTTAAAAAAGAAAAGAAAAAAGGAAGCACATGGTTTTATTCTGCACCTAATACCTTACTAGTAAGCTGAAAACTTTTTTTAAAAAAACCCACCAGAAGAGCTTGGCCATAATCTACAAAAATTCTCAGGAGGCTATCTAACATCCCTAAAACTTAACTGAACAATTAAGGACTTACCTAGCATTGGTTTCAAGGCATTATTAAATGTAGACTTTTATTGATTTTGCAGCAATTAAGGAACCAATATCTGATCTCACCAGCTACAATTAAAGTCTTGCATTCTACCTAGCTACAGAATAGAAGAAAGAAAGCTATGAGATATTCTCCACTGCAATTCAGTTTCTCTCTTCCCCTTTGTCTCCTGATAGTACCCTGGAAATGATTCTTCTCCAGAAAATCCAAGAGCAAGAATGCCGGGAGATGTTTTGAAGGTAGAAGAAAGTATTTGCCAATGTTGCTCTACTCTTTAGGACGTTGTGCTGGCTATGATCTTTAGAGCCCTACATGGTGTGGGTCCAGATAATTTTAAAAGCTGTCTCTCTCATATAGAGTGTACCTATGCTCTGTGGGAGATGGCTTTCTCTTGGTCTCAACATCATCTCAGGCATGTTTGGTGATGACAGACAGAGACTCTTCTTGGTGACAGCTCCCAAGTTGTGGAACTTCCTTCCTTGGGAGGCCCAACTGGCTCCCTCCTTGCTATCTTTCCACCAGCAAATAGAGACCTTTTTATTTAAGAATGCATTTGGTTTTTAAGTATGTTGTGGCAACTAGAACTTTCAACTGGAAGGTGCTCTATTTTTATTTTATCCGAGTTGAGTTCAAGTGTGTTTTAACTTTTTGTATTAAGAGCTTTTAAAAATTGTACTGTGTTGTGCTTTTAGAATGTTGTACACCACCATGAATCCCATACTGGAAATGTATGTGTTGTTGTTGTTGTGTGCCTTCAAGTCATTTCCAACTTATGGCAACCTTAAGGGGAACCTATCATGGGGTTTTCTTGAGACGGTTGGTTCAGAGGAGGTTTGCCATTGCCTTCCCCTGAGGCTGAGAGAATGTGACTTGCCCATGGGTTTCCATGGTCAAGATGGGAATCAAACCCTGATTTCCAGAGTTGTAGTCCAACAACACCATGCTGTCTCTCATGGAAAATGGTACACATCATCGTTTTAAGATTAAGGGCTGCACCTAACCAACACTATGGGAAAGGGGTCCACTATTTCTTTAAAGGGTTGTTTGAAGTGTGTGTGTGTGTGTTTGTGTCTTTCCTCTTTGCTGTTCTCCCATCTCCCCAAAGACAGAGGTCAAATAGAGCTAGTTCATCATTATTGTCCTGAAAGACTAGTAGTAAATCCGTCAGCAATAGTAATGTGGGCAGCAGATCCTGGCAGGTGTTTGTTTAATAGCATGCAACATATCTAGCAGTCTTAACGAACCTCATGGAAAATTTACAGCCCCGGGAGGCCCAAAAGGAAGAAGAAAGGAGAATCTTTAAAGATGGTCAGCTGTTAAGTGCTTCTGGAGAGAGCGTCTCCCCCTCCCTCCATGCCACATCTTATTAAAGCCAAGCCGTTTCTGGAGAGTGAAAAATAAAATGAATGTATGATTGAATGGAGAGGCTCTTTAAGTAATTCAGCATTTTAAATAATTGGAGCCTCCACAGAAACTGACCAAATGAACAAAAGGGCAGTGGCTACCAGCGAAGCACCGTGTTTATTCCTCATCCATTAGGATAAACAATTTCAGTCACATTTTTTATTTGTATTGATTAATTTTATGTAGAGCCTTTATACCTCACTCTCAATGCACCCCAAAATTGGGGAAACTCTGCAGACGTTATTTCCCATTTGGAAACTCTTTGGCTGACAGAAAAGAGAGGTTTTAAAGGTCATGCTCAACTGTTAATGCCCATAAACATGAATAAATCAAAACTTTTTTCCCGAGAAATCTTTCTGGTCTGCCAGGTAGATTTCCAGTTTCTGTTTGGTTTAGTATTCCATTTGTTGTTGCCTCCACTGAAAAGATCTTAGTTGAGGGGTGAGAAGATTTCAGCTACGCGGGGCCTACTGTTGTTGTGTGCCTTCAAGTCGCTTTTGGTGACCCTAAAGTGAACCTAACACTGGGTTTTCTGGGGCTGAGAGTGTGTGGCCTGTCCAAGGTCACCCAGTGGGTTTCCATATCTGAGCAGGGAATCAAACCCTGATCTCCAGAGTCCTAGTCTTGCGCTCAAACCATGTTGGCTCTTGTGGGACCTACTGTATGTTTTTACTAGAATGTCAAGGTTCACTAAACAGAGACAGGTAGGCTATATTTTAATTAGCAAACTGATTAAATGTGGAATAGATGGGAACACTGCCAGATGGACTGATAACAAATTGGAAAACTGTACTCAAAGAATTGTCATCAATGGTTGTGTTTCATACTGGAAGGAAAATTGCAGAAGTCTACATTTAAGCCTCACAGATAAAATGCCCTGGTATATAGGATGGAGGATACATGGCTCAGACGTATTACGTGCAAAAAGGATCTTGGGATTATTGCTGATCATAAGATGAACATGAGTCAGAAGTGTGATGATGCAGCAAAGAAGACATATGCTATATTTGCCTGCATTAACAGGAGCATGGTTTCCAAGTCAAAAGAAGTAATAGTCTCATTATATTATATGCTGGTCAGGCTTCATCAGGAGTACTGCATTCAGTTCTGGGTACCTTAATTTAAGAAGGATGCAGACAAGTTGGAGCAAGTTCAGAAAAGGGCAACAAGGAGGATAAGACAAGGAGGATAAGAGGGATTGAGAACGAAACATATGAGGAAAGGTTGAAGGAGCTGGGCATGTTCAGCTTGGTGAATAGATGACTGAGGGATGGCACAATTTCACTCTAAATATCTCAAGGACTATCACAGAAAGGAGGAGGAAAGGCCTGCTCACTGCTGCCCCAGAGGGTAGGACCAGGTCTAATGGTGTGAAGTTACAGGAGGGTAGATTTCAATGTAATATTAGAAGGGACCTCTTGACAGTAAGAGTGGTTTGGCAATGGAACCAATTTCCTAGAGAGCTGATAATGGAGTTTATCACATGGGAGGAATTTCTCTCAATTGCGAATGGAGCCAATTCGCAATTATGTGAATTTGCTAGTTTAGCAAATTTAGTTGAAATCTGATTGTGTTCAGAATGCATTCAGAATGACTTCCTATTTCCTGAAAATGACCCCTCATTGCCTGAAATTGCATGAGATACTATAATACACAATTAAGTGAAACCCCATGATTGCGTTCGGAATGTCTTCCCATTGCCCGAAATTGCGTGAAATACACTCATTCACAATAACATGAAACCCCATTATTGCGTTCGGATTGCCATTGGAGTATACCCCCAAATTCTGTCGTATGATAAACTCCAATGTCTCCTTCTCTAGAAACTTCAAAAAGAGTCTGGATAGCTACCTACTGAAACTGGAGATCCTGTATCAATGGCCTACGAACCTCTCTCCAGATCTATGACTTTGATTCTGCCTAGCTTCCCAGATCAGACAAGATCTGGTACCTTTAGGGTATGTTAGGCCCTATCTTCTGCTACAGACACTGAGATAATATTGTGGAGGCAGAGTGGAACCCCAATCTACCAAAATCAACAATTTAAACAAAAGATTTCCAGAATTTCACAGTGAGGAAAAACATACTGCACATTTCTAAGGTTCTGAATTTGTACTCAAAATAATATTGACATATATAGATAAAATATAGGAAGAATAGAGCCAGTGTGGTATAGTGATTTGTGGGCTGGTGTAGAAAGATCAGGGTTTTAATCCCCACTCTGCCCTGAAAACTCACTGGGTGACCTTCAGCAACTCTCACTCTGTCAGCTTCATCCAAAGGCAATGGCAAACCACCCCTGAATAAATCTTGGCGTGAAAACCCTATAATAATGCCTCTATAAATCAGACTTGACTTGAAGGCACAACAGCAACAACAACATTAGGAAGAGGACAGCAGAGAGAGCTAGTACCAAGTATCCTTATTTCATACCAGGACCTGGGGGCATATGCCATCCTTTGTTTATGATGGTTGCAGAGCATTGAGATGGAGGCCTTAAAGAAAAAAAAAACACCAGCAAAGATGGCATTTTCAGCAGGCTTTAAATATTTTCTTTGGCTTTATTTATCAACAGAGAAGCCAGGATTTTGAGGTTCTAATCCATTCCCCTTTACTACCACCTGCTTATTTTCCAGGCAGAAGAGCCTCTGAACCAGTATGTCATGGCATCCATTGCTCCATCTTCTCACTAAATTCTCTGGGTCAGAGCAAGAGGCAGACAGACAAGCAGACTGCAGAGACAAAAAGAAGGAGCCTGTCTTTGGGACTCATCAGCGGGCTCTCTGCTGGGATGTGGGGTCCTGGCAACTGCCTGGCCATGCCAATCTTTGAGGCCAGACTTAGGTATTGATTATTATTTTAAAACTATAGGGAACCTGACACTCTTTCTAATGCACTGCATGCCACCCAGAAACATTCCAGTCAATCCCAGTCTTCTTTCTGCTTGTACCTACTTTCTGATGAAGTAAGTCACAGGAAATAATGGGAACCAATAATCCTAGGTCCACATGAGCATCATTTGTGCGTGACAGTGAAAAAGAATGTAGAGTCATAGAGTTGGAAAGGGCATCATTGGTCATGTAATCCAACCCCCTGGTCAGTTCAGGAGCTCTGTCTTCTAATGTTGAATTGAAATCTATTCTCCTTTAACATCTGTAGATTCTGACCTAAATCCAAAACTGCATTGACAAAACATCCTTTTCTCCTTCCAAGGCTATCCATGCTTTTGGAAGTCGCAACCTTCCAGAGTCAGTTTTGTGTGTGTGCATGAAGTGTGTGTGTGTGGAGAGGTACACAGAGTTGGGCTGCACAGCAACATTGTCCTTTCCATTTCCACTGGATTCTGCCATTCAACAAAGCTGTGTTCCAAACTCAGAGAATAATATATGCAAAATAAGCATCCTCCTCTCTATCTCCCTTCAAAAAAACAAACAGCTTCATTTATATACCACTTCATATGCCTAAGCAGTGTCTAAGCAGTTTACAAGTGTAAGCTATTTGCCTCCAACAATGTGGGTACTCATTTTAGCGACCTCAGAAGGATGCAAGCCTGAGTCGAGCTTAAGCCCTTTTGCTGGTCTTGAACTCACAACCTTATGGTTTTGAGTGAGTGGCTGCAGTACAGGCATTTAACCACTGCGCCACCAGGGCACCTCCCCTTTCCTCTATCTTTCTCTCTCTCACACACACAGAGGATCATAAATCTGTAGAACCATAGAACTGTAGAATTGGAAGGGAGCCGAGTATTCATTTATTCCAGCCTCAAGAGTAATCTAAGGCCAGTGCAAGACTTCACAGCTAAATCTGATAAGTGGCCGCCCAAACTCTCTTTAAAAATTCACTAAGAAGAATCCACAAGGTTCAAAAGTAGTTCATTTCAAAACTATGCAGATGCTTTATGAGCTGATTCACAGAGGTTTTGGGCCTCTTGCTCCTCTTCTGCCCAGTAATTCAAAATGTATTGTCTGATGTCATCACATTTTGAGTCTTCTTTCACTAGTTGTTGCATGGAGGAACGAGAGAACTCTTAGTTGTTCCATTACATTTCCTTGAGGGAACCAGTGTTGAAGGTGATGAAACTTGGGGTTGCTCTTTTTAGTGACAGTCTCATCACCTCTAATTTAGTCTTTGGTTTTTAGTCTAAGCAGTTTTAAAGGCCTTTTTGTATTGTTTATTACATGTATTAAAAAAAAAAAAAAAAGACCTATGCAATTGCAAACGATTGCAGTATTTGGGTGGATGGCTAGAAGGTATTGGCTGAGACTTAGGATCGAGGAAATGGAGTGTAACTTCTACGCTCACGGAAGTGGTGATTGTGGAACACCATCATGCTAGTGAATTGCATCATTGCACAACTGAATGTGCTACCAAATGTACCCATACAATGCATAATCTGTGATGCACGTCTTCATGTGCAATATACAAGATGCAAACACAATATCCCTATGTGATGCAGAGTAAATTATGATTCTGCATGCTTCTGCTACCTTGAACTGAATACTGAAGTTCCACCTCAGACAAAAATCTTCAACCATTTCTGAAGGGGAAGACAAAACTCTGGGCATGAAAAAAATATCTAAATCAATACACATTCCAGTTTGGTTTCTGCTTTGTATAACTGTGGCACACTCTTTGTGCTAGGCATAAATGTACTTTTAATACTAAATTTTCCTATAAAAGCTAATGTAATCTAAAAGACAGGAATAGAATGTCATCACACATCCCTTTGGCCTTTTCAAAATTTCAGCCTTGTCACTGCTAGGATAACTTCCAATACATTTGTCTACAGAAGCAATTCATTTTTAATCCCTCTTAAATCTTAAACTTCCATCTTGGATTTGACATCTGGGGATGGATTTCAGGATATCAAATAATGTGGAACACTGCTGGTTTTGTATACTGCTATGCCACTCCCCAGCCCTCCAGAAAATCTCACAAAACCAAGTTACTGGGGGAAAATGTCCAGTAATTTGCCAAATGCATGTGTAGAAATGTGATTAGCCAATTCCTTTGGAAAAATAGAGCTGAGATAGATTTGCTGACTTGCAGGAACATAATGCACAAATAGAGCCATCAAAATTTAATGCATCCTTAGCACCTCATGCCTCTGACAGCACTCACCAATGGCATTTCATAATCTTGTTGTTAATGATTTATCATCACTCATATGACTCCATTGTCTTATAACTAAGCACAACTTAATTATACTCTCCACTAAGGTATTTCCTTCCCCTTGCTAATGTTGCATTTGCTGTTGCTGTTCTGTGTTAGTTTTCCACAATGGCATTAAGTCAAATTCTCTGTGTTACCGTTTTGACCTAAAGGAGGAAGTTCATCTGTTTCTCCAATGATGCCGGGCCTACAGTTGACCCTTTCCTTGAATTCCTGGCCTGAGAAAGAAGGATTTTCCCATCCTCGATTCATAGATAGATAAATAGAGACTTCTCGAATGCTTTGTTCCTGCCTATGCGTTAACCTTGGCTCGTCGGAGACAGAAGATGCTTCAGATTTAGGAAACTGAAGCTAGAGCATTGATCCATCTGTCTATGTCCTGCATTTAGTCTGAGAATGGAAGCTGAGCAAGGGAGAACTGGTGCAAAAGGAGCCTAAGAGGGTTAATGTAGCAAACATCCAGGGGAAAGATCTTCCAAATCCTCATCATCTGCTGGGTCATTGTTTGGAGTTGGATTACCTCTAGCATCTTTCTTCTTCCATAGGGACCCTTGGTGATAGATCTTCCTTTCAGCCACATATGTGCTTGTGTGACAGCTCTGGTCTTCCTAGTCCCATCAGGTGGTCTGCAAGGGGTCAGACGGTAGGGACTGAAGCAGTAGTTGGGATATAGTCAGTCATCATGTGGCCTAAATTTGATGTCCATGACAAAAGCACTTTGGTTTGCCATGGAATTATAGCAGGTTCTTCTGGATCTTCATTGTATTGATGAGATCAATGGGTTACTAAAGGAATTCTCTCTTGGATCTGGGTTGGAATGGATCCTGCCACCAGCTACAACATGCGTGACAACTGTGGAAGGTTAGGAGGCAACATTAGCACCCTAGGAGATATTGGAGAGCTGCATCCTCTCTCTTTCACACACACACACACACACACACTTTTTTTGTCATTTAGAGAGTGTGGCGCAGTGGTTAAATGCCTGTACTGCAGCCACTCACTCAAAACCATAAGGTTGAGAGTTCAAGACCAGCAAAAGGGCTCAAGCTCGACTCAGGCTTGCATCCTTCTGAGGTTGCTAAAATGAGTACCCAGATTGTTGGGGGCAAGTAGCTTACAGTTGTAAACCGCTTAGAAACTGCTTAGGCGGTATGAAGCGGTATATAAATGAAGCTGTTTTTGTTTGTTTAATTTAGTTTTATACGCCATGCTGGGGCATTTTAGGTCTAGGAAGGCCTATTTATTAACCAAGAAAGTGATCTGAAGTCATGTCTTGTTCTTTCTTCCTCCTTTTTTTAAAAGGGTTTTTTCTTAGACCTAAAATAGCCCAGGGCCCCAGGGCTGAAATGCCACCCTAAACCCCTAGAAGGCATATTGTGTGAAATAGTAGCCCCCTTTGGGACACACCAAAAATGCCCTTAGGGGGTTTCATGTGGTCTGTGAGTACACTTTGCCCACCTTGACCTATAGCAAAGAAAGTAATGACTAAGGATGTAAAGACACATTCCCATCCTTTCCAAGAAAGGCTAGCTTGACATGTTGAGAAAATGGTCAACTACCACAAGGCTTTTCATAACTAGCGATTTTCTGTGAAAATGACAACATGATTGTTTACACAGAAAATTGCATTTTATGCAGAATGTTTTTGCATCAGCCCAAGTCTTTTTTCAAAAAGTTTTTTTTTTTTTGGTGAAAATGTCTCAGATTGCAAAATTATTGCTGAAAATATGAAAAACCTCTCATGTTGTCACACAACGGGGAGAAAACACAGAATTACTTGTTCTTGCACATGAGAACAAAATCAGAAGATATTTTAATTCCGATAAAGAATGGAGGTTAGAAAAAGAATGGACAAAGTAAAAGAAAATGCTTGCCAGAAGTCTTCAAAGGACAGACCTCTATAGGAAGAGGGATGTCAAAAGTGCCCAAACTGGCCCATATTTATTTCCTTGTGAGACTTTTCAAGCTAGCTCTTCCATTGAATAGCTGGTGGGTTCCATTTTTATTTTCCAGAGCAAGACAACACTGCATCAGTGCTACCTGAACCCTATTCATACTACAGAATTATAGAGTTATCATTCCACTTTAACTTAATTCAGGGGTCTGTAATTCGGTGAGGCAATAGAGCTTTCTGGCAGAGAGTTGCAAATGCCCTACCCTAAACTGCAAATCCCAGGATTCCATTGGATGTTGTAATGTCAGTTAAAGTAGAACCATAGTGCTACAATTCTGTAGTGTAGAAGGGCCCCTGGAAATAATGCTAGACCTCTACCTAGAGTCTTCAGTATCTTAATGCATAAACACTGTTTACAGGAAGCTTATTTTAAAATATAGTATTTGTTAGTACTCAGGATAAACAGAATATTCAAAAATATTCAAAACAGCACACAAAAACGTATCTCTCGGTGTCAGGAATCCCAATGAGGAGGATGCTGGACTGATCATAATCTTAGATCTGGAATTATTCTGTGCAAAACTGACTTCTTTGTTTTTTGCTAAGGAAAAGAGCATTTTCTGTGCAGGACACAGCATTTTGTAAATAGAATATAAATGGTTCTGCACCTGCTGAAAGTACTGCTTTCTGCATATATGCAAATTTTGTGCAATGCCATTTTGTGCAGGATAAGGACTGAACTGTGATTTGTCTTTAAAAACTGAAATTTTTTAAAGGCATCCTTGCAGCAGGAAGAAAAATGATTAAATTACTTGTTGATTCTTTCATGAATGATATTAGTGAAGAATTATTTTTCTTGCCAAAGCCACTGAGGACATTATCAGACGACTGAAATTGGAAGTACAATGCAATGGCAATCTAAACGCAATCATGCGGTTTCATGTTATTGTGTGAAAACCAATCACATGCATTTTCGGGCAATGGGAAGTCCTTCTGAATGCAATTGTGGGGTTTCACGTTATTGCGGGAGAAACTATCACACACAATTTCGGGGACTGGGAGGCAATTTCGGGCAGTTCCGAATGCAATGCAGCATCAATACGCAATCATGTAAATTCGCTGAACTAGCGAATACACTCAATTCCGAACTGGCCCCACTTTCATTTCTTTCGAAATTGAGAGAACTTCCTCCCATGTGATAACATCCTGAGAGAGACAAGAGCTCGACTCTTCATCCCTTTGGAGCTTCCACCTTGATTCTATTGCCTACAAATAGGATAGCAGATTTGGATAGGAATTGTAGCTCAGCCTTAATTGCTCTTATGTTCAAGAAGACGGCCTTTCAGGCATTGCTTATATTAAGGAGTCAGAATGACAAAACACTGCTGAGAATGATAAAGGAGAACAATACATATTTTACATAACTTAATTAATTCCGATGCTGAACAGATGAACATGCATATCTATGTTGGACAGAAATAACAGAGCTACATTTCTGAACCATCGAGTGACTATCCTGGATGGCCTCCAAATTAGAAGAGTCTATTATTCTTCATTAAATCAAACCTCTTACTTTGTACAAAATGCAAACTGTATTATGAAGCAGAACTGGTGCATCATAAACAACCAGGGGGAAAACGTGGCTTCCAGATTAGAAATCCTATCAGAAAAATTGCATTTTTGGTGGTCTAGGTTCTATGAGATGATGGGAAAAATCAGGAGCAAAGAGTAACAAAGAGCAGATTTAGGTTGCATCTGCATTGCAGAAGTAATGCAGTTTGACACCACTTTAACTGCCATGGCTCAGTGCTATGTAATTATGGGATAGGTAGTTTTGTGAGATATTTAACCTTCCTTCTCAGAGAGCTCTGGTACCACAACAAAGCAATTAAAATAGTACAAATACATTTTTTAAAAAAATGCTCTTTATCAGTCTAAAAACAATCCTGAAATACAATGACAAAACAATTTAAACATAGCAATTTTATATATTAAAGGCCATGATGAACAGTACTATTTTAGATGCCCACTGGAACCACAAAAGAGATGGAGCCAGTCTAACCTCCTCTGATGGAGACACTCAGAGTTGGGGCACTGCTACAGAGAAAGCCCTGTTAGTTACATTACATCTGCCATTGCGGTTGCTCACCTTTGGAATAGTTACGAAGCAATTTTGCAGTAAAGATGTGGATAGCAGAAGAAGCAGAAGTCTTGAGTTTTTGCAGCTAAAAGATGGGGTGGTTTTAGCTTGGAGCATCCTTTACAAACTATGAAGGAATCTTTCTTCACCATGTATTGCATTAGAATTCAAAGACATAGCTGTGTTAGTTTGGAAAATCAATATACAAAATGATCTAGTAACACTTTTGGGAATTCTGATGGGAATTTCACAGTCATGCAACTGGTTCAGCAGGGAGCGAGGGACTAGCCTTCCATTAAAGACTGTCAGGAGTTTATCAGACGGGGGGAACTGGAAGTCTAAACAGTGATTAACCCACCACAATCATGCCATTGTACTAATGGTTTTCACATGACGTCGTGTTTAAAGTGCTATTATCCTGGGAATATCCTAGGATAATCACGCAATTGTGCTAATGGTTTTCACATGACGTCGAGATTAAACATGATTAAAGTGCCATTATCCTGTGAATAACCAGAGAATAAACAGCAGGAAATCATTCATGGGATTTTCCTGTGAATGATTTCTTTGCTAGTTATTCCCTGGTTATTCCCTGGTTATTCACAGGATAATGCTTCTTCTGTTAATTGCATTTTAATCACGTTTTAATCTCAATTGCATGATTTTAATGGGTTAATCACTGTTTAAACTACCAGTTTCCACCCTGTGTGATAAACTCCTTAGTGCTAACATGGACACTTGCAAGCCTAATAGGACCCTTGTATTGCTGGAAACTGATTTAGAAGATTTATAACATGCTGTCAATGTAGGCAGGGTGGAGCAATTTAAACCTCACAGCAGTAAAACCAAAAGTGTAAAAATTATATATGGTAAACAATACAGTGGCCCATCAACTGACTAAAATAAAAGGCATATAAACTCCCACGGACTTGTCTAAAGTAACTTGTCTTTATAGCTCATTTGAAAGGGTCTACTGTGTGAATCTGATTTTTTTAAAAAAAACCATTAGTGTTGTTTTTTCTTTAATGCATCCATATCCTATACTCTCTCTTTAGCATAAACTGAGCCTGAAAGTCAGGTTGTTTGTTCCTTTACCGTTTGGAGTATATTGCGATTCTATTTCTTGGACATTCTGGCTGTGCACACTGGCCATTAAGGCCAACTTGGGGACAAAGTTGGGGAGTGTGTCCACCTGCCGCACACCCCGACTCCACCCCAGGTGGTGTGATGCTGTGTGCCACTCATGGCCCATGGCATCACAGCACATGGCATCAAGGCACTCCTGTGGTGCTGCATCCACATGACGCAGCACCAAAGTTGCACCTTAAAGTTCATCATGATGCATGGCATCAAGGCACTCCTCTGGCCCTGCATCCACATGAAGCAGCACCAAAGTTGCACCTTAAAGTCACAGCTGTGCAAGTATCACACCCTTTCCAGGGTGCAAAAAGGAACCACTTTTTGTGGCTCCTTTTTGTGCCCTGGAAAGGCCAGATCAGGGCTGTGGTGTGTGGTTCCCACAGCCTCGATCCAGTGAAGATGGAGGTGGATGCAGGCCGCCCCTTAGGGGTTGTCTGCACCGCCCCATTGTTTTGGAAGCTATCTAGAAATTATGCTAAATATGATAGACAAACAGTTATATAAATAAATGAAGTACCTTCGCCTGGTAGAAATTCTTTACCCTTGGAGAGCTGAGAGCATGAAACTATATGTTACTGTAGCAACCTAAGAGCCACTTCAGCACAACTGCTCTACTATTCCACTAATTTCCACCTTTGTGATAGAGCAGATTGCCATGGTCAGGCTTGGATTATGAGATTGAGAAACAAAATGATTATCCCCTTACCCCATTCCCAAGGGCATAACAGGTCAATACATTTTAATCCAGTTCTGAACTAAATTCTGGGCCTGGTATTCTGGCACTTGTAGTCCAAACAGTAACCCTTTTCCTCCAAACTCTGTGAAGGAATAATAATAATAATAATAATAATAATAATAATAATAATCCTGTCTCTCCAAGCAGATTGAGGCAGCTAACAATAATTAAACACCCTTAAAACACAATAAAACAGCTATCCTCATTATATCCCAACCCTCCCAAACCCACCCATCCACAATAAAATACAATTAAATATTAAAGAATTGTTAAAACAAGGCAGCTCCAGACAGTAGTGGATGCCTGATGGAATTAACAGAAAAATTATTAGGATGTTAATCTGGGGAGGCCAGTAACATGATGCCAAAATGGAAGGACTTTCATAGTCCATCAATATGAACTTTGCAATGAGTTGGTATTTGTCAGCAGATGTGTAGTTCTCTTGGCCTTATTCCCAGCATACTTTTTTTTTTTTTTTGAAAGGGAACAAATCTGTTGCAAGTACATGAAAGGAAGAAATGGATGTGGTCTCTGCTCTGAATGAACATGAAAGTTAATTTTTAAAACAGAGTCCAAAGGAGAGGGAATGAGAAGCGAGTGGGTTAGCATAAAGGTCTTTCCCCCCCCAATATCTTGTTGATAACATCAAATTGGATGCAGCATTTAATTACAGGGGCACCTATGAAGAGAAGAAAGGCATGCTCCACATAAGGGAGGAAGAATCAGGGAGAAAGGCTTTTGCTCCGTGTTTCAAGCAGTTTGCTTTATTGGGAAAAAAACAATAGGCTGGCACTTTTTGTGAGGCCATCAATGCAACATAGAGCAGATCGTCTCCTCCATATTCATTAGCAGAGGGAAAGGGAAAGGTGAATTTTGAGGAACACACGACTAATTAGTGCCAGTGTTAACAGCTTTTTGCTTTGAAGTGAGTGACTGATGTACTTCTAACAGGGGCACCCAGCGGGAATGGTAAACAGACCACTAGCTTGGACTTGTTATGATATATGCTTTTAATAAATTTTGGGGGGAACATGTGGACTGTACTATGATCCCTCCTTGACCTATCCAAGGACCCACCATAAGCCTCAAGAAAGGAGGTCACATAAGCAAGCCCGCTTGGAGGAACTGAGTCCCCAGTAAACAACTCTCCATAGGAAGTTTGGGAGTCGCCAGACCAGATTTGCCACTGTCTTCCGGAGTAAGACAATAGCCTTGGCCTCACACCTGATGAGCCAGTGATTGCCGTAACAGCTCAGCCATTAAGTCAGCTTCCCCTCCAATTGTGTCCAAACCTAAGCGCATTGTACACAGATTATTTGCTCTTGGCTTAAGAAAGCCAGGCTTCAGAAAGCCCAGGCAATCAGCACTTTTGTCTAAGCCTATCTAGTAGCCTCAGGATATGTTCAGCCCTATACAGTGGTCCCTCGGGTTACGAATCCCCCGGGATACGTAATCCCCAGGATCCAAAAGAGCCGGGGCCGGAAAAACGGCCCCGGTTTCCAAAAAAATCCCTGGGTTGCGGGAAAAAAAAGCAACCCGGCCCCTTTAAATCAGCACGCTCCGCTGCGCTGTGCACCAAAAAAATCGGTCCCCCAGGTTACGAAGACTTCGGGGTTACGAAAGAGATCCCGGAACGGATTACTTTCGTAACCCGGGGGACCACTGTATAAGGTTCCAAGTTTGAGTCACTCGTTGATGCTATTCTCGGAGGGCAGGCTGGTCCACGCCAGTTTGACTTCTGCCTATAGCTCCCGCGGCCAATCTTCCCTCATTCCGGCAGTCGTGTTCATCCTCCTCATCCACATCCATCAGGCTTCCAGGAGAAGACTTCTATGGTAATATTCCAGCGGTTTCTCTCTCTCTCAATCCTAGCTTCCAGTCTTACGCCCTCCCTTTTCGCTTGCATTGAATGTGTGTGTGTGTGTGTGTATGCCCTCTTTTGCTAACAGACCTCTTTTGCTAACAGACTCCACAACCTCAGGTACCCAGTATCCAGCCTTGTGTGAAAGTGATAAGGCTACACCATTAAGCAGATTTTGGGTGAAACAAGACTAGAGTTGGGTCACCAGACTGAATCCAGAATGGAGCTCCCATCAAGCAGGAAGAGGCTGTGTCTACACTGCAGAATGGATGCAACTGGAAACCATTTTAACAGCCATGGCTCAATGCTATGAAATTTTGGAATTTCTTCTTTTGGGAGATATGTCCATACAATCGGTCCTACACACTTAGGACCTCTGGAAAAAAATCTACTGCAGCAAAAACTAAGTTGGCTGTGGTTACCCAGAGGACCTTTTCCTCTACCGCTCCCAAGTTTTTAATTTAATTTGGGGAGATAAATCCTCAGCCAACATGGAGGATTTTAGGAGTTATAATCCTCCCCTAGCCCAAGTTATTTTGACAGGCTGTGCTTGTGAGATGCTTCAGAAGGCATGGAGGGGAAAATTCATCCAATGATAGCTGGCAATTCAGAATAGAAAGGACATCAGTAGCCATCCAGTGAAAGTGAACATCAAATCAACTTCACCTTGGTAGTTTCCATCTTGCCTCTATATATAAATTTGGTTTGACAGTCTCCTGGTGCCTCTGTGGAGGAAGGAAAAGCCTAGTCCCTTTTGGGATGGGAATATGCTTTGCTTGCTCTCTTCCTGGAGACTAGCACCTCAAGTGATCTACAGCACAGTACACCCAAGCATTTGGAAGTATAATAAATTGAATGTGTGGGCAGGAGAGATGAAATTTGTCTCGTTCATGAGATCAGACAGGCAGGATTTATTGATAGTGCTGCTGCACTCAGAGAAGAAGTGCTTTGACTTGGCTGCCGATTCGCCGGCACTACCAGCCATCTCCAATTCACCATAGTGTGAGAGATGGGGTTGCTTTCAAGGGATCTTTGTGTTAAGAGACCCAGTTTCTTTAATGGATGCTACAAACCCTGGTGGATGTCAGCACAGTTTGATGGATGCTTTTCATTTGACATCAGCCTGTTTCTGGCTTCTTCCATCAATCACAAGAGTGGCAGGTTTTCCCAAATACACCCAGCTGAGGCCATAAAGAGCTTCAGATCTTACCTCGGTGCTGCTGTTTCAGTCTGGAGTGCTCTCAAACTTTCAAACATTATTCCTTGTGAAGTCTGACCCATCAAAGTCTTTGGAAGCGAGATGACTAAAAATAAGGCTCCGATAGACTGAAAGATTAAAAACCATTCTGAGCAATCAAAAAGCCAAGTATTTCTGTTGCTCTTTCTTTTTCTAAATGCAGAATATAAGATAAGCTCTGCTGCATAAGACCAAAGGCCTACCTAAGAGACCATTCTGTGGCCACATTGGACATTCAAATACTCATGGGATGTTACCCCCAGTTTAAAAAAGGGAAGAGGAGTGAGATAGTTGCTGCAGTGCATCTAGAACGGTGCTTCTCAGCTTAGGGGATTCAACATATTGTTGACCTAGACAAATATGGAGCTTCATCATTTGAAAATTTTCACTCCAGAAACATAAGAAGATTTTTATTGGATCAGTTCAAAGCAGATCTTAAGAATGCTACTTTCAAAACTACAAGCCCAGCATTTCCTAGAAAGGATAGCTGCTGGTCATGTTGGCTGAAGGATACTTAGAGTTGTAGTCCAAAGTCTAGTTCAAAGATCTATCCTGCCCATTTTCCTAGGTCCACACCAGAAGCCAACCAGTGGCCTGTTGGAAGTCAAGAAACAGGACCTGAAAGCAACAATTCTCTCTCCTGTTGCTCCACGGTGGCCAGTGTTCAAAAGGATGGTGCCTCCGAACCTGGAAAGTACATTTGTCTATCAAATATTATCTGATTCTAGGTTTGGTTGTACAGTGGGCCCTTGTTCCAGGACCCTCCGTGGATAACAAAATCCGTAGATGCTTAAGTCCCATTAAATATAATGGCAAAACAAAATGGTGTCCCATATATAAAATGGAAAATCAAGGTTTGCTCTTTGGAATTTATACTTTTTGGTAATATTTTCAAGCCATGGATGCTCAAATCCGTGGATAAAAAAATCAATCTATAAGGAGAGCCAACTGTATACAATGAGGATAAGCATTCAGATCAATGGAAATAAAGTTAGCAATGGGCAGTTACATGAATAAAAAGGATTTCCCTTCCCTCCACAAACCTGTGTCAAACATCTTAACACAGCATGCTTTATTTGGTTTTATTTTGTTTGTTGTTGTCGTGTGCCTTCATGTAGTTTCTGATTCATGGTGACCCTAAGCCAAATCTGTTGTGGAGTGTTCTTGGCAGGATGTGTTCAGAAGCAGGTTTGTCTTTGCCTTTCTCTGAGGCTGAGAAAGTGCGATTTGCCCAAGGTCACCCAGTAGGTTTCCATGTCTAGCAGCGATTCAAACCTTGGTCTCCTGAAGTCCTAACCCAACACTACACCATGCCAGCTCCTACTAGTTTTGTTTGTTTGGTCATGCAGAATACATTGGCACATACAATGAAAAACAACCTGCAATCAATCCTGATTTACATTTAAAATAACAAAATCCTACCCAAGTGTGTTGGACTGAAGTTTCAGTTTTGTATCCGTTCAGGTCATATAGAGTATGAACCCCACTGGATTCAGCCTACAAACTGAGAAGTTTTGGTGGCATCCTCTTGTTCAGGAAATCTTTTTCTCTCTCCAAAGACTACCCCAGTTCTTATTCAGTGACCTGAAGTTATTTTTAAAAATCAGTAAACCTATGTCTAATTCACCTACATTTCTCTGAAGATCTGCTCAGCTAGATTTCATCTTCATTGTACTGGAAAGAATGTTAACTGGAATGCACAGAGACTGGCTAGAGGCAGGAAGGAGACACTGAGAATTGATTGGCTTCAAAGCAGCCATGATTCATGCCTGCATCTGCCTGTGATCATAATGCAAAGTGCATTCTCCCTAGAAATAGCACCAAGTGGAATTTGGCCTGAGAATCTACAGGGAAGGAAGAAAATGCCATTGCTGTGCTGTTTTCCAGCTCTAAATGCTGGAACTATTTCAGTAGCCATTTCCCACAGTTGCTCTCCTCTTATAAAATGTGAAAAGAGCACATGCACACCTTGAACATTATGGTATTCCAAGCAGAAATACGCTTCAGAGTCATGTAGGATCAGGACATAGAAAAATTACTTTTTGTCTACAGGTCACAGAATCTTGGCTATAAATTATGGCATTCAGGGGGTGGCAGTTCAGAAAATAATTTTTACAAACTGAAAAGAAGGTTTTGGGAATAGATGCTCACTGGATTACTCTTTGACGTTTTCAGCCTTCTTGCTTCCTTAGACCATGGAAAATACTACAGGAGAGGCTGACCATGCAGAGAGAGAGAGTATTTGAGACTTTTGGTGTGTTTTTTTTTGGGGGGGGGCACATATCCAGAATGTGAAGAAGCTCCTTTTTTGGGATGACATCTCCCCCAATTCCCTGAGGGAGAAGGGGAGACACATTTTGCTAGGAGATGAGCCTCCTTTCCAAACAAGTTGCAACATTTTTCATATAGCTTTGCATTTTAACCAATGTGGAAGATTCTAGTGATGAATGATTCAATCATTCCTCATTGCTAAAAGTTTTGAAGACATCTTGTATGGAGAGAATCTCCACCAGTAAAGGGGAGACTGCCCTGGCCCAACCCGATATGACATCAGAAATAGAGAAACAAAAGATCTGGAGGCTGTTGCTTTCGAGGATCCTCCAGTTACCCCTGCACAACATCAGGAGGGGGAGAGGAAAGCAGCCAAAGATCTTAGAAGGCTATATCCTTCCAGGATGCTCACCTGCCTTCCTTCATTGCGTGGGTTTCATGACCTCAGGAGGGTGGAGAGAAGGCAGTCAAGAATCTTGAAGACTGTAGTCCTTCTAAGATCCTTGGTTGCCTCTCCCTTCCTCCTTCTTGATGTTGTGCAGGGGCAAGTGAGAAGGGAAGCCAGCTGGTACCATGTTTACTACTTGGCTGCTTTCCTCCGCATCCATTTTGCATGACATCAAAAGGAGGGGAAGGCAGTCAAGAAGCTGGAGCTATAGCCTTCTAGGAACCTTTCCTGGCTCTCTTTTGACTTCTTGTCACATGGCATCAGGTAGCAAGACCATTCAAGGACACAGGGGATAAATAGTGAAAGGCACTCAAGGAAGATTTTCCTCGTTGGGGTTTTCAAGCTCTTGGAAAGCCCCCTTTTCATTTTTTCCCATTGAGGATTTGAATATTCTTCCCATTCCTAATCAGAATGTGACCAATTGGGATCAACAGCTTTCATGTGCCTGAAGTGAGCTTCTAGGAATTGCTATTCAAAAATGGAAAATCTGAGCAGTACTTGGACATCCGTACTTTAAAGTCAGATTTCAGCATCTCCATTTGTATGTGTCAGTGTTTCTCCATGGCTTTCAGTTGTTAAGATGCTCTGTCTGTTATCAATTGCCTCTGAAAGGTGGCCATACTAAGGTTTCTGCACAGAAGAGACGTTCCTATAAAATTGTATCTCAGACTGAAGGAATAACGGCCAAGCCCACGCCACCCTCAGACACTGAGGCTATCTTAATGCTTGCAGGATGCCTGTTTCTTTCAATTCCTACTGCTAAGGATCTCCAGGGCCTTAGTCTCATTCCCCCCTCCCCATAAATGAAACATAAATGTTCAGACTTGAGTTCCATCTCCAAAATATCTCACTATGTATATGCAATTATTCCAAAGTCCGAAAAAAATCCAAAAGCCAAACTTCTTCTGGTCCCAAGCATTTTGAATAAGGGAGACTCGATCTGTAGCAAAATAAATCGCTGGATGTGTTTTTAAAAAGAGTACATAAAGATGATTTTGAGCCTTCATAGGATATTGACAAATCCATGTCTTTCAGTCTCTTAACAGTGGGTCCCCAAAAATGTCTCTTACTTAACCTTATATCTATTGAATTGTTTCTTTGGTTCCATATTGCTTTAGAATTTCAGGTTATACATCCACTGCAACTTTCCCCAGTAATCCCCAGGCAAGGCCAAAGCTCTGAAGTATGAATTGCTTCCCCTCCTTAATTTAACAGAGAGTAAAGCAGATCAATAGAATGGAAGGTTGCAGTAATCATTTAAAAAGTTATTTATTGAGAGATACAAATGCCAGCCAGTCACTTTATCCATTCAGTTTCACAATATAGATTTGAACAATTCAGTGTTTTCTTTCCTCAAAACCAGGGTGCTGCTTCAGAACCACTAGTGCGTGAATTCTGGACTTTACAAAACTACTTGCCTTTGGTGTTGTAGGACTAAGACATTTATTCAGAGTTACAAAGCAACTGGTGAATGTAACAATAAGTGTGACAAAGTTACAGCCCACCCTTGCACCCAAGACAAGTATTACAAGTAAAGGCAGGTAGTCGTAACTCAAAAGGATTGCCAAGAGATTAATCTCAGCAAAATTGAAGAGTCAGGGCAGAGCTGTAAGAGACTTGCACAGTCACATCTTTTTATGTTGCATCACTGAACAGAATACAAGTTTATAATCCTGCACAGAATTCCATCAGCTTAGTTACAAATTAGTTTTTACAGTGTCACCAGGCTACCTTCTTTCCACTTCTTTCAGATTCTGTCTAGAGCAGAGATTTTACAGAAGACAGTTTGGATTGCAACTCCCAGTATTCCTCACCATTGGCCAAGCTAGCTTAAAACTGAAGTCCAACAACTTTTAGAGGATCTCATGATTCCCACTATTAGTTTATACAGGCTGAATCCACACTGCAGAAATAATACAGTTTGACACATCTCAAACTGCGATGGCTCAATGCTATGGGATCCTGGGATTTGCAGTTTGGTGGGGCACCATAGCTCACTGATAGAGAAGGCTAAATATCTCACAAAACTACAAATGCCAGAATTCCATAGCATTAAACCATGACAGTTGAAGCCATGTCAAGCTGTGTTAATCCTGCAGTGCAAATGCAGGCACTGTCACTAAAGCCTGTTTTTTAACTATCTATGTTGGAATTGGGGCTTTAAGTGGTTTCAAGTTCTTTCAAAGTTGACTTGCAGAAGATGGCTGAAAGAGCCCTGGTGGCGCAGTGGTTAAATGCCAGTCCTGTAGCCTCCAAGTTTGACTCAGCCTTCCATCCTTTTGTAGGTCAGTCAAATGAGTACCCAGCTTGTTGGGGGCAATTGGCTTACACATTGTAAAGTGCTTAGGGAGTGCTAGTTCACTGATAGGCAGTATAGCGATGCACTTGCTATTGCTATGTTGTTCTAGACAGATTACAGGTAAAGTTTAAAAGTTCTTTTCAGTACTTTAGGTGTCCAATGTAATTATTGTGCCAGAAAATATTCCACCAGGGATAATGTCATTCTTCGCTTACAGAAGAAACTAGTGTCATCATTATTTATATTTAAGCCCACTTCCATTCAGCAGTATCCTTTACTCAAAGTAGTATAAGCAAGTTTACACATGGGGTTGAGAAGTAAAATCCCAGTAAATTCTGCAGGTCTTACTCTTTAATAAATGTGCTTTTGAAAAATTTTGCAGCAATGAACCAAATAGCCAATAAACTTACCAGTAAGAAACAGGTTATAGAAACCTTTCTGCAATTATCAGCACAGCCTACAGTCTTAAATACAGCTGTGTGGTTGCACTCTAAATCTCCCCTAACCTCCAACACATTAGTTCCACCTGATGAGAGTTCCTTTCCCCCTATTATAGACTCAAATTTCCAGGTAGTATGTAGCTCATTGGGCTCCAATTGCTTGACACAGCCATTTGATTTATGCAGCGGCACTGTGATGAATTACCTAGAGAGGTTAATTGGTTTTGAAGCTTTCTGGCATATTGGAATAATTCTAAAAATGTGCCAATAATGGGGAACACAAGGTCAGCCATTCAATGGAGCAATAAGATCAAGCGTGGGTAGAAACTCTACTGTTCTGCCCAAGGGGTGGAAGGGCAGTATATACTCTTCTGAGCTGGCCAGCCTGAACTAATTCACTATTGTAAGCTGGGATTTTCAAAAGTCAAAGTGGGGGTTTTGAGTGTATGACAAGGATTCGGGAGCCCAGAATCTTGCCTATTGGGTGCCCTTGGGCAAGTCACATTCTCTTAGGAAGACAATGGCAACTCAACCCACTCCAATAAGACAAATCTTAACAGGAAAACACCATGACAGGTTCAGCTTAAGGTTAACCCAAGTCAGAAATGACTTGAAGGAAAAACAACAACAACAACAACAACGAAATGTATGGGGGAGAGGAGAGAATAGAAGAGAAAGATTTATTTGGAAAGGGCAGTGGCAATGACTTCACTCTGACCTCCCGGACTGTGGATTTCTGTGCACTGTTTTATTCAATTGCATGGTTTGTAGTTATTTTTTGGTCTGAGATGTCTAGGTAGGGCTAAAAGATCTCAGGGCCTGGCCTGGTCCAGGTTTCATGAGTCGTCTCCAGGTGGGTGACAAGGGTGCAAGTTCTCCAGGTTTGCCAGTCTCAGCTTCAGGCAAAAGGAAAGGGCTGTATGCAAATCTCTAGCTTAGCAATTAAAATAACAGCCTGCTACACTTTGTAATGCTTAATGGATTTGTTCCTGTAACTTGGAAAGACCCCCTCAAAGACTTTATGTATTTATTTAGTTAGCTTTCACCTTTGCTCCTGGTCATTGTAGTGCCATGACTAAGCCTATATTCTATTCTTCATCCATCCATGGGCATCACTAGGGGTGGCATGAGGACTGTGGGCCACACCAGGTGACACACTAAGGGGGAGTGACACAACTGTCTCTCGGCCATCTGCCCTTTGGCAGATATGGTCTGTAAATTTTACCTGCAAATCTTTCAAATGCTGGAGTTCAGGGGAAGCGATAGTATGAGTGGGGTGAGGCTCAGCGGGAGGAGAAGAGAGAAGCTTCAGTGTTTTTTTTTTAAATTTTATTCTTTTAAAAATTTCTTTAAAACACATGAAACTATGTACACGTAAATACGTTTAGGTTGTTTATATGATATTCTAATTTAAAGATATAATTTTAATTTTGCTTGTTATTTCACAACGATTGCGATTACATTCAGCGATATACAGGAGTTACGATGTGCGAGTAACATGAGTGCAAAAAGAAAATGACTACAGATTCTGTATTGTGTGGTATGGGAGGAGGTCATCAGGAGGGTAAAACCATGAGTTACTGCACTGGGTGATGCCAACGCTAGTGACACCACTGCATTCACCTTGTATCTAGAGACAAGACAGGAAGATTAAATGATCCTGATCCTATCTTCCTGAAAGAGAAAGAATAATCTTTTCATTCCATCTTGAACAGGGAATAGCCCCTTTCACTAAGTCTGGATGTACACAGGCTAAATAATACATCTTTACCTTGATCCCTGTCCTGTCAGAATACACAACATTCATCTGCTTCTGATGTGCTTCGGATGTGATGTGGGGCTTTTAAAATTATTTTTAAAGAAAAACACCCTTCAGATTATTCCACTATTTTTGGAAAGAATCACCCCTTTTCATTGATGTGGCTGCATAATAGGGATCCCATTTCTAAACTGATTTCAGTTTGGATTAAAACCGGTGTGTATGGCAGAAAAGGGGACAAACATTTACTGGCAGGGCAAGGATACTACGCAGTGAAGCTGGGATACTGCCCTTGTGTCGATTCAGCCTAAAAATTCTGTCTTAACTTCCAAATAGGAAAAATATGTTCTCGTTCTGTGTGCGTATGCATGCACACGTTTGAATGACAAACAGTAAGCAATTGTGGCTTGTACGTAATGCTTAATGACTTTACCTAGGACCATTCCTTTGTCTCAGGTTTTGGCCTAAAAACCTCAGGGCCTAGGATGATCCTGAACTGGCAATCTTATGTCTAGATACAAATATGTGTATTTGAAAAATGTAAATATATAAATTAGAAAGAATGCAAGCGATCTATGAGCAGGCTGTGTAATAGTCCATGTCCGATGATTACTCATGGAGATCCATCTCCAAGTGGCCCCACAACTTGAATGTGGGTGGATTTTTCACTGGTTGCCACCTTCATTATGGAATGTCCTTCTGAGATAGACTTACTGGACAAGCAAAGGCCTTTGCATTCAACCATGCATTCCAAATCTGACATCTTAATCTCGTAAGGTGTTTTACTGACCAACCATGGGAATAAAGAGACCAAACACAGAGACAGGGGTTGAAATGGACCACTTTATTTGCACTATAACCTACTTAAACTTTTAGGCACAAGAGCTGCAAAAACAGACGAGCGGCTGGCTACAAGTGGTCTCCCCAAGATTTCCTCCCCGGCTTCTCTTGGATGAGACACCTGAACCATGAGGAGAACCCAAAAATGGGCTCCTCCACAGATGACCTACAACTGAGAACCCATCTCCCAGCACTTAAAGTGAGGGCTCATCCCACAGGTCAGTCCCAAGGGAAATCTTTTCCCCACTCTCCTAGGTCCAAAACAAATGCAGAAATAATCCTGTTTGAGATTACTGGCTCAATCAGAGAAATTCTGGGAATTGTAGTTTTGTGAGATATTTAGTCTTCTTTGTCAGAGAGTTCTCGTGCCACAATAAACTAAAGTTCCCAGGATTCCCTAGGGCAGTCAAAGCAGTCCCAAACTGCATTATTTCTGCAGTGTGTTTTGGCCCCTAGTTGCATGACCTATAGAGGCTAATCCAAATTAAAAAAAAATGTGGAGAAACTGGAGCGTGTCCAAAGGAGGGCAACTAAGATGGTGAGGGGTCTGGAAGCCATGCCCTATGAGGAGCAACTTAGGGAGCTGGGGATGTTTAGCCTAGAGAAGTGAAGGTTAAGAGGTGATATGATAGCCCTGTTTAAATATTTGAAGGGATGTCATATTGAGGAGGGAGCAAGATTATTTTCTGCTGCTCCAGAGACTAGAACATGGAACAATGGATGCAAACTGCAGGAAAAGAGATTCCACCTCAACATGAGGAGGAACTTCCTGACAGTAAGGGCTGTTTGACAGTGGAACACACTCCCTCGGAGTGTAGTGGAGTCTCCTTCCTTGGAGGTCTTTAAGCAGAGGCTGGATGGCCATCTGTTGGGGATGCTTTGATGGAGACTTTTTGCATGGCAGGGGGTTGGACAGGACGGCCCTTGTGGTCTCTTCCAACTCTATGATTCTAAGCCCTCCCCAAATGAGTACCATAGATGTTTACCATATTCTTGCTTCTCTCTTTCCACTACCTGCCAATAATTGTCAATTGAAGGCACCACCATAAACCAATTGTCACAGTCCCCAGTCAACAGTGTAGAAAAGGCCAAACAAACAACTAAAAACCATGGAGTATAAAACAAATCCAACCCAGTCCAGAAGCGACCATCAAAACTTACACTCTGTCAAAGGTGGGTGGGTTGGTCAATGACTTCAGACAAAATAGGGAGTAGAGTGGGCAGCAGGTGCTCATAAAGCCTCCAATTCAGCTGCCTAAGCTCTCCAAGATACAGTTTAACCTGGCCTCTTCTCCCAGGAGGCCAGCAAAGATGTCTCCTTGACCGTGATGCTCCACAGTGTGGTAAGTGAGACAGATTCTTTTAATATGTTGCATTGTTCTCTGGATTTTTAAATTGTTTTGCTTTAGCCGCTTCTAGTATGATTTTTAGGGTTCCCCCTCTTTTCTAACCGTTTAAAAGAAGCTTTTTAAAAAATGTGCTTTTGCACATTTTGTGATTTTTAAATTGTCTCAATATGTCTGTGCATTACCCAGCTGAATGGCACCTCGGCTGAATGTGATAAATAAGCAAATGGTTAGCCCTGTGACAATTAAATTTGCATTCTTGCTGAAGAGCCACTTTCTCTAATGAATGGGCAAACTCAGCACTTGGGGCATGCTCTGCCTGTCCCCATCGCTACATATCCTGCAAGTCTGGGGGAAAAAAAATAAATCAGTGAGCAATATTCAGGATTACATTCCCTGTTGTTAGGTGTTTGTTTGTTGGTACGAACAGGATTTTAGGCCAACTGTATCTCCAATGGCCAAGTAAATTCAGATTTTAGTGACACAGCACCGTAAGTTAAGCCAAGGACCATATTCATTACTATTGGATTAAAACCAGCGACTATTTGGATGCTGATGTTGCATTTCTGCTTTCCCAAGAACTGTGGCATAAGTAATGATGGTCATCCAGAAGTTATTGGGCTGTAGTTCGGACTATCAAGTTCATGATCAAATAATTTTTTATTTCTTTCTGTGTAAGGCATTTTGGAAATCAATAGCACACTAAGCACAACATTCTATCTAGTGTGGTATTTGGTTCTGTGGTGCGAACCGAACAAACGAATGAACGAACCCTTTCTTGTTCGCCCACCACCTATCTCCTACGGAGGCACTGAGAACTTTGGTAGCATGTTCCAATAGTTCAACAGAGGCCAGGCAGGACTTCAAAACAAGAATCAAGTTCATTTGTAAAATATAGAATAAATTATAAAATACAATTAAAGCTTTGTTTGTTTTGTTCCTTAGTTACAGAAGTTCTTTCAACCAATAACACTACAGCCACTCAGGCAATCTTATCTCCAGTATTAAGACCACAATCCTACTTAAAACCTATAGGCTTATTCTGAGCCTCTCTTCCCTAGACTCCCTCAAGCCTATCTAGTTTCTACTGGACTTCTTAGATCCTTTCCTAGTCTAAAAACTAACCTACAAATGTTCCCTCAGGAACCCCAAGAGCACACCCTCCCTACAAGGTGTCTCTTCCCTCAAAACTTCAACAAAACAAAACCCCTTTCACTCCCTGTCGAGGCTCTTTTATAGCCCTGCCCAACCAGCTTCTCATTGGCTGGACTCCGGGGGCTCTGTGATTGGCTGTTTCCTCAGCCTGCTCACTACAGTTCCAAACTGACTTAATCTGTTAAACTCACATACACACATGATGGGGTGAATCCGTCACTAATCCCCTGTAGTTTTCTGCATTGGCTAAAGAAAGGAGCTATGAATAGTCCCAACTAGAAAAGTCCCCATCAAAAGACTAATTTGTGACTGATTGAGCAAAATGATTGAGCAAAAATAGAAAAGGGGGGGAAAAAACCCCACACCAAATACTAGTTATCGTTTTTGAAGGAGCCAATTTTCCCCAATCTGTTGAGTTTCCCCCTTGACATAAGTAAGCCAAACTGAATAGGACTCCAAGAAGACAAACTAAAGGTCTCTGGCAGAGAATTCTAAATACCTCATGCAACTACAAATCCCAGGATTCCATAGAAGAGGCCATGACAGTTAAAATGGAATCAAAGTGTTATAGAAACCCTCTTTAAGGATTTTATCACATGATGCTCCCAGAGTTGCAGTCCAACATTCAAACCACTATGCAACATTTGCTCCTAGTCTCAACCATGCTACAAAGTAATTTAAAAGTACTATAAAAATTGTATAATACTGTACAATGTTCCATTTTATCCATTTGCTCCAGTTTGCAAACTGCGTTGAAAACACGGAAACAAAATTCATTTCGCTTAAATAAAGCAGACAAACCACACAACAGTACTTACCACCCAACTAGTACATCTGCAGCAACAGGTATGTCTGCTGAGCTTTTAAGACTTCCTTTAAATAGAGAGGTGTAATTACATCAAATTGGTTCCCCACAATCCCATGATGATCTGTTCCTTAATCTTCTTCTTGGTTGTGTGGTTGCTGATTTTTTTTTTTCTTCTCCCAAGTTTCAAAACTATCCCCCATATGAATCTGAATCACCCAGTGACTTTGTGAGTAAAAGAAAACAATTTGCCCTTTGCCTCTAGACTTTTAAAGAAATGTCGACATTCTAAGGCACATTTAAGGGCATAATAATGATGATCCTAATAGTAAGCAATTGACAGTGGTGGAATAGGAACCTCCCACTGCTTAAAGTGTGAGGTTGTCTCAATGAAGGAGCTACTGGGTGAACTACATGCATGATTATGAACATGAACAGTTGTGGTGAAGAAGTGCTTCCTTTCCTGATGCCCCATTTGGTTTAGCTTTTGCTTTTAGAATCGCTTCTCAGCCTCACACACACACATACACACACCTTTTCAGCAAAGAAGCCAAGGTTTGCTTCTGTTTTAGTCTGAGGCCCATCAAAATTTGTTCTGGATGCATGTGCCATTGACATGGTCAAGGTATCTCCTCTGCCAGACAAACAATTGTAACCTAAGGGCTCCCTTAACAAACCCTTTCATATCCACACATCACTCTGTAAACTCTCAAAAATCTTTTGTTTTGGAAGACATTCAGATCATTCCTTTCCACTGGATTTTTTTGAAAATACTGTATTACCCAAGAGGAGGCCTTTTGCACACATATACTTAATTTGTCAGCACCTATGGGGCTAAATTATAAATTGGATTTTTCTGTATTTTTACAATCATTTGTATTTCCACTCGCATTCTATAATTCCTAGATGCTGATATTTTTGCCATGATAACAAGCTCTCATAGCTTGTTGCTGTTGTTGTTGTTGCTGTGTGCCTTCAAGTGATTTCCAACTTATGGAAAGGTGTCACCGGATGTCACCCCTCTTCTGGTTGTCTGTGTGCCACTCCTCTTCTAGGGTGTCACCAATGTGGCCCATACACCCCCCCTCCACACACACACACCTGCCTAGTGATGCCACTGTGTAGTCCATGAACATCTGGGAGTCGCATGTGTCTCACTCCTGCAATAGATCCCTGTGTAGTTTTGTTTTTGTACAGCCTCAGGTAGGAGAAGTCTGCCAATGCAATGGCATCCTCTGAGCATCAATAAATGCCAATGAGCATTCTTAAATTATTGCTCTGCCAGTTTCTCAGGCAGGACAGTACCACGGAGAGCATGTCTAGAATGACTGCTTGTGGCTCCATAGTTTGAACTATAGCACCGGGATGCCAACATGCTTAATTCTGTCCAGGATTATAACCATCAACTTGGGAGCTGACAGAAGCTGGGAAGGTTAGCTTCCTGCTCCTGTTAAGAAGAAAATTGAAACGCTGTGACTTTCATTACAAGCATCCCAATTTTAGCATTCATGGAGTTCTGAAGATCAAGTCTTATAATAAAAACCCATCATAGCAGCTAGCCACGACGAAATACAGTTCTGTTACAAAGTATGTTTGGGCTGTTATTTTGCCTGGCAAGATAAGAGAGATTTTTTATTTTTAGGACAGAACATGAGCAAAAGTTAGTTCAGAAGGAGATATGGCCTCGCTTAATTTATCTCCTCGAAGCAGGGTCAACAGACATCTTTTATTAAAGAGATCATAACTTTACATATCTTGAGCTTTATCTGCTCCCTTCAGCAGGGAGCGAGATTACTTTCAACTCTTTTAGACATGTTGAGTCAATAAAGGTGAAAAAGTTCCTTTCTTTATCAGATGCAAAAAAAGCTGAGGTACTTGGAGGAAGATACATGTTTCATTGTCTGTGCAAAGCTTTTCAATCATGTATAGGTCAGGGCCTTGGCTCTTGTCTGGAGAAGAGGGTTCTGTCTCAGGCTGCATCTATGCATTAATGCAGTTTGATACCGTTTCAACGAGCATGGCTTAATGCTATGGAATTCTGAGATTTGTAGTTCTGTGAAGTATTTAGCCTTCTCTGTCAGAGAGTTCTGGTGCCACAATATGAATCCCAGGACTCCATAGCATAGAGCCATGACAACTAAAATAGCATGAAACTGCATCAATTCTGCAGTGTGACAGCAGCCTCAGTTGCACCTAGGGATAGTTAATTCACACGACATTATGACAATCTGATGCTAGGCTGTCACAGTCCTGGGCAGCACTATGTAGGCCCTGCAAGGACATGTTTCCCACCAAGGTAGGGTTGCCAGATCACAGAGCAAAGAATTACAGTAGGCCCTTGGTATACATTGGGGTCTGGTTCCAGGATCCCAGGTGGATACCAAAATCTGTGGATACTCAAGTCTGATTATATACAGTGGCATAGTGAAATGTTGTCTCTCATATAAAATAGCAAAATCAAGGTTTGCTTTTTGGTATTTATATATTTTGGAGTATTTTCAAGCTGTGGATTGTTGACCATGTGGATACAGAGGGCCAACCATATCCTCCTCCTAGTGAATTTCCCTATTTAACTGTAGTGGGGAAAAAACAACAACATAGTTCTAATATTATGGGGGAAAGCTTCTTCCTACCCCTTTCTCCACACGATTCACAATTTTATAAACCTCTATCATGTCTACCTTTACTTGCCCCTTGGTTTACTGTAAATTTCCCATTTAATCTGTTACGTAGGAGCTAGCATGCTATAGTGGTTTGAGCATTGGACTATGACTCTGGAGATCATTGTTTGAATCCCTGCTCGGCTGTGTAAACCCACTGGGTGACCTTGGGCAAGTCACACACTCTCAGCCTCAGAAATGCTGGTGATAGGTTCCCCTTTGGACCACCATAAGTTGGAATGACTTGAAGGCACACGTCAGCAAAATCTCTTATGATTTGTCTGTTAATAAAGTGTGTTATCACTTAACATGTCCGATACCATTTCCTCCTGGCGTTTTCATCTTAGAATGCCTGACAAATTCATCAACTGTCCTTAGTATCCAGTTATTTAAAAAGACTTTTACTGACACTTAAAAAGCTGAACATTCAAATTATTTCCCCATAATATAGATTATATCTAACTCTCTTGCTTTGAAACCAAAACACTCTTTTCAAGACTTTCATCTCAGTGGTTTGACCTTGGAAGTGTTTTCCATTTAAAACAACCAGATCATTAAACAATGCTTCTTATCTCAAGGACAGTGGTACCAAGCCCCCCTAGAAACACGGTTTTATATATGTAAGGGGAGCTAATGGACTTGGTCCTGGAAATTGTTTTAGATTAAGAATTTGAGAGTGCTCATTGATTCAGCAAAGTAATACAAGAATACATATTGAGTCAAAGGAGTCAGCTAAGCCTTTGGCTCACATCTGCTGAATTGCATACATGTGGGTGCGTCCATGTGCCATCAAGTCGCCTGTCAACTTATGATGATCCTATGGATTTCAAAGGGTTTTCTTAGGCACGAAATACTCAGAAGTGGGTTCCTTCCTCTGAAATACAGACAAAAGCACCTGGTATTCATTGGCAATCTCCAATCCAAGTACTAACCAGAGTTGATGCAGCTTAGCTTCCAAGATCTGATGGGTATCTTTAGGGTATGCATATTTCACATTAAGACAACAAAGCAGGGGAAGTCTTTACTGAAATTGTCTCCCCAAGAAAACAGCTCACCAGAACTCAAAGACATAGTCATGTTAGTTTGGATCAGAAGGCAAGGGGATCTTGTAGCACCTTTGAGACTAAAGAGATTATTCCAAGCAATATCTCTGCCAGGTTTGAGTTCTAACCACCAGCAATAGATCTTATCACATTGTTCCATGCCCAGGCAATAGGCAGCCCATATCCAACCCAGACTTCTCCAGCACCTTTTCAAGTTCTTGAAAAGGTGCCGGAGAAGCCCAGGTTGGATATGGGCTGCCTACTCCCCAGGCATGGAGAAATGAAGTAAGATCTGTTGCTGAGGGTTACAACCCATGTGTAACCCAGCGTGGATTTCATGTGCAATAATCTCCTAACTGAGAGAAAGAAGCTGGTAGCAGAAGTTTTCATAGCTTCTTGGTAGCGGAAACTTTCGTAGACCAGGGTTGCCTTTGGGCTTCAGAAAATCCAGGTTGACACCACTTTAACAGCCATGGTTCAATAATATGGAAATATGGGAATTGTTGTGGCATCAGATCTCTCTGGCAGAGAAGGCTAAGTATCTGACAAAACTACAAATCCTAGAATTCCATAGCACTAAGCCATGGCAGTTAAAGTTGTGTCAACCTGGATTATTTCTGCAGTGAGGATATAGCCTAAGCCTACGTCTTGCGTCTGATGAAGCAGATTTATAAAAGCGTACGCTACTCATTTCTTTCTTTCAGATAATCTCAAAGATGCTACAAGATCCCATTGCAACAACATCTGAACATCTTTACTATTGTGCTCTAAACTGCCTGCCTGCAAAATTTGCTTTGTCCAGAATTGGCAAAACAATCAAAGCAAAGAATGTTGATTCAAAACTCAAGATTCTTGTGTGTGTGTGTGTGTGTGTGTGTGTATTTTTCCACCATATAATGACACATAAAACTCAAGAATCTTTTAAAACAGCTGCAGTAGCCAAGACTGAGGTGTTGATGCTTTGTTCTAAAATTATAAGTGGACAGGGCTTCATTACATGCAATATTACAGACTCAAACAGCCTTCACATTTGGCAGAATGGAGTATTTTCTTGAATAATGTAAGATACCAAGAAAGAAAAGAAACAGAACATTGTATGATATTTTTGAGACTTTTTTTTGATGTCTTCCGTGAATTCAAGTTTTTTTTAAAAAGTTGGCCAGTGTTTCGCTTGATTTCTTCAGCTTCACCAGAACAACAGAAGCTGGCAGTAACCAGTTAGACAAATTGTAGCTCCCTTAGACATGGAAGGATCCAACTGCAGCACCCTTTACTCCATCATCCCATGGCAGGGGTCCTCTGATCTTTCTCAATTTGTGTCATTCCTGGTAGAATGTCTTCTTTACTGCTTTCTTTAGATTTGTAGGATGAATGGCATTCATTCTGGCTGCTGCAGGGCAGGTAATTTTCTTGCTAAGTTTTTCTTCTATATCAGTTGAAAAAACTTTCCTGCTTGATTCTGCACAGTCCATCTTTCCTGTCACAGACAAGAATTACAATATAATCATTATTTCAGTTTACAGCAGACAGTTTCCGATATGCTATCTTTCTCTACACCCGAGATGTGCTATCAGTACAAGAGATTTCCTAGGAATCTGGGAAGCTCTGCTCTCTAACTTGCACAGTATGGCTAAATCTGCACTGCAGAAATAATCCAGGTTCACACCGCCTTAACTGCCATGACTTAGTGCTATGGAATTCTGGGAATTGTAGTAGTAGTAGTTGTTGTTGTTGTTTTGAGATATTTAGCCTTCTCTATCAGAGGGGTCTGGTGCTCCACTGAACTACAAATCCTGGGATTCCATAACATGGAGCCATGGCTGTTAAAGTGGTGTCAACAGGATTATTTCTGCAGTGTGGATGTAGCCTGGATCAGTTAAGCAAGCCCATTTTCAAGGAGAGGAGGATGTTGCTTTGGATTGAGATGCAGTGGATTGATTAGGCCCAGTTTCCTTAAGCACAACCCAGGGTGCATCTACACCACAGAATTAATGCAGTTTGATACTGCTTTAACTGCATGGCTCAGTGCAATGGAATTCTGAGATTTGTAGATTTGTGAGATATTAAGCTTCTTTTATCAGAGAGCTCCAATACTGAAAGAAATGACAGATCCCAGGATTCCATAGGATGGAGTCATGATAGTTAAGGTTGTGTCAAACTGCATTTATTCTGCAGTGTGGCAGCAGTCCCAGCCTCTACCTTCTCTTTACCTCTGTTGCAGACTTGTGTTAAGAGCACTGTCATGTAGATATATAAAATTGATTATTGACTAAAATTGACTATAGTCAGAATCCTATTGATATCTTATACAGGTGTAAGTTCTGCGACGGAAGTGGTTGGATTTTTTTGTTGAATAAGGAACATATGCATTTTGTTATGTATTTAGTTCCATATTTGGGATATCACTTCATTTGTGCAATGTTACTGTTTATCGAAATCTGGGATTTGTAGTTTTGTGGGATATTTAGCCTTCCCTGTCAGTGAGACCTGGTGTCCCACTAAACTACAAATCTCGGAATTACATAGCATTGAGCCATGGAAGTTAAAGTTATGTCAAAACTGTTTTATTACTGCAGTGTTGCAACAGCCCATAATGTATGAAAGCAAAGTTTTCCCAGATGTTGCTGGGGGGGGGGGGCTCTTTCCTAGGATCTGTAGACTAAAAACGATGTTTCCCAAGTTCTTGAATTTTCCCTTCTATCCTTTCCAAAACTACCATGCTAAACTTCACCATTTCCTCTCCTAAAATCAGAAAACTTTATTTTTAAAAACCTCACCACCACCACCATCAGTCACCACTTCCCAGTATCTGCCACACTACTCCATGCCAAATGATTCATAGTTTAACTTGATGTACATCTGGTTTGTAAAATACAGATACATCCCCATTATTCCATCAACTCGAGTTCTACTAACTAAGAGTTTTCTTCCCATGCAACTCAGAATTGCACATTAAAGAAGGAAATTTCCTCCTTCATGTTTTGTTTTCAAAACACATCACTGACACTGTCAATATTAAGCAGAAACTTCGGCTGCATTAATGCTATGAGGAAATGTAAATAAATGATCAGGTTGCCATCTGTCTCTGTGTATATTTTCTCTCCATATTTACTTATTATATACAGTCCTCTGTCATTCCGAGTTGTTTGCCTTTTCAATGTATGGAACATATGCAGTATGATGCTATGTAGGCTTGTTCAAACGTTTCCTTTTTGCCTCCTTTTAAAACAAAATCCTGTAAAGATTTGCACCATGCTTGGTCAAAACAGATGGCTTGATTTGTCCAAGTTAATTAGTTTAAAAATAAATAAACAAAGCTTTTCTTATTAGGTAGCCGTCAAGCATCCTCATCCAATGCTTGTTTACTCAGTGGTAAACCCATGGAGTACAGTGGGACTAACTCCCAAGTAACAGCTGAACTGGACATTGTAAGAGACATGAAACACTGGCAGTTCTGTACCTCTTAGAATACTGTGTCCTGCTCTAAATGCAAAGGAGTCACAGACTCGGGGATTGCCAAATGTTTCCCTGGCAGTCCTCCTATGCTTTTGACAGCTACATGACAAATGAAGATCCAGAAAGTGAAGCTTTTCCTGGAACTCTCCTCAAAATCCACCTTTTCTTGAAAACCTGTACCACAAACCATTTATCCTCATCCCACACTAAAATTAAATACGCATGGAGAAAGCTTATGCTTCCTTTTACGAGTCCTCCATTTCCATATAGTATCTAGCTGTGATGAACGTATGTTGTAAATTCCTCAGATGAGAAATGGTAGTGGTTGTATAGGGCATACTGTAGGGTCTTCTGGTAGATGGCTAGCCAAAGTCTAATCACAGTGAGTGGAGAACAAGGGGACAGGCATTTATCCCCAAACTATTAGACAAAGTCAAACATTATAAAGCTAATGGCTACTCATAGAGACATATGAGAGGTTGGATGCAGTAGCACTCATGTCCTACTGGCTAAATCTCTGCAGGTAACCAACTGGCTATTTTGTGAACGAAGTACTGCGCTATGTGTACCTTTGTTCTGATCCAACTTGAGTTTTCTTACATCTGATGTCTACAGTACCTCTGGTATCAGAAGCAATTTGCTTCTTAATAACAGCTGCTGGGAAATATGAGTGGGAGGGCATACAGTTCTTCCAGGTGGAATATCTCTAGATCTCTGCACTTTGCACATGCAAGACTCACTCCTTTCCTGATGTGCCCCCCCAACACAGCCATCTAGTGTGTGTGATAGGATGGTGTGTGTGTGTGGCCAAGAAACATCCCACTATATTCTTATAGCAATTCTTATTCTATATTCTTATATTCATATAATGATGAAGACATCATCTAGGACCTCTTGGGGATGGCAACTATGAAGCAGTACAGACTGGCACTGACTACATACTAGGGCTAAACTAGGGCAGAGCATTCACATGCTCCGAGCCCTAGTTCTGCTACATGTGCACCATTATGGCATGCACCTGGCCATACAACATGAACCATGATGATGCAAGTGCAGCACAACGTCCAAATAGTGCTGGCCAGAAGGGGCATCATTGTGGTGCACCTATGAATCCCTTCTAGGAAGCTGCTCAGAGCAGCTTCTTTTAGGGACCAGGTTGGTGTCTCAGTGTGCGGCTGCTGTGGCACTGACCCAGGGCAAAGAGGAGTGGCATTTAGCCACACATCTAAAGACATAGCCCCTGTGTCTTTATTCTTCAGTCTAGAGTGTGCATCTTCCACCCTCAACAAAGCCATATATTCCAAAGTTCTTTTATAACAAGTCATGTTCTGTGCTTGGCTTTTGCTGGAGAAATTCATCCATAAACAAACATTAACAAGTGCATAAGCAGGGCAGTCAGGCAAGAAATGGGAAGATGGTCTGCCCATACACCTTTTCCGTGAACATTTAAGACTCATGTCCGTTGAACCTGACCCTATATACACATAACACACACACACACAATTTCTATAAGAATTGTGATCCAGAAATTTAAATACTAGGAAAGACGGAGGTGGAAGAAACATAGTTCATCAGTGAAAGATTGATCAGACCATTCTGTTTATTTGCTTCCCCATCTATGTTTGATAACAAGTGGGAGAAAATGTTCCCAGGGGTCTATTTTGTCCTGTACATATAATGGTAGAAATGAGCCCTGTGTACAGATCTGTCAGGCATTCATCTATTTGCAGCGATCATAAAAAGATATTTATTGGCATGTTCCAACATTAAAGCAGGGCACGTTTAAATTCAAATTGCAGTACACAGACTTTGATAAACCCCAGAGCCCCATTAGCGTGGGAGCATGCATTGGTCTTGCCAGAGACACCCTACCAGCTTGTATGGCGCTTATCTCTGACGTTAAATTAAAGGCCTTGGAAATCTATCGTCAGTTAATTGGGGAACTAGCTGGTGTCTTGGGGAGGGGGGGAAAGAGGATCCAGAATTAATAGCAGAGGAAGGCCTTGAACAACACATCAAAAGCAAGTCCAGCTATGCATTAAATGCAGCAACTGTGGAGCAGAAGGTAATTTACACTACACTTAAGACAGCAAAAAACCCAAACAAACAGGGATACAATTCTATGTAACCACCATCTCTTTGCTGAACTTCCTATCATTTACAAATATCTCCTGGTGTTTTGCAAGCTTTTTTCAAAAGGTGTCTACAAAAGCAAAACAGAAAGGAAAAGGCATTTTTGTCGGAGCAGATATCAAAAGAAACACTAGTGTGCCATCAGATAGCCAGTATGGAGATATTCTTAGTCTGTTTGCAGTCTTTCCAGCCTGTTTTTTTTTTTTTTTCCTTTTTGCCAAGAAATATTTTTGTGGGTTTTAATCCTCATCTTTCAGCAATAAAGGCACCAGCTGTTAAATCAGATAGAGATTAGACTCAAGTTCAGGGATCCATCTTTTTAATAGGCTGTTTTAAATAGCATTTGTTTCAATCTGTTTCCTCCGCAAAAACAGTTTGATGAGGATGAAAAATCTGGAATGGCTCAAAGTGAAGGTTCAGGGCAACCATAAAGAAAAGATGCTTGCATCACCCTCTTTACTCAAGAAAAGCAGAAGCTGGACACCTATGGGAACCTATATTGTTAGTCAGGCATTAAGATTATGTGTTAATCTTGCTTTTTCTCCACATTGCCTCCTGCATTACCCTCTTCAATATGCCAAGCCACTGGGGATGCATCCATTTCATTTCTGGGAAGCGAAGATTTCCATTCCTCCTTTTTGCTAGGTAAAAGAGCAATTCGGAGGACCACCTTTCGCTCTGGTTCAGCTTTTGTTGCTTCTTTGCCAATGACTGTAGCTCTTCTTCCTCCATTCTCAACAGCATTAATGCAATTCTCTCTCTGGCTCTGTGACTTTCTTGTTTTCTTCTACAGCTTGCAACTTTTCTTTTCTTCAAAATTCATCACCAACACTTCAGTAACTCCACTTTCTCTAATGTATATGTTATGTATGCAGAGGATTAATTGGGACTGCCCTTGTTAAATTGGGACAGATGAAGGGTATGATGCCCATCCTGCTCCAGCAATGGAGCTGGATTCTTTGCCACCCTCCCACCTGCTTTCCATTCCCAGTAAATCTCCATGTTGCAGAGGCTTCATGAGACCATTACAGTATGTCTTCTTGATCCAGAGTCTGCTAGCCATTAAAGCTACAGCAGCCCAGTCCTCTATTAAACTTGGCAATCCTAAATCCCACACATTCATTGAATTATTATTCCTCCTATCAGCATTTAATGAGTCTTGGATTTAAAGTGGGAAAAGTGGGGAAAGATTCATGAGCAAACAATAGAACAATTTACAATCTCAGTTGTTATCATGAAAGATAATTCTGTTGGTTGGTTTGATAGTTATTAGTTTAAAAATATATATATCCCTTAGATTCCAGTGCAAAATCTTCTGTTATTTTTTCCAGGTTCCCAATTCCCTTATTTGAATACACAAGAAGAAAGAAATCCCTAGTGAAGTTTAAGTTGGGGCTTTGTGGCACAATTGTCTCTTTGAAAAGCTTACCATATTAGCTGTTTCTGCCTAAATACCCTGAAGGTGCAAGCATTGTTTTCAATGCTAAATATCTATACTCTAAAGACACCATCGGATTTTGGAAGCTAAGTAGGGTCAACCCTGGTTAGTACTTGCATAGGAAAATACTAACACATACCAGGTTCTGGAAGTTATGGAGAGGAGGAAAAAGCCAGGAGTAAAAGGTATAGTCCCAGCAAAGTCATGCAATTGCACTGAAGATTTTCAGACGCATCACACTTTTCCAAGATTTAACCCATGAAGATCCAGGAATGCTCCAGCAACAAACCATTCACTGGGAAGTCCTGGAAATGGTTTCTTCATGGACCATTCCTGGATCTTCATGGGTTAAGCCCTGGATAAGTGTGACGTCTGAAAATGTTCAGTGCCATCTCACAACTTTGCTGGGAGTATGGCTTTTTCTTCCCCGATTTTCCCCCACCTGATAATATGATACATTTCAAAGGATAGAACTGGCAAGACCACCTCTAAGGACTCCTTGACTAAGAAAATCCTATGACATTTCTGGAGCCTCTGTAAGTTAATAGATAACTTCAAGGCACATAGATCCAGGTTAGCTTTTACATCATTAGAGGAAATTGAGATTATATACAGTCAACTTGGTGGTTGAGGGTGTCTTATTTTTTACTGCATTTTTTAAAAATGGCATAAAAGTTGACAGTTTTGCATTGAGATTGCCCATGCTAATGTGCTGTTGTAGATGTTATCTATATAGATGTTGGCAATTATTAGTATATTTTTCCTAGTGTACATATATTTATAGATCCAAATAATTTAAAGAGAAATGCCCTCAAACACATGTCCCCTTGCCCCCTTGGACTCACATTCATGGTCTTTCTTCTTCTTTTTTTATCCCCCCCCCCGCCCCCCGCCACACTTATACTTACTAAACTGGTTTTGCTTTGCCCTCAACCGGAAAAAAGTTGCAGAAATCAAAGCAAGCTCCCAAAATGGGCTACCAGATTGAAGAGTGCCCCTTGGATCAGTGACTGAGTTGGGACCTGCTCTCCTGCCTATCTCCTTTCTCTTCATGGTTAAGGAATTAGAGAGTGAATAGGATCTTCAGTGGAGGCATCCATATCTGAGATGACAAGGAGTGGCTATCTGACCTGTAGACAAGAAGTCCCTCCAACACTTGTTAGATCTTGCCCAGGTAGGTAACTTGTGGCCCTCTGAATGTTAGTTCCTATCAGCCCTAGTCCATGTATCCAAAAGTGAAGGATGATGGGGAGTTGTAGTCCATCAACATCTAGAAGGCTGCACATTGACCACCCCTAAGATAGGCCAAGATAACTCTTCTTACATTCATCATTTTATCCCTTGAAGGTCTTCAGTGTAACCAGTAAGAGTCCAGGTAGATATTCTTGACAGTTCAGCATGACTCAAAGGGAAATGAGGCTGATCATGGGGACTATTTTCTTGCCAATCCCTAAGAAAGAGCTTTCCTTTGATGCAATACATTCTGAAATTTTTCAGATACTATGTATGTCCTGTGACAACAGTGGGTGGTTTTCAAACTCCGGTGTTTACAGCACAAGGGTATAATGTTAAGCTTGGGATTCCTATTGTGAACTCCATTATGCAGAATTAATTTCCATTTGTCTGATGAATGTAGATGAGCAATTGGAAATGGTAAATGCCGGCAGGCTCGGAGATATTTTGTTGGCGGTTTCCCTCATGCTGCCAATGATACTTAATTTGCTTCTTGATTTGATTATGATGTGAAAGGCTCCATGGATTTGGGACCTTGGAGAATTCAGGGGAGGAAATGACATCATTGCTTCCTCACCTTAACTAGAAAACTGCTCTGGAGAGAGAGGGCTTTATTGTCATGGCCTTAATCGAAATAGCAGTAGCGTCAAATAATTGAGGACTGAAGATTTTACAAGTCATTAGTCGGTCTGCATTGTGCGCTTACATTTTAACAGGGTTGAAGATGGTCTTGTAATTGCGAGGGAAACTGTGCTCTGGAGGGTGATTGCAAACATGCATCAAGATATTCCTAACATATTTGCAGTTTATATGAACCACAGCCTACTTGCATAGTTTTTAATCTGATAGGGGAATACAACTCTTCTTGATGCACTGATTATGAATTATTCCCCTTTGTCCAATTAAGAACAGTTTCCTTCTTCCCTTTCTCCCAATAACTGATGGCATCCTTATGTTTCAGAAAGGATTGTAGCTCAGTGGTAAAGTGCATGTTTTGTATAGAGCTTGGAAAAGTGCCTCTTCTAGATTATAACTTCCAGCCAGAATTGCCACTGGCCATGTTGGCATAGGGATTCTGCTGTAGTCCAGAAAAAGAACAATTCCAAGCTCTGTTTTGTATGCAGAAGGTCCTAAACTCAGGCCTCCAGAGAGGGCTGACATTGACCTAGAGGTGGCTGAAATTACTCCACAAAGAATTTTTCAATACATTCATTGAAAATATTCAGTTGGCATACTGTTCAGTACTTACAATGTGAACCAGTATGGTATAGCGGTATGACACACAACTCTGGACAGCAACTCAAGCATGGAAATCCACTGGGTGACCTTGGGCAGGTCACATTCTTTCAGTCTTATAGGAAGACAAAAGCAATCCTCCACCTCTGAACAAATATTGTCAAGAACAATCTGTGACAGGTTCCCCTTACGGTCCCCATAACTTGGGAATGACTTGAAGGCATACAATGAGAACAACGACAGGTTGGATTTATGACATCATAACTACTGACATTTATAAGAATGAGCATGGCATAGTGATTGGAGCATTTGGCTATGACTCTGAAGACTAGGGTTTGATTTCCAGCCTTGGGCAAGTCACACGCTCTCAGCATCAGGGGAAGGCAATGGCAAACCTCCCCTGAAAAATCTTGCCAAGAAAATCCCATTATAGATTCACCTTAAGGTTGCCATAAGTCAGAACTGACTTGAAGGTACACAGCATGCCAGTGTGGTGTAATGGTTTCAGCATTTGACTACAACTTTAGAGATTAGGGTTTGATTCCCTGCTAGTCGCACATTCTCAGTCCCAGAAAACCCTGTGATAGGTTTGCCTTAGGGTCACCATGAACTGGAAATGACTTGAAGGCACACAACAACAACAAAGAAGGTAGTCAATTTTGGACGCACACGTTTGTCAACTCAAGTAGTTATAATGAGCTCGATAGAGCAGCAATCCAACTCAGCAAGAAACAGGCAAAGCTTGGAAAAACTGTGCTTAGACCAACAACTTCCAGAATCTCACGGTCAGCATAGCCGTTAGTCCCACTGGCAAGAAGACAGTTTCTCCAAGTTCTGAAGGCAGCCTTTTAGGTCTGGAGAGCAAGCAATACTTATAACATCTTTACTCAGAAGAACGATGGGAATCCCATTAATTTCAAAATTGCAATCTTAATTATCTAGACATTGGTGTTTTGGTTTACAGTTAAATTCCATTCTCTCTCAAACTGCAAATTTTACTTTTGGTCTGGGAGATAAACAATGGATAAACACAATTTAAAATTCTACACTGTAGAAATAATGCAATTTGACCCCACTTTAAGCACCTTAGCTACATTCTGTGGAATCCTGGGGGTCTGTAGTTTTATGAAGTCTTTAGCCTTCTCTGCCAAAGAATGCTCATGCTTCACAAAACTACTGATCCCAGGATTCTGTAGGATGGAACCATGGCAGTTAATATGGTATCAAACTGCATTATTTCTACAGTGTAGATGCACCTTTTGTCACCAAGAGAAAGCCAGTCACCATCTAAAGGGCCACATGATCCACACCCCTGTTTTAAAGGCTCAAACAATCACTTATTTCAAGTAGATTTTAGAGATACAGTTTGATTGAAGAGTCTGGGATGGAAGATTTTTGGAATGGCTTTTGAATCCTGCCCCCCATTGGATTTGTTATGGTTGGTGCCATAACATATGTTCAGGCTTAGATGTGCAGGTGCCCATTTTATTATAATTTTTAAAAATTTCAAACATTTTGATGACTGGTGCAGAAGCATTGGCAGACTGCAATTATGCAATGACACTTTATGGACAAGCAGTTTTTTTAAAAAAGTCATCTGACAACCAGTAAAATGCTAGAACTTTCTCTCCTCAAACAATTAGAAAGTAAGAGAAAAATGATAATGGGCCTCATTGAAACAGCCATTCACAGGAACAATATCCATTTCACATTTCATGATTATATTGGACATTTATGATAGACAAGTATGGGCTCAACCAAATTTAAGAGTACCAAATCTCCAATTATGTCGAGTGTATATCGCTTATAATTTAAAGAACGAGACTCACATGTTTAATAGATTTCATCTGAGCCGTAAGCTTCCTCGATTCCAACCCCAACTCCTACAGCATAGGCTGTGCTTGGGAAATATTTAAGTACTGCTCAGGAAATAGAAGTAAGGGGAAAAAATTGACTGAACCATCTGTCCATTTGAACAGTTTTAATTACCCGAGTTTAGTAACCCAGAAGGGCCGACTTCCATCAGCTAATGAGACAGGATCAAAAAGAGAAAGGCATTCCTCATCAGTCTGTTAACCTCATTACAAAGCCTTGCTCATTCAGAGATCATTTCAGGATACTCTTTGCCCACTTCAGGCAAAAAAAGGTTCTCTTCTTCAGAAAGAGATTCAGGAGTTCTTGACTCTCTCAGAAGGCCTCCAATAGTTTCCGCTGCACCAATTGAAGACCTTTCTCTCTGTCCATTGAGAAACTATGGGTGCATCTATACACTGTAAACACAATGCAGTTTGACACGGTGGCGCAGTGGTTAAATGCCTGTACTGCAGCCACTCACACAAAACCATAAGGTGGCAAGTTCAAAACCAGCAAAGGGCTGAAGCTTGACTCAGGCTTGCATCCTTTCGAGGTCACTAAAATGAGTACCCAGATTGTTGGAGGGCAAATAGCTTACAATTGTAAACCGCTTAGACACTCCTTTAGGGTATGAAGCAGTATATAAATGAAGCTGGGTTTTTTTTTTTTGACACCACTTTGACGTCCATGGCTCCATCCTACAGAATGATGGGATTTGGAGTTTTGTGAGGTGCCATCACTCTTTGGCAGAGAAAGTGAAAGACCTTGTACAACTACAAATCCCAGGATTGCATAGGATGGAGCTACAGCATTTAAAGTAGTCTCAAAACTGCCTTATTTCTACAATGTAGATGCACCCTGTGTTTCTGTGCAGGTCACCTCTTGCACTTCTACTTCATGTTTAGGAGTTGCTCCTTCCATACACTACCCCCCCCCCCCTGTACAATGTGAGGGTCTTTATGACTCTTTCCTAAAAGAAACCTCTAAATAAAAATCTGAGAGCCTATGTGGTATAGTGGTTTGAGCATTGGACTACAACTCTGGAGACCATGGTTCAAATCTTGGTTCAGCCATGTAAACCCACTGAGTGACCATTGGCAAGTTCTAGTCTCTCACTCTGAGGCAATGGTAAACCCCCTTTGAAGAAACTTGCCAAGAAAATCCCATGGTAGATTCACCTTAAGGTTGTCATAAGTTGGAAGCAACTTGAAGACATACAGCAACAACAACAACAACAACAACAGCAGCAACACAGTTCCCTTTTAGTCTTTAGATTTTCCATTGTGCCTTTAGAAGCATCTTTGGCTATAATGCAGAAGACATGTCTTCAGAAGCTAGAAATTCCGATTAAGACGTCAAGACACCAACGGCTAAAGAAGCAATCTAACGCTTCATTGCAGCAATCCCCAAACTTTGGTCCTCCAGGTTTTTGACTTCAGTTCCCAGAAACCCTAGCCAGCTTGGCCAGCACTGAGGAATTCTGGGAGCTGAAGTCCAAAACAGCTCGAGGACCAAAGTGTAGGAACCACTGCTTTACTGTAAGAACTCCATTGAAGATAGGGAAGCTCTTTATTAGTAGGGTTGCCATACCACCTGCATAGCTAGGTTTTACCAAGATTTTAGATATGTCGCCCAGTGTTTGTTTGCACAATCATTTGACTTGGGTTCCAAGATTTCATTAAAAAGACACAAATACAAACTATGATTGCAACCACACTGCAGAACTAATCCAGTTTGAGACCACTTGAACTGCCTTGGCTGAGTGCTAGAGAATCCTGGGGACTAGTTTTGTGAGATGTTTAGCCTTCTCTGACAGAGAGCTCTGGGGCCACCAGTAACTCCATTTCCCAGATTCCCATAGCCTTGAGCTAGAAAAGAGTTAAAGCCGTGCCAAACTGGTTTATGTCTCTATTGTGGGTCTCTAGCCCCCTCTAGAAGCTAAGAAATGGGGCAAAACATGGACATACACTATCAAAGTCTTCTGGAAGAAACAAAATCCACCCAGGAATTTCTGAACGCATGGAACTTGAGAATGAGCAGTAAGCAAAAGAAGGGTACATTGCAGCATAGTAAGATGAGACAAGGGAGGGATAGCGGAGCAAGGAGAGGAGTGATGTTGCGAAGAACTGCCTTTTCCCAGAGTTCAGCAAACAAGTCTTTTGTATTGCAAACAGTAACACTTTATTTCAGAAAACACATAGGTGTTAGCAGGAAGACACTGGCAGACAGAAGTGCCATCATCCACCAACACTGGCGTAACATTAATAATGTCTCAACCCAGATTTCTGTGGGCATCATCTTAATTTCTTTACCAGCTAACTCTCTGTTCCATGCTCTCTTCCTTCCCCCAGCCTGTCCTCATTTCTACTTTCTGTTCCCACCAACAGACTCTGAGAAAATTCCTCCTCCACACATCAGTACATTTCTGCATCAAGCCATCACCCATTATTTCTACTAATACTGTACTTCACATCACTCTCATGATAGCCCAGATACCTATAACATCCATTATATGCCTGAAACATTAAACATGCTATATATTACAACTGCCACCAGAACACTCTTATGACAAGATATGTCAGATTGTGACAGGTGTAAGTGGAAGTGTGAAAACAAAAGCAAGCACAGTGGTGGCATGAAGGAGGAAGAGAGATGGGAGAGCGAGCCGTGCAGGCAGAGATGACAAAAGGTCCAAAACACACTGTAGAAATAATCCAGTTTGAGACCACTTTAACTGCCCTGGCTCAATGCTAGGGAATCCTGGGAATTGTCATTTATTGTGGCACCAGAGCTCTCTGACAGAGGAAGCTAAATGTCTCACAAAGCTACAGTTCTTGGAATTTCCTAGCATTGAGCCAGAACAGTTAAAGTGGCCTCAAACTGGATTATTTCTGCAGTGTGCTTTGGACCAAAGTTGAAAGTGAGAGATGCACTGCAACTGCAGGGGGTGAGACTATGGGGAGGGTAGATAGTGATGGCAAAGCAAGCCCTATGAACACCAGTGTACTCTAAAGAAAGGGAGGGATGCACCACAAAGGCACAAGGGGAAATAAGGGACAGAATAGGAGAGATGGGAGAGTAAGAAGCATGAATGACAATGTGCAAGAAACAAGCAAGGATGTGAAAACAAGCAAGGGAGAGAATAGAAGAGAGAAGAGCCTGAGCATTGCAAGCAGCAGTGGGGAAGATGCTAGCAAGGGGCTCTTTGTAATGCAGTGAAGAATGGAGTTAGTGAGAGAGGAGAGTGAACAGGGTAATGGGTAATGGGCAAGAAAAATCAAGTGAGGTGTGCACCATGAGGTTATGGGGTGAGCTGAGGAGGAAGAGTGACTTTTGGTGCTATTACTCACTTTTAGTAGAAGTGAGAGATTAAGAGGGTGGGAAGAGAAGAGGCAGAAATATCCCTAGGAGTATCTATTTACATCTCAGTGAGGTTTAGGTAGATGGAGAAGAAATGCGGAGACTGTGGATCACAAAAAATGCTTAACCCACTCACTGCTACAGTCTATACAACATGTTTAAAGGCTGAGCATGGTTGCATTTCCAACATTTTGAATTGTTAAGATGGCATAGGCCATCTTCAACTCTTTCTTTCCTTTCCTTTCCTTTTTCATCCCACCTCCCATCTTGCAGCAGAAATTCAACAAGCCATGGAATTGGTGCAGCCCTGAGAGACAACTGTCAGCATCAAAGCCATCAAGGGAAATTGTTTGCAACAGAACATAACAGTGAGATATTGAACTTTGAGAATCTATCAAATGCAAGTTATGTTTTGTCAGCAGGAAATGCTACAGAGAGAAGAGTGTATTTTAAATAAATAAATAAATAGTCAACGTTGTTGGAATCCATGCATGAACAAGCCCTGAATTAGGAACTCAGTGAAGTTCCTTAACCTGTGCAACAGCTACTATAGCCAGGAGAGCTCCAGCAAGTTTACTGAAAGGTTTTTAGGACCTGACCCAATGAGGATCTATTCACCGGGTCATAGAATCAAATTATAGAACTGGGAGAGACCACAGGGGCCATCCAGTCCAACTCCCTGCCATGCAGGATTATACAAAGCCCTCCTGACAGATGACCAATATAGCCTCTGTCGAAAAACCTCCAAAGAAGGAGATTCCGCCACACTTTGTGGCAACATATTCCACTGTCGACTAGCTCTTACTGTCAGGAAGTTCTTCCTAATGTTCAGGTTGAATCTCTTTTCCTGTAGCTTGAATCCATTGCTGCATGACCTAATCTCTGGAGCATTGGAAAACAAGCTTGTTCCATCTTCAATATGACATCCTTTCAAATATTTCAACAGGACTATCATGCCACCCCTTAACCTTTTCTTCACCAGGCTAATCATACCAAGCTCTCTAAGTCACTCCTCATAGGACATGGTTTCCAGACCTTTAACAATTTTTTGTCACCACCTCTGGGTCTGCTCCAGGTTGTCAATATGCCCCTTGAATTGTGGTGCCCAGAACTGTACACAGTATTCCAGATGAGATCTGACCAAATCAGAAGAGTAGTGTTATTACTTCCCTCAGATCTAGATACTACACTCATATTGATGCAGCCCATTCATGTGAGAGGGTCTGATACAGATTGTGGCTGGGACCAGAGCCATGATACAGACAGGAGCTAAGGAAGGGCTTGTTGTTTGTATGTTTTTGGGTCCTCCAAGGGAAGTTGCTCCTTCCTAGGCAGTCCTGAGTTCTAGAACAAGAGTGAGGAACCTTTGGCCCTTCAAATATTTTTAAAATCAACACTTAAAAGCCTCAGGCAACTTGGCAAAGGGCAAAGATTAATGGACATCAATGAAATCCACTCAGATATCAGTGGAAAATGAAATCTACTAGAATTCAAATATAGCCATGTTAGTCTGGAAAACCAATATGCAAAGAGTCCTACCTAACTGAAGAAAGAACCTGGCAGCATAGGCTGTCATGGACTTGAGCCTACTTCCTCAGATGTTTGGAGTGGACAACTCTGAGTTTTATTAGAGCTGTAGATTTAGTAGAATTTAAAAGACTTGTCCAAGGTGCCGAATCCTATCCAGCCTGACTCTCCCAGAGTTGTGCTCTGAATTTGTTAGTGTATGTTGTTGTTGTTGACTGCACTTGAATCAACCATGTCTTATACCAGCCCTGTGGATGAACATCTCCAAGATCCACTGTCCTCCACTGCTTTGCTCAGATCCTGCTGATTCAGGTCCATGATCCCCCTCATTGAGTCTATCTGATGTGCGGCTTTCCTCTTTTTCTACTGTCTTCTACATTCTCTAGTATTACTGTATTTTCTAGTAAGTCATGTCTTCTCATGATATGACCAAACTACGACATCCTCAGTTTAGTCATCTTATATTTAGCTTTCATAACTAATCTAATGATCTGTGTAGATAGCCAGAATCATTGTGCCTATTTTATTTGGTGACCAGGTTAGCCAACCAGTAGAATTTTACTTTCATCTGGGTCACAACATCAAGGATGTAAGTTCCATTACAATGAATAAGACAGATTTATTAATTTATTCCCTACTCTCATTTTAAACCTCTCACAGGTTTGTACACAGAATGGTGTACAGTAAAATCAACTTGACCAGCTTAAAAAATTTGTGAACAATATTTTTATGTGAACAACAGCATGGTTGTAAAAGGCTGAAAACATATTAATCAATCTGACAAGTTAATAGAAGACAGTTTAACATCAGTTAAAATAGTTTAAAACAATTTAAAACCATGTCCCTGTGTAGAGTTTTACAAAACCCATTAGACCCCAAGGCTTTAGAAAACTACAGCAATGTAATTCCTCACTAAATTAGTTCTCAAAGAAAGCAACAAGTAATTTAAGCAATTTAGTTCCTGCCATGAGAAAGTCTTCCAAAAATGTCTGCTTTCAAAGACTATTCTTAACTTGGGGCTTATGCTGTACAAAACTCACACCTTTTTTCTGCACAGAAAACAGAAATCAGCATTTTCTGTGCGGAAAATATTTGCCACTTCATGCACAGAAAATGCTGTTTATTGCATCAGAGAACCTCATGCAAATTTGGTACAGACAAGTCCCAAATGGAGAAGATTCTTGTTGATCCTGGATTCCTCTCAACAGAGTTTCCCGACACTTAAGAAACACATTTTCCAACTATTTGGGGGAATATTTTTGATTTTCCTTTCCATTCCCAGTAAACTACGTGTTAACTTGACACTGGAATGAAATCACCATGGGTGCCAATGGGTCTTCCAAAGGAAGGGTTTCCCATAACAAGTGCCACAGCAGAGTAGAATCGAAGAACTCGCATGGAATGTCACGCTTAGTTTGTAAAATAAGAAACTGGGTCAGGAAATGTGGTGTTCCCAAGAAATATATTCTGCAGTAAAAGCAGCAGAACCATTATGTCCATGTTCCATAGACAGCACTCTAGCATGTGGTATCAGCAGGTTTAATTGTACCCTATTTGCCACAAAAAGCTCCTTAAGCTGAGCAAAAGTACACCAGTGTGTTGTCAGACTGCATCAACTTCAGGGCATTTACAATTAGTTTTATAGAACACCAGCCATTGACTGTACAAGTTAATGGTATCATTTACATACCATAAAGCTATAAAGAACAGAGTTTATTGATAGTTACATACCTACCAGCTGTAGTCAATATATCTTGAGAATGAGACATAACCCCTTCCCTCATATTCCCTTCCCACATTATTACACTGATCAGCATTGTTAATTCTCTTCTCAACACCAAGATACTGGTTCTATTAAATTAAAAACCCTTCGTCGCATTCAGCCCACACAGAAATTGCACATTTATACCAACTAAGCAACACAATGACTTCCAAGTGGCTCATGGGTTTCAATAGTGCTAGAGATGATTCTCACTTAAATATTTCCCAACAAATCCCTGAACATTAGTTCCACCAAATCATCATTCCTTTCATCGCTGTCTTGCTATAAAACACTAGGCACATTTAGATTAATGTTCTAGCTGAGCCTCTTTAATATATATATATATATATATATATCCCTTTCTCCCTACAGTTTTGAATTGTACTATTCTTTTAGTGAAAAGTTAGTGGCAAAGTTTGTAATAATTGGAAAAGAAAAAAGTATCCTTTCCCCCCCTGGGTAGTATCTATGCCATTGAATTTATCCTTGTACAATTCTATTAGATTGTTTTTACTCATAGAGGTGAGAGCAACAGCTTTGATCCTGCAGAGGCAAATGCAGTAATACACTCACTCACCACGACATCACTTTACTCATCCTTAAATTGAGGGCTATGCTTCTGTGGAAGGTCATATTCTTTGGGTGTTTAAAGTGCCTGATAGGCCCAGCAGTCAGCTGGGAAAAAATTTCTGCTTTGGCCAAACATAGCATTAAGAATGATCGGCATTCTTTGTCTGAGACTGGAGTTTTGAAATTTACTTTTAAAGAGTGAATATTCAGAGTTTGAGGATGTTACTTTTTAAAAGCTCTGAATCTGGGATTTGTAATCCCAAAAATAACTTTTATGAATTCAAGTTGTGGTCAAAGGTAGAGTTCCATGGCCTCCAAAAATAGACAAAACAGTGGCCAGAATTCTGCATGGAATGCATTAATGTAGTAGTTATAATTCTAGTCTAGGCCAAGAATTGTGGCTCAACAGGGGTCTATTCCAAGTGCTCAGGAAGTGTTTGTGAGAGAACCCCATTGCGATAGGCAGAAACAGGGTCCCTGTTGCAATTCCTCCTAATGTCAGACATTGCTTCCATGATGTGGGGTGGAAATGAGAAGTGGTGCCTATCCATTGTAGTGGCTGCAAGTGTAGATTGGGTGACTTTCATAGCCTATACCTAGCCCTTAAATGAGGGCCTATAAAGGAACTCTAAATATGTAACAAATGTGAAGGCATAACTCCAAGTTACACATTTGTAACTTCCATACAGGATTCCAGCATGTATTTATATTTGCCTACTTTATTACAAGAAAATAGTCAGGGAGAGAGGTGACTCTGATGCTGGTGGGGTGGTGATTCTCTTCCGGGTTTTCTTCATACATTAAAAATTGCTATCCAAGGTACTGTTAAGGTTCTAATTTAGGGCCTCCTCCTGTCCAAAGCAGTAAATCCAACATTATTTAATGACATCTTATTACTTAATTATGTTCAGTGTAGAGATCTGTGCAGAATTTGAATTTTACTTCTCTAGTAATCTGCATAGGACACGCACACACAAACGTGTATATTTAAAATATTGATCTATCAAATGCATGCTCTCACTCACTCACTTGAAGGTTTGTGTTGCATGGAGTGACTATGTTTCTCTTCTATCCCATTCAAGACTCAAGACGGGGCTGTGTTCCTTGCTAGACAAATCTTCCTTCCAAGGAAAATGCTGCAAATATGTATCAAGATCACCTGTCTTATCTGCCTCCACTTGAGCACGTTGTTCACACACAGAGCCAACAGCAAGGGCTGACACAGGGTAATTGTTTTTGCTAGGAGCAATGATTTGTGCTGAACATCAATACAGGCTGCCATCCAGACCTCTTGAGGTATGCCTTGTTTTTGGGTTGCTGTTTCTTTTTTTCAAGGGAGAGTCGGGAAACATACCATTCAGAGATAGCACTCAGGCTAGAGACTACCTTAATTTTGGATACTGCTTCTCCCTCCCCATTCTAGCCCGAGAATAGATATCAGTGAACAGCCAATGCCAATGCCAGCCATTTCTTTCCTCCCCATAGACTTTTGTTTTTATTGCAAACAGTTTCTCTGGGATTTTTGGTGGACTGAGATAAGGAGAAGCCTGTGCTAATATGCTTCTAACAATGCGTGGTTACCTCAATGACAGCCAGCTGCATTTGCTTGCTGGCTTTCTCATGCTTTTGTTCCAAACGCTGCTTCTTTCCTTTATTTGCATACCGGGTTATGCGTGTTTGGTTATGATACAAAGTGTGCTCTCCTTGTACATATTGTTTTGGGTGGGGAAGAAGAGGTCGCTGGACAGAAAGCAGAACTTTTGGAAGAGTTGGAAGGTGCTATTTAAAATGCTTCACTCATGTGATAGGTTGGGTCAGTCCCCTTGCTGTTGTTCAAAGCTTGGAAGATGCTGTTTTGGGCTACAGCTCCCAGAATTCCCAGTCAGCAAGACCATTGGTACTGCTGGCCAAATGATTCTGGGAGTTGTAGTTCAAGAAAGTAATCCCCCCCCCCCCCAAATTCTGGTACCGTCGTCCTTCCAGGACATTACCATTGAAAAGTGTATTATAATGAAGACATGCGACTTAAGCAAATGACTTGGGACCAGAATACTTAATAACCATTTATTGATGCTAAACAAAAGTTACTTGTTTTGAAAGCTTGTGATGTGGCTTTTAAAAAAATTGATGGTAAGCAGGGATCCTTTTTCACGACACAATGATTCCACTTTAACTACCATAGCAATATGCTATAGAATCATGGGATTTGCCATTGTAGGGGGTATTTAGTAATTTTGGGCAACCAACATAAAAAAGAGGTTGGCAGCATGAGCTTTTGTAGACTTCAGTCTACTTCCTTAGGTGCATATAGAAAATTTTCACACTGATGATTACCGTGGGTTAAGTGCCGGTAAAACTGTTAGGCTTTGAGGCCTGAGTATGAAATGTACAGATGTGCACAAAAGGGAAAAACAGGAATTATGGCTAGACTTGTTTTTCAGCTGAAGGCTGGGAGCAGACAGTACTCAAGGTCAGAGTGCTTGCTTGCACATAAACCTAATGAAAACAACTGTGTCTTCCTAACTGAGGAAACAACAAAGCAGGCTATACAAACGGAAGTAGAATCACCAGATGAGATGGGGTTTGTGACCACATGACACAAGTCTATAGCCAGCCTACACACCTCAGTGGGGATGGTTGGGTAATTGTTCTGTAATGAATGGTTGGAGAGATTTGCTGGACGAGCGTGTGTATATTTGTAAATACTGTACAGCAACTTAAGAATAAAGCCTCTAAGAAGACTTTTGGCTCCAGTCTGTTTCATCAACAACTGGGAGGTGGATTCCTGATAAGCCGAAGTTCCAGGGTTGCCGGAATCAGAGGCATCAGAGATTGCTTGAACTGTGCACTTCTGCTTATTTACACCAACAAAAACATCCCTGAAGCATGAGGGTGTGAAAGCCGCTCATGCTTCTGAAAAGTCAGTGAAATGTCCCCTCACTTCTACTGTCCTTCAGTCATTTGAGGAGCAGCCATTTGCTATTAACAGGAACTTTGAGTTAATAGGAAATGGCTGCTCCATTGAAGGATGGTAGAGTCGAGGGGACGATTCACTGACATTTGAGAAGCATGGTTGGCTTTCATATCCTCACACTTCAGGGAAGTTTTACTGGTGCTTTATTTGAACTTAACCCATGGTAAGCACCGGTGTGAAAATCTTCATTGTGAAGTGAAAACCAGGGAGAGAAATATACATGCCATTGGTATGTGAGAACGTTGATTCAAATTCAAAATCCTCTGGGTATGGAAATGAAGTAGCAAGTCCAGTTTTAAAGATGGTCATTAGTGAACAAAGACATTGTGAAATGGCCAATGTGTATGGAAATGAAGAGGGAAGACCAGGTTGGCAGTGGAAACTAGCTGGTAGATAGGTGAAGGGAATAGATGAGTGTAGGATGCCCCCCTGAGGATGGAGTTAGATAGTATTGAAATATGTGTAGTGAGTAAGGAAGCTAGTATCCTTGTTCAATTCATTGTTGAGGGACTATACTTTATGGATGAATTCCAATTCTGCAGTTTCTCTTTCCAATCTACCTTTGTAGTTCTTTTGTTCAAGGTCCGCTGTTCTGAGGTCTGAGATGTAGTTGTTTGAGCATTAGACTAGAACACTGGGAGATCAGGGTTTGAATCACTGCTCACCTGTGGAAACCCACTGGGTGATCTTGGGCAAGTCCCACTCTCTCAGCCTCAGAGGGAGGACAAGGCAAAATATTTTTTACCCAGAAAGTCCCATGATAGGGTTAGCCATAAGTATAAAATGACTTGAAGGCACACAGCAACCACCTTAATATTTTTCTGCCTGAAAGCTCTAGCACTTCACCAAACTACAAATCCCAGGATTCCATGCAACCATAGCAGTGAAAATGGAATGATTGTGCTACAATTGTGCATTGTCAAAGGGCCCACAAGTTTGAATCTTGGAAGAGATTTAAGGGAGGAGACATTTGGGAGTCCACCTTCACTTCATGGAGGGTAGGCATGATATAATGTTATCATTGTAAGCTAAACCACCTTAAGGAAGGGCATCAAATGTTATCATTGTAAGCTAAACCACCTTAAGGAAGGGCATCATCAGTAGGGCAGTTTTAAATAAAAAAAGCTCAAGCACTGTACATAAGGTATTATTTTCATAGTCTTGCTTAGAAGGGATGGGGAAATCCACCTCTTGGGCAGAGTGACAGGGAGGATTTGCATGAGGTGAGGAATGTGAATATTGGTGACCCATGGCTAGATTAAACAAAGATCACAGAAATTCTTACAGTGAGCAAAATTTTAACAAAACGACAGAAGAAAGAGTTTCTTAATCACTGTCAAGTGCTTTGCTGGCATCACAGCACCGAGGGTGTTTTAATTAGAGGTGAGAATGTAATTATCAAGCAATGGCCATGGCTTCTTAGCTAAAACAGGAGGAAAAAATAGATCCTATACTGTTGGCTAACCGATGTGTTTTATGGCCAGGGATTTAATTTGGCACATTTTCTTCTCAAAGGAAGAAATGAGTAATTTTAACACTTTCTTCTCTCTTAAGCCTACAAAAATGGCACAGTGTTTGAAGACCACATGCAATTCAAGACTTATTCTAGGGGGAAAAACATGTACATGGTTGCTTTGCGCAGAAAACAGCATGGGAAAGTTGTTTTCCACACTAAACAACATGTGAAATCTGTGAAGAACAAGTCCCAAACTGGACAAATTCTGGTCAGTCCAGGATTCTTCTCATCAGTTTCTTACCATTTGAGAGAAACACTTTTGTGTGTGTGAAGATTTTTCAGATCTCCCCTTGTGATGGTTACCATCAGTGACCTGAATGTTAGAGTATGGAAATGGGACTATATTCCTGAGTTTGTCTAAAACCACACCTGTACTCAATTAATTATCCACCACGCCAACATGAATAAAAAACAGCATATTTTATTTCATAAACATTCAAATTTTAAAATAGAAGTTACGACAACAAGCACTGCTAATTTTACATGTTCTTTTCCTCATCTCCAAGGTCAAGACGCATTTGAATATCATTACATAATTTACAACACAAAGTAATTAATTCAGAAGAACCCATAAAGTGATACAATTGACTTATGGTCATAGAAGACAAATGTAATTGTCAGTGTCACCCAAAAGGAGTGAAGCAAAGTGGCAACTAGTGACATCTAGGACATGTGGAAAACAGTGTAACACTAGTATCTACAGTAAAAAAAAATAAAATACTACCAGTACACAAAGACAGAGAAATACTAAAAATTATTGAGTATAGACACCTTCCCAAATTCACTTCCCCAGTTTTTGTGTTTCAGGTTACAGGAGGCTTCTTAACCACTGTAACATAACCCTCTCTGAACCTCAAGAGTACATTGAATACTGACAACTTTGCGGAACGTTTGCCAAGAAACATCATGAATATATAAGAGTGGTGGTTTCCAAAGTTGGGCCCCCAGATGTTGTGGACTTTCAATTTCAAGAATGGAGGCAGCATAGACAACTGTGAAGAGTTCTTGCAGTCATGGTATAAAATCTGGTGACTCAAGCCTGGGACCTCTAGTGCAATAGATGATCCATATAGATGCTTCAGACCATAAACAACATCTTTGTAACCCTCCAGTCTTTGTAGTCAATATTAAACTTGCCATTCCGAGTGCAGACATACAATCTTCTATTGCTTCCGCCAAGCCGCTATTCCTTTGGGAATTTCTTTGGTGTCTTTGGGTGGCAGCTTGCCTTCCTTGTGTGGCACAACTACCTCATTCGTGGCAGACTCTGGAACGTCCCGGGCGCCAGACCAATAATGGGCATGTTCATCATCTTCTGCTACATCTTCTCCAGGTTCAGGTTCCTCTAGCAAGCCAATCTGTTCCTCATCCCTTTCTTGAGCTGAGTCTCTATGTCCATCATCTTCCTTTACTTCCCTGCCAGTGTGGACACACCAAGTGTTTGGGGGCAGCTGGTGTGAACAGGTTGAGTCTACTGGATTTAATGCTGCAGGATTCATAGCAGCAGCACTACCTTCATTTGGAAGGCTGTCTGCAGAGTTTTTATCTGGTTGCACCTCAAGAGCTTTTTCTGACCTTGCAACATTGTCTTCTGACTTTTCAGGCACACTAGATTTACTTCCCATGTCTGAAGTTGGCTGCTGTAGAACTGTAAACCAGGTGCACTGAAGTCTATGGATGAGTCAGATGTCTGCCAATATGCAGCCTATAAGACAGAAACGTCACAAAACACTAATACAAATACATAATACATAGTCCTTTGCTGCCATTTAAAAAGAACACCTACTTTAATCCTCTGAACAGAAGCTCAAGACTCACTCTCCTCTAATTCTGAGGAGCTCTTTCCCCAAATGCTAACTTTCTGTATGGCTTTGATCTACAGTATACAGTTTACTATTTTTAACTACCATGGCACCATCACAGAGAATCATAGGATTTGGTGAAAGGAATGCTTGCTAAAAAGCTCCAAATCACTTGCTTGAACTACAAAGCTAGAGCTAGAAACCTCAGGTTTCCATTGGATTCCATGGGATGTTCACGAGACATTAGATTGCAACAGCAATTCCATCATCTGCCTTGCTTAAGAAATTACCAAAACATGTTTTAAGTTGATCAGGTCTTGTTTTAAGCTGACAGGATTTTAAATGCTACATTGACAAGTTATGGTCAAACTCATCCCATGAAAGAATGGGTTCCACCCTCCCTCCACCAGCACCTTGAGTTCAAACCCCTCTCCTCAAAGGAGAAGTCATTTTTTACTAATGGTTGCAAAAAACATTAATGCAAAAGGTCCCTCCCACCCTCCACTCCCATTCTGAAGAAGCCTATTCACTCAAATCAAATATTACAAAATTTAGTTGTATGAAGCACTTGGGTAAACAGGGAGAGTTTTAGGAGAGGCATGTTTTCTCACCTCTACAGTTGCAACTGGCCATTTTCTCAAAAGTTACTTCCTCACATCTCTTACCTTACAACTACTAGTTATGTAGTTGAGCCTACAGTTATCAGAAGCTGGCAAATCTACTCAATATTAGCGGTTGCAATGAAGTCTTAAATTCTACTCCACAAATAGGAGAACACCTGTGTATGTGTGATCTTACAAGCAAGAGAGCACCTTCTGTTCTACTGGCTGTTTTTCTTATAGCCCTTTTTATTAGCTGACTCTGAGATAGCAGTATATTGGAGTTGCTGTTCTAGGTACCCAATTGTACACACACAACCAGCAAAAATTATAAATGAGCAAAATATCTAGTTATTGACTAAACATCCTCCCATAGCAATTTATCAATTGCATTTACTCCTCTACAGGTTTATGCTTTTACCACAATAAGAAACGAATGTTAACACTAAAGCATAACATCATCCTTTACAAAATATGTCCCAACTTTTTACCTGCAGAGTTTCAACTGGATGCAACTGTTTTGCATTAGCTGGTGGAGCTGGGTTTAAATAGAGCTATGTAGCCACACTAAATGCTTTCCCCCACATCCCATGATACTGTAGATCCTGTAAATCATAGTTCCTATCACATGTTGAGGAGGTAGTTTTTCTCTTTTTGTCATAATCAAGGCTACAAATTACTACCAAATATGTTTCCCTGCATTCAGTTGACACATGCCATCCTTTAGTTTTCAATAAAGGTTTGTAGAGACATGCCAGAAAAATGCAGCTGTCATTTTCTGAGTGATGTTCCCATCCTTATCCCTTTAACACAGAAATCGTTCAGCTGTTTTCTATGGAAGGAACAGCTTCACCTGCAAAAGGTCTCCAGATACAGTTTCAGTTAAAGCAACCAGGATCGTAAGAAAATTGTTATTAACTGGCCTTGAGTTTGCCATTGCCTTCCTCTAAGGCTGAGAGAGTGTGACTTGGCCATCACCCAGTGGCTTTCTGTGGCTGAGCCCCTGGTCTCTTGAATCGTGTTCCAGCACGCTACCCACTACACTACTCTGCATAAAACAAAACTAAAAACATCTTGATCTGGATAACATGCAACATCTTGATCTGGATATCCATGCAACGGCTTGTTATTTTATATTGAAATTTTAATAATGTTGTTTTAATTGATGATAGTTTAATTCTATATTAAGGGGCAGGTGGTTGGGCATGGGCAATGTATATTTTATCTTGTATTTTTTAATTGATGTAACCCACTCTGATTGGATACAGAGGAGCAGACTATAATATTATTATTATTATTATTATTATTATTATTATTATCACACCTGCTAAAATTCCTTCTTTAATTGTACGAAAGGTATGCGACTCTGTGATCTTTTTAAGAATATGGTCCTCCTAGACAGACCTATTCAACTAAATCAATGAATACTTCTTAAAAACACAATTAACAGCTGCATCCTCCTCCATGGTAGCTCAGCTGTAGCACTGATTTTGTTGCTACTGCCACAGTCCGATGCTCACACAGGGAATATATCTACATGGCAGAATTAAAGCTACTTTAACCACTATGACTCTATCCCCCAGAATCCTGTAATTTGTAGTTTGGTGAGGCACCACAGCACTCTGACAGACCAAACTGCATACCTTACCAAACTACAGATCCTAGGATTCTGGAGAATAGTTATGGCAGTCAAAATGGTGTCAAACTGCCTTAATGCTGCTGTGTGTTTACACCTCAGAATTCAAGGGGCGGTGAATAAAGATGTGAACCAGGGTGCTGTAGTGGTATGAGCATTGGATTATGACCCGAGAGACAAGGGTTCACATCCCTGCTCTGCCATAGAAACCCACTAGGTGGCCGTGGGCAAGTCAAATACTCTCAGCCTCAGATGATGGCAAACCCTCTCTGAACAGATCTTGCCAAGAAAACCCTGAGATGGGTTTGCCTTAGGGTCACCATTAGATGGGAATAACTTGAAGGCATACAACAACAAGCTGCTTTTGCTGCTTATAGTGAGCTCCATCCCTGTTGAAGGATGTCTTATCCCCCAGAAAGAATATTCCACGCACACCTCCTTGTAGATTCTTCTAGAGATTTTCTATGTTGCCTGTTTCAATTCCAGTCCAAGTTTAGCAGAGGCTGCATTTCACATTAAGTTGCTCTCAACACCGCTGTTAAATACTGTAAATGGATTTTTAAAAAATGATATTCTTGTGATCAAATTACCAGCATGAATGGCTATGTATGCAAGTGGAATTGAAGTAGACATGTGTTATGTAAGCCAGTTAGAAGATCGTTCCATGTTAAGAGTCAGGAACATGTGTTTCTCCCAATGTTGGTGGACTACAGCTCCCATATATCATTACACTGAATGTGCTGGCTGGGCTGATGGGAGTTGTAGCCCAAGAATATATGGAAGGCCACACATTCCTTGTCACTTTGGATATGTGGCCATCATGCCTATCTGTGATGGGGAACCTCAAGAAAGTCTAAACCTCTCAGGTATGACCCAATGTGTCCTAGGTCTTTGCAGGTTTAGGGGGCAATGGGAGCACTTTCTTGGACAACTTTTGCTATAGCTTGCAATTACAAGTGACTTTGACAGAGTCCCTAAATGAACAAAGGAACTGCTTCAACTTGTTTCAACTGGTTTCAAACTTGCATCGGATACTCAAGCTCAGTGTTTACTTCCACTGAAGTCAAATATCACCCCAAATTATCTAGTTACCTAAGATGCTCAAGAACATGCATAATGCTCAGAAAAGCAGTTTTTAACCTGCTTTTCGGAGTTTTTAAAGAACATTTTAATGTGTTTTAAAAATGTTTTTATCTTTGTATTGTTGTAATTGGTTTGCTAAGAAAGCCCCATGAAAGGTTTGCCTTAGGGGGCAAAAGGCTTTCACATTGTAAACCACTTAGAGAGTGCTGAGTTCAATGCAAAGTGGCATAGAAATGTAAATGCTATTGATATTACTTGGGTCCAAAACACATTGCAGAAATAATCCAGTTTGAGTCTGCTTTAACTGCCCTGGCTCAGTGCTAGAGAATCCTGGGAATTGTAGCTTATTGTGGCATTAGAGCTCTCTCAAAGGGAAGGCTAAATGTCTCACAAAACTACAGTTCCCAGAATTCCCTAGCATTGAGCCAGGGCAGTTAAAGTGATCTCGAAACTGGATTATTTCTGCAGTGTGTTTTGGACCTTAGTTACATATTTGTAACTAAGCAGGCAATGTAGAATATTGGTGAGCATCTATTAAATGCATGTTGGTAAGTATCCTTTTGATATAGGAATGAGATCTTCTTCCTAGGTTCCGTAAAGAAGCTACCCAAAGACACATCCTCACCAGTGTGAAGTTAACGAATGCAGACAGCTCTGAAACAATATTTCAATTGATGGCCAGCTTAAGCAAAGGTCACCGAAAAGCAGTCATTACAATTACCAAAATAAGGAATTACAGGATGCAAGTTTCTTAATTACTGTCAAGGGTTTTGCTGGCATCGCAGCACAGAAGGGTTTTTAATTAGAGGTGAGAATGAAATCACCAAGAAGTGTTCACCTTTTCGCAGCTGAAAATGTAGGAAAAAGAGTTTCCATTCTGAGAGAGAAATTTAATGTCCAAGGAGTATGATCTACATGATAGATAACAGAATGGGGCTGGCTCCTGCACTTTCAAAAGGCCACACCTATGCAGTCTGTTAACCTTGGATAGGGTTGGAATTTTATGACCGGAAAACTGCAAGTCCCACCATTCCTTGTATTTGGCTATACTGGCCAATGCTGCTTGGAACTGCAATGCAATATCATCTGGGAGGGTATGTGGCTGCTTAACTTCCACCTCTGAAATAGAACAACATGCATAAGATTTCACTCACACAGTTTCTTATCTAAGGTGGCTTCCATATATCATGATCAACTTATCATTGGATGCCGCAGAGAATAGGAGGCATCCACCATAAATGCTGGGGACCATACTTGACCATATATAGCCTTTGCTTGAAAGCTACTTAGGCAATGGGAACAAGAGACCTCCTCTTGCCATTTGAAACAGCAAAGAGTTTATTAATCTGTTTCATGTTCCTTTAAGGTGGCCCCAAAATCTAATTGACACTGTATGTTTTTTCTGGTTCCAAGTTGGTTCTCTTCATCCATCCTCTGCCATAACCTTTCAAGGCAGGGCAGCTAATATGTCCCACAACAATTAGCAACTTCTGTGCCTCCAGATGTTGCAGTTGGGCTTTGATAGAGAGATGAATGGCACCAGGCATCTCCTTGATATAGTTTAAGGGGGTCCTGCTTTATCTAAGTTTCTTAAAATCGTTGGAGGAGCAAAAGCATGTTCTGTAGATTGGTACTGATATAGATCATACTGGCATGCTGGCAGGGGAATAGGGGAGTTTTAGTCCAAAACCCTTTTTCTCTCATGGTCTGAAAGCTCAAAATGTGCCAGCAACGGGGACCAAATTTGTTATGTTGCTTCAAAATACTCTGACTTATGACAACCATTTTTATAGGGTTTTCTTGACAAGATGTATTCAGGGAAAGCTTGCTTTGGCCTTCCTCTCAGGCTGAGAGAGCGTGACTTGACCAAGGTCACCGAAGTGGGTTTCCATAGTTAAGCAGAATTTGGACCCTCATTTCCCAGAGTACTAGTCCAATGCTCAAACATGTCCTCACGTTCCTGGCCTGTTGCTGAACTTCTAACAAAAATCTCCCCAACTTTCATGCTCTAGGAAAGCAAAAGATGCACATTTGGCCTTATCCAGAGGGTTTCTTTTTCTCCATTAACCTTCTTGTAATAAGGAAGCTACCTCTCCTTCCTTGATTCTCCTTTCTGGATTAAAGTCCTCCACAATTAGAACAATAATAATGTCCGTTCTCTACATCAGGGCTAGAGAATCAACTGCTATCCAGCTGTTGTTATGATGTGTCTTCAGGTCATTTCTGACTTTTAGCATCCCTATGGCAAACCTATGACAGGGTTTTCTGAAGCTGAAAGTATATGACTTACATAAGGTCATCCCGTGTTTTTTTACGGCCCAATGGAGAATCAAACCGTGATCTCCAAAGAGATATACTGTAGTCCAGTGCTCGAACACTACACTCTGCAAGCCCTTGCTGGTGAAAGGACCACTTGCAAATTATTATGAGAGAAGCTGATGAAACTACTTTTCCCATAATAATTTGCCTGCAGTCCAGCTGGGTGGGTCTGATGGACACTGGAGTCCAGCAACATCTGGAAATTGCAGTTTCTCTAACCCTGCCCTTTATAAAAGGTCACTAATGCCAATAATTCTTCCTGTGGACCACTATTGCTTTCCTTGGTTCTTCCTACACTCATTCCAGTACTATGAATCTGCAACATTTATCATAGAACAAACTTGCATTACATGGCACCAGATCATGATCTCGACTAACATAACACATACCCAGCTCTTGGAGAAATTATATTTTGGTCTAAAGATGCCAGAATGAAGCAACCAGCACAGCCCAAAATTTAACCTTTTACAGCTCCCCATGTTCCCAGTTACAGGACATGCAAAAACATTAACAGTAGTGACTATCGTAGGACAGGGCTCAGATAGCCCTCATGAAGATTGGCTGGGTGTACTTTGGAGGCAGAAGAAGAAGAAAACACCAGTATGAATAAAAATGAATTTTTATTAGCATGTTAAAATGACAGGTGTCTTTGTTCAACAACCACTCCTAGCCTTCCATATTCCTTTCAGTATCTCCCAGCTCAAGAGGATTCAAGTATAGTTATATAAGCCCAACAGAGTACAATAAATTCTGATGAACCTATGCAGCAACACAATTGGCACAATTATACCCATGAAGAACAATCCATGTGATTGTTCATCTGTTAACTTGAGAAGGCGGGGAGGAAGGTGATAGACTAGTAATATCTAGGACATGAGGAATAGAGTATATTAGAGCAGAGTAGTTCAAAAAGCCCACTGTAGACATATACCTTTCCACATTAATTTCCTTTCTAGCTGTATGCTTCATGTTACAAGAAACATCTGCTTACTCCAGGCACCTTCTTCTTTCTTCTGCTTGTGTTGAAAATATGGCCTAAATCCAACTGGAATCTTTAATATTGCTGGTTAGGGATTCTGGGAGTTGTCAAAAAGTAACTTCTCTCAAGCTCTGGTTTGAATACCAACAGCTTCTCAGAGAACTTGCCAAGAGACTCATCAGTGTATATTAACACACACACACACACACACACACACACACACACATTTAAACTTGGTCTGAGGCTTACATACAGCCCTGCAGTTCTTTGAATTAGCCTTCCCATCATAACACAGTACAACAAAACAACTTTTTCTTTTCTGGGACCAGGGGCACCTGAAGCTTGCCTTCTTCCTCAGGTACATTCATCAGCTTCTCAATGGATTCTAGAAGGTTTGGGGCACTACCATTTAAAGCTTGATCCTGAGCAGTAGCTTCCATACCAGAATTCACTTGTTGAGTTACAACAGGTGTGATCTCCAGTTCTGCATGCATTCTTTGTGTAGCCTTTTGAATTATCCTTTCTTCATCTAGATCAGTAACTTGTGCTTTGGCTATTGCTAAAGCTGGTTCATTTGGGACAGCTTTGTCAAGTTCTTTTATGGAGGAAGGTTTTTCAGCAACACAACACTGAAGCTGTTCAGTAAGGTCTGGCAGAGGTCTTGCAGTGGACTGTGGTGCAGTCACTGTTGCAAGGTCCCAGGGATATCGAGCCTCTAAACCATCCACAGCCAACACAGCAGGACCTGCTTTGGAGAGGTTTCTGTTAGGTACAGCTGCCTTATTTAGAAGGAAATATACTGGTCTTTTATTAACTGTGTAGCTTTTCTTGCTTGCATTAGTCTTCTGTTGAACACTGGAGAGATCTTGCAGGTCATGCTCAAGAGTTTGTCCTCCAACATTTAGCTCACATACCTGTTCCGTACATTGGTTATTTTCTAAAGCAGTCAAGTTATGGAGATGATCTACATTTATTACCTCTGTGGTGTTTCCTGTACAACAGTGGACACTATTAACTTCTGAAGTTAGTCTAGCCTCCTTCATGACATCCACAACACCTTCTGGAGCAGATGGGGAGGTATCACCTTTTTGGTAGTTTACTTGTAATACCTGTGCCTCTTTTGTTTCATTTGGAAGAGACAAGGCATCAGCTTCATTCTGCTGTTTATCAATTTGTTTTACACTCTCTTCTTTGAAACCACCTTTGGGTGTCCCCTGTGCTATATTCGGTAATGCCTCCCCAACTAGTTGCATTTCAAGCGTGCTTCCCAGCTTCGTGGAGTGGTTTTCCACCACATCTTCACCCAAATTGGTTTTGCTTGTTCCTTGTGCTATATTAGGTGATGCCGTCTTAGCTGGTTGTACATCAATGATTCTTTCCATCTTAGCTGCAAAGCCTTCCTGGTCATCATGCACACCAGAATTGTGGCTGCTGTACTCATTTCCCATGTCTGAACGTTGCTGTCCTAGGCTTGTAGAGTCAATAGCTCCAAATACAGAGATGTAGGAAGTTTGTTCAGATGTCCAGCAATAAGCAACCTGAAAGACAGAGATTGCAAAGACTATGACTAGCCAGTCTAGTAAGCATACTGTAGCCTTCCATTGACAACCTGAGGGATAACGTCTAGTTGAAAACTCTAAGAAGTACTAGCTTTCCTCCCCAGTCTGGACCTTTTGTGGCTACAACTTCTAGAATCTCCAGGGCAGCATGACCACTGTCCTTTGGTTGCTCCAAAAAAGATAATCACTATCATTGAAGAACTCTAGATATCAGAACTGGAGTTGTCTAGAATTAAAGATTATATAATAATAGTAAATGTGCTCATTGATCATGTTCCTTGTACTCTTTCTAGTGGTGTATCTCTTTCTCTCAGATGTCTGAGATGCTACACCATCCAGTGGCTACGTCAAAGACACAGATCAATAGAAGTGGCTTGTCTTGTATCTATTGTGGTCCCAGGAGGAATACAACTTCACTATGAGCTATTCCCCAGCCCTTTCTTGCATCTCTTAACATTATAGTGGATTTCATGAAACCTATACAACCCAACAGCTTTATTAAATGCTATGGTCTTCAAAGAGAAACTCTTCTTGCTTCCATCCACTTACTCAGCTATTCAAAGAGCTGAAAGTGAATTGTTACAAACAACAAGTTAATTGTAATTAATTCAATTTTTTGTCATAACTAACATTTGGCTGTCCACATGGAAAAGCGAGTTTATCAAAATTGTAGTTAATTTTATTGTTAAAAATGAAATTGACCTTCCCATCAAGACATACCACAGCCCAAGACATGCAACATTCTGTGGTTGTTGTTGTTTTTTTTAACAGTAAATAATTAAAATGTAACTTCTGCTAGTTAAAAAGACAATGAAGAGTTATTGGTTGAAGAAAGAACTTTTAGTAGTAAGTAGCTACTTTTCAGGTCTCAGAACTTTACTGGATTCCTTTTTAAAAGTAGCATAATTGGGCAGCAGTCATCCAAAACTAGTTTGGTTAGATGCAAAGAGGTTATTAGTACCTTTAGTAGTTATTCCTTCTTTACTAAAAACATTTTAATAATGGCAGCTTGCTCATAAGCAGGATTATGAGCCTGCCATCTATTTTATGAAATAAAAGAACATTTTTAGTCCTTTACATCTGGTCATCTTATTTAATGTAAAGAAATATTAACACAATAGCTATCGATAGATCTTCTTGTAGAACAGGAACACAAGAGTATGCATGAACTTGTGTACAACAGGAGTACTCTTCAAATGCACTTTTGTTGTACTATAATACAACACTCACATTTTGAAATTATTAGTCCATAGTGGCAATTGTTACACACACGTCGCACAAGCAGAATAAATGGTTTTTGCTGTTAACCAAGACTAAATCAAAAGCCATTTTAGTACTAGTAACTTGCTTTAGCATACCTTCACCCGTCTACAAGAGCTAAGATGTAGAAACCAGGTTAGAGCAAGAAAAAACTCTCTTGCCACAAAGAAAGGTTTTCTTAATCATGAATCCACTCAATGCAAGCTATTCTGCTAGGTCTGCTCTTAAATACAGTTAGAGCGCAACATCAAATAACTTCCCGACCAAACACAGCAGTTTAGTTCCTCCAGACTATAGTTCCATTCAATTTTTCTTTTTCTTATTTTTCCTATTCATAGTTGCAATTGATGCATACTTAATTAAGAAGTAATGTCTTCTGTGTTTGGTGAACTATTCTTCCAGGAAACTAGTGTTCAGGATCAAGTTTGTAGAAAAGGAGATCTTCCAGTGGCCACCCCACACCTGAATATACTTCCCATTACTTCCTCTTTAACAGCCGCCAGGTGTACTAAAAATCTCCAAGGGAAGATCAGTTTCATCCAATTCCAATGATGTCTAGAAGATCTTTACCTGAAAGGGTTCTATTTGTCAGGTTGCAGTTAAAGCAAAAGGACCATTCAGTTTAAAAGCCAGATAGGAGAATGTTTAGTCCTTGAGATCTCACAGAAGCAGGAGACAGGATCTGGGATAATGATAATAATAATAATAATAATAATAATAATAATAATAATAATAATTTATTTCTAGCCCACTCCTCTGTGGAACACAATCGGAACGGGGTTCAACAAGATTAAAACATACAGGTTAAAATAATTTGACAATAATTCTAAAAGCAGCTGGGGGGAAATGATATGGCAGAAGAACAATCCTACCTAAGTCCCTACCCAATTGGGAAAACTGGAAGGTATGCATCTTTTATCATTTGTCAACATTGTCTGATGGAGGTTGCAGTCGAAGAACATCTAGAGGGCCAGGAATTCCCTATTCCGGCTTTAGGAGTAAAATCTGTCTCTGGAAATAGATATTCCATACTTAGAACAACCACATTCAATTAAGTTGAAGTAATTTCTTGATTCCTACACAGGCTAATCATTCATTCATTCATTCAGGTTCTTTCTTTGCATTAAAGACAATGGCAACAATTAGAATGGAAATAACATGCTTAGGATCTTGATGCATGGCTATAATCGTATTTACCAGTGATTAAACCCAAAAGAATAAACCAATGCATAAGTAGAGGTAGTGTTCTGTAGTGGTTTGAGTGTTGGACTGTGACTATGGAGACCAGAGTTTGAATTCTGGCTCGGCCATGTAAACCCACTGGGTAACCTTTGGAAAGTCCCTCTCTCTGAGCCCCAGAGGATGGCAATGGCATATCCCCTCTGAAGAAACCTTCTAAGAAAACCCCAGTATAGGTTCACCTTAGGGTTGCCATAATTCGGAAACAACTTGAAGGCACACAACAAGAACAAAGCCCATTCACCATGGTGGGAATTCTGTTGAGTAAACATGCATGGCATGCATATTTCTAAGCATTATGAAACTATATGATTAACAGGTGGTCAGGGCATCTTCCCTCTTGCAGTTATTGTTTCTGAAAAATTGGAAGAGTTACCTTTTTGGACTATAACTCTCAATATCTTCTAGCCAACTTGGATACGAGCCATGCTGGGGGATTTTGGGAGCTGTAGTTCAAAAATGCAACTCTTCCAAGGGCTGGAAATTCCAAGCAAAGGTCTGGCTAGTCTTGGAGCCAATCCTCTGCTGTGTAGAAGCCATGTCTGTTTATCTGAAATGGGCCAAGATCGTATCCAGTTAAGTGATGAACACCTTGAAAGGAGGGCAAAAAGCCCAGTTTTGTTTTGGCTGGTTGGGATCTCCCAATTTGTCAGCAAGAAGTCGGTTCAGGACTATCAAAGGCCACCTGCTTAGAGCAGAAAGAGATTGTCAGAAGATTCCACATTCAGGTTGTTTGGATGCTGCAGTTGCAACTTCTATATTTCCAAGATGTTTTTATCTGGTGTTTTACATTATGGCAGTTTACAAATTTTGAAAGTGCTCAGTTTCATCAAGGTGCTGTGGTGAGATTTACTTTGCGATACGTGGTACACACAGGCCAGGCTTGAAGGCACACAACAACAGGCTTTCCTCACCCATGATAAAACTCAAGGTATGAAGGGTAATATTCGAGCACCCAGTTCTCTCAACTCATACCCTTCCACATTTCACAGATGATAACCAGAACACACATCAGAGCAACATCAGACTATGGTGAAGATGGCAAAGACTATTAAGGAGAAAGAACTGAAAAGCAAGGAGAGGATGCAGCAGTTTGCTTTTCCCCAAGTCTACTGGGAGGAGCAAGATTCTGCCTTCTTTTTCTCTCTCCCCATTGAGCTAATCCCCCAGCATGGCTCGTATCCAAGTTGGCTAGAAGATATTTGAATGCATTAATTCTGGTATGCTAATTTTTCATCTGAAGCTTGGTTTGCAGCAGCTGAAATAAACTAAGCAGAAAGGCAGAAAGTAGCAGGAGGAGAGAAAATAGGAAATTTTAAAAGCAACTGAAAATGGAGGATGGCAGAGAATTAATCAGGCTTGTCCCTGCCAAATTGGGAGGGTTGGAGGATATGCAGGCTTGAAGCAGGTTTAGAGGGCAGTGGATGTTCAGGACCCAATGGCCCCATGATGGGGAAAGTTGCATTTAAAAGAATTCCCTGTTTGTGAACAAATTTTAAATGCACAGGAGATATATCCTCTGTTATAACAGTTTTCTTATGAATGCAAGATAGGAAACACCCTGTTGATCAAACATCTATAAAATAATAATAATAATAATAATAATAATAATAATAATTTATATCCCACCCCTCTACAAGATGCAATCAGGGCGGCTTACAAAGACTAAAAACAGCAACAACATACAATTCAAATCCCTCAATCCCCCCTTAAAATAAAATTAAACATAAACAGCAAAAAGTATACAACATACTTTAAAAAAAAAATAAAAAAAATAATTTAACATCCTTTCCCCCATATAGGGGCCAAAACATGGAAATCTCAGCAGGAAAATAACACTTTCCTACTTAGTTCCACAGCAATTTGTGCCCAAAGGAATCTGACTCTAATCCTGCAGGTAGCATATGGCCAACATGCTTGGTGCAGCAGAGTTTGGAAACTGACTGGGTCACTAAACTGTCAATCTGTTAGATGTTTTCCTCCATAGTGATATAGTTTCATTCACTAGATTTTCTGATTGATGCGGGAGTTACTCCCATGCTTTAATGAGTTAACTGGTTTGAACCATTGGAATTCCAAAGAGACCGGTTGACTCTTCTTCTGCCAGATTCAGCCAGACAGGACAGTTTAGGGAAAAGATGGATTAGATTTGGGAGAATGGTTCACCTGGGTCTGTTGCTAGTTAGCAGGGAAGACATTGACATGCCAGTATTGGGGAGAAATTGAAGAAAAATGGAGTAGAAGGGGAAGAATTATGATATTGAGTTTGCTTAGCCCTCTCAAGCATCTATGACCTTTACAGAACACTACCCTCCAAGTGTCATGATTTTGGCAGGGAGAGTATTGATCAATTCACTTTTATCCCACTTTTTCAACAGCTTTTTAAAATGTCTCTCCTTCTCCTAGTTTCCCAATTTGTCCTCAACTTACTTCAGTTGCTGGAAAGTGCAAAGAGTTCATTCAAAGTGCAAAAGTACTTTGCACTCAGTTAAATCAGCAATGGGATGAAGAAAGGAGAGGGCAGGATCTTGCCTTTCCCTTTGGTCACAGGCAAAAGCAAAATGCTGCCACCTCTCCTTGTGTGTTCTTTCTCATTAACAACCTTCTCTGTCTTGACCACATTCTATGTCGCTTGGACACATATGTCCTGGTTTTCATCTGTGAGTGTTGGCGAGTATGCAGAAATCGCAATTTTATTCTCCATGAAATTGGCTATGCATTTTTAAAAGCCATCTCTGTTGACGGTGGACTCTGCCTTATGCTATTTTTGCTTGTTTTATTCTTTCCCGCTGTTTCTCCAATGAGGTCAAAGTGTCACTCATCTTCCTCTTGCCCCCTTCACAACCAGTTTGTGAGACGGATTAGTCTCTGTGTGTGTGTGAGGCGGGGGACTGACTCAAGGTCAGCCAGTGTGTTTCATGTCTCAGTGCAATAACATCCATGTACTTTGCTATATGGCCAGCCCCGCTACCCCTGAATATGTTTCATGTCTCAGTGAAATCCAAACCTGCATCTCCCTTCCAGTTCAATATTCGAACCACTCTGAAAGTACTACAGATGAACTGTGCACTGTCAGTGTACCTATATTTGTGTGTAGCTTTCAATTCAGTTTTACATACAAAAGAGATTTCAGTCTGAAGGGGTTTGTGTCACAACAGTCCACATTGGAGAGAAATCTCTGTTCTTCACAGTTATTAAAATTAACGGATTTCCCCCATGCACAATCTTGACTTGGCAACTTAAGTAAATCTGCCTCTATGTTATTGTATCAAGTGAAGAGATGGCCATTTCTCCCAGCTTTTTTACGCTTCACTGGCTTAAGATGTTTGTTTAATGGGCACTGATGGGTAGTTGATGTTCCTAGAGCTAAGAATGTAGGTTAGTACATCTGCCAGGATTTCGATCTGGCTGGAACCATTTGGCAGAATTTAATCTAGCAAGAAGTAGAGATACAAATCAAACTTTTGCAGAGGATTGTTTAAGAAGCATTCTTGGGACATTTCAAGGGCATGTGATTTCTTCAGAAGAAATCAGTGCATCTTTAAAAACTACAACAGCCCCCGTGAGCTCCCTGTTTGTTTGTTTGTTTGCTTGCTTGCTTTCATATTGTAGGTTTATTTCTCTCAGCCAAGTCTGGGGAACCTCTTTCTCTCCAACAGCCAAATTCAGTGCTGTGTGGGGCAACCATTGGCATATTTTAGCTTAAAGATCTCACTGCCAGTAACTAAGGGCTGTTTCTCACTACACATTTATAGCACTATGATTCCACTTTCAACTGCCATGGCTGCATCTTCTGGGGTGTGTAGTGCTAGAGCTCTGGGGTGAACTACAGAGCTATCAGGATGCAAATTCCCTCTCCCTAAATGGCAAATCTTGGATTCCATAAGGTGTTGGCATGGGAGTTAATGTGGAATCATAGTGCTATATTTGTGCAGTGGGAAAGGACTTCAAGCCTTAGGAGAGACATTTCAACTTAGGAGTTTATCAGACCATGGAAATTGGAAGTATAATCTAATCAGAATGCAATCATGGGGTTTTACGTTATTGTGTATTAAATCATCTCACGCAATTTCAGGCAAAAGGGAAGAATGCAATCATGGGTTTCACGTTATTGTGAATTAAAGAATCTCACACAATTTTGGGCAATGGAGGGTCATTTTCGGCTAATACGAAGTCATTCTGAATGCCTTCCGAACACAATGGGATTTCACGTGAATTCGCTAAACTAGTGAATTCACGTGAATTCGAATTGGTTTCATTTGAAATAGAGAGAAATTCCTCCCATCTGATAAACTCCTTATAAAAAGCCAGGAAACAACCAGACAGTTGTATGACGGGGAATTTGGTATCTGGGTAACAACCTGAAGGCTAAATTAGTTACTGGTCCCTATGGGGACCATAGAGCTGGCATGGTGTAGTGACTTCAGTATTGGAGTGCAACTCTGGAAAGCAGAGTTTGAAGCCATGGAAACCCACTGGATGACAAGTCACATTCTCTCAGCCTCAGAGGAAGGGAAAGGCACACATCTCCTTTGAACAAATCCTGCCAAGAAAACTTTGCAATACATTCACCTTAGGGTCATCATAAGTTGGAAACAATTTGAAGGCACAAAACAAAAGGAGCAGAGTCTGCCCAAGGCTCCCTTGCATGTGTAAATAAACTGATAATACAAAGAATACCATAAGCCTTCACTGCTTAATTCTCATATGCAAAGTGCCCTTGCTGAGTGCCGTCCTTGAAAAATTCTACTCCTTGGGGATTGTGGAGAGCACGGAACAATAACTTTATCCACACTTTTCTGTTAGTCGACTTACTGTTCCTGTAAGTCGTGGCAAGATGATTGAGATGGAGTTAATTCATTTGCATGCTGCATGTCATTCTTTCTAGGATGTGTTGTGTGGAAGTAAAAAGTAATTTCCAGTGTTCCCCCCCCTCCCTCCCTCCTTTCAGCTCCTGCTTTATTGGCAGAGTACTGTAGATATAAAATATGGCTATCTGACGATATCATAACCTTGAGATACGACTTCCTTCCCTTGCTAGGCAATTGGCAGTTGTTAGTGGAAGCCAATAAATTAGTGCAGCTACAGACCAAGGAACCAACATGAGCCGCCTCTTCTTCCAAACATCTGGGTGTACTGAAGGCAAAGCCCAGCATGGTGGCACCTGTCCATGGCTGTAATTAAGCTGATGATGCGCCTTGAGTCTGAAAGGGTTTTAATAATTATGCAGAAGTGAGCGGCCTGGGTAGCCATCCCAAAACAAGCAATCTGAGCTGAGTGCTGATGGGATGCAACCCTTGGGCAGATCGAAAATGCAAGCCAGTGTGCACAGAGTGCATCAGAGCTTGGAAAGTTACAGTTAAAAAAGTAATTAGTAACAGTGATTGTTGCAATCGGGGGGGGGGATAGTTGCTAATTACTTTTAATTCTAACTGAAATGGTATCTAACTATGGGGGGGGGCATAGTTAGATACCATTTCAGTTAGAATTTTTTTACAAAGCAGTTCTTCGATTTTTCATGTCTACAATTGACTAACATGGTTGCCTCTTTGTTTAGGGAATGCTGTGAATGCACCTTCCTCTCTTGTCCACGTTTTGGTCACCTCAATGCACATAAACATTAAAAAAAGAGAGACAGCACGAGACAGCATTTGAACCATGTGATAATTCTTCTCTGCCACTTAGTGGGGCCACAACCCTGTAATTGTAAAATAGCTAAAGCACTACCAAGAAATAAAGCCAGCCAGCCATTAGTATATGAGCAAAAATCCGGAAGCAGACCTGGTGACAGTACATGCGGAAAGTAGTGGGGGGGGGGGTCCTAGTAGACCATAAGTTCAATACGAATCAACAATGTGGTATGACAATTCAAAAGGCCAATGCACTTCCTGGCTACATCAACAGGAGTATAGTGTCCAGTTCAAGAGAGGTAATGCTACCACTCTATTCAGCTTTGATTGGAACTCGCCTGAAATACTATGTCTGTTTCTGGGCAGCACATTTCAAGAAAGATATTGACAAGCTGGAATGTGTCCAGAGGAGGGTGACCAAGATGATTAAAGAACCGGAAACCAAGCCCCATGAGGAGTAACCTAGGGAGCTGGTTAGGATTAGCTTGGATATCTTAGAATATTCAGAATGCAAAAGATGTAGTGAGCTCGTTTTCTGATGCTTCAGAAGACACTAAGGCTGCAACCACGCTGCAGAAATAATCCAAGTTGATCACGCTTTAACTGTCACAGGGCAATGCTATAGAATTCTGGGAAATATAGGAGTCCAACAGACCACCCCGAAAGGGCGGGCTGAAGCTGCCTGTTTTTGCTCCGGAGGGATGCTGCAGCAGCCAAATTGTGCGGCATCTCTCCACACCTAAAAGAACCCAGTTTTTCCAGGTTCTTTTAGGAGTGTGCACCCAATGTCACAAGTGCTCCATTGGCACACTGTGGTGCATCAGTGATGCAAGTGAGGCACAGCGACATGTGGATGCTGCACCACACTTGTGTCATGGATGAGTGCCCCATGTGTGTGGGGCTGCGCAGTCATGGCACCGCTGGCACAAACTAGGGTCCAGGGGTGTGTGGTTGCCATGTGCTCCCAAGCCCTAGTTTTGGCCCAAGGCACCAGAACTTGCTGACAAAGAAGGCTAAGTGTCTCACAAAATTATAGCTCCCACAATCTCATAGTACTGAGCCATTGCAGTAAAAATGGAGTCAACCTGGATTATTTCTGCAGTGCAGAGGCAGTTTAAGACATAAGCCAGGGGATTCAGATTAGAAGGAAAAAAAGATCCCACTTAAAAATCAGGAAGAACTTCCTGAAGGTAAGAGCTGTTCAGTAGTGGAATAGAACGTGATGGACTGCAAGTCTTTAAACAGAGTCTGGATGGCAATTTTTTTAGTAGCTGTTCAAGAGCTAGCTTTAATTGTGTATTCCATATGACAGGATATTGGACTAGAAGACCTTTACAGTCCCCTGCAGGGCTATGATTATGTGAAAAGCTTTATTGGACCAATAGATTAAAAAGTCAAGCTATTAAGTCCCCTAGGACTGTTCATCTGGCTGGAGATGAATAGTCCTGAAGGATGCAAAACCTGCCTTTTTAATGTATTTTACTGGTCCAATAAAAGAAATACTCAATCCTGTCTTTTTTAAAAATTAGTTGCACTAGAAATCACATGAAAAAGAGCAAATAGCTCCTGCATCTTTAACAGCTCTGTAAAAAAGGGGTATTTCAGCAGGTTTAGCTTGTCCTGGAAGTTACCCTTGATGAAATTTTATTTTATATGACTGTTAAAGGTTAAAGGTATAGGGTATTTTCCCTCCCATTTAATTATCAACCCCAGTTAAACTACAAAACTAGTGATCTTATCATATTATGATCAAGTCATAATTGTAATGTAATGTAGTCACAGCTTCATTATTCAAAGAAGAATTAAAAGTAACTTGTTGTAATTTAGGCTGCATCTAAATCACCCAGTTTGACACCACTTTTACTGCCATGGCTCAATGCTATGGGATTCTGGGAATTGCAGTTTGTTTTGGCACCAGATTTTGCTGACAGGAAGAGCTAAATGCTTCACAAAACCATAGTTCCTAGAATTGGGACCTTAGGGTCGCCACAAGTTGGAAACAACTAGAAGGCACACAACACCAGCAGTGACTTTGTATCCCAAGAGTGGGAATTGTGAGATCCATGGGCTGTATAAAAATAAATAAATAATAAAACTTTTAATTTATATCCCGCCTTTTGTTAAAACAATCAAAATGGCATACAACCTTAAAATGATTCAACACTATATACAATATATACCACCCACCAAGGCCTTTGTGCATCCCCCAGACTCCCCTCCAACCTGACAGCTTTCCCCTGCTGGACCACATTAGCAGAAATAGAAAATAATGCCTCCAAAAGCCATTGGGGGTGACATTTTCCTCTTATGGTCTCTTGTGACTTTTTCGTAATGGCCAGATGCAGCTGGGGACAGATAATGGGGCGGATTGAGCTACAGTCTCTCTCCCCGCTTCCCACAATTTCTAACTCCAAGGAGGCCATGGATCAGGAGTCTGAATTGCACATGTGTTTGAACTCATCAGTCGATGGCTTGGCTGGGAGCTTCTTGTGATCATTCCCTATTACACCATTATATTACCTGCCCTATATCTAAGATAGCAGACTTTATATAAAAACCAATAAGGTCTCCAGGATACAGTCAACTCGGGGTGGGAAAATAATTTCCTTTGACATTCACACAACCCCTAATGGCTCCCCCGTGGTGCTACTGTTGTTGTTTATGCACATTCTCCCCAGTACCACCAACAATCAGGATTGCAGCCACGGATGATGCAGTGTTGCTAGTATCTGTGCTTAAGGGTTCCAAGTTCATCAACCTAAACTCAGTGGAAAAAGTAAAGAGAGCTGGCAGAGAGAAGGGGAGAAAGAGAGAGTTATTTTCTGATCTAATTTAGGAAATGGATAGGATGCAAACTGAGTTGAATGGAGGATAAAAGCCCCATGGGGCCCTTTACTGTGTCACAGTGTATCAAGCTCTGCTGCGCAGTCGAAGCATTTGCTCTATCATGCATCAGGATTTGCAGCCCCTGATGCTTCCTTCTCCTGTAGCAATTAATAGCAATTACCACCAGAACCTCAAGGTAAAAGCTGCCACCATAGGCCATGGTTAAAACATGTCATTTGACTCTTGGAAAGCAATCATCCGAACATGCAGCCTCAAAATCCTTAGTGAATCAGAAGACGGAAAAATAAATTAGTGGCTCAAAGTGGTGGGAAGTTAGAATAAACTTGGCAGGCCAATCCAGTATATGCCTGCAAAGTACTTTTGCTGTCCCCAGACAAGACGGGAAATTTTGTTTGGTTTACATTTCAATGCAAGTCAATCTAATCTGTCTTTCCCAAAGCCATATGCATGTCAGAACACAGTAATCCTTTTGCACTGCAGTTTTCTGATAAAATGAATAGATAAGGAAATTATTACGTTAGAGTATATAATGTACAAATAATCATTAATGGAAACATTTTTAAAGACTATTTAAATATAATGCATATAAAAATGCGAACAATCACGGATGCTAAATATCATACAAATTTTTGTGCAAACTTGAAATCACAAACTAGTGTGGTAATAGAACAAAACAAACTTGGACTTGAAAAAAATACAGGCATTATAGAACATAAAATGCATGGATTCATCAGTCCCTACTCTACATTAATGATGGGCATTTGAGAATTGAAAAAATTGTGCCAAGAATTAAAAAAAAAGTATTGTTTTGATTATATTATCTGTTGAACCAAGATTCTTTTCTGCATAGTATTTTGCCAGTCTGCAGGTGTGTTTTTGTAAAACCCACTGCACAGAAATAATCTCCATGCAATTAGGAGTGCTTTGTTTGTAGTATTTTATGAATTGTTGTTGTGTGCCTTCGACACTTTACCTGCTTGTAGCATCCCTAAGGTGAACTTATCATGGGATTTTCTTGCCAAGATTTGTTCAAAGATTTGCCTCTGGCTTCCTCTGAGGCTGAGAGAGTATCATTTGACCAAAGTCGCCCAGAGGGTTTCCATGGCTGAGTTGGGATTTGAACCCTAGTCTCCAGAATCCTAGTCCAACACTCAAACTACTGAACATGCTGGCTCTTATTTTTTCTATTTTTATGTATGCACACTGGTAACTTTGAGGTTGGAGGGGGGGATAAGATGGAGAAATTAGATTTCTAAAGCATGCCCGTTCTCTACTTCTGGATGTAATTGTAGCAATTCTTTTAGTCGAGCTGGCACTCAGAGGGAGAATGTGCATGGGAGTGGACTAGGGCAATGCAGTGGGGATAAATCTGCTCATCCCTCATTAAAATTTGGTATGATTATTGGGAACTATATAGATTTCCATCGGGTACTGGATCCTGCCTATGGGAATCTAGTTGGCAGAGCCTGATGTAAACAACAGAAGGGCTGTCAGCTCTGATGAATGAAATTCAATGACCTGTGCATGACCCAAGACTGTCCTCCAGAGAATTTGGATTTCATTCCTTGCTGAGCTTGGGAAAAAAAAAACTACATTTTTTGTTCTACAACATGTGGCCACAGATATCAGTGGTCATAATGTCTTGGGAATTCTGGGAAGTGCAGTTCCTGAAAGCAACTTTTCCAGATTATTTATTTATTTATTTGCTTCTGCATGTCGAGAGCTATGTCTACAGAGAGTAAATGAATTAGTTTCCCCCTGTCTACATCAGGACCTGTCTACAAGATGCAGTGCCAAATCCCTGATCCGAGTGCAGACTGTTTTGCACAATGTGAGCCAGTTTCTGCACTGAATCTGCTCTGCCCCTGCCTTGTAGGAATTTTTGTAGGAAAATCTTGAACACTCCGGAGTGGTGCCAGGAGGCTGTTTACACATGTGTCCTGCTGTGCCACCTGCTGCCACTGCTGCTGATATGAGTCACAGTGAGATGCCCAGCCACATGCTCAACTTTGAGCACCTTGTTTCTGACCTGAGAGGGAACAACTTGTGCCAGTGGTGGCAGCTACGGATGGCACAGTGGGATGTGTGTAGGCAACCTCCTGATGTAACTACAAAGTCCAGAGGCAATGGGAAGAATCTGGGGCAGCTCTGGAGCCACAATACTCCAGAATATTCTGAACAGTGTAGTCAAGCCCATGGTTATTCCTGTAGGTATGTGGCCTCTGGCACGCTTAACCACAGTGCAAACTAGCAGATTTAGCATCCATCTTTTCATCATCCTATAAAGAGCTTTTGTTTTCAAATAAATATGTCCTGTTGTGCAGATTACACCACTCTGACAGGGTGTCTGCTTCCGCGGCTGGATTTATGCCCTGCTTTTCAATTGGCAGAGAGATCTATTGCTGCCAGGGCAGCCAATCCTCAAAATGGATTTCGGGTGTCAAACCCAGTTCAGCAATGATGTTTGCAAGCTTAGATGACATATTACATGGAGCTGGCAACTTCTGGTGCTGGGCCGTCAGCTCTAGAGTGAACAGCGTTGTCATGAAATTACTCCTCCAATGATGTGCTTCACAAATTGAATTGAATAAACATTACCTTGGCAGTTTGTTACATTGATTCAACCTCTGGCCCCGGTTTTCCATATACTTCTGGCTCTGTGTTTATAAATGGATAAGTGTGATTTCAGGAAATGTTCCTGGAGATGTGAAGCGTCTTTTCCCTGAGAAAGCTCACTCGCAAAAGGCTGGCAGATCCAAGTGCATACCTCTTGTGATTTGAAATCAAGAGTTCACAAGACCTGAAGGTTTGCAAATGTATATCTGAACTGAGTCCAGTTTATGGTGATGTGTCTGCAGAGATGTAAAAATTTTGCCTGTGGGTTTTGATGTGTGAACACATGTGTGAACTTTGTGAAGCATGGTCTGGTAAAGACATGAATACTGCTATCTCTTTGAACCCACAAAAAGCTATCTGGGCTAAAATATGCTACACATCTAGTAGCCCAGGAGATGTTAATGATGGTGGAGGAGAAGTGTCATTGTTGACATTGTTGTTCATGTACTGTGATCTTGAAGCATTTTTGAAACTATCTATGTGAAAGAGATTTTTGGAGACTTGGTCTACTTTTTCAGATGCGTGGAGTGAAGTGTTGCCCAGGAAGGACTTTTATCATCAGAGTATATGAATAGCCATAGAATTGCCAAATTTACAGATAAGATAATAAAACTGATCTTGTCACCTCATCACCATATCTAGAAGTATTGTTATTTCTATGGCTATTCAAATAGTGTGATCATAAAGGTTCTTCTTGTGCAAAATTTCACTCCATGTATCTGAGGAGGTAGACCAAGGCTGCATTTGGACTGCAGAATTAATTAGGATGTTTTAACTGCCATGGCTCAGTGCTGCACTAGCCTGCTAGTATCAAGAGTTTACTTTCCTAGTCTGCATCTTCAATACAGAAATAGTACAGTTTGACACTGCCTTAACTGCCATGGCTCCATGCTATGGAATTCTGGGATTTGTAGTTTTGTGGGATGTTTAGCCTTCTCTGTCAGAGAGCTCTGGTGCCACAACAAAACAAATCCGAGGATTCTGTAAGATGGAGCCATAACAGTTAAAGTAGGGTCAAACTGCATTATTTCTACAGTGTGGCAGCAGCCGAAGTCTATGAAAGCTTATGATACGTCTTTCACAAAATACATGCAAGGAATAGTAAAAGATAAAACACTTGCTTATTCCCCTATTCCCAGTTGTTCAAATAGATATATGTTTAACAAGCTCCTGAAAGGCGAGAGCGGAGAACCTAGTCTTTAACGGAAGGGAGTTTTTTCCCCTTCAACAGGAAAAAGAGTCCTATTATCTGTGTAGCATATCATCAGAAAATACCGTCCAATTTTTAAACTGATCTATTCCTAAGCCCCAGACCCAGACCCATTGGTTGCATTGAATTATATGAAGCCCCAACTGGAAAACAGAGTGAGTGGTAAGAATTTACTTATTAATTCTAGTGTTAAAATGCAAATGTTTCTTCTAGCAACGGGGCCTTCTTCCACATTGTGTGACACCTGCATGCATGCATGCTATAATAATATTTTTTTTTAAAAAAAAATCAAATTAGACATTAGCAAGCTGCTGTCACAGCCAGTGAAGATGTTCACATGAAGCAGATTATTATTTTTAAATGGTTTAATTAATTTCTGCTTGAAGCAAGAGGCATGCAAGTAGTATTGAAACGGAACAATGGGAAGCAAACCAGACAGAGAAAACAGCTGCAGATGGCAGAGCTTGTCCTGAATTTGTGTAAATGTGTATGTGTGTACACATGCATGTGTAAGGGAACTTTAAAGGGTATGGTTCATTTATCAGCAATAACACAGCACATTGTACAGATGCATATTATTGATGGTTGTGTCAAATTAAGTTCATCTTCATATCAAAAGCAGAGCTTTAAAAATTATACTTTTTTGGGGGGGGCAAATTTCTTTAGAGGAGGTTTGTTACTGCCATCCTCTGAGGCTGAGAAAGTGTGACTTGCCCAAAGTCACCAAACAGGTTTTCATGGCCAAGCTGGGATTTGAACCCTGGTCTCCATAGTTGTAGTCCAATACTCAAACCACTATACCACTCTGGTTAAAAAGACACAATCAGGCCTTGACTTGTCTGTTTTTAAAATGATATGAAAAGCTACACTGGAAGCCTTTCCAGTTGTAGAATGGAATATAAATGCTAGAAACAGATGAATAATTAAATAGTTTTAAAAGGAATGATACGACTTCTTTATCAAAATGTACAAGGGGCATAAGATGTACCCACACTCCAGAATTGAAGCAGTTTGACTCCACTTTCACCAGCATTACTCTATCCTACAGGATCCTGTGACTTGTAGTTTGGTGAGTTATTCAGCTTGGTCTATTAGAGAGCTCTGGTGCTTCACTAAATTACAGATTCCAGGATTGTCTAGGATAGAGTCATCACAATTAAATTGCTTTAATTCTGCAGTGTGGATACACCCAACATAGCTTTCAAGTCAGGTTCCGTTTGGTTGCTGTATTCATTGGGTCTGCACCTGTAATGAATCTGAGCCAGTATTTTTTTATTATTGTTATTTCTGCAGAGTTTCATGCACTGCAGCTCCCCTTCCGCTCCCAAAAAATTGTTTAGCCCAAAGCATACTCCAAAGCCAGCCGGTATTTGATTATCTTTGATTTACGGGTTCAGGCCCTTTGAAGCTCATCACTAAGGAGATAAAGCATGATGCTGCGTCTTTCTCTGGGCAAAGCAGGAGATTTTGATTTGAGCAATAATCTTTGTGCCACATCTGACACAGTAAGGTCAAGGGCAAAGCAGAGGAGGGGGTGTAGAGGAGAGAGAAAGAAAAAGAAACTTTTGGCAGCGAGTGTTTGAAAATAGAAAATAAGTTTTTTGTTTGTTTGTTGCTTTAAAGCCTCTTCCGTCAAGTTCTCCCTCAGGGTGGCAGGAGAAAAATTTCACCCTATTAGTCTTGCTGGGTGCCAGGGCAATTAAAGAGAGGCTTGGCAAAGTGGTTTCGCCACCTGCTGCGAGAGCCTCTCCTTTTTTTTGCCCCCTCCAGGTTGTTCTGGAGATCAAGAGCCCTTGCTGTTCGGAGGCTTATTGGGCCATCAATTGTCAGCAAGCCTACATCTAGCGATTGTCAAATTGGTTCAGAGAAAATAACCAGGCAGAAGCCCTCACTCAGAGCTCGAATGGAAGGTGGGGTGGCGATTCACATAATGGCACATATGACTTCTTTGTCCTTTGAGAGTCCCCCTCCATGTAGAGAGAGAGAGAAAGAAGACTATGAAACCGCAGGTGGGCTCTGAACCATTTTAGGAGCTCTCAGTCATAACCACCTCTTAGACTCAGAATGCTTTAGAAAGGTCATTGAGATTGGAAATAGGATAAATCAAGCCATTGGAAGTACATGGCACATCCCTTTTGGACAGATTGAGGTACAGGGCTAAAGATCTCCTAATATTGGTTCCGGGGAATTATTACATCAAAAAGACTGCTGTTGTCATCATCAAATTGGAAGGAGTGTCAAGTCCACCCCATCCTATGCACAACTAAGGCACTCTCGAGAGATGGCCATCCAACCTTTGTTCAAAGACCTCCAAAGGAGGATAGTCCTCCAACCACTGAGCCAGTCTAGTCCATTGTTGAACAGCTCTTACCACCAGGATATTCCTAATGAATAACTTTTCTTTGAATTTGAATTGTTGGGTTCATAGAATCATAGAATCATAGAGTTGGAAGAGACCACAAGGGCCATCCAGTCCATCCCGCTGCCATGTTCTAGGGCATGTCTACACAGCAGCATAACCAGATGTCATACCACAAAGGAGAACAAGACTCTGCAAAGTGTAGGGTATTCTAGAAGAATGGAGGACATTACAAGATAAAAGCTAAAAACACTTATACAAATAGAAATTCATGTTTCTTAGTTATGCTCAAAATGGAGGGCGTTTTGAAATTCCTCCTGGAGAAATGGTTGACATGTAGGATGTGTCATGGAAAATGAGGATGTCTGGTCACCTTGGTTGCCAAAAGAGCCTGGTTTCCCACCACCCTCACAGCAACCTGTGTTCACAACACTGGGCTTCATGATGTGAGGCTGGTTCTGCATTGAATCCAGGCCATCCCTGCATTAAGCTGCATTAAAAAGACTTGCCTTTTGTTCTGGTTTTTCCTGGAAAAGCCAGAGCTCTCCACCACAATGCCAAGGTGCTGTTTATGCCACTCAGCTCTGCCACCGCTGATATGATTTGTTCCCTCTGAGGTCAAAGTGAGATGCCCAGCCATGTGATCAAAGCTGGGCACCTCATTTTTTACTTCACAGGGAGCAATTCTCATGAGCGGTGGCATCACTGGGGTGGCATAGTGGGAAATATGTCTAGATAGCCACCCAGTGTTGCTACAGATTGCAATGGATTGCAGTGGTGGTGGAATTCAGGATAGCTTTGGGGCCAAAATACTCTGGGAGCAGCTTGGCATATCCTGGCCAATGTAGATCTGCCCTCATCTCTGGAGTGGCAGAAACAAAACACTTGTTCTACAAGGCAGCTTAACATGCAATCAGCCTTCTATCATTTTTACATTGCTCTCTTACCAGCTCTTAGGTGTTTCTTTTTAAATATTTTGTGCATGATCAGGATGAGATCATTGAACAGTTTTAAATGCATGTTATGACTCTATTAATTGCCTCCTAAATAAGCAGATGTAGAAATATGCCTGAATCATATCCTGACATCTGCATCCCGTAAAACACACACCTATACCTCCTGCATTTCCGTTTGTTCCTATTCTCTGTTGGGGAATTTATATCTTCCCAGTTTTGATTACAGAGTTGGTTGACAGCTGTGAATCAAAGATAACTGCGCATCCAAATCATTAAAATCTGAAACCAGTCCAAGAGGGCAGCTGTGGGAATCACATGGGCACTGCAATCCTATATTATGCTTGGAAGGCAGATGTAAGCAAAGGGCAAATATAATCAGACAATTATTTGATGACTGAGCAAGACTGCTCTGGAAGGAGGTCTTACTGGCCTCTGTTTTTCTGGTGTGTTTTAAACCTATATTATCTGTTAATAATTAGTGTTGTGTGCCTTCAAGTCAACTCCAACTTCTGGTGACCCTATCCTAGGGTTTTCTTGGCAATATTTGCTCAGGCGCATTGCCATCCTGTGTGTATTGAGCTCAGAGGAGGAGAGAAAAGCTACGCAATGAGAAAAGAGTCTGAAACATTCTAAAACAATGGACACACCCACAGTGTTGTTGCAAACACTGTGAATGTCAGCGACACAGTTGTGATGCTCACATATCAGAGGATGGGCACAGTGGTCTGATCTATATTGGCAAAAAGAAGTGCATGAAAGTCTAGCCTTTAGATGAGAAAAAGGGAAAGTGTGCCATGAAAATGCTTTTTTTGCATTTTAGGGGAGAAGAAGCGCCTTTAAAAAGGTGCTGGTTTTCCCAGCTTCTTTTTTAAAACCTGCGGAACAGCGCAGCTCCATCTAAAGGCTGTGGTGCAGCTGCTAAGCATTAAGGAAAAGGCAACTTCATGTCACACTTTCCTGCCAATCTAGAAAGCCCCAGTGTGTCCCTGGGTCCAAATGCAGCTCCCAAAGATGTTTCTGTGCCTGATGACTACCTACAGATATCCTGGGTATACTTTTGTGGGGCATAAAAGAGGCAAATTTCATTTCCTGAAAGCTTGTTGGAATGATAACTTTCCTTTTGTGCATGTTACAACTTAACATTTCAAAGAAAGCAGGTTTTATTATTATTATTTTTGGAAAACCAGAGTAGATAGACGTCTAAACATTTTTATTTTTCTCATCTGGGGGCATTCTTGGAAGTCTATGTGAGTCCCAGGGCTAAAAATTGGTCCCTGATTCTACTGTATTTAACAATGCCTGCTGTACCTGGAAGAAACCAAGTTGTCATTTTTGTTGTGTGTCTTCAAGAAACCAGGACAGTCATGATAATGAATATCTGCACACACACTATCATTAGTCAACAACGACTCATCTACTGCAGAGTCTCAAATTTTATTAAAGTCACAATCTTCTTAAGCTTTTAATAGCAACATAAAGGGAAGCACAAAAGCAGCCCCCAGTGAAAGATGGATAATCAGAGAATGAGAGCGAGAGAGAGAGAAAGCGTGAGAGAGATCTTATTCCTACATCTCTTAGTCCTACAATTCACAGAGCTTAGACAAGTAGCCAATTGGCAAAGGCATCAGGCAAGCTTGCATTTTATCACTCTATTTGTTCTATATAATATGAAGATTAGGTTTAGACTTAGAAGAAGAAGTGAAGATAGGAAGAAGGAACATCAGCAACCTATGATACTTAGCACAGTACTGCTAGCAGAAAACATCATGGACTTGAAACAATTACTAAGGAAGATCAAAAAAGAAAGTGCAAAAGAAGATTTAATGCTGAACATAAAGAAAATAGAAATAATGTCCACATGGGATCCACATAAGTTCAACCTAAGTAATGAGGAAATATAAATAGTTAAAAGAGTTCCTGTACCTTGGGTCAAACATTGATAAGAATAGAGATTACAGTCAAGAAATGAGAAGACTAGAAAAAGGAAGGGCAGCTATGAAAGAACTAGACAAGTAGCTAAATAGTAAAGATACACATCTGAGCACCAAAATTAGAACCATCCAAGCCATTGTATTCCCCATCACCATGTACGGATGAGAGAGCTGGACTTTGATAAAAGCAGATAAGAAGAAAACCAACTCATTTCAGATGTGGTGTTGTGCTGGAGAAGCATTCTGAGGATACCACGAGCAGCCAAAAAGATGAATAAATGGGTCCTAGAACAAGCCTGAAATAAAGCCAAGACCCTCAAACTGAGACTGTCATACTTTCTCCACATCATGAGAAGATATGACTAATGAGAAAAGATAATAATGTTAAGAAAGGTGGAAGGTAGTAAAAAGAAAGGAAGACCACATGCCAGCTGGTTAGAGGGAGGTCCCGGGCTTGAATTTGCAGGAGCAATGGTGGACAGGAGGTCTTGGAGATGTCTCATCCATAGGGTCCCCATAAGTTAGGGTTGAACTGAGGGCAGTTAACAACAGTAGAAAAGTTACCTTTTTGAACTGTTACATCCAGGACCCTCTAACCACCATGGGCAATAAACAGGCTGGCTTTGGTAAATTTTCCAAGCCCCACCTACTACAAAAAGTCACCAAGTAAACCGCTGCCCATTTTGGTGGGTAAATAATTGTTCTTGTAAAATTCGGGTGGGAGAGAGAGAGATTTACACAAGTGTTGACTTAGCATTCAGAAGTGATTAAATGGATGCACCTTGTTTGTGACTAGCAGCTGGATTTCAGCCAGTTTGATCAAGAACTGGATTGCACTTGTTTTATTTCATGTATTTATTTTGATGCTTTAGAATGTATACATAAAAGTTGTCATAGCCTTTCAATGCAATCTTGGAAAATAAATATCAATTCAATTTGGGGGCAAGTTTCAAATTAGATTTTAATTATATTTTAATTGTATATTGCCAAGTAATCACAAGCTTCATTAAAATGAGTTACGTAACAACGAACAAACAAACCCAAAGGATTAGATTGTTAATTAGCTATTTAATGTTAATACAGGACTTTAATTTTTTTATTATTGATAAAAGTGTTATACTTGGCAGTTACAAAGTGCTATAAGCAATTGCTAACTTATTGGCGATCATGGTAAATAATCCTTATTGTGAAAAGGGACATGAAGGGGGTGGGACCCTATATTTTTTAATCTTGTGCATTTGGGACAATAACGTAAGCCTGTGATATTGAATACTTTTTCAATATTATAACTGGTTTTAATGTTTGTTTGTTTTTGGGTGCTGATTATGAAAAACGCAATAAAAATGTCATACCACAAACATCGCTAGTTACAAGTTCGGTAGTTACATCAATTCATTTATTACTCAGCTTTGATTAAGTGTGGATGCTGATATCCCAGTAACTTCTTTACTATAAGAACTATTTGACCGTAGAACAGACTACCTTGGAAAGTGGTGGAATACCCATCTTTGGAGATCTTTAAACAGAGGTTGGATGGGTATCTTTCAGAAGTGTTTTAGTTGCATGCCAGGAGGCTGAAGTACAGGGCCCTTGTGGTCCCTTCTGACTCTTCTACGATTTCCCTCTCCCATTCTTTATCCTCTGTTGAAGTGTTTCTAATAATAACTGGACAGAGACTTCCAACCCAGCTTCTCATTAGCATGCCTTTGGTTTTTTAGCTTTGTTTTCTCCCCCCCCCCCCTTGCAGACAAGCTGGTTGATGTGTTCATTGGACCTTGAAGGGTTTTCACTTGCCTCCTGATCAGCATGTGGAAGATGAAGATGTACATAAGGACACAGAGTTGTTGCAGAGAGGAAGAGTTATAAATGGAAAGTGGGTGGGGGTGCAGGGAGAACAGGAACAGAGGGAAAATCCTTTCCCACTGAAAGGAGGCAGGCAAAAGTTATCTGTTGAACAAGGAGCAAGTGATGAGTGGCAGCATAGGACAGTGGTTGGCATGCTGCTCCTTAGATGAAGGTAATCAATTTGCTTCACTGTCACATCCTAGCTAGGATGTCCTTGGATGTAGGAGGTACAATGTTTCGCTGAGTTCCCTGTTTATAGACAATGTGTCGGAACCAGGAAGAAAAAAAAAAACTATTGTTAAGACCCAGAATCCCTCAGTCAATATTTTTATATAAATGGGTTGGATGAAGGAATAGAAGGAATGTGCATCAGATATAACTACGGCACCAGACGTGGAGGGTCAGAACCTGGCAAAATCAGCTTTCAAGGCTTCAACAAATTAGAAGACTGCCTCAAACCAACAAAATGAATTTCAGCTGGCTGGAAGATTCAAGGAGTGATAGGCGTTTAAAAAATAACTTGCCCTGGCTCTGGAATATATCTCAGATGGTGCAAGAATAGTGTCGTTGAAGACATTGTAAACTACAAAGACTATCCTACTGATTGTCAGAGAGGAAAAGGCTCTGGCTTTAAGTGCGGAGTGATAAGCAGGGGAAAAGAGAGCGTAAACCAAGGGAAGGAAAGATGGACCTGTACCCAAGACCAGATTAGAGCAGACCAAGATCAGACCAAGATCAGACCAGAAGGTCATGTGCTATGGGTCCCTGAGGAACATGTTGGGTAAAGCGGTCTCGGAGACTTGTGCTACCTGGGGATGTATACATTGCACAACCTTGAACTCACATGCAAGGAGAAATAGTTTCCATTATTTTCTCCCAGCTTGGAGAGAGAATAAATGTTCCCACATAGTTTTGGCCTGGTATTAACACATAATGAGGTGTTTCAAACAATTATTAGGCATAGACATAGATGGGAGAAAGGGATGTACGACTACTATGTGCAACTTGAACAGAATTCTTGCCCTTCTGTTATTCTTTCCAGCTGGCTACCCTGAGTTTTGGGAAACCTGTTTTTTGTTTATAAAATGTATGATGGAAAATATTCTTTCCTTCCCAGGGAGTGCCCTAATAGGAGTCTGGTCCAAAATGGTCCCATGTTTTCTATAGAACAGCAAACTGGTAACTGTAAATGGTTTAATAATATAAAATATGTAAGAGTAGGTCATCTCAAGAAAATACACTGCCTGAGGTGCTTTTACGTAATGTTTATATTCTATCTTTTAATGACCTTTTATTAGCTTTAAATATATATTTGTGTGTGTGTGTTTTCCATTTAGATGGGTGCTAATATGTTGTAAGCTGCCTTGGGTCTCAGTATTGTTTGTTTATGTATTTATTTACAGTATTTATTATCTGTCCTTCAGCCAAAAAGTCTCCCAGAATGGCTCATAAATCATTAATTTGACAGTCCCCTTCCCTCAGGCTTACAATGTAAATAATACATGGCACAAAAGGAAAATGAAGCAGTAGTAGGCAATTCCAGTAGATACTGTCTGCTCTTTTTTTCTTCAGAGGTCAGAGCAATGACAGGTAGAATGGAAGGAAGGCCTTTCACCAGTTTCTGTGCATGATGTTGCTGTGACTGGCAGCTCTTCTCTCCCTCAGAGGGCCAGAGAAATGGTGGTTGGGATGTGGAAGATCTTCTCATAAGCTTCTGGAACCAAAGCATGAAGAAGCTGTGACTGGCTGCTCTTCTCTCCCTCAGAAGTCCAGAGAAATGGTTGTTGGGATGTGGAAGGAGATCTTCTCACGAGCTTCTGGGACCAAAGCATGAAGGAGCTGTGACTGGCTGCTCTTCTCTCCCTCAGAAGTCCATAGAAATGGTTGTTGGGATGTGGAAGGAGATCTTCTCACGAGCTTCTGGGACCAAAGCATGAAGGAGCTGTGACTGGCTGCTCTTCTCTCCCTCAGAAGTCCAGAGAAATGGTTGTTGGGATGTGGAAGGAGATCTTCTCATGAGCTTCTGGAACCAAAGCATGATGAGCTGTGACTGGCTGCTCTTCTCTCTCTCAGAAGGCCAGAGAAATGGTTGTTGGATGTAGAAGGAGATCTTCTCATGAGCTTCTGGAACCAAAGCATGATGAGCTGTGACTGGCTGCTCTTCTCTCTCTCAGAAGGCCAGAGAAATGGTTGTTGGATGTAGAAGGAGACCTTCTCATGAGCTTCTGGGACTAAAGCATGATGGAGCTGTGACTGGCTGCTCTTCTCTCCCACAGAAGGCCAGAGAAATGGTGGTTGGGATGTGGAAGGAGATCTTTTCATGAGCTTCTGGGACCAAAGCATGATGGAGCTGTGACTGGCTGTTCTTCTCTCCCTCAGAGGCCAAAGCAATGACAAGACAAGCAATGACAAGAAGTGTCTCCCACCAGCTGCTGGTAATCAGTCATGTTGATTCAACTCTAGCTTCTCTATTAATAGTTTAATATTTAAATGGGTGGGATGTAAATCAGTAAAAGAGGAAAAGAAAAGACAAAGAAAATAAAGAGCAAATGATGTCCTCCTGTCCCAGCCAAGTTACTTAGCACCCATATGAAGCACAGAACCTCCTCCAACTGCAGCAGGAAAAATACAACAATGACAAAGAAATGTGACTAAAAAGTGCTGCCTTTTACTGATGCTTGACATCTATTGCTATCCAGTTAGATTTTTATCCAAATCTAGGCTTCTATGGGAATCACAGCAATACCAACCCCGAAGGAGTGTTAATTGGCTTATATCTGACATGTTTGCAGTGGCTGCATCAGAAGGGATAACACCATGATGGTATGGCAACAGAAGGACAAAAGGCTGGATGCGAAAGTAAGTCTTTACAACTCCACAGAGCTGAAAACTGGATTTGCTTTTGGTGACACAAGAATGATGTTAATTGGATGATGAATTTAGATTGGAGATCAGAAAGGTTTTGATCAACTGTTAGCTATGTAAAATTCTGAAACAGCTTCAGAGGACAGTCATGAACACAAAGGACCTCATACGTTTCAGACCAGGATGGTTAGCTTTTGAAGGATAGTGCTGTACATACAATCTTATAGTTAGATGGATCCCTGCCCTCAGGTTTACAATCTAAAAGAGACAACAAAAAAGGAGAAGGGAAATGTGGTGGGAAAGGGATGAGGATCAGTGGTTCTTCTCTCCCTCTGGGGCCTGGACCAAGGCAGATGGACTGGAGGGAGGGCATGGGATCTTAATACATAGCTAATTGATCCACAGGTGATGATTTTAACTGATGAAATGTATAAATTAACCCTGTTCCTGAATGGAGTAAACATGTGTGTCCTACTTCTTGTCATCTTCTTTTATCATTCCAGCCAGGTTGGGTGTAGAAGACCAGAAGAAGTAGCTATTGTGTGCCTTCAAGTCATTTCTGACTTATAGCAACCCTAAGGCAAACTCATCACAGGGTTTTCTTGGCAGGATTTGTTCAAAGCGTGGGGGTGGGTGGGTGGAGGGTTGCCTTTTCCTTCCTCTGAGGTTGAGAGAATGTGACTTGCCCAAGGTCACTCAGTGGGTTTCCATGACTGGGTGGGGCTTCGAATCCTAGTCTCCGGAGATGTAGTACAATGTTCAAAGTACTACACCACACTGGCTGATAGCATAAGTAATAAAAGCTGTCTAAAGCAAGTGGTGAGTAGCCAGTCTAAAACACGAAAGGAGAAGTGAGCATCTGTGCTCTTGCTGATGTTTTTGGACTGCAACAATTGTAATCACTCGACATTGGCTCCATTGGCTAGAAATGATGGGAGTTGTAGCTAGGGATGTGAAATGATCTCATGGTTGCCAAGATTTTGGTTGAGACAAGTTGTCTCCAGATGTTGAGACAGCCTGTTGGGGATTCTCCAATCCCTAGGAGACATCTCATTCTCCAGTATTAACAGAGTGGAGCAAATTTTGTCCAGAAATTGCAGAAAATCAAGGTCAGAATCTGTTGGTGTCATACAGAAGGATAATGTCAATTTTTTAAATTGTTGTCGTACTCTCACCCATGCATACACTTGTAGAGGCTTGTCAGGCAGAGGCTAGCTGTGTTTCCATAGGAAGAATCAGGCATCTTCCTGGACATCCTAGGAACCTCTAAAGCTTCAGGAGAATGATATTGTTCTCCTGCAGCCAGCTGTTTTGACTGCCTGGTTGCTCTTGCTCCATGTTTCCCCAGACACTGGATAACTTTAGGGAGCATTCTGGCACAAAATTATAAGAGTGCATGTGGTAGTTATACCTTGTTGTGCTTTATGTAGTTATATTTGGTGGTACTTTATGCTCCACTGATCTTGGACAATGCTTTCACCACAAAGGAAAAGCTTGCACAAAGGTCCCAGCACATGTAAAAATCATCTGAAAGTGTGCAAAACGTCCCCCAATCATGTTCACTGGGGACAAGATGTATGGAATAACTGAAGGTCACTTGTGACTGAATTTATGGAGTAAATGAAGATCCCATCAAGGAATCACTTGTGATCTATTGCACCTGTATTCCAAAAAACCTCTTTACCCATTGACTGTAGAAACTGACTAACAATATTCATAGGTTTGTGGAAGATGTCCATTAACAGCCGCTTTTATATGCTGTCACTTTGATGGTTTGATGGCTGTGTAGTTATTGCTACCAGCCTTGCACACACACACACACACACACACACACACACCTTAGAGAGAACTGGGATTGAAAGAGGCAAAACAAATTGAAAGCCAACACTACAGTCCACATATTTCACATGGTCATGGAGTCAGAACTCTGCCCCATCTTTCTGCCATTTTAGGAGCACTCTCTTTCCTCTATTCCAATCAAATCCCTTTGCTGAGTTTATCTTCAAATTACCGTGTAAGTATGTAAACACATGCATGCACCGTAGGGAAGCAAAGAGATTCACTGGAGCCAAAAATGTCAGTGTAAAATGAATGCGGTGCTAAAAAAATCACTGTCTTGAGCTGCGTTAGGAGCAATATGATATAAATTACTTTAAGGGATGTACTCTATTCTGCCACCACCTCTATTAACTGGTTTAGGTTTTATGGGAAATAACAATTGTAAGATGAGCTTGATGGAGAATGGGACACACTTCAGCGTCGGCAGTGTGGTTTCTATATATATATATATATATATATATATGTGCCAAGAAGCCCAAAAGGTAGTTTAAAGGAGACTTGTAGGATGCGGCAGATTATAAAGTCAGCCGCAAATGACTGTAATTTTGTGCAAACGTTTATTTCCAATTGACACCTCCGCAGAGGGGCAGGAAATGTTGGTTTCCTTCCCCCGCATCCCCTCCATTGCGTTTAGAATAATCACCTGGAAAGCTTCCCAGGGCCATACAACATGGTGTGGTTGTGTTTGCATTTATTGCCCAGGTTCCTGCTTCATGGCACTGGTGCTGAATAAGGAATGAACAAGGCAGAACAAAATCTGCCCACAAAGCTATTGGCTCCTGATGGCTGTGTGTTTCTCTGTTTTGCCAAAGGTAACTGTCTGTCTCAATTCTGTTTGCCTCCATCAAACATCAGAGGCAGGCAACAAGCAGGGAGTCATTGAGCTTGAAATTCTCTGAACATGGCCAAAAATGTGTGGATAGGGTCCCAATTCATCTTTGTGCCACCTTTTCTCTCTTCATGCCCCCTCCCCCAATGTACAATGAAGGTCTCAAACTAGCTTAGGCTATGGACATAAATATTTTCTGGCAACTACAATGGTTTCAAATCAGAATATGGACAAATTACTTTGGGAGGAAAGCAACTACATGCCCCTCTAAACTCTCTTCTGTTTAGGGGATTCTAGGAGCTCTCATTCAAAAAAGTAACTTCTCCAAATGCTGTCCCGCAACTTGCTGAGCTTGGAAAATTCCTTTTAAGAACATATATAAAGACATGCTGAAAATGAGTAGGAAGACAATGGAACACTGGAATGAATAGAAAGAAAATGAACCCCTGAAATTTTACCACTGGAATGGTTTCATTGTGTCATTACATTCAGCCTATTTAAAAGTAACGTTCTAAACTTTTCCTTGAGAATGGTGAATTTAATCATATTGATAATGGGCTGGGCAATGGTGAGGTACCCAGCATCCATATTGTTGTTGTGGTTGTAAATTATCTTTGAGTGGACCTTGACTAATGGCAACCCTGTGGATGAGACATCTCCAAAAATCCCTGTCCTCCACTTCTTTGTTCAGGTCCTGAAGGCTTAGACCTGTGGCCTCTTTGTTGAGTCTATCCATCTGGTGTGCCATCTTCCTCTCCTTCTACTGTCCTCTACTTTCCCTAGCTTCATTGTCTTTTCTAGTGCTTCGTGCCTTCTTGTGACATGGCCAAAGTAAGACAACCTCAGTTTAGTCATCCTGGCTTCCAGCCAGAGTTTGGGCTTGATCTGTTCTAGAAGCCATTTTTTTTCCATCTTCTTGGCCATCCATGGCATCCTCAGCACTCTTTTCATGCACGACAGCTCAAATGAGTTGATTTTCTTCCTATCAGCTTTCTTTACTGTCCAGCTTTCACATCTGTAAATGATGATGTGGAATATGATGGCTTGGATGATCCTCACTTTAGTGTTCAGTTATATCTTTACACTTTAGGATCTTGTCCAGTTCTTTCATAGCTGCTCTTCCCAATCCTAGTCTTCTTTTAAGTTCTTATCTTCAGCCAGTGTTCTGATTAATATTTGATACCAGGTATGGCAATGTCATCACTCCCTTTTTAAAACATTTGGTTGGTTTTGAACTGCGGGTGGCATGATCACTAAAAAGAACTGAATGACTGCAGTATTTGCTAGTTAGGGACCATATGGGGTTATTTCTGGGCAGAAATTGCCCGGAACAAAATTTGAAAAAAGAGAGGTTTTGGAAGTGTCCTTGATCTGAGAAAATGAAAAATTGGGGCTGGGGCAGCACTATCCTTGCCCTGTTTTACATGATCACTTACTTCAGAAAGCGACTCCATTCTCCATCCAGAGTAGATACATTCAATGCAAATAGTGGTTTCATTTTTATCACATCTTTCTTCAAAGGAGTATGTGGTTTTCTTCCCATTTTATGTTCATAGCAACCTCATGAAATAGGTTGAACTGAGAGAGTGGCTGGCCTACATTCACCTAATGAGCATTATGGCTGAGCAGGGAGGGGACCTATGGACCTTTGTGATTTTTTTTCAGTACAGAATCCATTACTTTGGGGCTGACATTTCTCTCCTTGCATCTCCTTCCTTCCTTCTATTTCTTGGTACCTGTGAGAGGAGGGTAGCTGAGTGTGGCAATCTGGGTTTTGTTGCTGTCCCAGCAAAACAAATTAAAAGCAATAACATTTTCTGGAAAAGAGGAGAGTGGCACATAAGCACAAACTAATGTTCATGCTGGGATTTGAAATGCCTGTTGCAAGTGGGGTCTGCAAATATGGAGGCAGAGGTTTTTCATGGAACAAAATCCTTAATCATGGATAATCATGCCATGACTGGATCCTATGGAAAGCTGGATTTTGTGGTTTGTTGAGATACTGCAGCACTCTGGCAGGGAATTCTAAATATCCCTCCCTAAATTCCAGGTCCCAAGATTCCACAGGACTGAACTATGGCAGTTAAAATGGAATCATGGTGCTACAATTACAATGTGTAGTGGGCCCCTGTCCTGCCTTAATGCTATTGTGCTAATTTCACTTCTGGTGGATGACCCCCTCTATATGTGCTTTCCTTCTGTGCCACTTGAGCTACTCTCCTTGAACAATAGTTTATGTCTCCTCCGAAGATCCAGGGCCAGCTCTGCCATTAGGTAAAGTGAGGCAAGTGGTTTTGCCAGCAGATGGTGGTGCAGGGCTTGCAGCAATGGCTGTTCCTCTTGAACTCCATGGATGTTGCCATTGACAGACAGAACTGTGGTTGCCTTACAACTGTCCTGAACCTCCAAAAGGGTTTGGCCACTACCTCAAGTATGATGGAGGATGCTGGTCCATCACCAATGTTGAAGAAAGATTCAGCCATCCATCTACACAGCATCCATGTGTGGACGTAGAGGGGGCACTATCCCGTATTTCTCCTTAGACCCCCAAATGTGGGTCTAATGTATTCCATATACATACATGACTACATATCCATGTATTTCACATACCAGGTTGTTGGTCCCAGGTTAGTCACAGAATAACAAAACTAAGGTGTTTCGCTTAAACAGGGACTTTAGAACTCAGGCATTTTTGATGCCTACTTGTGAGAGATCTTTTAACTGTTATTTACAAAGTGTGGAAGCTGCTGTCAAGCGTTTAACTTTAAACTGCCTCCTCGCATTTTGTTTTGTCTCTGAGTTACTGGATGAAGAGACAGAAGCTGATGTTTTTGGCTTCCCCATTAAAGGTGGTGTTTTCTGTCTATTGAGCCCCCTGTCATTGTCTTTTATCTTGCATTTTCCCCCCTTCCGACTTTAAGGAATGATAGAACAGCAGCGTGAAGCTTTATTGCTTCTGAAAGTCCTTTTCTTCCCCTGCTAGTAGTTTAAAACCTTGAAGTCAGGGAGAAGAAGGTGAAGAAACAAGCAGGGTATGAAAACAAAGAACACTATTCCAGTCTTTTCAAATGCTGCTGTTTTGTTTGAACAGTTTTCAGACATGTGTGGTGGCTTTTTCTGGCCTTGGAAAAAAAATCCTCCCTTTTATTATTATTATTATGAATATCATGCCTGTAGGACAAAAGAATTGTGCGGGCAAAGGTAAGGGCTTTAATTGAACCTTTCTAAATCAAAAGCAGAGAATTAAGGTATTTTTAATGCAGAAAAGAAAATAATAAAAGCTAATGGAGTGTCCACTGACTTGGGATGACCCTTCAGAAGAGAGTGTTGCTGGGATTTTCTTTTAAAATGGACTTTGATGACTTTTTAAACACAGTTTTATACTGTGCATTGTTGTCTTTTTGTTATCTTCTTTGAGTCATAGAGTCATGAGTCTATGACTCTATATTCTGTATTGCTGTCCCTTTGTCTCTTTGTTATCTACTTCATTCATGATATTACATGTCTGGAGATTTTCCTTTGTGCAGCATTGAAGGGTGTGTGGGGGGGTTTATTTCTAGAACAGAGACTAACAAATGGTGGGGTATGGGCAGAATCTAGTCCACAAAGGGCCACCAACTGACTTCTGCCAAGGCTGTTGGTTTCTTGTGGTGAGAATGCAGGAATCATCATGTTAGAGTGGGAACCTAAGACCAAGCCGTATGGTTCTATATGGACCTATATAGCTTGGTCTTGGCTTTCTGAAGCACTGTCTTCCCATATGATCCTGTCCAAATTCTATGATTTTTGGAAGATTTGCTTCTCTCAATCCCAAGTATGTTTGGTGGGAATATGGGGCAGGGCCTTCTCTGTGGCTGCTCTCTTCTTAGGAAGGCTTGCTTGCTCCCTCCTTACTCTTCTTTCATCCTCAGTTCTTCAGTCTCTAGTCTGTTCCAAGAGGAGTTTGGGAAGTAAGGGTGTTATATAGCGGGTTTTCTGTATTAGTATAATCTATGCTTTTAAAGTAATGTTTTATGTGGTTTTAATTCTACAATTGCATTACACCTAACCTTTTCTCTGTGCTTTCAGCTAGATGATGATGATGATGATTTTCTTATATCCCACCTTTCTCCCAATATTACTTTCACCTCTTTTCATTCTGTAAGGTACCTTGAGTCCGGCTCTTAGCAAAAAAGGATAGAAACAAAGGGCTTGTTCGATTGATGATGTTACGTAAAATACTGCTAGAATAGAGAGCAGCAAATGGTGGGATGTAGTTGTGTCTTGTGGGATGTGGGCAACCCCACAAAGGGCTGCCTGCTGGCCCCTGGCCCCACCATTTGTTGCATTACACATACTGGCAAGAACATCTGGAACCATAGTGGCAGAGGGGCAATCTAAGGCAAGATTTTATTTAACCACAGCTAGAGCATAAAGCTCTGCCTGTCTACTTAATTCTAGAAGTCCAGGTGATGAAGCTTTGGAAGGCAAGGTATGGGTCTCAGGAGCCCCCTAGGACTATTTTTGTGGTCTTCAGCCCACCCGATCACTCCCCTCCCCCCAAAAAAAGTTTTTGCCTGAAAATTCCCCCAAAGGACTTCTAGGGAATGTGGGGGCATTTTGCCACTTTTAAAAATCCTATCCTTGGGCCATTTAGGCCCAGGAAAGGCCTTATAAAAACAGATGTAAACAAAAAGTAACTTAAAGCACAGTGAAAGTGCTCCCCACCGCTTCTAGAAGACATTGTTGTAGGCAAAAATTGGGGTGGTGGTGGTGGGGAGCGAGGTGGGGCTGAGACTCCCCAAAGTCTCTAGTATGGTCCACTAGCTTCCCACAACTGCCCATCCCTAAAAGAAAGCCTGCCTTTTTTGTCTTTTTTTTGTCCCTGGCTGTTCAACAGTAGTTGGACGGCTCCATGCTGCCTCACTCCAATGCAAGTATTTTACAAGGGAAGAAGTACCCTGTATCTTCTCGTACGTATAATGTGTTTATCTTGGATGTATAAGAGCAACTAGACAGCTCCTGGATGCATTTCTCTCTCCAACTCTGATTCATCATGGGGGCACACCAAGTTACAATCTGGGTGCCACTTAATGCCAAAAAAGGAGGAACAACCCCATGTTGTAGAGTCCAGCATTGTTTCTATTCCATGTGCAATGGCATCTAAAGGCTGTCCAGATACATCCCCATGCCCATTCATATAACTATCAACATGTGAGTACCATTGTACACCCAGGGAAGAAATATCTGCTATCACCCTCTAGACGAGTGGCATAAGTATATTGGTGAGATCTATGCTCTGACAGCACTCAAACATCATATTGACCTAAGCCTTGAAACAAGTTCATTAGAAATGGATATTAAAATTGTTGTTATTCTGTGCCTTCAAAGCATTTATAGTGACCCTAAAGCAACTCTATTATGGAATTTTCTTGGCAAGATTTGTTCAGAGGGGCTTTGCCTTTGCCTTCCCCTGAGTCTGAGAGACTGCAACTTGCTCACGGTCATCCAGTAGGTTTCCCTGGCCAAATGCGGATTCAGACTCTGATCTCCAGAACCATAGTCGAACGTTCAAACCATTACACCACCCTAGCTCTCGTATTATTTCCTTTAATAATATGCTGTTCCTCCCCACTTTGCAATTCTCTGCTGCTAAGGTAGAAATCTAGCACAGTTTAAATGCAAGTGTACAGTTATGAGGTGATCAATAACTTGGAATTATCAACTGTTTCTCCTAACAGAGCCCCTGTGTCTTTAACATCTCTGGGACAGGCAAACATTCCACAGATGAGTCTTTTCCCCACCAACATGTCCATATCTTGGGGAAAGATAAATAACCTGTTGAATATCTGTCTCTACTGGAGTGCAACTGTGTTTATTAAAAAGGATATTGGTGGCCCCTTGAAATCTGTTGAAATAGATTGTACAAAACCAACAGCCTGTGCAGTGTTCACTTGGGGGAGGGCCCTTTAGTATTTTGAGCTTCAGGCAGTTGCTGTGAGTAACTCTGATTTTTTTGACACGGGTCCCTGAACAGTACTATCATATAAAGGATGAGTGGCATTTAGCAAACCGTTTCCTAATAGCTCCTCAATTGCAAAGCAAAAGGAAGAATCAACAGCTCTTTCAAAAGATTCCTCTTTATTCTCCGCCTTCGCTGATAAAGGGAAGAGTCTCTGCAGATTTGGGGCCAGATTCTGCTGTGTTAACATTTCTATAAATCCACAACTGATCCACCTAAGCAACTTGGTTTAGTTGTGTGACTTGCGAAAGTGTAAAAGGCATTGATATTCAGCCTGCTGGGGATATGATTCCTCCTCCCTCCACCTCCCCACTCCTCCAGTAAATTCGCAAACAAATCATGTTTTATTCCCTTTTAGATTCTCTTCGGCGTTTGAATCCTCTGCATTGCCGTGGCCTGAATTGCTTGTGTTTTGCAACCTGTATTACAGGATTGTGAAGTATCCCCAGCAATGAGTCGATTATGGGATTGGTGCATCATGTCCTGACATTTAGTAATGGTCTAGGACATTTACAAAAACAGCGCTCAGAAATTCAATAACGGAAACATCAGAACTCAAGGTGAATTATTTGGTCATATTTTCTTCAGCATTCTAATGCACCATTGCTTGTATGCAGAGGAAATTATTCTGAACAGGTAGCAGGAAGACTGCTCAGATATTTGTATCCTGTTGCCTTATTCAATGGGGCTTTTTCCCATGCAAGTTTTCATTGTGGTGTAAACTATTTAGGAAAATCAGGGCATAGCACTCGGTCTCAATAAAGCTGCTTCATCTAGCAGAGCTAGATAGGTATTGACATAAGCTGATAGGACTAGTATATTTCCAAGCTGTAAATATTCTGTGCTAAAAAGAAAACTTAACATTCTGCCCCAAGGAGAATTGAATATTGCCATTTATATATTTTAAAAGGCTATCTTTTTTCTTCTTCTTATTTCCTTGCCTACTCCATCGCTTGCTTGTTTGCTACTTCATTACTGTTTTGCAAAACTAGTGGATATTAAGGAAATCCATTTTCCTAGTCAGGTCATGGGATGGGACAAAGTGTTATGGATGATAATGTTTGTCTATCTCTGCAAAGTGGGGGGTAGTTAGGATGACATCCAAAAAGGCCTGGGCAGCAGCAGAAGTGGAATTCTGTGCAGAAAATAATATTCATGTGCAGAAATATTACAGACTGAATCTCTCCTATCCAGAATTCTAAAATGCAAAATATTCCATAAACCATGCTGGTCTGAGATAGTGACGCCTTTGCTTTTGCAAGGTTCAAAGTACAAAAACTTTGTTTCATCCCCAAAATTATTACAAAGATTGTATAAAATTACCTTCATGCTATGTGCATAAGGTGCATATGAAACATCAATGAATATTGTATTTAGTCTTGGGTTACATCTCTAAAATATCTCATCATGTACGTATATGCAAATAAAGGTATTCCAAAATCTAACAAAGAAACAAAGAAACCCATGAAACACAAACACAAAACAACAATGACAACAACAAAAACCTCTGGCCCCAAGCATTTTGGATAAGGGAGATTTAACATGTATTTTCTGCCCAGAAAATGCTGTTTTCTTTACAAAAATATTATGTGTGAAATTTGTGCAGAACACATTTTGAACTGCAAGTAATCTTTTAAAAACTGCACAGTTTTCAGTGATGTTCTTGCTCTCAGACACTGCACAGTCATAGCTGTTTTATATGACTTTCATTGCTGTGTCTGCATCCAAGGGAATGATGGGATTTGTAGTTCTGAGATTCCAGATTTCTTATCCAGATTGTCAATAACTCATGAAACAACAAAGCCCAGCATTACAAAGAAAGAAGCCAAGGCAAATAAAGTCATATCAAAATACTTCAATAGTGTAGTGTAAAAGACACCTCTGTATAAAATATCAAAAGGCTATTCACACTACACAGCTATAGTACTTCAATGGCCATTGTTCCATATAATGGACTCCTGGGATTTGTAGTTTCAGGAGACACTTGGGATGTTCTGTCTAGCACATTCCTTTGACCTGCAGCATTACAACACTCCAGGAGGGAATTTGAAGTACCCCTTAAAAGCCAGAAAACTAGAAGTAGGAAGTATAGTAGTCAAAGTGGTATCAAACTGCTCCAATTGTTCAGTTTGGATACACCCCAGACTGGTAGCTCTAAGCAAAGAGAAAATTCCTTATCCTCTCTTCCATTTCATAGCGATCAAGCTGGGCAGGCACATCATGTGCAGCATGTGCATGTATGTCTGCATATATGTGTATAGACACACTATCAGACATGTTGCTCATCTTCTGATTCTTGCGATTGTGTATGCAAGTGAAATAGCAAGGGAAGTACTGTAAGTAGGGAAAGAGTGGCACATTATTTAGCAAAAGAGAAAAGGGGAAAAAACCCTTTATATAGTGCCAATTACTCAGATCATAGCGGCAATATAAAAAGCATAACTTTAGCTTAATAATCAAAAAGAAAAACCTTTTATTCCGACTACCCAGATGGTTCCAGTTGAGACATTTAATTTAAAGGCCCCCTTTCAAAGGAGAATGGTTCAGTAATGGCTGTTATTAGGAAAGGGGGAAGATAACTGGCGATTCATTAACTAACTGGTTTGTTGGAAGTGAAGACATCAGATGGATCATTTTCAGGCAAATAATCTGTCCATTCTCACTGGTGGGGATCTCATAGAAGGGCCCAAAGGAAAGTCTCGCTGACCTTGTTGGGTGGATGCATGTTTGTTTATACCAAGGTGGACAAAATGTGTAATATGAACCTCTTGAGCCTCCTGAAACCATTTTATGACCTCTGGGGGGGGGGGGTCCCCACTGGTATTCAGAGGACATTTTTCATTTTTTTCCTTATAAGCATGGGTGACATTTCTAGCCCATTTTTGTCCCCTGCCCCCCCCCCCAAGGTTGTGAACAGGAATTGTTTACAGTTCATCCCCTGATGTTGAAAGGGCTTCTCCTGGGCTTAAAATGGTCCAGAGGGCTTTAAATGTGTTAAATCCCTCCTAGATGCTGTTTGGAGGCATGGAGGGCACTTATTTATTTTTTCCTGTGGTAGGAATGCTATGGGAGAGGGAGTGCAATTCTCCAAGGAAGGGACAGTGTTCCTCCTAGACTTCCAAAGTTGTCCACCTTGGTTTACATGGACACAGACATTACTTCCAATAAGTCTGAATTAGTGCTGCTCAAGAGATCATAGCTGGCTGTAAGGTTTCAGAAAATGTGTGAGAGAAACACTACAAGCATGGGTTGAATGGAGTAATAAAGACACCAAAAATGAACACAGCAGCTACCTAGAATAGGTATTTCCCTCTGTAGAGACAAAAGGCTGTGTGGGTGCATCTGCACTTGCAGTTCGACACCACTTTAACTGCCATGGCTCAGTGCTGTGGAATTCTGGGAATTTGAGTTTTGTGGGATACTTAACATTCTCTGTCATAGCACTCTACAAACTGCAAATCCCAGAAATTCATAGCATTCCATAACATTGAGCCACGGCAGTTAAAGTGGTGTCGAACTGCATTAATTCTGCAGTGTGTCAACAGCCTGAGGGTGCATCTACATTGTAGGAAAAATACAGGAAGAGTGAAGGCTCTACCAAAGCATGCCAAATACTCTTTGTCTTACATATTGTATGCTTTAAGACACCACTGGAATTGCCATACCTCATAGTTACGCTGCAGAGGAGCGGTGATGGAAATGCTGGCATATTTGCATGAATTTATAGAGAGCTATTTCTAGATATGTCTACTGCCTAGAAAACACAGGGACGGTGGGGGCAGAGAGAGGCAACTGCAGCAATGTTGGTTCATATAACATTTCCCTGAAAACAAACAGAACGGCTTCGAAGCCACCTAAACATCTAAGCAGAAACGCAGGCGCATGAAGGAATATAGCAGGCCTTGAGGGACTGATTTAATTATTTTGGTGCTGACAAGAGAAGATAGCTTAGGGTTCTAGTTTCTCTCCCACCCACTGGCTCTCTGTCTAGAGATATTAGCGCAAAGCTAAAGGACATGGGAAAGTGAGAGAGGAAATATGAATCAGGTGTGCCCCCTGGGGTTTGGTTACTCACATTCGCACCGGAGAGAAATTCTGTTTTTGCATTTGCTGGGTGGGGCGTATCAAAGGTAGTGCTGTTGAACAGAAATGAAAAATGTACCCGATACAAGGAAGACTTGTTAGGAAGAGCTCTCGACTTGCAAGCTGCCACATTTGTTATGTATGCTAATTATTATGCCATCAAGGAACTAAATGAGGAGGCAGCAACTCTGAAATTTGAATCCTGCCTTGTAGTTGCGTACACAATCCGGAAGAGACCTTGCCATGTTTTACCTTTAAATGTGCTCACAGGGGTGGTTCCCATGCGCTGGGCTGTTTTGACGGCAGCAGGTATTTGAAACATCAACTAGATTGGAGCCAGAGTTGGACATTGTGACATGTTTCCCAGGCCACATGAAAGCGCTGCTTTTGACCTTTACAGCTGGCTTTTGGCAATTGACTGGCTATTAAGGACACAGCTTGTTACCAGTAAGGCGCTCGGATATTTTCACCACTTAAAGAATGATTTTTCCCCACCAAAACTGTGCTGCAATTATTTTATTTTGATCTTTCCGCTCTTGTTTGTATTTTAAAGTCCCCTTACACTTACTTCATATTGCAGTGAGCTGCCTTGAGTCCCATTTTGGGAGGAAATGAAATCCACTAAAGAAATAAATGGCTACAGGACAAACTCTGTGTTTGAAGGAGTGCCGCGCTGTGGCTGTCCCAGGACAATTTACTGCCTGAATCAAAGGACAAACTGGTGCCTTTCTCTGTTCTTTATACAGAAGCTGAATGATATGGGAGCTGAATTCTACAACTATGGAGGTGGGGGAGTGACATCTACCACAACTGGAGGCAGCAGATTTGCTTGAAACATTCAGGCGATGCTGCGTGCATTCACATTTAACACTTTCTTACCCTTCAACACCTGCTATTTGCCAACTGAGCCAGCCTGCATTTGTCTCCTCTCTGTCCTACCATTGTCATTGCTATTGCCATTCTCTGAGGCTGTGAGAGTGTCACTTTCCCAAGGACACTCAGTGGGTTTCATGGCTGAGCTGGGGACCAAACCCTAATCTCCAGAGCCATAGTCCAGTCCTCAAACCATTCTGCCATGCTGCACCTTTAGCAAGCTCAAATACTTCAATTTTCATCAACAGGCAAAAGGTGCAAAAGCCCTGAACAGATCCACAGTACACTGTTAACCCAGAATGGAGAGTTTTGGAAAGTCACGTGCCCAGCTGGGAAAATGTCTCCACATTTGTAGTGCCCTATTGTGTGATGAAAGCCTCAGTTGCACAATGGGACTTTGTGCATGGTGCCCCATTATGTGGTGGGAGACTTCTTATATAATGGTACATCTTGCACAGTGCCCTCTTGTGCCCTGTCACAATTCTCTAAGATGGTTGTGTATCGTCAACGATGTAGCTCAGTCATTCTACAGTTACACACAAAACCACATGATTCAGGATCTTAAGTGTATGGTGGACTCTTGGTGTCTACTGGGGATTGGTTTTAGGACCCCCTATGGATACCAAAATCCATGGATGCTCATGTTCCATTAAATTTAATAGCATAGTAAAATGGTGTCACTTATATAAAACAGCAAAATCAAGGTTTTCTTTTAGAATGTATACACACACACACATTTTGAACATTTTCAAGCCATGGATTGTTGAACCCATGGATAAAGAATGTGTGGATACAGCGAGCAAGCAGTACTTTGTACAGAATAAATCTCAAGATTTTCAATTGTCCAATATTCACCTCATTAGAGTTCCCTGACCCATAGGAAATACATTGTTAATCTGTGATTCCAATATTGTTGAATATTTTCTTCTTCCTTAATGAATACAGGGGAATTCAAAGTCCAATATTTAAGAGCTAAGCACTCCACACCTTCTGGCTGGATCGGAAAACCTGCCACTTTTAGTGTCTCTCACATTAAAGTATTTAGTCTGGAGGTATTTATCATCCTGAAAGTGCAAAACCAGAATATGAATTTTGATAAATCCTTATCCAGAACAAAGTGAAATGAAACTATCAGTCATCCCTACCCATGGAGGGAATTGTCAACCCAGAGTATACGGCTTAGTTTTTGAACACCAGCTCATAAAACAGAACCTCATAATCAGTTATAGGCTTCAGAGATTATATAACAACAGAGAAACACCACGGCCTCATCATTCATATTTGTGATTTGACATATATGGCCTGTTCAGCTGAAAACATCCCCTGCTCTGCCAAATATGTTAACTTTTTCTTCCAAATCTCATGGACAGCCTTACAATTAGAATAAATGAGCTGAGTCACATCATAAACTAAAATTTACTATTGGGTGGCAATTAGACTTTTGCAAGAAAGAAGAGATAACACTTGCAATTTTTCACATGATTTGCTTAGTTTTCTTTTTTCAGAGTACTTCTTCCTAATGCGGATGCCTTCAGGTGGTTCAATATATGCTTGTAAGAATGTAAAAGGCCCTGCTTCTTTGGTGAAGTCTGAAAATGGCATTATTTCATTTATAGCATAGCACAAAAATGAAGAAGAGTGGCAGTATCTATGAAGAAGAGGATATTTTCAGGCATTTCTTCCTACTTATGCTAAAAAACATACACGGCAATGATAATGAAAAGAGGAATATCCATCTAAATGCCAAGAGTGCTAAAATTGTCAGATAAATTGCTGAGACTGAAGTTCCCCACCCCTACAATGGCCTAAGAGAGAAGCTGTTTCATGAAAGAAACTTTGGAAACTACTGTCCCAGAATCCCTTCCTTTAGTCTCAGTTTGTCTGTGAACTGTCTACTAGTGTTGCTTGAATTCCACCATAAACCACATTTCCTGTGGGGATAATGGTTTGACTGTTGGACTAGGAGTGTGGAATGACCTGGTACAAATCCCCATTCAACCATGGAGACCCAAGGTTGCATCCACACTATGTTAATAACCCAGGTTGACCCCACTTTAACTGCCATGGCTCAATGCTTTGGAATTCTAGGAATTGTAGTTTTGTGAGACATTTAGCCTTCTATGTCAGAGAGCCACAACAAACTACAGATCCCAAGATCTCATAGCATTGAGCCATAGCAGTTAAAGTAGTGTCAACCTGGCTTATTTATGCAGTGTGGATGCAGCCTAGGTGACTTTGGGCAGATCAAATACTCTCGGCCTGAGTGGAAAGCATTGGCAATCTTCCTCTGAATAAATCCTGTCAAGAAAACACTGGGTTGGGGTTGCTAGAAGTCAACATTCCTTGAAGGCAATAATGACAAACTACATTTTCTGTTGCAGTAGCTTTACTGGTGTTAGTTACCTAGCCAGTAGTTAAAGCTTGAGAAACTACTACAGTATTGTACTAGTCCAATGCTGAATCTACACCTGGGGGAAAAAAATCATCCTTGCCTTGATCACTCTAATCTGAAACCATTTTTCTTTGTCCTTGTCTCCTCCATTAGACCATGCATTTTATTATGAATGAGTAAAACTGCCTTTATACGCTTTACAAAGAAGACTACACTTGTTTGCCTTTTCTGCTAAAGGCTGTGGGTGGGTAGGCATGGAGATAGTTGTTCTTCAGCTTTCGCCTTGCCAATTTGATTATTCTGCTTGAGGGATCCATTACTCACATTTTCCAACATACAAACCTAAGAAAAAGTTACTTTTTGGGACTCCAGCTGCCTGGGTCCTCAAGGAAACATGGTCACTGGCCATGCTGGCTGGGGGATTCAGGAAGATGGAGTTCAGCAAAGGAACTTTTCCCAAGCACTTTACCAGACAACATGTGCCAAATTCTTAAAGCATTTGGCACACAAGCCGGGAAAATTATTTAGAATATAGTTCCAGGAATCCAGACCGGGTTTGAGGGTTCTGAGAGCTGCAGTTTTGAATGAGAACTTTTAAAAAGTCTCGGTCCATGTTTCCGAGGTCAAAATCCTATGTTTATTCACTTCCCTCCTGATCTATACGTAGTATCCCTGCCCTGGTGAACCATTCCCTTTCCAGTTCTTTTCAGCCTCCAGCATTATCTCAGAAAGGAGCTCATTAATGGAAATCATTTGCTCAAAGTGCCTCATCAATTGTACACTGACATAATTGCAAATTAAAGGTGGAAACATGATTTGGGCCTCAATAAACAGAGACACAATGAGACAATAATTCAAATAACTTTTGTTGGTACTCCTCCTTTCTCAACTGGGATTCTTGATTGTATCATGAACCCAGTAGAACTGCTATCAGCTGTTTTCTTTTATGCACTGCCTGACATCTAAATATTGTCTTGGGGAGCCCTGGGGCTGGATGAAAAATCTCAAAATATAAATCTAGGGCTTCATGTAGGTAAGATATTATGTTGTGTGCATGGTCAGGTTTCAGGATTTCTGTCGCTGCACAAGAAAATAAAAGTGTGAACCTGGTCTCAGTACTATAAACCTCAGTTCAAGATAGCGAGGGAAAGCCACAGGAGGTGGCAGAGGCAAAGGATTTGGCTGTCCAGTGGCACAATATTTTCCATTCATTGCACTGTGTTTCATGTCCTATCTCTGGGCTCTGGGGAACATGTTATCTAGTTCGTCAGTCGCTATACTAGGAGTGATCAATGCGCACAGACTTTGTTGGACTGCAGTTGCCATCATCCCTAGCTAGCAGAGCTAGCAACGAGGAATCATGTGAGTTGCGGTGTGACAACATCTGGAGGACAACATATTCTCTCTAGACTAGACATAGTTCAGTATGATCCCGATATTCCTTTGAGATTCAGGGCCACTGGGTTTCTTCTTTGGGGGCCTTACATTTTTTTCCCCATCACGTGATTCAAAATCCGGAGTAGCAGCGAAAGCATACAGTAACCTTCTTGACAGACCAGAAAGAGGAACCCTTCAGTGGCTCTTCAACTCTTCCTAGGGCAAATCTGAACTGTATGCTTATGTACTTTCAAACCCTGGCTTTAGCCAAGAACCCTAGAAATTGTAATCCAATGAGAGGTAAAATAGCTTCATTTCAGCTATACTAAAACTATACATTTCTTACTGTTTTGTGGGAAGTCTTGGGTGTTTAAAATGATACCAATATATCTGTAATGGAGACATACCCAGGGCCTCTTGAGAAAATGAGTGTATGTTTTGACCCCATTCTCAACAGAACACTGGGAGCCAGCCAACTTCAAGTGAAATGTCCTTAAGGTCACCACTGAGCCAGAATTTTTTTAAAAGGAAAGCACATTTAAGCTTACCAGGATGCAACCCAAAAATGTGCATGCTTTTTGAACTTCACCAAGGAAGCAAAAGATGCAACCAGAAGATCTCCTGCCCATCTCCTATAGTATTCCAGGATTCGCATGGACTCCTACTCATGGCTGCACATGTCCAAGGTGGCAAATAGAAAGAACAGGGAGAGGAACTGCAACTTTCTTATCTTCTGCATCAGTATGGCATTTAAGGATATGCACATGTTTTCAATTTTGCAATTTTGCAACCTGGCAATCATTAATATCCCTTAGCCCTCTGCCATCTGCTCCATCGCCATGTTGAGGCTTTCCAACCCACAGTGCAATTACTTCTAATAATCCTGATCTTGTTTTTCAAGGATGCTGTTTGGGGACATGTGGACTGATGCTCTGATACTATGTGCTGAAAGCCCTGGAAGCAATCATCAGGACTGATAGTTGCAGCATGCTGGATGGTGGCTTCCTTGTCAGCCGGGCTGACATGAATCAGTTTGAATTTTTATCCAAGGTGCTTATCCCTATCCCTTAGACAGATTCAGTACTTTGGATAGCTCACTATCCCACTGATGTGGAAGCCAGGAGCCATTGTTGGGAATGGGGAACAGAAACCAAGCTCAGTACTTTCTGTACATTCACACATTCTAGCTTTTATTGCAGAGAGAAGGAAAGCCATCTTTCCTAATGCACAGGACATCTGTATAAATGACTCCTGGGCTCTGTGTGCCTTCTCCAGATGAGTCAGATGCATCAATCACTTATTTTCAGGAAAGTCCCTGATCATTTTCATCTTGTCGTCCAGGAGCTGCTGAGCAGATTGCAGTGCTTTGGTTTTATGTGTGTTTTTGTTGTTTGCTTCTCCCTTTCTCTCAGCATCTGTTAGCTGTAAGGAAAACATACACACAGAGAGAAAACTGTCAATAGAAACGGGATCTTTTTCCCCCAACCCAAAATGAAATGAAAGCTGAACTAATTTCTTTCCTTGCTGCCTACATTTTACCTCCCACATTCTGTTTTCATTGTTTCGATCTGTCAAAACTCCCAAACAGAAGTAGGTCTGCAAGAACCACAAATAATTCTGTGCTACCTACTACCTTGCAAGCACACAGTTCAGTTCAAAATTCGCATAACCATCCTCTTGCTATCGATGTTGTGGATCATGGTGTTTAACATGGTGTAACTATCAGCAGACATCAGTAGAAATACTTGTAGAAATTGTCACATTCCGCTAGGAACAGTTACACTGCAATGAAACGGGAGGAAATAAACATGTTTAGCAGTCACAAAAAGGAAAGAGCCTACTGATTTTTTTTATTTTTATTTTCTTATTTTAGGGCTGACAGTAAAAATAAGGTGTTAGAAGCAACAGGGAAACAAATGACTATTTTGTCTTGGAGATGGAGAAATTGATACTTCTGCTATCTTTCACATTACCCAGTACTTGCTTCTCATCCTTTCAAATTTTCAGAGCTTAAACAAATATTTATAAGCGATTGGAAGCAGTTGAACCGCCTAGTTTTGCCCTTCAGATCTGGACAACAAGAGCTCCATTTCAACAAGAAAGATTATTTTATCATTGAAAATTCAAAGAGCTGTATCTAGTCAAAAACTGAATCAACACTGCAGAATTAATGCAGTTTGAAGCTGCTTTAGCTGCAATGACTCAATGCTATGGAATTCTGGGATTTGTAGTTTTGTGAGCTATTTAGCCTTCTTTCAAAGCTTTGGTGGCACAACAAACTACAAATCCCAGTCTTCCATAGGGTGGAGCCATGACAGCTAACACGGTGTCAAAATGGATTAATTCTGTAGTGTGGTAGCAACTAGTCATGTGTAGAGTGAGAGCCCCTGAAATCAATGGCCCAAGTCAGTTATGACTAACTCAACTGTATTCTAACTCTGAGTAAATCCATTGAAACCAAGTGTTTTAGATTTCCTGCCACATCTTTGCTTCATTTTTGTCAAGTAGCCAACATGACATCTAATCAGTTGTCAGGAAACATCATACAATTGCTTATCAACTATTGCAAGCTAAAATTGGGGAGGGGCTGTCAGCTTTATGGAAAGACTTCTTGCCAAGGGTCCTGCCCTTTTGTTAGTATTTGGAAATCACTGTCAAAAGGCAGAGAAATAGTTTTATTTTTAGAGTGATTTCTTGATTCGCTATGACAATCAGCTACATGACTAGCTTAGAAGGCATTTTTGTTGTTGATAACTGCCCTCAAGTCAATCTTGACCCATGGCGACCCTGCTGATAAGACATCTCCAAGACCCACTGTCCTCCACTGCTCTGCTCAACTCCTGCAAATTCATATTTGATCTCTTTAATAGAGTCCATCCATCTTGCATGAGGTCTTCCTCTTTTTCTACTTCCCTCTACCTTTCCTAGTATTATTGTGTTTGTTTGTTTTTCAATTATTCATGCCTTCTCATGAGGTGTCCAAAGTACAACAACCCAAGTTTTATCATCTTGGCTTCTATGGAGATTTCTGCTTTGATTGGCTCCAGGACCCATTTGTTTGTCTTTTTGGCTAACACAATTCCCCGGATCATGACAGTTGCCCACTCCTTTGCTCTAGACCCTTGTAGAAATGTACTTGCTATTGCTATTGCTATTATATCCTTTCCCAAACCTCTTCCTTGAAGTTGCCAAGTTTCATGGGGCTACGGTTAAAATGGAGGTGAAGAGGAGGGGCAAGAGGGAGGTAAATGACCAAACAGAGGGGACTGCCTCTCATCCCTACTGCAGATAACTATAGAGTGTAGAAGAGGAATAAGACTATTATTTTTTCTCCCTCTCTCTCTAGCAAATTACAGAGGATATAAGAGGCAGTCATTGCTGCTCGATTTCCTCCAAGGCCACTTAACAGCTATAGGACTTTATTGCATGCACTTGTAAAACCATTTTGGGGATGGGAACAGGACTTTCAGGGGTGTGCATGAACGCATTTTAATGCACACAAGTGTCCACAAAGAGGCCCCATCTGGCACCCGTCCCTGTCCAGTGCCGAGAAGTGTTAAATCTTCTACTTGGAAGACTTCTGTCCAGCCAAAATGACACCCGCCGGCACTGAACAAGGACAGATTGGGTACAGGTGCCAGAATGGGGCCTCTTTGTGGATGCTTACACGTGTGGTAAAATGCGTTCATGCTCGCCCCCATGAGTCCCGTTCCCATCCCCAAAACGGTTTTTAAAGTGCATGCGATAAAGTCCATAGTTGCAGCTCCAGAGGACTTGTTGGCTGCTGGCAGTAGAGCCATAGATCTGTTTACATGGATGCTCTTTTGGGACCTCAGCCTAAAGGGGGGAGTCTTTACCCTTACCCAAACTCTTATCTAAACTTAGCTACAGGAACACATAAGTGAAATCTTTCCCTTCTTGCCTTCAAAGATGAATAGCTGGTTGTCTCATGGGAAATCTGGGGAGCCTATTCTCTGGATAAAATCCTTTTAAACCTTTGGAGGTAGTTGAAATGAAAGCTGTTGGTGTACCTTCCAAAGGTGTGAAAGGTCAAGCAGCATGATCTCCAATTTTTCCAAGTGTACTTGTCAAAAGGGAGTCAGAGGATACTTGCTTCCCAACCCATAGTTTTCCCACCAGCTTATCAACAAAGCTCCCTGTTGTTCCCCCATCAAAGTCTTCTGACACAGCAGTGATAATTGCCACTGCACCTCCATCCTGTGGCTAATCGAAGGAAGTAATGTTTAATTATCTTGTGCTCGCTGAAGCTTTTTGTTTATTGGGAGTTTCCATGCTGGGGGTGGCGGTGGGAGGAATAAGGAGCAAACACGAAGCAACCAGAAGGCAATTTCCATGTCTCATTGCTCGTAACAAAAAGATCTGTCAGAGATATTATCAGTTAAAGGTTGCAGATAAAGATGCTTTTTGTAAGAAGAGTCCACCTTGTTTGCCAGAATGAAAGGACAAATTGAGGGCGGTTTTGTGTTTGCATAAAAGCCTCCGTAAGCAAGCTTTTAGAAAAGTAATTGAGGATGTCACTATTTCCTTATGGTGAAAGACAGAACAAGATGTCCTGGGCAGCCATCTTTTACAGAACACCTTTGGAAATGAGGCTATTTCAAGAGCTAGCCGTTCCAATCCAACAAGGCAATGTGGCCCAATTCTCAAGGTTTTTGACAAGAAAGTTGAGGAGAAGGGGAGTGAGGAGGCAAAGAAAAAAAGATCACTTCACCAACTAGTTGAATAGTAAGCACACCATTACAGTTGGGCATCACAATTAAAGAAAGATGTGGACAAGCTGGATGCGTGTCCAGAGGAAGGTGGCCAAAATGGTGAAAGATCAGAAAACCATGCCCTATGAGGAGCAGCTTAAGGAGCTGGGTACATTTAGCCTGGGGAAGAGAAAGTGAAGTGGTGACACAATAGCCATGGTTAAATATTTGGGGGGGGGGGAGTCAAATGGAAATAGGAGCAAGCTTGTTTTCTGCTGATCTAGAAACTAGGACATGGAGCAATGGATTCATGCTGCAGGAAAAGAGATCCCACGTGAGCATTAGGAAGAACTTCTTGACATAACAGGAGAACACATTAACTTGGACAGTGATGGAGTCTCATTCTGTGGAGATTTTTAAACAGAGACTAGATTGCCATCTGTTGGGAATGCTTTGATTCTGTGTTTCTATATGTCAAGAGATTGGACCAGGTGGCCTTTATTTTCTCTTCCAGCTTTATGATTCTATGATCCTATAACCCATATGAACATGCTAGGACTCCTCTTGCTGTAATCTACTGAGGGAAGGAAACTGATGCACCAAATACAAAATTAACATACTGAGCTGCTTGTCCCTGCTTTTGGGGTTCCTTTGAGGTTTCAGAACACCAGATTCGGAATTTGTTTTATGGTCCACTCAGCTACCACTGTCTTTGTATACCATCGCTTGGATTCTTCTTAGTGGCATACACCAGCATATTGTTGAATTATATCTGCATGAATGGTGATTGTGGAAGAAAGTATTCACTTTCTCCTTTGAATAGTGACCCCTGCCCATGGAACCCCTCTCCTTCTTGCTGCTCCACCCTCAGTCATTGGTTTGTCATCCCGTGAGTGACATACATAGGTATGAATCCACTTTATAGCTGCATATTTTTGTTGTTGGTACTGAGACTGGTATTCAATTTCACCCTTCGCAATGACCAAAGGCCTCCCTACCTCATGGATTCATTATTCAGCCAATTCAGTCCCCAAGTCATATCTTGAATGATGGAGAGGGAGATATGAGACCCATTGGGCAATGTTTTTATAATGAAGTGCAAAATGGTTACATCATCTTCTGAGACCTCCAGAGATCTCAGTGGATGATGACCACAACAGATCTCAGTGGTGATGTGTTTCTTCTGCATTTACTTCTGAACACATATCCAGATGTTTAGCAATCAAACCTACTCTCCAGTAGCCACAAGATGACCATAGGGAAGGACTGAAGCAGCTAAACTGTGAGTTGGGGATGGGTTCAAGAAGAGATATGTAGTACAGTTCCACATGTAGACTTGTTTAGGCAATACTGTGCCCTACAGGATCACTGCTATTTAGGGGCTGGTGGTAGGTGAGCAAAGCAATGTTCAACTATGTTCAACCTATATTACATATGAAAAATACAGCACACCCATTGAATCTCCTCTGTCCCAAACAGTGAAAGGCTGAAGGCATGCTGAAAAAAGAAGGTCTTTAAAATTTCTTCACAGTTCAAGACATTTGTTTAAATGTGAAGTAAGAGAAACCCTCAAAACAGGTCATACTTGTTATCATTAAGCTTCATAGCTACGAGACCTCAGCCAACGAAAGATGGGGAATACTTAGGTCACATCTTTTGTAAGTCAGTGTGAGCTGAATGTTTGCAGCAAAAGTTTGTTTTCAACCAATTTAGTTTGTTCTCTGCATCTAAACTTTACTTTCACTTTAGAGGTCAGATGTGAAGGCCAAAGCTCAGTGGGAGAGAACATGCTTTGTATGCACAATGTCCCAGAGTCAGTCCTAGATATTTCTCAGAAAAAGATGTCATAGAGCCTGACCAGAAAAGGTATCGACCTGAGAAAGCAAACAAGCAAGTAAACAAACAAACAAAAAACCTGTCAATCAAAATTGACAGCATGGTGTTCAATGGTCTATAAGGAAAATTCCAGTGCCCATGTTGTTGAAAGACAGACCTTGGAAAAGTTGCTTGCAGCTGCCATATTGCCCCATTATATGGGCATGTTGTCTAGGGGATTCTAGGAGTTGTAGTCCAAAATGTAACTTTTCCAAACTCTAGTATAATTCAGATCAACAGAGATAACTTAATTTGCACAATTTGAAAAGTGGACTTGGGGACATACCAGAACGCTTGCATTCTAAAAATAGGGCATAATCCTCTTGTTTCCCAAAGCTGTAGCCAAATGACACATATTTATTTAAGGGCTTATTTTATGTATTTAAGAGATTTATATCTGGCTCTTGAGGAAGCAACCTCCCAAAGTCGTTCCACAAATAGTGTATTTCCAGTGAACACATTACACAAAATTGGTCCATCAAGAATCCATCTGGGATCCTTCTGAAGCCATGTTTAGTTGTATGAAAGCATCTTTTCTTGCTCTCACTCTCTCTCCATTTTATTCTGTTTTGCACTTCTTGCCTATACACCTTTCTTCTGAAATGTGAACCTCCAGAAAGCTATTCCTCTCCCTGCTTCTCCCTGGAGGAAAAAGTCGAGTGATGGAATTTATAGCAAGAACGCAGAATACCTCCTGCCTAATCCAACCGATATATCAGCAATGGCACCAGCAAAATGAATTCTTGGGTGGCAGTGGGGATATTTGCAAGCATAACTCATTGATATAGAAGGTTTGTTTTCCTTTCCCTCTTATTAATAAATAGAGTTGGTTGTGGATTTCTCTGTCCAAATATATCCCTTGTGTCAGTTGAGTGATTTTAGAAGAGTTACGCTAGGAATCCATTGAAAAAAGTTTCAATCAGAGTTAGGGAAGCCATATTTTTCCTTCCAATCTACCAAAAAAGCACACCATTCTTAAGACCTACAGTTCCCACAATAACCATGTAACTGGAAGCAGGGATAGCCTCACTGCTGGGGTAAATTATTGCACTACACTCTTATAGCACTGCTATTGCACTTTAACTGCTCTGGCTACCTCCTGTTGCATTCTGGAATTTGAAGTTTAAGGCAGGGCATTTAAAATTCTCAGCCAGACAGCTCTTAGGCCTCAATGAACGACAAACCTCAGAATGCAACAAGAGGCAGTCAGAGCAGCAAAAGTGGAATAGCAGCACTATAAGGGTGTAATGCGGAAATGTGGTAAGCAGTGATTTGGGACAGCCTCCTTCTAGAAGCACTATATCACGAGCCACATAATAAGACAACAGTATTCACAAAGTGGAGTAGGGATGGAACACAAGATCATGATTTAAGCCATGTCAGAAGTTGGGTTTAAAATAGCCAGAGCTTTTCTGGTTACTTTTCATGTAGAAGTTGGTGGGGCAGAACAAGGATGCATATTTGGGTCAGCCTGACTCCTGATCAATAAAAATCACCATCCTCATGTTGGAGAGAAGAGTAAAGGTCCATCACATCATGGAACACAATTGCCAGCTATCTGATGCTGTTTTAACTGGAGAGGTCAGGTACTGAATATGAGACTATTTCCATTCAAATATATTATGTAACATTAAACGATGGCCTTCCCCACAAGCAGAATTACTTCTGAGTGAACATAGTGAGGTCTATCCTCCAAAAGTGTTTGAACTCTTATCTAGGAACCTTTTCTGAAAGAAGCTCATTATGTAATGTTGAGCCAACATTGGCAGAAAGGCTGTGTCAGCCTGCATCCTGCATAGATAATGAAAGATTGCAGACTGATCTTAAAGAAATGGGAGTACCATTGCATTTGATTGTCCTAATGCATATCCTGCACTCAGGATAGGAGGCTATCCCTAGGGTCACTATCGGGCTGTACAGATGGGCAGCTCCATGCTGCCAATCTTTACCCCTTGACAGCGATGCGCCAATCCCACCGTGCGGAACTGATGTGCTCCCTAAAAAGAAGCCACATAAACCAGCTTCTTTTTGGGAGCATCATAAAGGCACTTGTGCATCCTGATGCCACCACTTCCGGAGAGTGCCATTTGGGTGCATGGAGACCCGCATATCATCTTCATGTGCCCCATGTGAGTGGGGCATTGGGAAGATGGTGCACAGGATCCATGAGAAGGACTGGGCGCATACTAACACCCAGGCCTCCAGAGCTCTAAAATCGGCCCTAGGATGGGGATTTGTGCCAATCTGTATCAGGTCTATAAGTTGAAGTCAGCCTGAAGGCAGTTAACAAAAGCAAAGACCCTAGTGCTGTTGTTGTTTTAAGTTTGCAATTGCATAAACATATTGTTAATTTCAGTTGTTTAATAGCTTTAAAATGTATTTTGCAATCTGCCCTGAGCAACTATGAAATGTGATATAAATATTTTAAATAATTTATAAAAACAAACATATAAAATACAGGAGAACAATTGACAAGAAACTGTCAATGAATTTTGTTTGAATGAGGTGTGTGGTTCTTGTTCTTACCTTTTATTGTAAGAGGACTGAGAGATATACGTTAGCATTTCATCCTTCATTGTACAGTTATCTCTATGGTACCCCATAACCTCTTTCACTCACCACATTTCAATTTAAGCCAAGTGGAAGACATAATGAAGTAACTCCTCCCATGCAGCATTTTAAAAATGAGCAAACATGACCAGCCAGGGTCTCTGAAAAGAAATTGAAAGATGTGTGTAGAAAGCAAAACACACCTATCGCCCTGCAATGATAAGAGAAGCTCAAAAACCACCACCAAAAGCAATTGAAAAGAAATCGTAAAGCACCCTGAGAATGAGAAAGAAAAACAGAAGCTTCTGTTACATGGGGAGAAAAAATTCAAAGCCTTTGAGGAAAAAAAGATTTGGCCATAACACTGTTTTCTGTCTTGGAGGGAAGGAAGGAGCAACCACAATGGAAATCTGAGTGTTTCACTTATCTATAATGGCCCTGTTTTTCTTGATCAGAACTTTCAAAGGAAGAAAGACAATTCAGAGATTAGTGAGAAGCATAGGAGGGCAAACCTGCAGATGTCAGGGAGGTGATGCACCAGAGCTACAAATTCTGATTTGAGGTGGTCCAAAAGCAAAAGCAGCCAACAGACAGATTATGTCTTACAGGACCATGGACAGCTCTGCCTACTGCATCATCTCTGCTCTGCATCATCTTGGAGTTGGGACCCAAATTTGAACACAACATTCATTTATGTTTCATATACATTTATACTCAACCCCCAAAGGAAATTTTTATATAATATCTCTAATACGTTTGTGCACATTCAACCATCAGAATGCAAAGGTGTCACTATCTCAGCCACTCATGGAAAAAAAAGTGTTTTGGTCAATTTTGGATATTGGAATTCCAGATAAGGGAGACTTCAACCACATTTGTTGTGGGCTGTCAAATTGTTTCTCTGCTTTATGGAAACATTAAGGTGTATATATCATGGGGTTTCTTGGAAAGATTTGTTCTGAGGGGAGTTGTCATTACCTTCCTTTGAGACTGAGAGTGTGTGACTTGTCCAAGTGACCCAATGGGTTTCTATGGCTGACTGAGGAGTCAACCCTCAGAATCCTAGTAAACACTCAAACCACTACACCACACTCACTTTTTCCAGTCAATGAGGCTTACATAAGCGTTGACTTAATATTCAACAAATGTTTAGTTCAGAATAATAAAAAGAGTCAGGTCAGCTTGTTCTAAAAACCACATAGTAGAAATTGTATCGATATAGCAGTGCAAACTCTCACCCTGGATATGGGATCCTTTGGGATCACAGAAATTCTCTGACCAAGGTTGTCCAAGGTGATGCTGGGAATGATCTAAAGAACTCACTGTTATACTCTGGCTTGTATGACACAAGGCTTCACTAAGGGAGTACATTGTTGTGCATTTATTTGCAAGAGGAAAACTAATCCTTTAACAAAGATAGCTAAAGACCCCTAATGGGGGTCATTAAACTGCATTGTGGATCTGAAATCATCATCTTTGCTTGAGGGTTAATTGAGAAAACAAAGGAGCTAAGAAAGCTCTTATCCCAATCTCTTTAAACATTACCTGATCACAGACATTGAGGAAATCCTCAAGTGCTGTTTCCATTGATGATGCTAAAGGCAGAAGCCAGCAGTTGCCTATTTGTATCAATTGTCACCCCATTTGCTATCTCTGGGCTTTTTTGTTTGTTCTTGGAAGAAGAACAGCTGAGAGGAGGCTTGGCAGGAAGGCTTTTCCATCAGGTTTCTATGGAAACTGTTAGCTCTTCAGCAAGTTCTCTCAAGGATGCAAGCTGTGGAGGCCTCCTAGTAAATTGCTACACTTGCATGCTTTACAGCCATGTCTCTGGACACCAGCAGATCCCAGTAATGGTTTCCAAGGTGACCATTCACCCCACACAGTAGATAGCAATGGGCATGTTAGCAGAGCTAAGCTGCACATTCCAACTCTTGGCTGCCAAGAATAAAATCCAGAGTAAGTATGATAATCATAACAATGCACTTGGATCAATGGTGGTGGAAATGCAGTTCTGTGACCCCCAGGGCAGGAGGCATTGGAAGCTACATTCTCATGGCCATCAATGTGACTTTGTAGAGTTACCAGGGTCTTTCACTGGTTATTTCAAAGCAACATCTGAGAACCATTGTAGGGTAATAGTTCTGCAGGTAGAACTTTGCTACCACTGCCCACTCAACACTCTCATGGACTTATACGTTTATTGCACGGGGCTTGGAGAACAGGAACAGAGCAGAAGGGAAGGGAACAGGAAGGGAACAGAACGGGGGGTGGGCGGGTGTATATTATTGTACAAGAGAACACCGCTGATGCTGTTGGGAGTCCCCAATCCATTCTACATCCGTTCCACAGCAGCCGATTTTGAAGAACTGTTCATAATCATTCTTCAAAATTGGCTGCTGTGGGATGAATGGAGAATGGATGAGGAACTCCTGGTGGCATCAGCAGCGGTCTCCCATGTGATAATATGCATTCCCCCCCCCCCCAATTCCCTTCCCTTCCCACTCCCTTCTGTTCTGCTCTGTTCCTGTTGTCCAAGCCCCCTGTGATAAACATATTATTATGAGCCACTGCAATTGCCTTCCCCATGGCCATTCCATGACTGGTGGAGAGGGGGACTGAAGAAGCAACCAACTTTGTTCCCAAAACCAGTGGGGGAATAATTACTTTATCTGTGGAGATATGCTGTCGTCCTCCAGAGATCCAAGTGACTGATGTAATTGTTCTGCACCTGGCCACAGTGACATAGCCAGATGCTTCTCCAGCTCACCTCACTGTTTGGGGAGATGGGTTCATACAAAGACACAACAGTAAATTTGTGGGGAGTGTTTGCTTTGGTAATTGCAGAGGGTGGAAGAGAATAGCAGCCTCTGCATCAACCAAGGAGGAGGGAGACGTATGGAGGTGCCAGGTGAACCTACATCTCTTTATGCCACTAACATGTATGCCACAAATGTGAAATTCAGTGTTCCTCATGTTTGGGGATGGTCAAATCTATGATGCCACTTTCTACAAACATCCTCCCCCCCACACACACACTATTTAGCTATCTCCGTGTGAATGTTGTTTCTTTATATTGAGGAGCAGACAAGCTGTGCACATGTCTGTGCACACTTTCAAGTATTAATGGATGTGCACCACCAATGACTACACAATGTTTCTTTATTCTAAAGAATATATTAATGCATTTTAGAAATATATGCAATGATTTCCACTGTATTTTTTTTTAAAAAATATGAACATGTCAAAAACATTTCACTTTCTTTCATGAACTGCACCACTAAGCCAGAAATATACGATGTCTGAATGAAAATTGTATCCATTTCTCTGTTTGGTCCAGGAGATGTGAATTGACTAAATCCATTTTTATCAACAACATACATTGCCCTGCTCACATCTGCAAACCTTGGGGCATATCCAAATGGCTTTCCACTCCGCTATTTCTCCTCAAGTACTTTCCCATCTCAGTCTCTTCTTTTAGGCTTTGCCTTCTTCTGGTCTACCTAGATTGTTCTCATCTCTGCTTCCTACAATGTGTACAGTTTTCAGCTGTCATTTTGGCATATAATCAGATTTTGAAGGAAACACCCACAAAAGTAGCAGCTAGCTCTTTTGAGTGAATTCTGTGTTTTTTAAAATTATTATTTTGTTTCTGTTGTTGCTTCTGACATACTCCTTCCACTCACATAGCACAGAAAAGCTTTTCACAGCTAGAGCTGGGCTAAACATTTGCAGGAAATAATTTATTAGATGCACTCTGACCTCCTCTCCTTGCAGCTAAGTCAGAAACAAAGTCCTGATTTTAAAAATTTGTTCATGATGTGAAGGCAACCCAGGAGTTCTTTATTCATACTTAGACCAACCCTAGGGTTGATCAAGGATTACTGCTTTTGAGTGGGCCTCCAGCTGTGTTCATTTTGCATGAGATCTGAACAGTCCTCCAAGTCAAAATGGTACTTTTTCCTCTTCCCATTCTGACATCATAAATATGTTCTATTAGCCAAGCAAAGAAGCCAGTTCAAGACAACCTGTGTGGCACAATACACCTGTTACTAGAGAAATCAGATTAAGTCCCAGTTGTAAGAATTATAATGTATTTTTCTGCATCTAAATCAAGATGATTTGCCAGACATAAGCAGATGGATACAACTAAGTTGCACTTTTGAACATGTTTCCCTTAAAACCAATTTTGAACACGTGTCCCCTAAAAACATCCAGGCATTGAAGGTCCATTCCAGAATAGTGAGATAAAGCCAGGTATATTTCCCGTGGAAAGGCATTTTAAAGGATGTGCTCAACACAGAAAAGGCCTTGTACCTCAGCCCACCAAACTGATAGGTCTCATATTCCATCAACAGGTAAAGATCATTTTCTTTTTTCTAAAAGACTTTGAGCCACTATGAGCCCCAGTTTTGGGGTAGAAATGAATTGCAATTGTTATTGTGTGCCTTTAAGTTGTTTCTGTTAGCGTTTGAGTAGCGCAGTCCATGATGAGGTACCATGGCTACGTTTGGCGCCAGGATCACCTTCGCGACTGTAGTGTAGGCAGCAACTTGTGAGTTCGAGAAGTATCTCTCCTCTTCCAGAATAACTGGAAGAGAGACTGTAGGTCTCTATGATGAGGCTTTTATTCTTAGAATTTACAGTATGTACAGAGCTATTTATAAACATCTATACAGTCCACCATCTATCCACAGAAGCAGACACAGAGTCAAATGACTCTAATGGAATCTTCAGCCTAACTATCAAAACCTAACTGCTGTCGTGAACACTTTCTTGGTCGCTCGCCACCTATCTCCTACTGAGGCACTGTTATCTTTGGTAGCGTGTTTCAATAGTTTAACAGAGGCCAAGCAGTACTTCAAAACATGAATGAAGTTTATTTATAAAATAAAGAAACAAATATTGAAATATAATTAAAGCTTTGTCTGTCTTATTCTTAGTTACAGAGGTTCCTTAAAATTAATACTACATCCACTCAGGCACCCTTCTCCAATATTAAAGCCAAAAGCTTCCTTAACCTCCAGGCTTATTCTGAGCCTCTCTTTCTCAGACTCCCTCAAGCCTCTCTAGTCCCTACTGGACTTCTCAGACCCTACTCTGGCCTATAACTACCCTATAAATGTTCCCTCAGGAACCCCAAGAGCACACCCTCCCTCCGAAGATGTCTCTTCCCTCAAAACTCCAACAAAATAAACACATTTCGCTCCTTTTCAAGGCTCTTTTATAGCCCTGCCCAGCCAGCTTCTCATTGGCTGGACTCCTGGACCTCTGTGATTGGCTGTTTCCACAGCCTACTCACTGCAACTGCCAAGACCAACTGTCAATGAAATGTTCGAATTCCCCCATCCAGCATCTGATTGGCTGATGTTCTTGAATGGTCTTTGGCCATCACACATTGTACATTTTCCTTGGGACTCTTTATCCCAACAGTTTCCAACCTATGGTGACCCTAAGGCACTAAGGCAGTCCTATCTTGGGGGGGGGGGGGTTGGCAAAATTCGTTCAGAAGAGATTTGCCTTGGCCTTCTTCTAAAGCTGGGACAGTGTGACTTGCCTATGGTCACCTACTGGGTTTCTGTGGCTGAGTGGGGATTTGAACCATGGTCTCCAAAGTCACAGTCCAATACTCACTCTTTTACACCACACTGGCTCTCTGCAACAACAACAACAGCATCATCAATTTATTCAATAGGGCAATTTCATTGGGACTAACCAATTTTACTTTTACATAGAATTTCTTTCTGCGTGATAACACACAGAGGATCTATTTGCTACATTTGGGCAGAGTGTTTAAAAGAGGGGAACTAATCATGAGACAGACATTACAGAACATAACAACTACAGTGCACCCACACCATACGTGGATGCACTATACCTGGCTTCCAGCTTATGTGGAAGCTGCGCAGCAATAAAAACAATGGCACATGTGTCTGTGGCACATGCGCCACTGTGCTGCTGCATGCATGCACCCCATTATTTTCAATGGGATGCAAACATATGCTGATTTCCCTTTACACAGGGGTATCTGGAATGAATCCCTCACATAAGCATTGTACTGATAGAAATAAAGCTAGGAAACATTTGATACTAGAATGCAGTATTAGCAGAGGGTGTATAAGAACATCACCCAGACTGTTGCTTGCATTGGTCATGGAACTTTATTTGAACTACTGTAAGAAGGTGGCCAGAAGATTAACAGTGAAACTGAGCAGAAAAAATGATTGACCAGACGATATTCTTCATCACCATGTATGGGTGTAAGAGCTGGATGGTGAAGACAGCTGACAGAAAGAAAATACATTTATTTGAGATATGGTGCTGAGGATACCATGGACAGCCAAAAAGACAAACAAATGGGTCCTTGAACAGATTAAGCCTGAACTCTCCTTGGAAGCAAAGATGACGAAACTGAGGTTGTCATACTTTAGCCACATCATGAGAAGGCATGACTCACTAGAAAAGACAATGATACTGAGAAAGGTAGAAGGTAGCAGAAAGAGAGGGAGAAAAGATGCCAGATGGCTATTGATTTTCAATATCTTGAATTTGTAATTAATTTGTTATACTTTATGCCGGTGGTGGGTTGGGGATTGTGGAATTTTATGATTTACTGTATTATGTATCTTATTTTTATTGTAATCTGCCTCAATCTGCAGGGAGAGGTGGGACTATTATTATTATTATTATTATTATTATTATTATTATTGCTAGACTCAATCAGAGAGGTCACTGGCCTGAGTCTCCAGGACCTAAGCAAAGCAGTGGAAGATAGGATGTCTTTGAGATGTCTCATTCACAGGGTTGCCATGAGTCGGGATCGACTCAAGGGCAGCTAACAACAAAGACTATATTGACCTCACAGATCATGACAGTTAATGTTCTGAAGAGGTGTGGAAACCAGGGATTGCTGTTATCACTTCTTGCTCCAATGATAATGCAACAACATTTCTTGCCATCTCTGTGGACTGAGTCACATGCACCCACATTAGGCATGTATGTTAGATTATTGGAGTGGGTGTGTGTTTATGTGTGGGCACACACTTGTGTGCAGCAGGCTATGATCTTAATCTTGTTTTGACAGTACATTTTATGTGGCTTGTTCCTCTCAAGCTGTTTCTTCCTTAAACTACGTATTTTAATGGAGTAATTTGGCAGAAGTTTCAAAATGCAGAGTAATTTAAGGTAAAAAAAAAAAAATTCCATTTGAGATTGTCAGCTGTCTCCATGTTGTGTGTGTGTGTGTGTGTGTGTGTGCTGAGCATCAGTTTTGACAAAAGCAACTATGTGCTCAAATGGCCTTAATTTTCTCCATATTCTCATGCTGGTTAAGCCATCTCTTCAAGTTAAAGTCACATGTTACACAAGGGCAAGCATGAGCAGGGATCAGGGGCCCATCCACACTACAGATTTACATCAGTATTATTCCACTTTATATGCTATGGTTCCATGCTATGAAATTCTGAATCTGGTCACATTGTGAAACACTACAACTCTCTGCCTGAGAATTCTAAACGCAAAAGTGAAGGCTTTCAAGTCCGGCATCCATAGTTTTTGGTGGGTTTTTCAGGCTATGAGGCCATGTTCTAGAAGGGTTTATTCTTAGTGAAATGTCAGGAATAAACTCTTTTGGTGAAAAGTCAAGAACATACACGTGTGGGAGTGTATAGAATGTATAAGGAGACCAAAAGATGCAAATTGTGACCATGGTCACAAGTCTTCAAATGGTCCTATAAGATTATACAGGACTTTCAAGTAGCTTGTTAGTATGATCCAATCCTCCTTTTAAAGGCATTCAAGTTGACAGCTTTCACTGCATCTAGTGGCTGTGAGTTCCACAGCTATGCAAACAAAACAAACAAACAGCTTCATTTATATACCGCTTCATACCCTTAATGAGTGTCTAAGCGGTTTACAATTGTAAGCTATTTGCCCCCCAACAATCTGGGTACTCATTTTAGCGACCTCGGAAGGATGCAAGCCTGAGTCGAGCTTCAGCCCTTTGCTGGTCTTGAACTCGCCACCTTCTGGTTTTGAGTGAGTGGCTGCAGTACAGGCATTTAACCACTGCGCCACCAGTGGTTAAATGCACAACTATGCACTGTGTGAAAAAGACATCCTTTTATATGTCCTGAATCTCTCCCACCCTATTCAGCTTCAGTGAATGACCCACAAGAAAGGGAGAAACCCCTCTTTTTTTTTGCCCATTCCCTATGTGACCAGACTTATATCACTATGTGGAATGATGGTCAATGTCTACAAAAGGACTCCCTCCGCCGCCATCTAACAAGAAACTATCAGGGAAATTTGGGGGAGGCTGAATGCCGAGGCCTTGAAGAGGGAAGACAGCCAGAACACCTGGGAGTTGAATGACTGCAAAGACTTTGTTTCGTGACTCACCCGAGAGTGACAGAAGCACCGGGAGCCTCACAGTCCCTACCAGCTTCAAGCTGGGTTATTGATATTGCAGTGACTCAGAGAAAAGAGTGCTGGCTATTGAGTTGCTAGCAGCCAATTCCCGAAGCACTGGGGAGTGGGGCCCTAGAGGTTTTCCGTCAAACTACCCTGATCCAACCTGTTATATTGTTCTACATGGCCTTAAATATCTGCACTGGAAAGAGTCCCATTGCTTCTAGTTCAGTGATAATTCTGCATCCTACAGAGAAAAGAGAGCAAGCTATGAAACAATGGAAGGAAACAGAAGAAATATGCCATGAGTTGCCATTGTTGTGAAAAGACTAGTAATGACTGGGAAATACAAGGTGCATTTCATTGGCTCCCTGGTCATCCTGGTGATTAACCCGCTCCGGATTTTAGTGTGAAGTGTAAAGGGACTGGCCTAGGTGCTGAACCTGTTTTGTTCAAAGCCTTGGATAGCACCTGTAAAGTGTGGAGTAAAACATAAAACCTTCTAGCTTGGGAGGCACCAGCCACCAAAATTTGCAGGTCATGCATAGCTGAAAAGGGCACTGTGCAGCAGAACAAACCTGACAAAGGCATGGAGCTGACTTCTTCTCCTTAATGTCTAGGTTGCTTCTCCATAATGGTTAGGTTACTTACTTATTTTATTTCTAAAATGTATAAACCATCTACATCTGATCAATGCTCATCTAGGGATTCTGTAGATTCTTAGAGTTATAGTCCAAAAAGTGACTTTTTCCAAACATATTATTCCAAAGCAGTGTCTTTCTCTGATAAGAATCCCTCTCTTTGTAAGCAGGAGTTTGCATATAAATAAGTTAATCAATGCAAGCTAATTTTTAATTAGTGAGATGCTTGAGATGAAATTTGGGTAGGGACTGAAGACAATTACCAATGGACATTCATCCAAAGTGTGAATGGCTGCTTCTGTTTCTTGATTTGTATGAACTCAGAAATTTATCTTCCCTTTTCTTCAGTAGCTTCTTAATTTTTTTTAAAAAAGGTGAATCAATATCTCTGCAAACCAGCTAATTAAGTCATTTTAGCAGCTCATGTGGTCCCCAGAGGGTCCCAGGGCAGAAAATTGGCACTTTTACCCAATATACTTGTCCATCCATGCCCTAAGTGTCTGGTCCAGTGAAGCATCTGTCTCTGAAAAGACAGGTAAAATTGTATTGGTTTCTTCAAATAGCATATATGTTAGGACAAGGTAGCTCGGAATCCTTACATTTTGGACTAAATCTCCCACAACTCTTCCGTCAACATGGCCTTGGTGGCGCAGTGGTTAAATGCCTGTACTGCAGCCACTCACTCAAAACCAGAAGGTGGCGAGTTCAAGACCAGCAAAGGGCTGAAGCTCGACTCAGGCTTGCATCCTTCCGAGGTCGCTAAAATGAATACCCAGATTGTTGGGGGGCAAATAGCTTACAATTGTAAACCGCTTAGACACTCCTTAAGGGTATGAAGCGGTATATAAATGAAGCTGTTTGTTTTTTTGTTTGTTTTGTTGCCTGGGAGATTTAGGGAGTCACGCTTGGATTATGAAGAACAGAAAATAAAGACAACCTCCTGGTCCTTGTGATAGCACCCTTTTAAATTCCAATTCCAAGCTGGACATTTGCTTGCGCATTCTGTTGCACATTATGGCATCTTGGTTCAGCCAGGCAACATGGCTATTCAACACAAAGGTAGCATAGCAGAATTAAATTGTAATTTTATGTGCAGATATTTATGTGATGGTCCTCACTGTCGGATCTTAGCCTCCCCATACATGACTTTCCCCCTACTACTCATTTTTATTCTGGTTTTATTTTAAAAAATCAATGTGGTTTTAAGTTGGTTTTATCTAGTGTTGTCAGGTTTTCAAAACAGCAATAAGGGACAGATGGCATTCATGACATGCAGGGTTGACAATCAGGAAGTATCTATTACCAAGTTTGTGGTTTGCCTAAATAACAAATGAAACTATTGATTTCAGTTCACTTAGCTGTGTTTCTCTGTCAATATTGTCCACATTCATAAATTACATGAATGCACAGATTTCTGTATTTACGGAGGGACCACACCCCCAAATATGGAATATTTTTGGCATCTTTTTCAGTATATATATATATATATAGAGAGAGAGAGAGAGAGAGAGAGAGCACATTGCAACTCTCTAATAGGGGACATCGCTTGTAATAAGGGTTACCTTTCAGACCAAAAAGAGATAAATTCTCCAACCCTCAAGGGATATCTCTTATAATATGGGACACTTGGCAATCCTAGTTTTATTTGACGTCAGGAGAAAAGTGATCGCACATTTCTGAACCCAAGAATGGTGTGAGAGAAATGTAAATAAAAAGAAGGAAGGAAAGATCTGCAAATTGTCCCATGCGTCTAAGCTAAGAAAAGCAGTTAGATTCTGAGCAATTGCTTCTATAAGGAGCAACTCTGAGTTATTGGCAGACAATGCTTTCTCGATGCTCTACCACGAAGCCAGTCCCCCCTCTCTGCCCTTCTGTCTTTGCCTGGCTCTAAGATTGCCAGACAGTGGCAGGGCCCATTAATTTTTAATTTAGCCCTCTCCACACTGTGCTGCCATTGTGTTTTATGGGCACATTATGCCAAAATGAAGGCTTGTAAAACAGAGAATTTTAAGGTTCAAGAGAGAGAGAGAGAGAGAAAGGGAGAGGGAGGGAAGGAGGGAGAGAGGGACAGGGAGAAAGAGAACACTCATTATGCCTAATATGCATGGCAAAGTGGAAATGAACATGTATTTATAGCATAGCTGAGTATTTATTAGTATTAGCATTATTTATTATACCATAATTTCTAGCTTGGCTAAAGGCAGGAAATATAAATTAGGCCTGGAACTCAGAGTCCCCACCAAAAAGTAGCCAAAACAAAACACAGATGCCTTTGAGCTGGAGACCAAGAACAGGTTTGCAGCCGGTTTGCAGTTGCTGCAGGAATCTAAATCCCATCACCATATTAAGGCAGTTTTCTCTCCTCCTCTTTCCCCCCTCCTTTCTTGCCCCAAACCACTTACCATATGCAATTGTGTCCCCATTCTGTCAGTCACACACAATGCAAGTGCCAAGACTGAAAGCTGTCTCTGCTTACCTTTCTCCTTGCTTCTTCCATGGAAAGGTGAGTTCTGCCTCCCTCTCCCCCAGCCTTCCCCCTCTATCTTCTTTTCTCAAAAGACAGGGAGACCTCTAAAATATATGCATATTCTGCTTATAGATTACAAAACCCTGCTGGCTTTTATGTTGTGATGGCAAATGAAAATCACTAGCAGCGTCAGGTGTTTGTGGCCTGCCGTCACTCCTGATCATTGTTTACCTGCTCAAGATACAGAAACACAATGGGAAATAAAAATGTATCCTCAGGATTTCCATTAACAGCAGCAATGCAAGGAGTCTGCTGAAACACCTTTCTTGGCGAAATCTTCATCCCTTCTAAGGCCATGTGAAGAAAATTCTATCACTAAATGGCATGGAAAGTTACTCCAAAAAAGCAAAGCACCCAAAAGATCCTCAACCCAAACTTTGGTATTTATAAGATCCAACTAATAATCAAAAAGTCTCCTGTGCAAAGCTGAAATAGATTCTGCTTTCAAAGTTGAAATAGAACAAGGAGAGAGGGAATTATAGCCTCGAAGGTGGTTGAATGAGACCAGACAGGGATGTGTGCATGTGTGAATGTACCTTCAAGTCATCTGTCAAGTTGCCCATGAATTTTATACAGTTATACAGCAACTTATGTTGACTTCTGGTGACCCCATGGACTTTGTAGAGTTATCTTAGGTAAGGAATATTCGGACGTGGTTTTGCCAGTCACTTCCTTTGAAATATAACCTACAGCATCTGGCATTTGTTGCCAGTCCCCAGTCCAGGTACTTCCCAGGCCTAACCCTTTTTATTTTCTGAGATCAGACAGGATCTAGTGCCTTAAGGGGGAATGGCCAGCTGTGACAATGTAGTCTCAGCCTGGCTGGCCCTTATAAACAACACTGAGGCCTGGTGCATGTGGCTACAATACTGGCAAATCTGTGGCCTGTTCTGGAGTATAATGTTCTTGACTGGCCTGGACATACAGCCAGTGCAGACAAGTCCAGAGTGCAAAGGGACTGGAATGATTTACAGAATAACTTAGCAGCCTAAGGATGGAATTCTTCAATAATTTTCTTCTTCAAAGAAGCAACAAGTAATTTCAGCTTCCCCCCCCCCCCTGCTGTGAGGAAGTCATTTAAAACTGCAATTTTCAAAGACTATTTGCAGCTTGGTTCTTATTCTGCATAAAATTTTCATGCAGTAATTTTGATCGGAAAATAGCATCTATGCAGGAAATGGCATGTTCTGCTAAAAAACCAGAACTTTCTGCAAATGAAATGATGATTTCTTTGTAAAACAACCACATGTGATTTTTGCTTAGGAAAAACAAAAAAACAGACAGTGAATGTCCATGTAAGCACATGCAAGTCTCAGTGCAGCATCCTCTTAGTTTGACATAAATACCTACATGTGAAGAATCACTACTAGAGAATTGCACAACCTTTATGAAGCAGAATAGCAACATTATTCAACACATGTCAACAATTAAATGCCTTTGCATGATGCACAATGCATGATCCACAAGATCAGTGCCAAGTATAGAACACACAACTAGAGTAGAAAGTGCTAGATGCACAATCAGAAAGCACAATTATGTACGACCTTAATCCAAAGAATAGGATGCCAAATGTTCAACTTGCAAAAATAAAGCACAGATGAACATTCTGTCTGTGTAGCTCCAGTTTTGCCACTATCAGCAGAATATGACTGTTGTACACTGGTGACTTTTTGGCCCCACATGTGTAGCATGACTTTTTTCATGTATATGTCCCTAAAAGAATTCTGGCCATAGGATTTGACTGCATATAATTCAACACAGAATAGGTAGTATGCAGTAGTATAAAGGTACAACTGTATCCTATTGTGATAAAAAAAAATATTCACTCATTTCCTGGTTTGTTTCCTTGTTGGCTTCCTTTTTTGTATTCTTACTTGCATCATTTGTAGGCCACCTTTCCAAGAGGTTGCCCAAATGGGATAGTAAGCTGAATATTTGTAATGAAAGCTCACTCACAGATTCAGAAGCTGAAACAAGATGAAAAGGGGGAAAGGGGGAAAGGGAGTAGAAGAGCATTGAACCAAGAGGGAGATCAGCTAATTGGCTTAATAAAAACTGCAACAAATGTAAAGGTCTTAATTCTGTGATGAAAAGCCAGATGGGATTGAGTTCAGTTGGCTTTCCTGAGGAAGTTATATGCCATGCAGTCAGTGGGATCCCTGTTTTTGAAAGGTTCTCATTATGGGATAAACATAATTGCCTAGGCCCATTCCATATATGAGTTAAAAGATAACTGGGCACACTTTCAATGGGGACAGGAAGTCAGTAAGTGAATCCAAAGCTAGACAGCATTCTGCAGCAGCTATAGTGCTGGATCTTGACTCAGTTACAGCCTAACATACATCCCATTCAATTCAGTGGTACAATGGTTAGAGTGTTGGACTAAAACTTAGCAGATCCAGGTTCATGTTTTCACAGACCCATGAAACTCACTGGGGCCTTGTTCCCACTACGGTTTAAACTGGATTGTGATTCCAAATGATTCACTTTAAACCACCATCATTCCCACTTAATTCGAATAGCTGAAGCAATTCAGAAAGTGGGGCCATGGTTTTTGCCCACTGAACCTGCATCAAAAAGATGCTGGTAAAATGGGATGCTTTGGGGGCTGAATCTATTTAGTTAGAAATAAATCGATTCAGCCCAAGTGGGAACCAAGTGGATTCGAATCCACCCCGGCACAAGTGGGAACGAAGGAGACGGATTCAATTCTGCTCCATGTGATGGGGGGAGGGCAGCTGCAATGGCCACAGCCTATTGGCCTCTAAAAGTGTCCCTTTCCTCTCCGTACCTGCTGGGCAATCTTTCTCCTCGGCCTCCTTCCTGTGCGACCTCCTTCCCAGTGTCCCTGGCTTCTGTGCGACTCTCCTTCTTTGCGACTTCCTCTGCTGCGATGGAATCTGGGGCAAACATAGTGGGAACCATACCAGGACCCAAACTAAATGAAGAATTCAGATCCAGAATTGGAATACAATGTAAGTGGGAATTACACCTGGGCGACTTTGGGTGGGTAGTAATTGCAGAGAGGACGAGGGCATTTGTCCCCAGTAAGAATTCTTCCATCCCAGTGAAATTTTCCTTCAGTCCCCAAATTTCTATCATTTCAAAGAGTGCTACATTAAAAATTATTCACACCTAAGAATTCTTTCATTGGCTGTTTTCACACTGGCTGGTAACTTTGGCTGACCCTTTTCTTTGTATGTGTGTTTATGTGCCTGTGTGCCTTTACATGTAGACTTATGGTGACCCCATGAATTCCATAGGGTTTTCTTAGAAAAGGAATCTTCAAAGGTGGTTTTGCCAGTTCCTTCCTTTGAAATAGAACTTACAGCATGTGGTATTTGTTAGTGGTCTCCCATCCAAGTGTTAACCAGAGCTAACCCTGATTGGCTTCCAAGATCAGATGGGTTCTGATACCTCTGGGGTATTTAGGCTTTTCTTTTAGAGCCCTATATTCTATTTTTGAACACTCAACAGAAGCATTAAGTTACTGCAATGCTAGAAATTTGGAGAAAGAAGGAAAATCTATGTAGGGGAATGTTATTTAGCTGAAACTGAGAGGAGGTTGGCTACAAGGATCCTACAAAATCACCTCCCACCTGTATACACTATGCACTATGGCTAACACCTTCCTAATTTTGCTTTCCCGTAGCTACACCTTTTGTGAAAGTCACTTTCTCTCTCAGAATGCTAACATTACTGGAAGAAATGGAGAACATAAATTTCATGAGTATGGGTATGCTTATTTAGTCTGGATTCCATCCCACAGTTTCCACCTCATCTTCTTCTTGGAAAGCATCCCAGTGATCAAATCTAGAGGTTATCAGCATGAACTAGTTACTAATATTGTATTTTTAATGCATTCTTATTGTTGTAACATGCCCGGATTCCTAGTGATTGGATGGGCTATAAATAAATCTGTTGTTGTTGTTGTTGATATGGTAGAAATATCCATCATATAGGTTTGAGCGTTGGAGGGAGCACAGGGGCTTCAAACATAGTGTAAGTGTCCTCCACAACCCTTAGAGAGCATTTGGGGGCATTGTAGAAGAAAAATATTGAGCCCCGTAGGCCCTAAGAGTTGTTCTTTGTACAGCTAATCTACCCTTGGACTAGTGGATGATATGACAGGAGACTGAAGAGGGGTCACATTTGCCAGCCATCTTTTATGCACCATTATCCATTATTTGTTGCTGCATCATCCATTCATTCATTTATGGTGTTTTGCAGAGTAAGTTAATGGAGAAAATAAAAGGTTGACTTCCGGTTATACTTCTTGATTTTAAAAAGCCTCTCCTGGTTTGAAAGCACCGAGAAATTGTCCCACTCCTATCATTGGAGCCATTGGGGGCTGCAAGAGCAGTCTTGAGGCTATATACTTCCCATGGCCCACAATTTGCACACTCCTGTGTTACAATAATATAAACAAACTGCCTTCAGGGTAGCTATTTGTATGAAAAGTATGAAAACCACTCCAAATCTCTCTACTCAAACATTGCATAAGAAATATTAATAGGGCCAGACTGACTTGGGAGAGATTGTGAGCCTCCCCAGACCTTGAAGAAAGGAAAGGATGCTTGGTGGATAGCTCACCTGGGCAGCATAAGCCACAGAGCATGGCAGTCAATGCTCCTGTTCAATATTGGTAAAGACACTTCAGAGAGGAGAAAGAAACTCTGCAGACTGGAAATAATGGAAGTGGAGCATTTTCCTCTCTCTCTCCTGGTCGGACACATTTTTAAATCTTTGATACTGTCTCTCTTAAACATACAAGCCAAGCTGATCCAAAGCTGCTTTGCTTTCAGCACAGTTTCTCTGCACACATACACATGTACAAAAAAGCAGGCTGTTGTGTCTGGAATGCAATTTTTCCTTTGTGTTTTCTGAACTTTGCCTGGGGCTTGATATTAATCCTCAGTTGTTTGCCTCTTTGACTCCAAGTTTTCAGATGTGAACCTACTCTTAGTCCCTGGACCCTGGATCTTAGACATTTTTCCGTTTTAAAGTGAAAATCTCCAGTAGATCTGGGACAATGATGTTCTATCCAGTAGTGTTGCTATGGTAGTGGTGGTGGGGAAGAGAGGAAGATATTGCCCCTTCCAAATAAGAATTTTCTCTCTCCCTCTGAAATGTTCCTTTAATCCTCACATTTCTAGCATTGCAGTAATTTAAAATTTCAGTTGAGCAGTTAGAGGAAACCCCAAGGAAAGAGCCAGGCAGAATGACCAAGGGAATGCAAACACAGCAAATGGGAGAGTTATAGGTATGAATGATTTTGAATGCCTCACTTTCGGCAAATGCTGGAAGTAAGGGATCGGAAGGAAAATTTCATTTGCGGGTGGAGAGGGGAGAGAACTCTTATCTGGAGGACAATACCTTAATTTTGCCCCCATCCCCATAGCTACACCCCTGGTAGATGACAACATAAAAACAACAGAGAGAAGTGATCAAAGTCATGTTGGCTTTCTCTGTAAGGCCATGAGCATTCCGACTTCTGAAGTTTTTTTTTAAATGGGGGGGGGGGGGCAACCATAACAACTTTTGGAATACGCTCGCTTGAGGATGTTATACTACAGGATTTACAGACTTTAACTAATTCAGCAATTTCACCTTCTCTAGTCGTGACTCTAATGTTTTACTTGGGAAGGAATCCTTAAATTCAAGGTCAAGATTAAGTGTAATTCACTGTTGGCTATTGCATTTAGGGTTCATCAGTGATGGAGTGAGACAAGTGAAAACTGGAGCCAAACACCAGTCTTTCCTTCTTTCAAAATTGCTATGTCTCACCCCTAAAGAGGACTGGGATACAATGTCTGGCAGGTAAAATCAAAGAGGTGACTACTGTGATGGCTTATGGACTGCTTGTAAAAGTAAGATGGAGAAAGAACTGGTGGAACTGGCCACTAGGTAGTGAGGTTGAGTAGAAACAGAGTGAAGTTGGCTAGATCCATGCCTAAGGGCCCACAGAGATAAGTCCTTTGTAATTTAGCCGTTCTTATGTCCCACAGTGTCCTTGGGCAATGCAACACTACAGGCATTGTGAAAAATTAATATGGAAGCTAAAATCCAGCAACATGGTACTAATGGTAGCAGTGCCAATACCATCTGGAAATGACCCTGGGCATTATATCGATTAGATTAGATTAATGAGTATATGTGTGCCTCTGTGTGGTAAGAAATGAGAGGGAGTGGACATAGTAGTCCCAATTGCTTTATAAGATCAGTCTTGCTTTTCCACAGGGAGCTGGAATAAGGCTGATGAGATTTGGCCCTCTTGTGTTTTTAACTCAGTGGATACACATTTCTTTTAGAGAGGAAATGTGTGGCAAGTGCAAGCACTTGTGTTTGCAGCAAAACATGTCATTACTCCCAGCCATGTATATTTTATCGAGGTCATTCGCAATATCAGACGATTCCTCCTCCTGCTCTCTCTCGCACTCTTGGCGTAATAGAATTTTATGAAACTGACATCTTGCAACTCCTTGGCTTCAGGAAGGGGGAAAAAAGAGGTGTGGGGAGGGAATGAAGAACAAATTAGGTGAGGAAAAGAAGCCAAGAGCCAAATGTTTGTTTAGATTTTATTACGCATTGGGCAGATTGCTTGATAGGAACTCAGCTGAACATAGTTCTTTCTTGTACTATACTTATCTTTGCTGAAGCCCTCTCCCACATTGTAATGTGAAATAAAGGTTGTGTCACTTTGAGATGCAGAGGAAAGGATTTAGCAAATAAATCAGGGCTTAGTAGAGCTTGGAAAAGTTACTTTTGGGCTACAGCATGTTGGATGGGGAATTCTGGGAGGCATAGTCCAAAAAAGCCACATTTGCGAGCTCTGGTTTAGCTCTGTAAGGCCTCGTCTAACTTGCATGCATTCAGGCAGACTTCACCAGCAGTCTTATTATTCTAAGGTTTATAAATAAGGCTCATCATCATCATCATCATCATCATCATCATCATCATCTAAGCACAAAGATCGGAATTGTGTGGCCCATGGACCACAAATGGTCCCTGAGAGATCACAGTTAGCCACACTTTGACTTGATGCCTAAATGTTGGCATTCGACAATTGGCGTCCCATGGCTGAAAAAGCCCTCTCCCACATTGTAATGTCCTCATTAGTGAGACAGAGGATACCTCAACCCTTGAGCAGAAGAGATACTCTTTCAAGCATCCAAGTCTGAAGCCTTTTAGGCCTTTAAAGGTCATCACATGCAACTTGAGTTTAGCCCCAAAGTGCTTTGGGAACCAATACAATTCTTTTCAGACTGGCATTATATAGTGATTATGATGGTGTCTGCACGGGTCAGGATATGTTGGAAACAGCCTGACCCCAGAGCTGCTCTGAACTCCCCCTGTTACCTAGAGCCTTCCTTTGTGATAACAGCCATCTGTTCACATGTGCATCCTGCTGTGCTGCCTGGCATGGGCACCTTGGTGGGTCATTCACTCCAAGGTCAGGACAAAGTGCCCAGCATTGAACAAGTGGCGAGGCACCTCATTCTGATCTCTGAGTAAGTGACGTCATATAGAGGTGGCTGCACCAGGTAGCACAGTTAAGACAGGCATGCCCTGGCAGCAGACTGGTAAGTGAAGAGTGGAAGGTGGAGTGGTGGAGAAAGCAGAGATATATCTAGTGGCGCCTTATACTCTACCATTGCAATCTAGGATCTCTGCAAAAGACTTTATGATTTAATAGTTAGGCCTACGTTGCAAACGAGCTTCCCTATACCTGTGGTTGTGGTTATTGTTGTTGTGATCTGTGATCAGTTACAAAACTCCAGTTGAGGTTTGGAGAACTCAACGTGCCATATAATATTTGTAGCAGCTGCTTCTCCATCATTTATCCATTTATTGTAAGTAGACATTTCAGCTAGGAATCACATAGCTTGTCTGAAGCAAATTAAAACACAGGAAATTAAAATGAAATTAAAATGAAAATGCAAGAGTGGATGGAAAACCTTGATACCAATTTGGGCTATGAACCAGTTGGCATCTGCATTCTGTCAAATCCAGCATTTGAGTTGGTTCTTGGATTCAAATTGAAAACAGGAGACAAGCTTGGTGGATTAGAGGCCTGGAGGGAACAATTTCTTCTTTGAGGTTATATCACCAGGGTTGGCTATAGGAGCTTTGAGTAGAGCAGTCACAATGTGTAAGTAGGCTCTCATGATCTAGGGGCCAATTTTTCACATTTGAATCCATCACAGGCTGCAGCCAGCCTGGAAGTGCTAAATAATTACAAATATTTGGAAATGGTTCGAAACAAACGTTTACTCAGTTCTGATGCTTCATGATGGAGTGGAGGTGACCATGGACTCTCAAAATCTATGCCAGTTGAACACAGGTTGCATCAAGCTGACTCCATGTCCAAGATGTATTTACAGACTTTTGATTCTGTAACTAGAGAGTTTATCACACAGGAGGCTAAATCCCTAAATCCCATGCAGAAATGGGATTAAAATCCCAGAAAAATCCTGCAAAAGCAGGATCGTTTTCAGGCAGTGAGCATTAACATGAAAATAACCCGCACAGAAAATGGACAAAATCAGCCACTTTTTACTTTCGGGAGGATCCCAGAAGTAAAAAGCAGCTGATTTTGTCCACTTTCTGTATGGGTTAAAGCTGGATTAATGCTCAGTGCCCTTGAAAATGATCCTGCAGGATTTGTTCACTTCTGTGTGCTCATGCATGACATTGTGTGAAAACAATGCTTCTTTTGTAGGATTTTCCCATTTTAAATCCTGTTTTTGCATGGGATAAACCCTGTGAGATAAACTCTTAGGAGACACACAGGTGCCTGTACTTTTTAGGATGTTGCACTGTAGGAATTTATCTGGCATAACCTTTTTCTTTGGTTTTGCAATGGTAGCCAGAATGCTGGCAGTTTCAAAAGGCACCTTAGCCCATGCTCTGCTCTTGAGAGGTGGAATGGATGTTTGAAAATATTTGAAATATGCTAACAAAAAATAAAAACAAAAACTGGCATGTCTCTCGTGTGTCATAGGAAATGTGAACACAAAGATAATGGGAAATAGTAGTAATCTGAATCAGTGGAAAAACAATCCGCTGCAAGGAATTCATGATTTTTAAAAAATGTATTAGATACTGTATGTCTCTTGGAATCAGCTGCTGGAGAACACAAATGGACAGTATTTTCCTCATGTCCTGATTATGCTTGGCACAGGCAACTAGTTGGCCAGTGTGTAAACACAATACTGGATTAGGCCTTTGATATGACCCAACAAGGTTCATTTTATGCTCTTTAGTGATGCACCTAACTTGGTTAAAAACCTCTAAGGGTGCATCTTGTTGTTTGTTGTTGGATACCATAGGATGGTGCTATAACATTTAAAGTGATGTCAAAGTGCATTATTTATACAGTGCACATGCACCCCAATTCATACCCGATATTGTCTATTTGAGGGACTCCTGTTAACATGATTTTGTTGAAGTATTTCTGGTTTAGCCTTTCCAGTTTTGCATGGCAGCTACTGTGAGACTCGTTGAACCGAACAAAGTAACACAGATTTTGCAAGAAAAGTTCTGAATTCTTCAAAGGGCTGAAAAACCGACACCTGTGCATCATCCAGAAGCAAGAGACTTGTCTAAGTGCTGCAACACCAGGACTTGCTGTAGTAAATACATAAAACTGCAAAGGGAGCTATATTTCTCTAAATGCGCAATGGACTTGTGCCAAGGAATTACAGCTCCACAGCAGGTATCCAAACAATATGTTTTCCCAAGCCTCCCTTTCACACTTCAGGTGTTTATTACATGTAACACTTCCACAGTCAGTAGCGATTGCTCCCTAAAAACACGGGAAAGTTTCAAGCTGCTTTATTCTTCGTCTGTGCCTCTTGCATGACATCTATTTTGTTCCTGAACTCATGTGATGATTTATTCATTAATTCCTTTATTAAAACTTCTTTTAAACCACTTCTCATCCTTATGGATGCCGAGGCAATGTACACATTCATCGGGAAACCATAAATGTTAATTTAACATTAAAAACCTCAGAACAAATCCAAACAAAGGGAAGGAGCAGAAAAACATCACAATCCTAGTGAGCCAGATGAAATGCCTGCACAAATAAAAAAAGGTTTTTAACTTGTGCTGAAATCATGATTGGTTCACCTTAGAGTTTCCATAAGTCAGAAAAACTTGAAGACACACAACAACAATACTTCTGGTATTCTGAGAGGAGTCTCCCATATGATTTTAAAAGCATGGGAGGTAGGGATAGTACACTGACAAGGAGAATCCAGGACTGTTTAGAGTCTCCTAGTCTGGGAGTTATTCTGTGCAATGTCACTTATTCTAGGAATTATTCAACAGCTCAGAATAGCAGAAATATTATTTACTGTTCAGGAAATGTTGCTTCTTGTGCAGAAAATGCTGTTTTCTGCACAAAAACCACATGCCAATTTTGTTCCCAAGTCTCCCGTTTTCTACACAAGAAAGAAACAACATGCTGTTTTCTGTTAAGAAGAAAACAAAACCCATCTGTAAGTTTTGCACACAATAAATCCAGGACTGGGAATACTCTGCACACTGTCCCATTTTCAAAGAACATTCAGCAAGGGGAAAAAAACTGCTGAAATTACTCCTTGCTTCCTCGAAGAATGAAATTCACAAAGAATTACATCCCTAATGGGAACTTAAGGGAAAGTAATTTTCAAAACCTTTGAGCCCTCTTTGTTTTTCATTTCATAAAGAGGTGTCTGTGACTCAGGGTCAACTTTGCAGTGTTTCTGACCCATCCCTGGAACCAGGCACACTGTCTGGCTCTCTTTCCAGACACAGCTTATCTGGGTCAGGACAGGAAACATGTCTGCTGCCAGGGACAAGACATAACTGTTTCCCTAGAAATGCATGATGTTGGCAAGTATGTTAATGTATGTTAATAGGTAAATAAAGGAACAGTTTAATTCAGAGCTTGAAAGAAGCCCTGTTTGCATGGGACAAATAAAATGGCTTCTCCCTACATCTGCTCAGCAGGGACTCCAGATGAAACAGTGCCCTAGTATGATGCAAACAGTGCTGATGATGTCTGGTCCATTCAACAACAAAGCCAGGGTATATCCCTTTTAAAACAGCGTGGGGAAAAAAAAAAAACCCTCCTTACTAGATCCAGATCTCCCTGAAAGATCCAGAGCCCTCCATTCTGAAATTGGGGGGCTGTTTGTATGTGTATCCTGCTGTGACTTTTGGTGTGGCTGCCACCATGGTATGTTACCCTTTAAAAGTAGGAACCCATAGAGTTTTGAATAAATGGTTTTGAAGGAATGGTTTTGAATGTTGCTTATCATGCAATCTGACTTTCACCAACATAGTTAATAGGATCAGCACCATTTGGTGAAGGCTCAAGGGTAGGATGTGAAGGTGGAGAGGAGTTGCTGTGTTTCCAGACCTATGTCTGGCTCCCTGGTTCTGATCTCCGAGCAAGCGATGTGCGGCAGCACTAGCCATGCCAGGCAGCACATCAGGTTGCATGTATGAACAGTCACCCAGTGTTAGAACAGAGGGCCCGAGTTAACAGTGGGAGGTCAGTCCAGCTTCTGAGCCAGGATACTCCAGGCTTGCTCTCAGAGTATCCTGGCATGCAGGCATCACTACAGTCATTTTTTGAGGACTACAACACTCAGATCCCCCATGCAGGATGCATAATGGTGATAGCGGCTGGGATATCCTGGGAGCCACACTCCCCATAAAAGCAACCTGGACCACCTTCGATTAATAGTGCATTCTCAATTTTGACTTTAAACACAGGAGATTTCTAATGAGAGGTGGCAACGCAGGCAATCTCTTGCTGCTTTCGTGAATCCACAACTTGCTTTCCACCCGGATGAGCAAGGCATGGCCCCTCCGTGTAATGTCCAATACCATCTGCTGTCGTTCCCCTCTTTATCCCCCTCCCTTCCATCTATATGCCTGGCCCCACATAGCAAGGACCAATTACCCAGCTAACAAACTGGAGACAAGTCTTGCGCCTTCTGCTACCCTATCAGCTCGAGCAAAAGGTGCCGTGGTTACCATGGCAATGCCCGCACAAAAAGAGAGGGGGGAAGGAGTTGTGATTAAATGATTGAGGGTCAGCCTTGTATTGGGTGCCCCCCTCCCCAATTGGTCCCTCCTCCCTCCTCTGCTGCTCAGCCCCTTCATATAGATTTTGCTTGCTGCATCATCAAATCCCGCTCTAGATAGGAAAGGGAAGCATTGTTCTCGTATAAGACGTCTTTGGCTTTGATTCATGGGGAAGCCAACTGACCAATTACTGCTTATTTTCTACAATTTGTGGGAGGTTAATGGGAACAATTACACAGCCCAATCCATTGCACAATTACAGCAAATTCAGCCCCAGATATGTTCAATAGCATTCAGTCCCAATTAAGGGTACATACAATTGCAGCCTTTGAAAATATGTAGCCACGCACATATGGATCCTATGCACATTTATATGGAAGCAAGCCCTACTGAGTGCAAGGGACTCTACACACACACACACACACAAATTCTGCACAGAAATATTTTTCCTTGTGAAAAAAAATCCTTTTAATAAATAATAATAAATAATTGGGGGGGGGATACAAAAACTACCATATGCCACATTTGCAATTAATACGTCCCAAAATGTGAAAATTCTTCTCAGTCCAGGATTTTATCAGGGTTTGTCTTAGGCTCCGAAACATAAATCAGAAACAACTTGAAGGCATGCAACAACAACTTCAGTTGCGGGCATGTGAATTTTCTTTGCTTTTAGTGTTCATCATCTGCTGCCATGTATCCTTCAGATATCACCAATAAACTATACATGATCTTGTAGCATACGTTTGAGTCTAACAACACTCAGATCTGGTTTGCCTGGGGCCTCAGTGGATCAGTCTTCCCCCCCCCCCCCCGCCATCAAGATGTTATATTGTGCTTTGTGTTATGTACCCAACATCTAGGTTCACACAATTAAATATGGGGACTGTTTTTGGGAGAGGAATGTCTTGCACTGTACATGGCATCATGCCATTGCTCCTCATAGTTTCTCATGACAAGGCAGACTTACGTTATTAACCACTAGGAATATAAATCTTCATAAATGTAATTCTGCAGACAAGAACGCATACTTTTACCATTTTAATCTTCAAGTAAGTAAAACAACAACAACAACAACGACAACAGTGCAGCTTTTGAAGTCTATTTGCAGTCCAGGAATTATTCTGTGCAAAAAATTATTCTGTGCAAAAAATTATTCTGTGCAAAAAATACTTTTGTGCAGAAAACCATATTCTGTTCAGAAATCTCTCTCTCTCTCTATGTTTGTGTAGAAAATACATTTTTTTCTGAAAGAAGCCTTATTTCTGAACAGAAGTGTCGTCCTTGCAGAAAATACTGCTTTCTGTGCAAGAAATATGCGTTATTCTTGATGTTGTTGTTCTGTCCTGTTAGTTCTTTTGAAAAAATACATTTTATGCATCAGGAAAAATTTATGCATTTTTTACTCAGAATAATTCCCAAGCTTGAGTATTCTCAGTGAAAATTTGTCTTGTCAGAGATTCTTCTCAGTCCAAAGCTGTTTGTCTACTATTTCTCAACAATCTTTGAATATTCTTTCCATTTTAATTACTCACCCAATTCCCAATATAAAATATTTTAATTTACAATATGATTGGATACGTTTGGACTAGTCTTTTAGCCTAATCGACCATACAAATGTGTTACGAAGACAAAAAGGAATTAAAGGGAAGTATATTTTCATTCCTTGCAGGAAAGGTGAGAGCCAAACGTGAGAAAATAAATGGTGAGAATGGCATCATGATGGATGCAAAAGAGAAGGAGGTACGGAAAGAAGGTAATTGTCCTAGCACCATAACTTCACTCTCATGTCTGACCTGTAGGGTGTCTTCCATTAACTTGCACTCTCTCATTCCTTAATAATAAGCAAGTATAGAGTCGAATGGACTTTTTTTTCTGAAGCAGTTCATCTTAAAATGGAATAAAAGTGATGGAAATTGGTGATAATGGTGAAGGATTTCTTTGTGAGGATGGATTTCTTCCACTAAGACTCTTTTTATTCTGGATCAGCTATTAAGCTAACATTGTTATGCTGCTCCCTATGACAGCTGCAGCCACCTTTCATTTGCATTGTGTCAGTAGCTTCCTCACTCCTCTGGCACACAGCTGAGTGGCTCTGGAGAAAAGATAGGCTCACATGGAATGGCTTCTTAAAATTCAAGGGGATGTGGGCCAGCGAACAGAGCATCGGAATGGCACTGAAAAATAAACTTAAGACTTTTCTTCTTGACTGATATGTGGTTTGCCCAAAATGGTAACTATGCCTTGCCCTGTCTTGATTTTCTTTAACACTCATGCACCAGAAAGGGATGCTTTAGCTCTGCAAGATCCATCTCCCTCACCTAGAATCCACACATAACCAGAACAATGTTTTTAATTTATTTCAGGAAGCCACTATGGGTCCCACTCTGGGAGAAGCATTCTTGTTGAATGTTGAACATTATCACCTGTCCTGTACAACTTTTCTTTCTTTACATAAAACAAAAATAGCCAGGAGATAGATCTATCTATCTATCTATCTATCTATCTATCCATCCCAATAAATATGTAATCCAACCCCCTGCCATGCAGGAACTCTCAATCAAAGCAATTTGGGAGAAGTTCACCATGTCCTTCTTCTGACATTGAATGACTGTGATTTTCCCAAGGTTATCTAGTGAGTTTTCATGAGTGACTAGGGATTTGAATCCTAGTCTTTCAGAATCCTAGTCCAACATAGCCAATGTAATATATTGAGACAAACAACAACAACAACAACAACAAAAACAACCATAAAATTATATAAAAACAATTAAATCACATCTGACCTCTTCTTAGTGACTTATGCACTAACAGTCTTGTTATTGAGGTTGAGGTCCCTCAACTCAACTCATGTGTTGAAGCCCTCAACCATGGTCATTTACTCACTAGTAAACTCGGTTTATTTTCCATGTAAAGTTTTTTTAAAAGAAAAACAAAACAGCTCAGTATTCAGACATGCATTCTACAAGACTTGCCAGGGAAAATAATGCAACCCACCGTGTGCTTCTTCTGTTGTCATGTACCTGGTTTGACTCTTAATATGTGTGTCATCTCTCAGCAACAGTAGCCTAAGATATGTTCCTTTAAATTGCCCAGAACTCTGTGCCAGCAGCTATGATAAAGAAATAACAATTTATTTTCCTGAATACCACTATGGGACCATAAGGCTCATGTGCTATAAATGGGCAAGGCACGTATCAAAAGAGCCAAGGGAATCATTACCACCACCACCAACTCCTCCTCACATACACATAGATGCACACACATATTTTCCCCCCTTTTCAATCAGCATGTGTTGGTTTACAGCATGAAAGCACATATAGGTAGCTCATTCTCCTGCAATAATACTAAGATGCACATACAGAACATATGCTGCATCTACACTGCAGACTTAATGCTATTTGATACCACTTTAACTGCCATGGCTCATGGAGCTTCAAAAGCTTACAACAAGTATATTGTGCATTTCACCAATAAAGGCATCACTGTTTGGTAGATTTTTGTTTGAATTTACTAAATGGCCAACACAGCTGCCCCTGCATGTGTTCTGCAATGGCTCAATGTTATGGAGTTCTGGGATTTGTAGTTTTACGAGATATTTAGCCTTTTCTATCAGAGAGCTCTGGTGCCACAACAAATCCCAGGATTCCATAGGATGAAACCATGACAGTTAAAGCATCATCAAACTATATTCATTCTGAAGTGTGGCAGCAGCCTTCTTCTTATATTTTTGTGAAACAGTCCTTTGCAGAGGCCTACTGGCAAGCGTCTATACCTGTAAATGCTCTCCTACATACCACGCCTTACACTCTGGCTGTTTCTCTGCTTCCGACTCTCTCTTTGGATTCCTTTCTTATTGGCCTCTATGGACCTTATCAGATGTCGGAAATTGGAAGTATAATCTGATGGCAATCCAAACGCAATCATGGGGTTTCACATTATTGCGAATTAAAGTATCTCATGCAATTTCGGGCAAAAGGGAAGTCATTCCAAACGCAATCATGGGTTTTATGTTATTGCAAATTAAAGCATCTCATGCAATTTTGGGCAATGAGGGGTCATTTTTGGATAATGGGATGTCATTCTGAATGTATTCCGAACGCAATTGGAATTCACGTGAATTTGCTAAACTAGCGAATTCACATGAATTCGAATTGGCTCCAATTGGCTCCATTCACAATAAAGAGAAATTCCTCCCGTCTGATACACTCCCTTATCTCTTTGTTCAGCCTTCTCTCTTCATTTCAGTTGCATTTCCAGCTCTCTTTCTGCAACTTCCACTCAGACTTTGATTTCAGCCTTCTTTCAGCAGTCACATACACCACAAAAAGTCCTTCCCTAGGCCTGGCTTGTTTATGTACACAATGTTGCATTCATTTTCTATTCTCTGCAAACTCTTTGAATTTTGCAAAAGATTAAACTTAGCTACTGAACATTAACCTCAAATAAACCAATGCAAAATATCATAAAGCACTACTACACCCATCTGTGGTTTTAGGTTTTAGGTATATATGCCTTCAAGTCACCTGTGGATTGATGGCTTAGGCAAGGAATACTCAGAGGTGGTTTGGCCAGTTCCTTCCTATGAAATAGAGGCCACAGCACTTGGTATCTATTGGCAGTCTCCCATCCAAGGGCTGACTCTGGTTATCTTCCAAGTACATATCAACAAAACAACATAGAGCAGTGTTCCTTCACATAATCATCAAATGATAGATAGGCACATGTGATGCAAACCTCTCGTAGCTTTATTTGATATGAGTTTTATATTAAGTCAGCTACAGAATCTCGTGCAATTTATCCATCCTCATAACAGAAATTCTCATCTTTCCCACTCAGTAGCCCTGAAATCATTGAGTGTTAGGCTAGTCATGAGAGCACATCTTTGGGGGAACAGCAGCAGGTAAGTTACTGATTTGCATACAAGAGGCAGACACCTTTATACTCTGGAGATAATGTGCATTGTAAAACAGATACAATAACAATGACTGGAGCCATGAAAACAATTTTACAGCAGATTAAACACACTTAGAGGAATAGAAAATAGCAAGGAAGTCATGCAATGGCTAAATTGGGTTTTAGCTAGCAACAGACAAAGAGAATGGGACAAAAAAAGCACTATGCTGGAGGTGCCCTCCATTGCTCAAGTTCTCCCTGGTTGTTAAATATCTCATTCTACATTACAGTTCACAGACTCAGACAATTTCAGTGGTGTGAAAACTCTAGGAGAGACATAATTACTTACACACAGGCACACTATTTGTACCCAAGAGATTTGGCCTGGAAATCTCTTAGGGACATATGCATGAACGAGTGTCCCTTTTGTATGCAGATGTCCTGCAGGGATTAGTATTCTTTTCCACAGTGCTGAAAGCCCTCTTTCCAATTTACTAAAAAGCACCTGAAGCCAGCCTACATGGCCATTCTGTGCTTCACAGTGAGCAGATAAAACTGGAGAAATGTTCGGCTGTGTCCCCATAGCCAGGCAACCAAGGATGGCATCAGTGTTGAGTTCCATCAGGGTCCTACAGGGATCTGAGTGCTTCCATAATCATTACTGCATCCAGTGATGGAATTCAACCCAAAACTAAGAACTTTATCACACACATTTTTTTGCCAGTTATGGACACTAGGGGTGTGCGCATCTGAGAAAAAATGGATTTTTTTGCACATGGAAATGTCCTCAAAACAGCCCCATTCCAGCACCTGACGCCAGGCCATTCCCTTCCAGTACTGAGACACGCCATTTTGCTCTGCCGGAACTTTTCCATCAGAGCCAAAGGACACAACTCAGTACTAAATGGAAATGGCCTGGTGCTGGATGCCAGAATGGTTCCATTTTGAGAATATTTCCATACATGATGAAATCCATTTTCCCTTGGTCACGTGTGGCTCCGAGCGTCCCCTTCCCGTACCCAGAACATTTTAAAAAATGTGTGCAATTAAGTTCTAGAAAGGCATTCAATTGATTACACAGAATGTGAGAAGTATAAATCAAGTGAATCTAGAAACAAGAAATGGAACATATAGGCACTGCAATACTTGGGGTGAGTGATCTCAAATAGACAGGAACGGGACATTTTCAATCAGATAAATACAAAGCTTTACCCAGGAAATGGAAACGTAATGAGGGTAACATTAATAGTGAAGAGAAATATAGCAAGAACAGTCAGTCTGAAGTCTCACCAATAAGATCCCAGGAGAAGGCTATCAATATAACTGTGATCCAAGTTTGGGATCTGACCATAGACACAGATGATAAAAGCAAAAGATTCTTCATGGTCATCCAGGAAGAAATTGATTATACATCAGAACAAGACATGGCCAAGAGGGGATTTGAAATCTGATCTCTCAGTGCCCTAGTACAACACTCAAACCACTACATCAAACTGGCTCTGTGTAAATATGTAGGAATGTGAAAAAATCTGTTTTATTGCATTGCCTTAATTCCACTTGAATTTTCTTCTCATCCTCATTTTGCATGATCTTGTAAGACTTGGTGTTTCCCCCCCATATAGAAATCTTTACCCTTGAAACACTTTCCTTAACGTGCACACTTAATTCATTTTTCTCAGTATATCCATCTTGTATACATTTTCTCCATACACTAATGTGTGCTTGTGAGCTTTTCAAAGCCATACTTTGTTTTAGTCATACATATTTATTTCCATATCATTTGAGAAGGGAAGGAAGAGGGGAAAAAAAACCCCAAACATTCACAGTTAGTTTCCTTCCAATGATGAGAAATGTAAAGATGCATGACAGCTTTTGTTAATCATCTTGCAGACCTCAAATTGGATGCATTCATTTAAAAATCCAGTCAATGCAGATTTCTTTTCTGTTCCTATTTATGTGTGAAGGGGGGGCAGGCGTTGAGAATTTTCTTTGGTTCATTGTGTGATTAAAAAAAATATCTCCCAACATTTTCAGGTTCCTTCAAAAATTCAATGGGACAAAAGAGATTTTAAAAATGCGGGCTAGAATTCAATATTGCAGTTATGAACCTAGAGTTGCAGATCCATAACTGATTTGTATTCACAAAGATTATCTATTTATGATTGTTGCACTACTGGAAGGACTGTAAAAGTCCCCCAGTCCTGTATTAGCAGGCATCAGACACTTCAAGCAACAGAGATCTGGCATTCTCTCTGAAATCGAATATTATCCATCAAACATGGATAATGCGAAGACAACATATGCATTAATACATACTATGTAAAAGTGGTAACAATAGAAGCAGATTTTATGTTGGCTCCCTATACATCTGGATAGTCTTTCCATTCCTAATTCTTGTTCTGGTTCCCTCTCCGACCCCCAGTTTAACATCTTATTTAAAAGTGTCAGCAAACATGTTCAAAAATCCTATAGAAATATGAGAACCTTCTTCTGGACAGGTTAGCTTCTAGGCCTAGCCTAGACAGTGTAAGGGTCCACCTGTGTAAGTCACCTTCTGGCTGCTGGAGTCCTCCTGCCAAAGTCTTTGCAGGACCAGGCCTGAGCTGCCAAAGTCTTGGAAGGATCAGGGCTAAGCCAACAGACACAGCAGGCTCTACTCATGCAGGACAGCTAGAGCAGCTGGAGCAGGTATTTAAGGGCTGCAGTTGCCTCTCAACCCTTGCCACAACAACATAGTCTTTTGTGTTGCCTGTAGCTGCTTTGGTTGCATTTTGTCTTGCTAGCCTTGCTATGTTTAGATCTTGGTCTGTCTCCTATCTCTGCCTCTGGACCAATGCTGTGTTTAGACTTTGGTCTGTTTCCTGACCTTATCTCTTGCCTTTTACTCATGAGATTCTCTTAAGTCTACCATGCATGGTCCTGGCCCTGGCAGCCTGCCTTGAAATCCATGCCATGTATGCCTCAGACCTTGACAGACAGAGTGAAGCAACTGCTTCTGACAACAAATTGGGGTGGGGATGGGGGCAATAGTGTCAGATTCTTGGCTGTCTCTGTGGAGATTCCAGATGTTACCTTCATTTGGAAGGCAGAACTGTCTAGACCACACAATCTTCTTGAGCCCAGTCAACTAGTCTGCTGCTTCAGACTAGTTTCACAAACTTTCTTGTTGCCAAGGTTGGAGTGCTTCAATTGCCAGTCTAGCCACAATCTGTACATGAGCTGAGGGAGCTGGGTCAGATGTATCTCCTCCAGCTATAGTTGTGCAGTGTAACCTAAGAATAACCATAAAATCTCTAAATGGAGAAGATGCAAGCTACAGGCACTAAAGATGGGCTGAACACATAGCTGGGAAATGAGGAAACTGTGGGAGTAAAATGGATGAAATGTGACATGGAGGAAATGTTAGATGAAAAATGCCTCCCTTTGCTGAAATGTTCATAAGACCACTCATGAAAATACACAATTCTCCCCCTAGAAGGAACCATCTCTTCCAAAGTTTGTCATCTCACAAAACCTCTTTTATAAGTTTGCAAAAAGGACCAATAACCTCAATGTTTATATTTCCAGGATACCTCAATAGTGACAGCACTAAACTTTTGGATACCTCATATAACCAGGCATTGAAGATGATATAGGGCTAGATGGATCGAGGATCTGAACAAATGAAGAAAATAGCTTTATGTATATCAGTTCATAAAGGAGCTTAAACTTGTGCTCCAACTCCCATTGAAAATTCATGGGTACGCTGTCCTTCTGTGAGCTTCTGCTCACAGGCTGCTCCTTCAAGTTCTTCAGTAACAAGTAGGTGGCCAACCTATTTCCTGATATGGAAGGTACATGTCAGCTCTCTATGTAGGATTATATTTCTGTCAAAGGTTTGGAGCCATGATCAGAATAAATGTTGTTTGAGGAAGAGAGGAGAAAGTCCCATCCGATCGTTAGACAATGTGTGCTTACAACCTACCGTCAGCTCTGCTTAATTCAGTATGCCTGTCTGTGTCAGAGCTTGTATTGATTCATTGGGATGGCAGGGCATTCTTGGAGATATTAATCTGGTACATCTGACAGGCTGCTAGGCTACTGCAGACAAAGCAAAGTCAATCATAGACACCCAGCTGACTTCCTCCTACGTATCTGAATAGTTCTATCTGCAACTGGTCAAATGCAGTGAGAAACATCAAGCAACAGAGACAATAGCTTTTAGGAGACCAATTGAGGCTCTAATAGCAGCAGCCAATTTTTGAAGTGTACTTCCTCCATCATGCTTTGGAAGTAGGAGCAAACTTTTTTCCCCCACGTTATGCATGGTATAACTGTTTGTAAGGAGAGCCTTTCTGAGATATGGGAATGGGGATGCACTGCTGGGTAGGTCTGTTTCCCCCAAATGGTCTACGAATGCTTACAAACAAGATGTGAGAGCAATAGCTGCCATCTCTCATTGTTCCTCAGCAACTAGCGATCAAAAGCATTCAAAGTCCCAGTTTTGGATGAAGCTTACCAAGAAAATGCCATGATATTTGCCTCAGTATCACTATAAGGTGGAAATGACTTGAAGGCACATACAACAACAGGCTGTAGCCATAATTTGGGAAGCTGTAACCATCCATAGAAGATGTTATGAGGCTAGATAGACCAAGTGTCTGAAGGAATGAAGAAAATAGGTTTATCTGTTCAACAGTCATTGTTGCTGTAGTTATCGCCATCATCATCCCAGACACGCAATATGGTCATCCTGGCTGTCTAGCACCAATATGAGCTTCATTTATTCTCCACTTTCATGGATTTGGCTAATCCCCTTCTAAAGACAGTTTATCTAAGCTGATGGCCATATCACATCTTGTACAAGCAGATTCAGAGTTTTATCTGCGTCTATAGCAGCTTATGTATCAGGGGTGTGTGACTGACTGACTGTGACTGCATCATTTCAGGATGAGCCCACTTCTCAGACCATTGGTCAGCCCTGAACTGATCTCTCTGCACTGTGCAAAGAATTACGTCCTTTTCATTTGACATTATGTGAGTACGATCAATTCTTCTCTTTCTTCCTACACTATGCACGTTTTTATAAACCATTATCCTGCTCCATTCCATTTTCTCTCGAAATCAAACAGTTGGGAGGGCTGATAATTTCACTCTGCTCATTTGTGTTAAGAATATACTAACATTTACACATTTCACCATAAAGAGTTCCTTCACTTTCCTTCTACTCCTTTCATTTCAGGAAGAAATGTGTTGCCATTCCTCCTTAACTGGAAAATGTTGATAGGGTGTATGGTGGAAATGCCAGGCTCCTCTGTCTCAATTGACAGGAGAACAGACCCCCATCACTTGCAGCTGCTGCCCAGTAAGCGAGGATTAGAGGATTTTACAGTTCTTTACAGTTGTACATTACTGAATATGTAGAGATTGCAAATATGAATCAGTTGGGAATGTTTAACTCTAGGTTATTTATTCATTTGCTACGGCAGTCATGACGTTCCGTCATCACTTTTTGCAGCTGTCATCTGGGACTGTGCATTGCACATGTGTAAGTCCACTGAATGGTTTTTAGAGGACCATGGCTTGAAAAACTGATAACAACTACTTCAAGAAAAGAGTTACTTCAAGAAAGAGTAACAACAAACCTGAAAAGCAATGGGGTGGAAATGTGAGGATTGAATGAGAGGGGAAACTGCAGGGTTTTATTTCTCTCCTTCCACTCCTTTGCTTTGGTAGGGAGCTCTGCATGATTTCTCCTTGCCCTCGCTCTGTGTTCTCTTATGTCAAGCTGTCAGAAAAGCCATCTGCTACATTCAGTGGTTCACTGGTGTTGCAATAGCTTTGCTTGAGAGATTGAGCTTGCTGAGCAGATACCTTGCAGCAAAGGTCGCCTTGCTTGTGTCACACTGAACATGAATGTCTGTTGGAGGGTCAGGCAGGCTACAAGAATCTTTCACTGTGTTTTAAATATTAACATTTGAGCTAAGCAGCAGGAGACCATGACAAAATGAAGCTCAGAGCTCAAATAAATATTGCTTTTATTTCTTCCCATTTGAGGAATATTTGGATTCAGATGATACCACAAGTGAACATCTGCATAATTGGCATTTGATGTGACTCTGTTTTTCCATACTGTAGTGAAGCTGAGGAAATCCTATGCTTATAGCCTATTATTTAGAGACTGGAATAGATCCATTGAATGAATTGTTGAATGGTGAATCAACATACAGTGGGCCCTTGTTATCTGCTGGGGTTTGGTTCCAGGACCCACCATGGATAACAAAATCTGTGGATGCTCAAGTCCCATTAAGTACAATGGAAAAGAAAAATGGTGTCTCTTATATAAAATGGAAAACCAAGGTTTGCTATTTGGAATTTATACTTTTAAAAAAATATGTATTTTCAAGTGGTGGATGCTTGAATCCATGGATTAAAAAAATCCATGGATAAGGAGAGCCAACTGTATAGTCAATTTTCCTGTTGTTCCATTTAAATTGGAAAATTGCAAAAACAGTGGATGGTGATGACACCGATAATAATGATTATATTTATTTGTGGACTGCTTTCCTCAAAAAATTGGGATGCAAAGCTGCTCACAATTTAAAAGAGCAATAAAATTAAAAACTTACATAAAGTGAGCACTGAAACAATATTACAGTATTAAAATACATCACACATTAAAAGAATGGATGGAGCAATGGAGATGACTGATATGGTCATCTGGTGCAGATGGGATGCCTCAGCACAGCTCTATCTCCCTGCAAGTCACTGTTAGATACTGGCACCACCTTCCATACCATTCAAATGTCTCCTCCTTTCTTCCCAACTCAATCCTCTGCAGCTTGCTGGCAGGGCATTTCACTTGGCCAGCACTAAATAGGATCTCAGTCCTTGTTTGTCTTATCTTTGAAGAGCAAGAAGCAAAATAGGAAAGAATCGCCATCAAATCCCAACAACCCTTTTTGATATCTCCCCTTCAATAGCAGCCGGCACAAGCAAGTTTCTTATAGAAGAGTCACAAACCTTGCGCAGCTGGTGGCGTCTATGTCATTGGGATGGCAAGTCCACTTTGTGAAACAGTCTGAATTTTAAAAGTGCTGTTCTAAGTGCTGAACCTTAGCCTCCAAATAGGCTCAGAGTTCTGCACAGTCTATTTAAAGTTGACACTAAGAATTGAGTCAATTCCCCACCGAGATGGAAGCGCCCAGACACTGCTGTGCAGGAATGAATGAAAAGACCACAGGAAAGCAAATTGGTAATGCAGCTCTCCTTCCCCGCCCTGTTTGTTTATTTATGTAAAACACTTACATCCTACCTTTTGGCAAAAATAAAAAAAGAATAAAAAAAGAATTATAAGATGCATTCCAATCTAAAATAAACAATACAGGCATCATAAAAAAACAAATAAAATCCAATATCATATTAATAAAACAGCAGATCAATAAAAACAGCAGGAAACAACAATATCATTAACATAAAAACCACATAGCAGGAAAAGTAATCGGAAAACATTAAAAGTGGAGGCAAATAAAACGGTGTTTTAACTGGGTGCTGCCAAGTAAATGTCCTCAGGGAAAGTATTTCATAATGGAGGTGTCTGCACAGAAAATGGCCTGCTCCCCTTCACTACGCACAACTCTGGACACCTTGAGAAGATCCTTCAAAGGATTATCTTAATGGTCCCAGATGACAACATTAATCGTACAACTTTGCCAGTTTCAGAAAGTGAGTATTCCAATAATCTTTTTTCCTACCAACCACCCCAGCACACACCAAATATTTAACCTCTTCCAACTTGCATCACCGTCGTATTTCCCATTCTTTGTACAGAACAACAGTGGCTTTCCCACAATTGTCAATGAGTATTAGAACTAGGAGTGTGAAAACTCACACACTCTCAAATTCATTGAGTTTCTCTAAACCCTACCTGCATTTTCTTTCTGCCTTCAAATTTGTGCAAACTTTAAACATATTTTCCCTTATTTGCACATTTATTTTCACAGTTGTCTAATTTAGACAATTTCTTCCCATTGCCCAAGTGCATATCTGGTATGTTTTCTTTTCCCCTCCAAGGATACATTTTTTAAAGCTGCTTTAAATTTAACATACATTTATTGTTTTGTGCTCACTATATTTCTCAGAAATGCCCTGCAAGCCTCACAAATATGGGAATACTTAAGACAGGTTTACATCTGCTCACAATAAGTCTTGGGAAGGACAGAAATGATGCTTTTTGGAAACATTCAAAGCCAACATATTTCTTTTCATCCCTAAATGGAAAGGAGTGGTGGGTGCATATACCAGTATATGCATGAAATATTTCCTAGTTGAGAAACAGACCCATCATGGTGTTATGGAAGAATGGGTACAGACCAGCCTAAATGACAGCAATAGCATTTACATTTGTATACCATTTCTTCCCATTGAGTTCATAGTGCACTCAGCACTCTCTAAGTACTTTACACTCTGTAAGCCAATTGCCCAAAACAAGCTGGATCCTCATTTTACTGACCTATGAAAGGCTGAGTCAACCCTGGAGCCCTGGGATCGAACTCACAACCTTGTGTCTGCAGTACTGGCATTTAACCACTGCACCACCAGGGCTCTTATAAGCTAGCACCTTTTTCCTTTGATTCTAAGAAAAGAAGCCAATAGACTTTATCCTTACACAACAATGAAGTGGGATCCTACTGGCTAATAGTGAACACTCCATCCTTTCCAGTAGATCCCTTAAATCATACTGTTGCAAGGTGTATTTGCAATTATTTTTCCAGGGACTTTCAGCATTGAGTTCAATGGGAGGGTTTAGATACCAGATAAGGTTGATTTTTTCTGTATTTCTTTGCACACATTTTTTCCTCCAGAAGAGACTACAAACAGCACACATTATCCTTGTTTCTTTGATTCTTATCCATACTCCCAAAGGCTATGCGTAGGACATTTTATTATTCCCATTTTACAGATAAAGAACTGAGGGCGTATATCTTTCCACGATCATGCAGAGAGTTCATACCTATATTTTCACCACCAGGAGGAGACTACTGCACTGAGAATGTAGGCCAGTTTTCATCCTCTGCATACTGGATGTGTTTCAGTTTCACCAGCTTGTAGTTGGCGTCTGTGACATCATGGGCATTTTATGAAACATGTTTTGTGTATTATGTTAATAAGTCAAGGAGCCGGAGGGAAGGGATGAGAGAACGGAATGTCGGAAGTGAGGAGTGGTTGGGAGAACATCTGAGTGAGTTTGGACAAGGCTCAACAGAGAGTTGTAGTGTGAGTGAGGATTAGAGAGACAGTCAGGTATAAGAATTAGTGAGTGGGGCTTAAGAGTCTGAGTTAGCGGAGAGGTGAATGTGTAAGAGAGCAGAGATATCTTTGTAAATGTATTAAACAATTCTTCTGCCACCAAATACATCTAAGAAAGTAGACTTAAGTCTACAAAAGCTCATGCTGCCAACCTCTTTCTTTCCGTTAGTCTCAGAGGTGCTACAAGACCTCTCTACATACTGATTCTACAGACTAACACAGCTATATCTTTGAAATAATTCTTCTGTTTTGTTATCTTCAGCCTCTATAATTGTAATGTATTGTTTGGGTGTCATAGACTTTTGGTCTCCAGGAATGGTCCATATAAAAAAATTGGGTTCAGACACAGAATATGTGGTGACAGCAGAGAAAGGTGAGTGTTTTCCAGGGAGGATAGAAGTTGGTTAATATTTTGCATGGGAACCCTGAAGGCATCTAGTAGGTCCCCGCAGTTTGGTGGCCACAACAATGGGACAAGAGAAGGGCCTTTCATGGAGGGCTGAGGTGGGGATAAGGGCAAGCCCTTAATGTTGGTGATTGCAGTGAAATTTGTGGAAGTCCTCATATCTGATGACAGTGGAGGATTAGGAAGAACCTTATATCTTGTGGGGAAAGTGGTAGAATAAGGGGCAGAAGCCTCACAGCATCCCTGGGATTTGGCTCAAAATTGGATTTGGAGCATTCAGGAAATAACGTGGGATAAATCTACTCAAAGGGCCACATTTGGGAAGAATCTATTAAGTAACTAGACTACAGTGAACACCCATTCGCTATGTCATTGTGTTGCCTTATGAGAAAATCAACATCATACTCCAGAATCGAACAGTACAAGCAGTTGTTTGATTACATAAAGCAAGCAAGAGTGTTTTGTAATGGGATTTGGAGAAGTGAGTTAGGGCGATATTGGCTTAGCAATCGGCAGCTGTCTGGCTGTGTGATAGCAGGAACCCTATCTTAGTAATGGCCAGGGAAAGCATGGGCTGAGCTGAAGGAGCTTTCCATGGTACTTAAGTTAGGGATGATTGAAAAGTTGCCCTTTATGGATGCGTACAGTAGATTGGTTCCCAAGACTGTGACATCTTCAATGTGATTGAAAAAAAAAATACAAGTGAGCAGTCAAAATGGAGTTATTTGCTGCAAAGAGTAAATCATTTTCAATCTGCTGCATCCCCACGCTGCCATAGCGTCAGACTTTCCATTGATAATTTATGGATTATACATAAATTCATTACATTTTTGCCGTCTGTATTGTTCCTTATTAGCCCCCCTCAAAAAATTAATCAGGATAATTACATATATTGTGTTCAAATTTGTCTTTTTCTAGGATGCAAATACTATGCAGGTGTTGAAAAGGGAACACATCCTCTGTTTATAATGCCTCTTTTTATTTCAATTGGCCCTTTGGATCTCATCCCAATTTCATTTTTCAGATGAAAGATCACTTCCTCAAGTCAAGCCAAATAAATCTGTTTGGAATGAGTAATATATGTCACTGGATCCCCAAGAGACATGCAAACTGTATCATGCTGGAAATGGCTGTAAAGTTGACAGGTTTGTGTGACAAGGCATAGTGAGCATCGATTCTTCAAAACATGGCTTTGTGGATACGTTCAGATACAGCAAGGTTGGGCAGAGTATCACTATGGGGCTACATGCATCCCACCAAGACTATTTCTACTGCCCTCAGTCTCTTCACAATTCCCAGATTATCCCTTTTTTTCTGGCAAAAAAAGAAAAAAAAAAAGAAAAAAAGGTGAATTTCTTCTCTTTGAAGCCTACAATAGTGATAATTCAATTTTTCAATATGTTGTAGGTCACCTATAGGGCATAATTTAAGAACATATTTTCAAAACCAGAACTAGGCCTCCAACTACTTCCCCTTTATATATATCTGTACACACACACACACACACACACACACAATATTTATTTGCATTTTTTGGCAATTCCTGCAGCCCTTGGAGGCTCCCAGGGCCTCTAAATTGAGTCCAATAGCTATCACAGTTATCTGCCCTGGCTGAAATCCTACACCTGTGTGTAGTTCTGCATGCACAGTCTTACACTTGTTTCTCTATGGTCTTAATTGCAGTCCTTTGCCTCCCATCTTTAATGGTCATTTACAGCAGCAGAAGCACCTCCTAGAGCTTGGCAAGTGCTGGTCAGTAGAAGGAAGGATGTCCTGGATGTCCTGCAGCCACTCACTCAAAACCATAAGGTTGCAAGTTCAAGACCAGCAAAAGGGCTCAAGCTCGACTCAGGCTTGCATCCTTCCAAGGTCGCTAAAAGAAGTACCCAGATTGTTGGGGGCAAGTAGCTTACAGTTGTAAACCACTTAGACACTTCTTAGGCAGTATGAAGCGGTATATAAATGAAGCTGTTTGTTTTGTTTGCATGCACAGCTGCACCATCCTTACTGGAGGAAGGAAAAAGTGGTTGCACCCCATTGGGACTGCTCCCTCATTTTCTCCCCCAACCCAGGGACTCAGATGATGGAATTGGAGGATCTGCATTGTGTCCTCCCTGCATTCCATCCCCACTGCCAAGGGACATCAGGAGGGGCTTTCTTTGCAAGATGGTGGAAGATTTTTGGGATCTTGTCTATTTGATATAATTTGATCAGATTTTGCATTGTATCCTTTGACTGCTTGTGCTGCATCACTCCTCACTATAAATACCACCTCATTTCTTCTTAAATTTTAATTTCCTGACTAAAATGCTGTAATTATCTGATCTGAAATGTCCTATTCCAGTCCACTTTTGCTCACTCACCCCATGTATTGCAATGTTTATACTTTCCATTTCATTATTTTACTATTTCTAGCTTCCCCTGATTCATGCTCTTTACATTTGATGTTCCTTTAATATGTGTTGTGCAGCTTCTGATTTTCCTTTTTGCCTGCGAGTATGTCAACAGTTGAATGTCCTTTTAGCTTGAGTCCAAGGATCATTAGCCATAGTGCTATTCATAGTTGCCCTTTGCTGTATCGTAGTAGCTCATTGAATGCCATCCAACCTAGGAATGTCATCTTCTAGCATCTTCTTGTTTAATTTTGGATTGTCTCATCATAGGGTTTTCATGGTAAAAGATATTCAAAATGTGGTTTAGTGGTGTGTCCCTCTGCACAATACTAACAAGGATTAGCTGTGATGTCACTGTTGTTGTCTCTGAGAGATGCTCCACCAGTGTCACACTCTACTGCTGCTGCCCAGTAGCTGTTTGAAACATTTAGTCTGTTTCTTCAACAAAAGCCTATCTGACATGGGAGACCCTACCAGCAGCACTCTTGCCACACAGGCACATGCAGCCCCACAACCATGGAAAGCAATTACCATGGTGGGTTCAACTTACTACTGTGAGATAAATCTAGTCTAATTAGATTTAAATCTAGTCTAATTAGTTTGCAGTCTAGCATGGGCTTTTCTTCAAGATTGGGTCATCTCTACCAAATCTAGGCTATGAGAACGATAACCTGTGAAGCAGTGATGTATGCTCTCTTCCCATCAAACCAATTCCAATTAAAGTGAACTAAAATAACCAGGCTGTATGACAACAGTGAAATAGGACTATAAAATGGATATGCAATAAATCAGCAGGATATATGCAAATCAATCAATCAGTGTACAATCAGAACACTCTCTGTCTATGTCCTTATTGAACTCTAATTAGTTGTGTACCATTCCGCCCATTTCCACACCAAATGGAGTGTGGGACCCCGCTGAGCAGAACAGAAGTCATGGGGAGTATGTTTAAGTAGAACAGCCAGTGTGTTACAAGGAGGCAGGTGCAGAAACAGTTTGAGGGTTTGTAATGAGGCTGGTGCTATTGTCAAGGACCAGAAGGTTTTGGATCTGCCCTACAGACAGAGCCAGAAGTCTAAAAAGAGGAGAGGAGCAGATGATGGATTTTGGTGTGGGGTGGATGGGAGCAAAGTGACAGAGTTGTGCTGGTTTGTCACCAAAGGATATTGAACCAGACCCAAAAGAGAAAAGGGGCTTTTATGAGGAATGTCAGAGCTGGGAAGGAGAAAATTATGGGGGAAAGGATGTGTATTAACAGAGGCATGGAGATGCCATGAGCATCTACACTGGCAGATCTAATCTGGGAAGGATATGCAGACAGCAGTCCCTTCAGCATGTGACTCCACAGGTGGAGATGCCTTGCACAAGCACTAGGCAACCCCCAAGCAGAATAGCAACATTGTACAACACATCTCAGCGACTTAATGCAATTGGACAATGCACACCATAGGATTCACAACTATAAGGCAAAGCATAGGATGCACAATCAGCTCTCTGTATCCACATATTCTTTCCAGTCCTACGTTTGAAAATACTTAAAAATATATAAATTCCCAAAAGCAATTTTGCAATTTTATATAAGGGACACCATTTTACTGCCCATTGTATTTAATGGGACTTAACATCCATGGATTTTGGTATCCATGGGGGGTTCTGGAAACAAACTCCAGCAGATACCAAAGGTCCACTGTATAACTCCAGTGCACAATACACAATACAGAATTTTCAAGACATGGCACAGATGAACATGCTGTCTGCACAACTCCACTTCTGCAGCTATCAGAAAACATCTGTGCAAAACAGTGCGTTTTTGGCTCAACACATGTATAATGACTTATGCATACACATGCCCTCCCCCCCCCCCGCCCATGTCATACCAGCCATGGAAAACAAAGGAACCTTCTGCTGATTTCAAGTTTGTCTATATAATCAGAGACCCAGTAATAGATCCAATAAGAGGGCCAAGGGTGCTAACAACAAAGATAAAAATCAGAGACAATTAAAAATCAAACAATAGAAATGCTAAACAATAGAAAAATTAGCTATCATGTTTAAATGTTTACAATTTACAACAGTGAAAAATAAATAAGTAACCAAAGCCCTTTTCACACCTTGGTTAATCTTCAAATGCCTGTCTACCTGCCAGAGAAAGGAGAACAGAGAGAGAAAGCGGATATTCAGAGACATATTGTTTCATAAATACAAAACTTGTTCCTCATACTAAAACTATCTTCTTTTGAATCTCATGTTAACGCAATGATGAATACGTTTCTCCTTTCCTATGTAGTAGCAGCTAAACCTCTCCCCAATGTTTAATGAACATCAATGCATGCATCTGGTGTACTCCTTCTGTCCCAGAGCCAAACCATGAGAAGTTTTGGCTCCTCAAAGATGTGGGAAGGTTAGATAAGAATCAAAAAGTTGATCTTATCAAGACCTTCTGGGAAATTCCAAGCTGGCAGATTCATTACTTTTCAGAATGATAACTGATTTTATCTGAAGAGGTAAAAGCCAGGAGGGAGAGAAAGTGTGTGGTTTAGACCATGTCAGTTACTTGTCAACAAATAATATTGCATGGAGCTTCAGGAAATGAAACAAATGCGTTGACATTATAGGTAGGCTTTCTCACTTTAATTCTCCATGCTGTCACTCAGGGTTATGTCCTCATTTGCAGGGGTGACAGGTGGGAAAAAGGATTGGATGAAATCCAGTGTCGGGCACCTCATATAAAAATGATCACAGAATGTGTTCACGTTCTCTCCCTCTCTCTCATCCTTTGTCTGCAGTTTCCTTCCATATTTGTTGGGAGGTAAATTTACAGCAGTCTGCAGCGTGGAGAATTGCAAATTGTTCACAATGAAACCCTATGGATATCTGTTCAGAAGGAGGTCCCACTGGGTCTAGTGTGGGTTACTCCCAAATAGGGGGAGAAAAGATTGTTGTACCTCCACCATCTTTTGGAAATACACACACCAAGAAGAAGGAGCTGTCCAGCCCTCCGCACACAGTTACTTAGGTAGAAGGAGTGGTGCTGGTATATAAAGGTGATTTTTTAATGAAAATAGGAACACACATTCTTTCTAGTATAGAATCTTGACCTATCTAACTCCTGCCATTGTGAATCTCAGTTTTCACTCATCATTGTATTGGAATATAAATTTCTAAACCTCTTTGCTGCAGGATAAATCTTAAGATCATGCCGTAGAGTCCACTTAAAGGAATATGAAGAATGCATACGTATATTCCCCAGGCATTTTCTGTGTTACATTGATAAGAAATATATAAACAAACAAGAAAACAGATATTTTTGAACCAGCCAAAAGTATATCTTGTTCTCTTGCGTCATAAATGGCTTTTAATGATAGCTGATCCACTTTAATTTGTTTTTCATTCCCTTTTAACGACTGATTTTTCCTTATTCGTCAGTCTCACTGTCTTTTCTAATCCTCCATTTTTATTATATTTTTCTATTTTATATCTTATTGAATTGCAGCATTGATGTTTGCTGTTGGGGGGAGTTTTAAACTGCTTTGAGGCTGTTTTGCAAAAGGACTAGTAAAAGAAAATAGCTAACTAAATAGACAACTAAAATATTATGTGCAAAAGTGTTTCACTGATAGTAAGGAAATTCATTGGCATGGTCTCCTGCCTTTCTCAGCAGCCCACAACAGCTATCAAATACTATCTAAAAGTGATGATCAGCGATCAAATATTGAAACTGGTATTTTGGTATTTGACACTGATAAATCAAACTCAATTATCATCATAGGGAGATAAAGATAGTATGATAGTGTGATAGTGACATCTTTGCTTTTCAGTTGGAAACTGTCTTCAGTTGGAGACTACTTGTTCTGGGCGACTTCAACATTCCTCTCAAGACCAGCCCCCTCGACCTATCTGGAGCTGCTTGGGAGTTCATGGAATACATGACAGGCATGAACCTATCCCGATTGGTTAACGAGCCGACCCATTGTGCAGATCATCCACTCGATGGGATTTTTAGTATGGAACAGGAATATCTGTGGGAGGAGGTAACTAAAACCTCTGCCTGGTCATGGACAGAGCATTTCCTGATCAAGATGGAACTTAAAGCCACTGTCCGTCCCCCGGGGGGTGGTGGACCTACTAGAATGGCCCACCCTCAAAGGCTTATGGAACCAATAGGTTTCCAGAAGGCCTTAGAGGGTCTAATGGTTGGTAACGCAAGCTACCCTGTCGAAACCTTGGTTACCACCTGGAACACCAATCTTTCCAAGGCTCTCGATGCGATCGCCCCCGAGTGTCCTCTCCAGCCCGCTCCTAACCACAAACCTTGGTTCTTGGAAGAACTCAGGGAGATGAAGTGGACTGGACGGTGACTAGAGCACAAGTGGCGGAAAACTCGGCTCTTGTCTGTCAGAATTTGCCATAGGCAACACCTTTCCGCCTATCGGGAGGCTTTGCGAGCAGCACGGAGTTCCTTCTGCTCTGCACGCATTGCGACTGCAGAGTCCCACCCCAGCAGAGCTGTTCAGGGTGGTGGGGAGCTGATGCAGGTTTCCCCTGCGCCATATCCCCTATTTGACCCAACAACGGCCTGCTGTGATGCGTTTAACATCCACTTTGCAGACAAAATCTCTCAGGTAAGGGCCAACTTGGACACCAACCTTCTACCAGAATCCATAGCTGAGGTGTCCAACAACTCCATTGCTGTTACTTTACTGGATAAATTCCAACCTGTGAGTACCGATGACGTGGACAAGCTCCTTGGACGCATGAGAAAGACAACATGCGCTCTCGATCCTTGTCCATCTTGGATGGTCATCCAGGGAGGGGATGCATTGAGGGTATTCTTTCGGGAAACAATCAATGTGTCCCTTAGAGAAGGCTGCTTACCATCTTCTCTGAAGGAGGCGGCGGTTAATCCCCTCTTAAAGAAACCTTCTCTTGATCCCCTGGACAGGAACAACTTGAGACAAGTGTCCTTGCTCCCATTTTTGAGCAAGGTGATCAAGAGAGCAGTCGCCTCTCAACTCCAGGTTGTCGTGGATGATACCGATTATCTTGATCCATTTCAAACCGGCTTCAGGACAGGACATGGAGTAGAGACTGCCATGGTTGCTCTGACCGATGACCTCTGCCTGAGCATTGACAGGGGTAGTGTGACCCTGCTGGTGCTCTTGGATCTCTCCGTGGCTTTTGATACTGTAGACCATTCCATCTTTGTGAGTCGACTGCGGGAGCTGGGAATTAGAGGCACCACGCTTTGGTGGTTCTGGTCCTTTCTCTCTGGGAGATTTCAAAGGGTGAGACTTGGGGACAGTTGCTCTTCCAAGATCAAGCTTAATTGTGGCATCCCACAGGGAGTCATCCTGTCCCCAATGCTATTTAATATTTACATGAAGGTAAATATGGGTGAGATCATTCGGAGGCATGGAGCTCAGTGTGTTCAGTATGCTGATGACACTCAGATATACCTCTCCATGACCAGATCGTTGGCTCAGACTTCAGATGACGTCTCTCCTTTTAATGACTGTCTTGCGGCAGTAATGGACTGGATGAGGAAAAACAGGTTGAAACTTAATCCAGACAAAACAGTTTGGGGCCAGGTTTGGGAATACAACTCCCAGTCCTAGAAGGAGTCACACTCTCCTCGAAGGACTCTGTTCGCAGTCTGGGGGTACTTCTTGATTCGTCGCTCCACATGACGAGTCAGGTGAATGTGGCGTTCAAGGCTGCTTGTTATCAGCTCTGGCTGATACGCCATCTGTGCCCTTACCTGGATCTGAAAGACCTGGAAACAGTGATACAAGCTTTGGTAACCTCACGTTTGAATTTCTGTAATGTGCCCTTCATGGGTACACACTGAATAATTAGATAAATAAATAAATAAATAAATAAATAAAATCTGAAATCCAAAACACTTCTGGTTCCAAGCATTTTGGATAAGGGAGACTCAGCTTTTGTGCCACCACCAGCTGATTACCCCTCTTTTAACTAAATTTCTGGGACACACTGATGTTTTTTATTTATGCTATCTGTTGGATAGTCAGGAAGAAACCTTTATACTTAAAGTAGCTAAATTTTGCTACATTATGTGCAAAATATGTCTTCAAGTGGTTAGTAATAATTGATTTTAGATGGCAGAGATTTGGGTTTTTTTTCCTTGTTTAATAATTGTATTCTTATTTTTACACTGGTCAATGACCAAAATAAATTGTTGTTGTTTTTGTACACTTGTGCATATACTTTATTGACCATTATGGATGGATACTGCTCCTCCACCTGCATTGTCCCCTTGTAAAACTACAAATCCCAGGATTCTGTAGGATGGCATGACAGAACTGCATTATTTCTATAGTGTATATCAATGATTCTCAGATTTTGGTCCTCCAGGGGTTTTGTACTTCATCTACCAGCTAGCTTGACCAAATGTCAGAAATTCTTGGAGTTGAAGTCCAAAAGACTTGGAGGACCAAGGTTTGGGAACTGCTGCTGTGGATGAACTCCTACATAAATGTGTAACTAAATATTCCTAGCCCAACCCCTCAAATCTACCTTGATGGCGAGCAGATGCACTGAATGATGGAGGCCTCTGCTGATGCCAAGTAGGGTGCAGCAGGATGATGTTTCCAACTTCCTCCCACAGTGAGTAAGACTGTGAGGAAGAATTGCAATGGAGATCCTGCTTCTGATCATTACAGCCTCCTCACTGGTGGAAGAGACAGGGAAACAGGCTGTCACTGCACCTTACTCACCAACAGAAGAAACCTCCATCACTTGATGTGGCTGCAGGATCCAAAGGTAGGCTTGGGGGGCATTATGAATATTTAGTGTAACTGAATATGGAACAGTTATGAATCCATAACTCTAAGTTTCCAATCCATAACTTCATTATTGGATGTCAGTCATAATATCTGATGACTCTTTAGCAGGAAACCATCAATCAGTTCCTTTCTTCATAGCCAGCCTTTCCTCTCTAAGACTCATAGTAACTCAAAGATCCAAGTCACTAGAAAAAAAAACTGCAGGAAAAGGGACACATTTATTTCAGTTCTGTGCCATTTTCTCTACTATAGAATTCTATGAGCAAAGAGTTCTGTGGACTCTGGAGCTTGTTTGTTAAGCAGCAGGGAATGTGTCTTTCAACTCCCTTGCCTAAGATAAGCAGACCTTCTTTGCCATTTTCCTTCTTCCCTTGCCTCATCTTCTTTTAGCCATTGGTGTAAAGTGTGGACGGTTTTGAAAGAAAGCAGAGATGCCAGACACAAAGAATGTCCCCTCCCAATAAGCCCCCTTTATCTCAGTCTGATTCAAGGGAAATGTATGCGTGTCACATCGGCTGTATTTTGAGTAATAGAGTTAATTCATCTCCGTCTCAAGTGCCGATCAAGTGCCTTCTGCAGCAGCTGGGCTGCTGAATGTTTTTCAGAGTGGTGTGTTCCTTTCAAAAGATCCGTTCAGCCCTTTCTCTGCAATCATGCTTCTCTCTGATGTTTGTGCGGTGGGGAGGAAACTTTGATCAGAGGCTCTAAGTATGATGTGTGAATTATTATACTGTACTGGTCTCCTTAAAGGGACATCATCTTTCCGAGAGATGCAAAAGAGGCAAGGTAGAAATTTGCTGATCTGCTTCTTCCTGGCCACTTTGACAAAAAATGAGAATAGAATCATAGAGCTGAGAGAGGCCTCGAGGGCCAGCAAGTCCAACCCACTGCCGTGCAGAAATATATAATCAAATCGCCCCAAACAGGTGGTTATCTAGCTTTTGTTTAAAAACCTCCAAAGAAGAAGATAACCCAGTATTCTTCTTCTCATGTTTTAAAACTAAAACAAGATTCAGAACATTAAAATATGACTTTCTAAAAGACCTTCAACAACAAACATCAAGAACACCCCCTCCCTCCGAACAGCTTGAAGGCTATTAGGTATGATGTGATTTCAGCCAAAATGCGGCTGCAACTGCTTTTGGTGGCTCTATGATGCTTCAGGGGAGTGAAAAAACACTGCTGTCTGAACTCCAGCGTATGTCCACCCTGCTCTAGAAAGACAGAATGGAGAATGCAAAGAAGGAGAAAACCACCCTCTTTAAGCAGCTTTCTGTACCATTCCATCCTACGCAACTCTGTTCAAAAAGTGCATCCACTTGAGTGCAGAACCTTGACCAAGTTCTCTCCATCCTCCACAGGGAAAGTGGAAGAGCAGTTCCTGGCTAATGCTGGATGGAGAATATGCCATCCTTGGGCAGGAATTGGGAACCTCAAGCCCAGTGGATAAAGCCAGCTCATTTGAGACCCCAAGCTAGTTTGCTGGTGTTCTCCAGATGGCCACACTTCCTTTACCATGATACCCTCAGCTGATGCTTCAAAATATTTATGTGTGCCTTCCCCCCCCCCCCATAAAAAAAGACTGAAATGCCTGTCTAGGGGCTTAGTTACTGGCAGCAAGAGTTTTAAACTGAAATAGGCTGGCCTATTTGGTCCTATCATTTCCCTCTTTATTTCAGCTACTAGTAGATTTTTTTTTTGGGGGGGGGGGGTTCTCTAAAATTGAATTCAGCTGTAAGAATGGTGATGATTATGATTTCCTGCCTTTCTCCCAATATAGGGAGGATGAATGACACTTTGGGAAATGTGAAAAACTGTAGTGGATCTCTCAAGCAGAGTAATCAATTCTGCAAGACAGAAGCTGAACAGCAACAAGTTCCATGCCCATCCACATTCATTCAGTGTTTAGTGGAGAAAAAGTGACACATATAAACACATAATAGTTTTACTTTCAAAAATTATTTGTGAATTATCAAATGCATGGTCTAATGGATAAAAGAGAGAGGAGAGAAAAAATGAGTGCATGTTAGAGTAGATGGATGGAGGAAGAAGGAGGGGGCATGTTAGAAGAAACAAATAAATAGAAAGTCATCATAAATAAATGCTGTGCCTAAACTTCTATGAAGGTACATGCAAACTAGCAATTATAGAGGAGAGATATGCATAGGTTGCTAACTATCACAAGATGTTCCCTCATCCTTGCACTAGGTTGTAAGTTCTTTCTTTCTTTCTTTCTTTCTTTCTTTTTCTCTTTGGTTTCTTTTGTATTCTGGGAAACAAAAGGTAAAGAAATGAAATGCCAACGTTCTTATTGTCATTCACCTCTTCTCCTTATGAAACTAAGCAGAGTCTTCCCTCTGCTGGGATTCCACCAAAGGTCACTTCCACCCTTGTGGGGTGGAATCCCATTGGGTCAACTTCCACAACATTTTTAAAAGATGCTTTCTTTCTTTCCCTCTGGCTCACCTCTGTCTGTGAAGTGGGCTGTGAGGCTGTGGTGTGCTCATGCACCTCTATGCAACAATTCGATTTTTAGATGATTGAGGAAATAAAACAATGCTTCAGCAATACTAAAGGGACTCACTGTATGAAAGAATATTCCCCAAATAAAATTGCCCTCAATGAGAAAGCTTTTCTCAAGACAGTATTGCACTCTAAAAAAAATGAGCAACTGCAAGAGAGATCTTTTAACTCCTGCACCAAACAGCCCTGAGTCTTGAAGACCTGAGCAGAGCAGTTCATGATAGGATGATTTGGAGGCCTCTTATTCATAGGGATGCCATGAGTCAAAGTAGTTAACAATATCCAAACCAACAAAGCAAGCATCCAGCCCCCCCCCCCCACACACACAGTAATTCGCATAAACAAATGCAAAATTTGGGTGTATCCACAATATGCAATAAGTTTCATGTTAAATGTTCCATCCTGTGGAACCTCATGATTTGTAGTTTAGTAAGGGCCATCGAAGTCTCTGCTAGAGAGTATTAGTGCTGTTATTGAAATGAATGCACTAGGGAATTATAAGTCCCTCACGTAACTACAAATCCCAGGATTCTACAGGATGGAGCCATGGAAATTCAAGTGGAATTAGTTCACTTAGGTAGTTCAGTCTGCGTTCACCCTTTGTTATGCTTCTGAAAGAAAATGCACATCCATAGCGTTATGGATCGAAAAGATGCAAACAACACATACAATCCTTAAAAGTCTGCACATTGAGGTTGCAGCATTCCTAACCTGTACAAAAAGTCAATGCACATATTTGAATACTTTGTAGAAATCCATGGGTAAAAAAAAATTCTCTTCAAAATTGAGTTTTTCATTCACCCTTGCAAGAATGAGATCAGCAAGGATTAACATTGCTCGGCCCTAGTGTGAAAAGCACCTGAAGCTTCACTGGGCTGAGCACTGCAGCTTGTTTCGCTGCATGCAAGGATATTATGTTGCCTCTGATCCTGGTCTGTGTTTCCTCACCTCATTACAAGAAGAATATCATTACTCAGGAAAGTGCATGGTTTTGTGCAGGCAGCAAAATAGCAGTCTCTTAGAAGAAAGATTTGTGCACAGGTTGAAAGGTTAAGCGCTACACTTCATTAACCCACATTGAGCCATAACGGATGCCTTAAGGGTCATCCAAGGATAACCCGCCCCACCTCAGGGGCAGAGGGGGAAAAACAAAGGTTGATCATTGCAGGGGATTAAATGAAAAATGGAGGGCATAGGTGAACCCAATTTGCAATTCAGTTAATGCATGCAGTGTCTGGAAGTGGAAGGGGATCCAAGCTGAAGTTTGAAGTGTTTTCCTGTGTAGTGAACTATGGCTGCAGGCCTGTCGGGTGGCAAAACTGTGCCCTGGTAATGGCATAGTGGTCCAAGTTGGCAGCAGCCCAACAAAAAGTAAAATGCTCAGTGGGCAACAGTGAGGGACTTGATATACCTCCTAAGCTCAGTTTTGTTATTGTGTGCCTTCAAGTCGCTTCTGACTCATGGCAACTCTAAAGGCAATCCTATCACAAAGTTTTCTTGGCAAGGTTTGTTCAGAGAGGGGTTACCTCTGCCTTCCTCTGAGACTGTATGACTTGCTTAGTGCCACCAAATGAGTTTCCATGGCTGAGCAGGAATTCAAACCCTGGTCTCTGGAGTGTTGTTCTCCAACAACTACACCACGCCGTTTCCCTCCTAAGTTAGATACCAAAGTGAAAACATTTAGAAGTGGAAAGAGGAAGAGAGTGAGTCGGAGCTCCTCAGAGAGTGTCCCTGACTGCATTCCCCAGCATTCCTCTTCAATATCTATGCAGCCTTGGCTGCTGCAGCTTGCAGTCAAACTACATCTGGAAGGCCACACAATTATCATTCTTAGAATCATAGAATCATAGAATCCTAGAGTTGGAAGAGACCACAAGGGCCATCCAGTCCAACCCCCTGCCATGCAGAAACTCCCAATCAAAGCATCCCTGACAGATGGCCATCCAGCCTCTGCTTAAAGACCTCCAAGGACAGAGACTCCACTACACTCTGAGGGAGTGTGTTCCACTGTCAAACAGCCCTTAATGTCAGGAAGTTCCTCCTAATGTTGAGGTGGAATTTCTTTTCCTGCAATTTGTATCCATTGTTCCGTGTTCTAGTCTCTGGAGCAGCAGAAAACAAGCTTGCTCCCTCCTCAATATGACATCCCTTCAAATATTTAAACAGGGCTATCATATCACCTCTTAACCTTCTCTTCTCCTGATCTTCTCTTGATCTAGGCTGTACAGTGAGTTGATATGTAGAGTTACCTACTTACAAAAATTGCCCTGGTTAGGACAATATTATGGTTCATAATCTGGGTACTTAGGGTGTATCTGTAGAACTAAAGCAGTTTAGCACCATTTAAATTGCCATGGGTCTACCCTCTGGAATCCCAGGATTTGTAGCTTGTTGAAGTATTCAGCCTGGTCTGTGAGAGAGCTCTGGTGCCTCGCTGAACTACAGAACCCAGGATTGTGTAAGACAGAGTCATGAAAGTTAAAGTGATGTCAAACTGCTTTAATTCTCCGGTATGGATATACACTTAGACAGGGAGGGTGGGTGTTAAATAGAAAAAAAATTTTTTTTTGCACACACAAAACTCTTTAATTCTTCAACTTCCATAAATTTTGGAAACAATATTTTCTCTCATTTTGTTGAATTCTGCAGGGATTGCTTTGTTTTGCTCAATATATTTTGGTTTTACCTGTCACTGGAAAGGGCAAAGAGTGGTGTGTTTGTGAGAAATGGCAACTTTTTCTTTTTCTTTTTGAAAGAAACGAAGCTGAGATGCTGAGAAAGCTGGATTTTTTTATTTAATATCATGTGTTGTGATTTCTTTCTGCTCCCCGAAACTGCTCTGGGTATATGTCTGAAAAATAAATAAAGCAAAGTACTCATTATGTTGCTGAACACCTGGCTATGGTGATTGTTTCAAAACTCTAGTGTGATGCCGTATGCCAGTATTCCTATCACATTTACATATGATGTACCGGTTCTTAAGCACATTTGAACTCTGTATCTCTAAGGGAATGCATATGTATGATTTGAAAATAGCTAACACAATAATTGCACATTTAAGTAACTTCTGTTTCCTTGTTAACAAAGAGAAAAAGTCATTATATTATTGGTGCTAATTAGTAGCAAGGGAACAAACATCATTATTATTTATAGAGATTATTTATACTGAATCTGTTTCCCCTGTCAGCAGATTTGCCTAGATGTGAGAAATGATGGTATGCAAAGAACAATAATCATTCTTAAGAGAACAACCATCTGACTTTCACTGTCCTTTACAGTTACTGTACTTTTGTTCAAACTATCATTATTATTTTTTGGTCAGGAAGGGATGTGGCATTTTGCAAAGAAACATAAGTGAATGGATACGTTTTGCCTTCAAATTTTAAAAGTAAAAGAAAGAAGAAAGAGGGGAAAAATCTATCGACAAAGAAGTGATGTAACCAGTAGGCTGGAATCCTGTTGGTGACATATGCTTGGCTCTTATCACATTACACCTGTATATGCTTTTTAAAGGGTGTTTATGGAGGAATCTATTCAGAACCTCTACAAGAACTGATAATGTACTTGACCTATTGCTATTCATCCAATGATGGGGTGACCCCCCCATAGCCATTTAGAGGCTGGGGGACAATGGGGAAAGCCAGACAGTGACAAGTTTTGTTTCAGCAGTAGGTCACAGGAGGAAAAAGACATCTTTGTGAACATTCTTGGGGTCCACCAGTAGTCTGGAAGAATGACACCATGTTCCTGCTAGCTACTGAAACAGTTAGCTACAACTTGTCTGCCCCCAGTTGGTCTTTCCATAGCCACTATAGGCAGTTGGCCTATAGATTAAAAGCATGAAGAAAAAGTGACCTCATGGCTGGCAGAGTTTTATGATCTGCCAATTGCAATCCAGGATCTCAGATATAATGTTTCACCATGGTTAGCTCGAGCCATGGTTGCCTATCATTGATTACTATCTCAGGACATGTCTATACAAGGGGGGAAAACATGTACTTATGTTGAACCTGGTTCAATCAGTTCAGACAACAGCCAGCCAATGCTGCAGCAAAATGCAATCTTTTAGCCTTTAATTTGACTTTTTTAAAAAAAATTAACAGATTGCTCCAGAGCTTCCAAGACCTGTATTTGTGAAGTGTGGACAGCTGGATAGGGTTGGATTCAGGGTGATCCAGTTGTCCACATGTCACAAGCACCCATTGGGAGAGATTGATACTGGCAGGGATTGATATTTTCTGTCCCCCCAGTCATCAGCACTGGAAAGACTCCTCAGGGCTGTCACTGCCACTGCTTTTCCAGTGACATCGCCAGCATAACTCTGTCAGGGAAATACTTGACTCATGAGGCAGCAACAGTGGCAACCCCAAGGAATACAGGACATTTGGGGCTGATCTGCTGTTCACCAGCCAACCATCTAGAGAGCATGGCAGTTTTGCATTGCTTTTGTGCTGGGACATGTGGCACTCACATAGTGAATCCAGGGCAGTCCCAGAGCAGAATACTATGGACAACACTCGAAGTATTTTGGCTGGTGTAGACAAGCCCTGTGATAGCCAATGAATGGAACATTAGTCGATCTAGTACTTCCACAAGGACATGTGAATGTGAGACTCATTTGCAATCTTGCAAGTTGAAAGACAGAGGCATAGGATTCAGCAGGAGTGGGACTCATGCATCTTTTTCATGTGTTATTGGACTGCAACTCTCAGTAGCTTTAGATAGCACAGGCAATGGTGAGGACCGCTGCATCCCAGCATCTGAATGGCATCTGAACGGCTGCACGATTGCCACCTTAGCTTTTGGGCAACATACACACATCTTGAGGAGAGAGCTCAAAGGCTCTAAGTCCTTCCCAGCAAGTGGGTGATAATGTTTTGCCAAAATAATGGACTTTGATACTAAGTACCTTTAGGGAGTACTTTCCTTGTATTGTGTCAAAATTGTTTTGACTGGTGAAGAGATTCAAATTCATGCCCACTGGGAATCAGAAACTGAGGCTCTCAGCACACTTTTCCAAGCATTTTCGAGACCAGATGACATTACATTTCTTAAGCACTGACACAATAGATATCTTATGCTTGGAGTGTGCATACAATGCAGAGTTCCAACAGTTCGACATTGCTTTCACTGAGAATATTCCACCCCAGGAATCCTGAGGTTGTTGATTTGATTATGTACTGGGAATTCTCTGCTTTTCACTCCCCTGAGTTACAACATTAAAACTCTGTAGTCGAGATTTTGGAGCACCACTACTAACAACAAAGACCAGGATTCTGTAGGATGGAGATATAACTATTAAAGTAGTATCAAACTGCTACTCTTTTATAGTGCATTTATGACAATTAGTTGCATTGGTTTGCTTATTCATAGGTTTTTAAATACACTACAAAAACAAGCAAAGGATATGATTAGAGTTTCCTGTGAGAGACTCTTTAGTGGCAAATTATTCATACAGTTGAATGCTATACAAAGGTGTTTTTAATATATATATATATATTGTGGTATTGCAGAGGCAGAAGCAAAGGCTACAACAGCTTCACACTATCTTTTGCTTGAATGCTTAGCTTTGTAGAGGGTCAACAGAACCAAACTGTTATTGGACAAGTAGCTTGGACATGTTCCTGTCCCATCCACAGGCAATTGTCCCAGGCATCCTTCCCAGACTTCCTTGACTCATCCTCCATTAAGCCAAGCATCCAACGTCTTCTGTTCTCTTTGCTGTTCTGTCAACTGTTGTTTTCTCCTCTTCCTTCACCACTTCCTTCTCTGGAGTTTATCACACGGGAGGAATTTCTCCCAATTTTTAATGGAGCCAATTCAAATTCACATAAATTCACTAAACTAGCCAATTTACATGAATTCTTATTGTGTTCAGAATGCATTCAGAATGACTTCCCATTGCCCGAAAATGACCCCCCATTGCCCGAAATTGCATGAGATATTTTAATACGCAATTACGTGAAAACCCATGATTGCGTTCGGAATGACTTCCCATTGCCTGAAATTGCGTGAGATACACTCATTCACAATAACTTGAAACACCATGATTGTGTTCGCATTGCCATTGCATTATACCCCCAAATTCCATTATATGATATCTCCTCTTTCTCCTCCTCCCCACTGCCATCAGAGTTTACCACTGCCTTCTCTTCCACCATCAGCATAACTACACCAGCAGAGGAGTAGATACTTCTTATTTTCACAAAGAGTTCTCAGATCCTATATGTGCGATAATTTATCTACCATACTGAAAATACTTACCAATGAGCCATGGGCAATTGGGAGAGGAAATTGAGAGGGATTTGTAGGCTATGTTTCAGAGGAAGGAACTGGCAAACCCACCTTTGTGTATTTCTTGACTAAAAAAAAAAAAAAACAACCTACGAAATTAGAAGAAGAAGGTAGTGAGAATGTACGGATAAAGCAAGTACATCAGACCATTCCATCCATACATATTGTTCAAATAGGCTGAAGTCAATTGATTTTTCTTCCCCATCCCTGTGTTCCATCTGTTTTGCTCTAGGTTAGCTGGAGCGGCTTAATTTGACAGTGACATACGGGAAAGAGTGTTGACAATCATGCCTATGCTGCTGAAAATCCCTTGCGAGATCCATTCATTTATTCTACTTCTTCCTCTCCTGCCCCTGCCCATGTTTGCAATGCAGGAGGTTCTTCCAAACTAGAGGTGGGCAGGGGCCAATTTTTGTCCTCTCAATACTCCGCCCCCCCACACACACACGAGCCACAGGGTTGCATTGCTGAAACATCAGAAATTATGTTACTTCCTGTTCCAGTCTTGGTGGCGCAGTGGTTAAATGCCTGTACTGCAGCCACTCACTCAAAACCATAAGGTTGTGAGTTCAAGACCAGCAAAAGGGCTTAAGCTCGACTCAGGCTTGCATCCTTCCGAGGTCGCTAAAATGAGTACCCAGATTGTTGGGGGGCAAATAGCTTACAGTTGTAAACCACTTAGACACTCCTTAAGGGTATGAAGTGGTATATAAATGAAGCTGTTTGTTTGTTTTATGGCTAACGGTCAAGTTTTTTCCTGGGTTTTTTAGAACTGTGGAATGTGAATTTCCACATTCATGAGCTAGTTTTTATGTCATGGACTGTCCTGGGCCTGACTCAGACTCTGAAGACATGGAGGAGGATGAGACAGGGGCAGATCTGGGGCTGCCTGGATCAACAGTCCCATAGGAGGCTCAGGAAGCTGCAACAGGAGAAATAGACTCTAGGGTGCAGGTGCTAGAAACTGTGGAGCGAAGACAGGTCAAGGAGTCTTTGGAGTTTATCGTATGATGGAATTTGGGGGTATAATGCAATAGCAATCGAAATGCAATCATGGGGTTTCACATAATTGCAAATGAGTGTATCTCACGCAATTTCAGGCAATGGGAAGTCATTCCGAACGCAATCATGGGGTTTCACGTAATTGCGTATTAGAGTATCTCACACAATTTCTGGCAATGGGGGTCATTTTCAGGAAATGGGATGTCATTCTGAATGCATTCCGAATGCAATCGGATTTCACGTAAATTCACTAAACTAGCGAATTTACGTGAATTCGAATTGGTTCCATTCAAAATTGGGAGAAATTCCTCCTGTGTGATAAACTCCTTTGAAGCGTTCTTCCAGGCTAGAAACTAAGAGAAAAGCTAATAGGTTTCAGCTGAGAGAAGCAAAGGCCTTTTAAAAGATCTCCAGCTGCAGAAATTTTTTGTAGCCACAACCAGTCTTGCAGCCTTGTTGTTCCTGCATTCCTTACTCTGTGATTCAAGACTCTGGTTATCTGACCTCTGGACTTGTCTTGTGACTATGCTCTTGCCTCTCCCCTTTGCTGTGACTGACTGACTGGTATTGTGTGACTTTTGGACTGGACTTTGGACTATTCCTTTGTGTAGGTTTTGGGGACGGGAACGGGACTCGCAGGGGTGCACGTGAACGCATTTTACTGCACACACAAGCATCCACAAAGAGGCCCCGTTCCAGCACCCGTTCCTGTCCATTGCTGAGAAGCTTTAAATCTTCTGCTTGGAAGACTTCAGTCAGGCCAAAATGGCACCTGCTAGCACTGAACAGGGATGGCTTGGGTACAGGTGCCGGAACAGGGCCTCTTTGTGGACGCTTATGTGTTCGGTAAAATGAGTTCACACTTGCCCCCGTGAGTCCCGTTCCTGTCCCCAAAACGGTTTTACAAGTGCATGCGATCAAGTCCTTAGTGAATCTGCTCCAGCTCTCAGTATGTAAAAAGACGTTCTCCCAAAGAGCTGAAGCCAAGGCCCCAAATAGAATCAGTACTTTAAATAGTGCCTTTAAAGTTTGCACTAAAACCCACCTATGCAAGAGTCATGAGTTACCACTGGTCAAGTTAATTGAGGAGTAAAAGTAGCAGTTTTGGATTAAAAATAATCAGGTCACATGTTGGGATATGTGACTACACACATAGCATTGTCAGAGTGAAAACTGGAGAGGGCTCATGTATTGTCAACAGTTGCATAGAGGAGGGGAATTTAGTATATCTTGCTTGTTACCTGGTTGTGAGACAAGCAACACCTACAGAAATTCCTTGTAAGAGCTGTCTTTTTAAATTTTAAATTTGGCAGCTCTAGTAGATATTTTTCCATCATAGCATTCAAGCTAGTAAACTCAAGAGTTTCCAAGTACCCTTTGAGAGTTTCCAAGTATTCTGTAAAGGCAGTATAGGACCTATCTTCAGTTTTTACTCTGGCATGGATTTTTCCATTCAAGGTAACACACTTGAGAGTTTCCAAATATTCTCCCAGAAGTAAACATAACACACCTTTTCAGCTTCAGGAAGGTGACACTACTATGCCCTAGGGCTTAGAGCTGCCAGACTGAAAGCTGGGGATGGCTCTTGTACCTTTAATGCTTGTGCAGAAGAGAGAATTTATTATTTTATTTTATTTTATTTTATTTTATTTTATTTTATTTTATTTGTATCCCACTTTTTCCCCAGGACTGGGACTCAGAGCAGCTTCACAACATTTCAGTAGGTATTGCTTGTTACGGAAGCAGATAAGAAGCAACATCTGAATTTCCTTCTTCTATATAATAATTGTTGTGGCCTAGATACTCTAAAGGCCTGTCCGATCTTGGAGGCTAAGCAGAATCAGGTCTGGACAGTACTTGGATGGGAAACAAGTGCTATAGGCTATATTCCAGAGGAAAGAAGCATTCCTTGTCCAAGAAAACCTCCTGACATACCCTTTAAAAACTTTTTAAAATTTGTTGCTAAAAATCCCTCCCATAGCCCAGAAGGAATAAAGGACAATTGCACCATATATTTGACCTCTCATGTGCTGTTTTAGGTGATACTTTAAAAAATATATATATCAGGAAATAAACCAGAAGACATCTTCCCAGGTCTTGTAGATCATGATTGAGTCTATCCATCTGGAGCGAGGTCTTCTTATACCAAACAATACAGTCCTCTTCCTTACCAAACAATAATGACTTTTCGAGTGAATTCTTCCCATGATATGTCCAAAGTACAGCAACCCCAATATAGTCATCTTGGTTTCTAGGGAGATTCCAGGTTTGATTTGCTCTAGGACACATTTGTCTTTTTAACTGACTAATATGAAGACATCCCAGCTCTTTTTTGTGCTAAACATCTTCTGGAAGATGATAATTGTGAAGGTTTTCAAAACCAGAGACATAAATATCGGGGCCTATGTATGAAATTATCTCCTTTTCAAACTCTGAGACCACATTAATGCACTTGGTTTTCATGTGAGAGAGAAAAACTTATCATTCTCATATATATATATATACACACATATATATGGGTTTTTTAAAATGTAGATAGGTATGTATTCCCTCCCACCTCTACATAAGATTAGTACAGATGTGACTATACTGATTAATAAGTACATTTTGAAGTATATTTTTAAATTCTGTGAGAAAAATCTCTCTCAGTAATCAAGGCATAGATGAAGGAGCTCCATTCCAAATTATTTCTTTTTGGACTAAACTGTGTAATATACGTCATGACGGAATGTTTTATTTTCTGCTTTTCTTTATTTATGTATTTATTTTGCATGGGTGAATATTTAAAAGATTTGCAATTCACACACATAGCCATGGTAGTCTGGAATATCGGTTTGTAGCACCTTTGAGACTAACTGAGCCAAAGAAGTTGTAGCATAAGCTTTCATAGAGTTTGCCTATCTCCACAGATCTGAGGAAGTAGACCAAGTCTACAAAAGCTGATGCTACAACTTCTATCACTCACATAGTCTCAAAGGTGCTACAAGATCCCTCTGCATATTTAATAGTTGTGTATGATCTGACCCACTATGCCAATTCCTTTTTATTAAGTAGGATGGGATCCTCATGTGAGGCTACACTGATGCTAGAAGTGCTGCTGGTAAAGTCTCCTATATCAGACAGGATTTTGCTGAGGAGCCAGACTTAAATGTGCCAAACAGCTACTCGGCAGCAGCAGTAGTAGTAGAGGGTGATAATGGCAGAGGATCTCTCTGTCCAGAATACTCTAGGATCACAAGAGACGGCAGCCACCATCATTGCTACAAAGAGAGTTGAAAACCTGCAGCAAAAGATGAGTTCTTTAAATGCGGGTTAAGGGAAGGAAGCCTTGAATCAGGTGTGGGTGGTGTGAAGACAGTTCACATCTGATTCAGGGTTTCAGCTCCCCGTCATGGAAACAGTGAGCCTGCAGGGAATTTGGGGTAATATGTCCATCCATAAAAGCCCTCAGAGACGGCAGTGGCACCATAGCTAAAGCTTGTTAGGACTGTGAATAGAAGTCAGCACCAGTAAATCATTTCTGAATAACCTTTACCATGACACTCCTATGTTAAGACAATCCAAAATGATAACAGTGTGACTTGGACGTCTATTATTCATAGGGTCACCACAAGACAGAGTAAACTCAATGGCAATTAGTAGCAACAACAGGAACTGTGATGTGACCCATTTTTGTGTTTCCTTGTGTTAATATGGCCACTATCAATGGAGCATCCCTCAGATGAACAAATTCCAGAGAGGACACAGAGGGAGGGACGGATGGATGGATGGACACACATACCCCTGGGCTTTAATGGGAAAGTGAGCAGATTACTCTGTTGCTATGGCCAATGCAGACAGGATTTAGAAGGCTTCAGAAGCTGCCATCTCATAAAACAGGTAGGATTATGGAAGATGGTAGCAGCCCTGTTAAATGTTTTATTTCCTTTTTAATGATAACAGGTGGATTATGAAATTAAACACAGAAGCTGACTGGAACATCTCCCACAGTTCTTGGGTTATCGCACATCTGCTCATTTTCGATACACTTGTTCTCTCTACTTGTAGGCATAAGGCGGATGGCAATTTATCAGCTGCTAACATTGTCTGTGGCATCGATGTGAATATTTTCAGAGTGCTGATGAATGGGGGAAGCGAGTTAAGAAAGCTAAACTTCCCATCCATTTTTAAATAAATCCATTAGGCGCTTCAGGTAGAAAGGGCAAGGAAAGATGGTTCCGATGCTGATGCTGATATTGATAATTCCATGATTACTTGGCAAATAAATTAATGGGATTATGAACAATAAAAAGGGGGGAATATGTAGGTAGGAAATTGGTAATCTAACTGTGCCATTAATGAGAATATATATGTAGTATAGAAGCGTGGCTAAAGAAACAGAAATGCTTGTTAAACAGAGGCTTGACTTGTGGGCATGAGAAGGAGGGACAAACACAGAGAGGAGGGGGAAGGTGAAAGGTGCTCTGACTGTTCAGAGCCAAGTGCTAGAAGCCAGTTGAGAAGGGTTTGTTTGAATGCATTGAATGCAATCATGGAGAGCAGAAGGAAAATGTAACAGAATGCTTTTCAGGCAGGCTCACAGATGTAGACGCAAAACTGGTGCAAACTGGAATATAGATGTTGAAGAAATAAAACTTATGAACTGAAGAACTGATGTAATGCGCATGTCCAGTGAAATGTTTTTCTGTGAACAAATAAAAGACCTCAGCCTCCATGTTTGTCTGCCCAGTTTGGAGAAGCTATTCTCATGGGCTCTTGCATGCATGCAAATAAAGTCATCTGGGGGAAACTTTATTTGGCCTTGTAGATTTCCTTATTGATATTTTTAGTATTGTTTTTACCTTAACAACATCTACTGCTTAAACATGAGACCTTCTGCATTCCAAGGCACTGAGCTATGGTAAGCATGACAGCATAAAAGCTGAAGTAGCTAAGCAAAAGAGCTCAACACAACCCTGGTAAAAAAGCAGAACACAGCCACTGAGGTCTTTCATGCCAATTGTCTTTCTACAAAACTGGAGTCCCGTCCCTTTGAAAAGCAAAGTGCAAGACAGAGGAAGCACCAAACACCTGCCAAATTGTTTATGAGAACTCAAACACCAAGCCTTAAAAAAAACATGTATCAGAGAAGAAGTTCTTGATGTTCCACACAGTTTTGCTTCCTTTCGGCAGTTTTGCTTAACGTGCATTCATCATCATCATCATCATCATCATCATCATCATCATCATGTTTTCAAGATTGCCACAAAAAGGTCTCCCTCTCTTGTGGAGTAAGAAGAATGATTTTGCAGGCTTGTCTTTGAGGACAAGAGAAGGGAAGATTTATTTCCCTTGATGAACCAAAACTGAGCATTTGGTTGACTAGTAAAATTTGCAATTGTTTTCTAGAAGGATACACAGTTTTGCATGAAGGAAATGATCTTAGTAAGAGGCCGCAAATAGGCAACAAAATGATGCAACACAGGCAACTTTGATTGCTGCACCTAGGAAACTTTATAGCATTTCAACTTCCAACACCCTTATTAAAGCAGGTTACCATTGTACCGATTATACGGGTAAGCTGAATGATCATGGAATAGATTATGAATCCATTAAATCGTTAAATTCAAAAACAGCAAGGAAACTTTATTGCATTTCAACTTCCAATACCCTTATGAAAATAGGTTACCCTTGTACTGATGATATGGGTAAGGTGAACGATCATGGAATAGATTATGAATCCATTAAATCATTAGATTTAAAAACAGCAACACTATTGTGAGGATCAAATTAAGGATATTAATGTGCCTCCTATGCTGTCTGATGGGCTCAAGCCTCTATCCCTTTACAGGCTACAATGAAAAAGAGTCCAGAGAAATCACACATATCCAGCATCACTTTATCAACCCGGAGTCGCGTCTTGAACTGAACAATGGTAAAACCGTTTGCGGCGAGGGCCTCTCTGAGGAATTTCTCAGTGAGGAACAAGCAAGAGAACTTCTGAGAGCCAACCATGTAGAAAGTGGTCTCCAAAACCCCACAGAGCACCAAATGGCCTCCAGGTTTCAACAAGGAGCTGATGTTCTTCACGGCGCTCCTGTAGCTTTCGTGGTCATGGCAAGCGGCCTCCAGGCACTGTGTGGAGAGGACACAGTCCACTTGGGGCAAGGAGAGGGGAGCCATGGGGTTGCTGAGGTGGACATCACATTTCAGAACCTGCTTGATGCATCTTCTCAGCTTTGCCTCCTTTTCAGACCACTTGTCTCTGCAGGAAAGGGACAGAAAGGAACCTAAGACATTTTGTGGAGTTTCAAGCCTCCATTCAAGCAGCCAAGAAGAATGCCTGCTACCCAAAGTTCTCAGCGAAGTCAAGAAAATGCCTGGATGGAAATGTTCTCCTCAAACAACATGAGCTTTATGTCCAGCCTGTGGATCGGTCTATTCCTTGGATTTGGGCACAGCTGAAACTTGGGATGGCTTTCTAATTCACACAGAGAGACAATGCTGGCATTCAAAAGCTCACCAGAGCTCACAGAAAGGGGAGAGGAAAATAGGATGAATCAAAGACCAGGATCAGAGATGTGAAAGTTTCCAGCTATCGTTCCACAGTTTCAATTTAACTTTCTCTTTCAGATTTCCCTCAGCTCTTACATGAATAACCTGCCACTCCTGGGCCTGGCTTATTATATTCACACACATGGTTTCATCTTCTGTTCTCTGCAAACCCCTTTGCATCAGGAACCCTGATGGTGCAGTGGTTAAATGCCTGTACTGCAGCCACTCACTCAAAACCGTAAGTTTGCGAGTTCAACACCAGCAAAAGGGCTCAAGCTTGACTCAGGCTTGCATCCTTCCAAGGTCGCTAAAATGAGTATCCAAATTGTTGGGGGTAAGTAGCTTACAGTTGTAAAATGCTTAGACACTGCTTAGGCGGTATGAAGTGGTATATAAATGAAGCTGTTTGTATTTTGTATAAGAGTTTATTTTGTATAAGAGTTTATTCCTGATGTCCCACCAGCATCGACTTCACATTGGAAATCTCTGTGGGAGAAACTGTTACACAGCCATGTCAGCGTTCTCCGAAGATGCCAGCCAGAGATGCTGGCAAAAAATCAGGAATAAACTCTTCTAGAACATGGCCACAGACCCTGCAAAACCCACAAAAAACTATGGATGCCAGCCATGAAAGCCTTTTCCTTAGGCACATTCTCTAAGCTCTCTGTGACACATCTTTTTCTCCGTTATCCAGTTCTTGGCTTGGTCTGCCTGGTTCCCTTTAGCCAGTCTCTGGCCTCCTATCTATTAGCCCTGAACAAGCTTATCTTTCCCTTTCCCCACCAAAGTTGTACTTTGTCACCATTATGTTGCGTCACTTTGTCCCCCTCCTTGCTTCCATTGTAACTTATTAATCAGAAAGGCCATGAATTTTTCTTGGCTTCTGAAAAGTCCAAGGGATAGATGGATGGATGTCCATACCTGTTTCCCTCTAGCTCACATGCATACTTCACCACAGGGCTCCAGTCAAAGGCTCCTGGTTCGTTCTTCAACCATTTCCTCATCTCCTGGAGGTTTTGATCCAGATAATCAGAGACGATGATGGTCTCAAAGGACTCGCAGGCTGAGATGAGTTGGTAGATGGTGGGGCCACTGCCTATGTCGATCAGGGTGTTTCCTTTCAGGGACCCTGGAAGTAAAGAAGAGGAGGAGATGAATGAGAAGAATCTAAAACCTCCCTCTTTTCTTTGAAAATAGCACCATGAGACACCAAAATGGGCATCCCAAGCTGCATATGCACGGCAGAAATAATGTAGTTTGACACCGCTTTAACTTCCATGGCTCTGTGCTATGGAACTCTGGGATTTGTAGTCTGTGGTGGCATCAGAGCACTTCAACGGAGAAGGCTAAGTATCTCACAACAACTCCCAATCCTAGGATTGCATAGCACTGAGCCATGGTAGTTAAAGTGGTATGTTAACATATATTAATATGTATTATGTTTAATTATTTCTGTGGAAGGTATGCCATAGGCAGGCTTACTTTATCTATTTCATCTATTTTAATTGATTGTATGTACAGCACTATATAAATCAAGCAGCATAATAATAATAACAACAACAACAACAACAACAACAACAACACCTCATAAATTTAGGTCTAATCTGGAAAACCGGGAAGTTACAAATGACATTGACCTGTTACTTTCCCTTAGCTCAGTTGTCCTATCTGCACCAATGGGCAGAAACTATATGCATGGAAGACAGGGCTATTTCCCAGTTCAGAAATGGATTGGACCTGGTTCTTGAATTCAAAATTGGGGCTCAGCCATTAGACCGGAGAGCTTTTGCCACTTGCTTTGAAGGACACCCAAAGATAATAGCCATGTGCATGCAGTAACCTACCTGAAGCAAAAGTTTTGCAAAGGCATTCCATGTAAAACCTATTGGCTTCATCTCCAAAAGTGCCCTCTCCAAACGTGTAATATTCTAAATAGGCCTGAGGACTGAATTCTTTCTGGTAAACATCCCCTCTGGTGAATTCTTCCATGGTGAGCTGCTCCCTCTTGGCTTTCTGGACAGCAAATGTGATGCTTTCCCTTCCTGGGCCTCTTGTTGCCAACGCCTCTTCAAGGAATAATTTACCAGCAACATCAAGGGATATTCATGGAGATATTCACCCAGCAGGAATGCCTTGTGCAGATTATCCAGAATGAAAGCTAACCTTTTACCATTTCTTGATTAGAAAGATTCATATAGCCATATTAGTCTGCAGAATCAGACTAATGTCGATCAGTGTGTCTTCTTTCGGGAACCCTGGAAGTAAAGAAGAGAAGGAGAAGAATAAGAAGGATCAAAAGCCTCCCTCTTTCCTCTGATACTAGCACCATAAGACTCCAAAACAGGCATCCCAGGCTGAATCTGCATTGCAGAAATAATGCAGTTTGGCACAGTTTTGTCTGCCATGGCTCAATGCTATGGAACTCTAGGATTTGTAGTTTGTTGCTGCACCAGAGCTCTCTGGCGGAGGAGGCTAAATATTTTGCACAACTCCAAATCCCAGCATTCCATAGCACTGAGCCACGGCAGTTAAAGTGATGTCCAACTGCCATCATTTTTGCAGTGCAGATGCAACCCCAAACGTTTTTGGTCGAGGAAAATCAGGGAGAAAACTCTTTGTAAACCTAGGTCTCCATGCCATGATTTGTCATTTTGTGAGATATGTAAGCTTCCCTGTCAAGAGATCTCTGGTGCCACAACAAACTACAAATCCCAGATTTCCATAGCATGGAGCCATAGCAGTTAAAGTGTTGTCAAACTGCATTACCTCTACAGTGCTGATACTGTAGTGTCTTACAGACAGAGTTGCCAGAATAGAAACTGGAGAAAACTCTAGTAACTTTGCTGGTTGTGTAGAGGAGGACAGTTCAGCAGGTGTTTCTTATTACCTGCAGGACCACTACAGGTGTGCAACAAGTCAGCTGATCCCCAAGGACCAATCACAGTTCATCCAGCCCTATAAAAGAGCAAGGGCTAGAGAGAGAGAGTCTTTCTGCCCAAGGAACCTGTCTTTGGTATTTGAGCTTTTGCTCAGCTCTTGCTCCTCATCCCTCATGTCTCCTAGGGATCTTTCCTTTTGCTTGTCTTTGAGGAGATGCCTGTTCTTGGCTCTCTTCACCTGATTCCCTTTGCTATGGTCATGCATTTTGACCTCCAACTGTTTTGAATGTGTTTCTTCTTCTCCATATCCTTGATGAATGTTGGGTTGGTTGGTTTTCAAACAGAAGTCATGCATGCAAAGAGATCTTGTAGCCCCTTTGAGACTCACTGAAGGAAAGAAGTTGGCAGCATGAGCTTTCCTAGACTTCAGTCTAATTCCTCAGATGTATTTGGTGGAAGTTTTTTCATGGCCATGTGAATTTTTCCAGGAAATTGCCCCCAACTTTACTATTATTTTTAAAATGATCTTTCAAAATCTTTTTGAATGGGCAAATATTTTAAATCTGGATGTTCTTTAGAATTAGTTCATTAGAAGTGGGGTGGGCAAATGTGGCTTCCTAGATGTTTGTTGCCTACATCTCCCTGCAACTCAACTTTATTTATTAAAACATTTAAACATATATTTTTTTAAAAATAAGACTATTTATTTATTAAAACATTTATATCCTGCTCTATATCTGAGGATTTCAGGGCAGTGTACAATAAATTAGTACAGTTCCTGCCACAGTTGGTGCGTATGACAGATGGTGAAATGTGGAGTTTTCCTATCATGGGCCAAAAATAATTGTCTTTGCTTTTGATATTTTTAATGGATAACTTTCATTGATTGATACATCCTCAGGTTGACCTTCATTTGTTTGTTTTTACATTGGATTGGCTGTAGCGTTGCAACATATGCAAGACAAAAACATATTACCTTCTTCCCAAACCACGTGGCCGAGCGGGTGAACTTTCTTCGTATTGTACGCAACTGTTATGTCCCACACATCAATGAAGGCCACATTCAGATCCCGGAAAACCTCCTTTAGTGCAACAGACTGAGCATAGCCTTAAATATCTCCAAACCGTTCCTGGTCCGCCTCCATCTCCCGAATGTTCTCTCCCTTAATGATTACTTTCATGTCCAGATTCCTCAGGAGAAGGCACTGGATTGCCCTCTGGATATTAAGCGCCCGTCGAACGAAGAGCTGGATTGGGAAGGGCCAAAAGTGCTGGCCCAAGCAAATGACAATAGTTGTTTCTCTGTCGCCAGCCACATTGTTGATCTCCCGAGAGATGTAGCTGTGATCTTTCATTGTGTAGCCATTTCACCTCTGCATTTGAGGCTTGAAGTGATTCTCACAAATACCCCCACAACTGCCAGTTCAGGTTTGTCCCAAGTCTTGAGGTTTTTGTGTAAAAAACCTGAGACTTTGGAATGGCCCCTCTTATTGTCATTAAGCTTTATGTATTACCAAGACAGCCAGTGTGGGTGTATTGGTTTGAGCATTGGACTATGACTTTGGAGACTAGGGTTCGATTCCTAGCTCTACCATAAAACCCACTGGGTGACCTTGGGCAAGACACATGCTCTCAGCTTCAGGGGAAGGCAATGGCAAACCTCCTGTGAGCAAATCTTGCAAAGGAAACCCCATGATAGGTTAGCCTCAGAGTAGTCATAAGTCAGAAACAACTTCAAAGCACACAACAACAAATTTAGTATCAAAGCAGCCAGCATGGTGTATTAGTTTGAGCATTGGACTATGACTCTGGAGATTAATGTTCAAATCTTGTCTGAATCATGGAAATCCACTGGGTGACCTTCGACAGTCACACTCTCTCAGCTTCAGAGGAAGACAATGGTAAACCCCTTATGAACAAACCTTGTCAAGAAAGCATCGTGATAGATTAATCTTAGGGTTACCATAAATCAGAAACAACATGAAGGCACACAGCAACAAGCAGGAAGGCAGTTGCTACCTTTCCCTTCATAATATGCATACATAGGGAGTAAAAATTGCATGCCTCCACCTTTGCTGTCCATGATAGCATATGATGCAACTATGCTACAGGCCCAATTCATGTGGTCATACCTATCCTTTTTTGTTTGGAATCTTGGTCATGTCTTATGCATCAAAGCTTCCCCAAAGGAAGCAGTTGGATAACTTTGTCCAATATAGAATGTCTTCACTGAGTGCAAATTTATAGAAGCAGAGTTGTGCATGCCCTGTTGTTGTATGTATAGATGCACTTATGCATTTGGTTGTACAATCAGATGTTTCACAACTTTGTCAGTCAATGAAAGAGTTGTATAGTATAACCAGTATATAACTGCACATGTTATATACTCTGATCTGGAACCTTGGCCACGTATAATTTCTATGATTCTATAAATAGAGGCTGGATGGCCATCTGTCGGGTATGCTTTGATTGGGAGTTCCTGCATGGCAGGGGGTTGGACTGGATGGCCCTTGTGGTCTCTTCCAACTCTGTGATTCTATGAGTATGACATATGCACATACATTGCAGTCACACATTAACCTGTCTGTGTAGTGACACAAAATACCTCAATTGTATACAAAATCCTTGCTGGATGATTCAAATCAGTTTTGCCTTAGTTTGGTGGAGGAAAAACAGAGACAGCAGATAGGCAAACAGCTGCTTTGAGCAAGTGTCATTGGACCGGACCCAAAGTCTTTAACAATATGTACAAGACAAGCTCATCCCGTTTTTAAAGGGCAAATATTTGGCTTAGCTTGTGTCACTTGACTAGTTTTCATCACTGGGTTACCACTATCAATTAAACCAAAACCAGGCTTAGATTTAAATCCTGTGGTTAGTCTCAACTAGAGCAGATTCACTGAATCAATGGGAATACATCTACATTGTATTAACAATACACTTTGACACCGCCTATGGATTCCTGGGATGTGTAGTTTTACAGGGTCTCTAGACTTCATTGCCAAAGAGTGTTGGTGCCTCTTAGATTCTGTAGGATGGAGCCACGGCAATCATTCATGTCAAACTGCATCATTTCTGCACTGTAGCTGCACCCTGAGTTTAACCTGCATATTGCATTATAATTCAATAATGGATTCATTGGGTCTGCCGTAGTTAGGACAAACTAACAGGCTCCAGGGCACTATTACTAAACCACTCGATTACCTTATTGTGGAGCAACTAAGGTTTGATATCAGCCATTTAAAAGTCCAGATAATATGTGTGTCTCTTCCAAATAATGGCAGCCCTTTGTTCTTCCTGTGTGACAAAACTCCAATTAATTGCCGATCACAGCCCCATCCAATTTGCACATATAGAAAGAAAGGGCTTCCTCAGATCATTTGTTCCATAATTCATGATCTTGCTGCAAGGGGTTAAAAAGTAAAAGAGCAAAAAGGAACAAAGTTTGCAGAAGTCTCAATGGGAGTGGGGGACAGTGGCGAGGGATGGCACTGTTATCCTCAACAGCTGGAGATGCCACAGTGGAAATAAGCCAACGTTTTAGAAAGAAAACCTCTGTAGCATTTTTTAAATAATGTGCTGTGTATCTTCTTCTTTCTCTCTCTCTTTCTAGCAACACTTCAGATCTTGAATTTTTATGGACAGCTCTGATGAAGCCCATGCATTTTTATTGGGCTGGGTTCACAAACTGTGTTCCCTGCCAGAACATTGCTTCTGTTGTGATGGACAGGGAGCAGATAGAAGACATCCGTTCTCCATCCCATCAGCCTATTCTCCTGATGGCCCAGCCTCCTTGCTTTGCTTTTGAGGTGAACTGGCCTAATTCCCAGGTTTTGTCTCAAGCCAATCTGCATACTAAAGACAACTTAATAATTAATAACCTCTTTTCACTTTTCTTTTGAGTTTGCCCTTGGGGCTCAGCTCCAAAGATGGCTGTACTGGCATGCATAAAGGATGGATCCACAAGCTCTAGCAGTTCTTCTGTCAATCTTGGCACTCCTCCATCGGTGCTCCAGTGCTCTTCTTTGAACAAACTTTCCTTGGGGGTGAAAAAAAGTTTCTTGGACTGCAAGTAAGAACTATGTATGCAAGCTAGGAAAGAAGTACTGAAAGCCAAATTTGAGAGGCTTGGAAAGTTACGTTTTAGAAACTAGAACTGCTAGAATCCACCAGTGATCTCTAACATGAAGAGAAACATGTTGTATTTGTTGTCTTAGGCAGACAAGGCTGCCATAGGGTAGAGCTACAGTGATTTAAGTGGTGTCAGACTGCATCATTTCTACAGTGTAGATTTAGAAATACAGTTAAGACATTCAAAGAAAGGTGGCAGGTACAGTTTCCAAGTGAATTTGAATAGGTGTGAATGGTTTTTAATATCTCATTCTTTGCAATGCTTGAAATTTGGGACTCAAGGATATTTTAATTTGGAAGGAGAATTCATATTGGGTTGTACTGTCCTCATTCTCCAAACCCATACTGTACCTACTCATCTGAGCTTGGTTTCTCCATTGTCTGTTCCCGTAGACAATAAGTCCACTCATTTGGGCACTTGCCGGCCTTGAACTGGAGTCAAACAAACACTGCACCAATGATAGTAAAAGTTGAAAACCACTTTTTAAGTGATTCCATTGACACACGACACAGTCTTATTCAGAATGAGTCCAGATTGAATTCTGTTGGGTCAAATGGATTCTGGAGCAGTGTGTGCCACCCTAAACCACAGAATATTTCTCTTCACTCCCTAAATGGCAGTTCTTCACCCTATCCCATCTCCATCCCATGAAAACAGGTGTTTTTAAAAATTTCATCAAAATAGTTAGAGATGAGGGGGGAAAAAAACCAAAAACAAATCCTCTCCTATCTCACAAGAGCATGCATACACACAGCTCTATACGGTTTAAATTAAACCTGAGGAAAATCTCATAAATGCATGCACATGCACAAGCAGCTTCAGAAGAAGAGATTGAGAAGGTAAATCCCTTGCCTTCTGAAATCAACAAGGAACAAGTAAAGCACATGCATTCACAAACAGAGCTCTCCACAGTCTTCTGGAATCTGTCTCATTTGGGGTGGGAAAAGTGTCATCTATTGGCCACATGTGACCTCCTAAATTCTTTTTGACCCCCAGGGCTTCCCCAATCAAAAATGTTTTTTAAAAATCAAAATATTCTACTCTTTGGGCAAAACAATTGTGTGTGAATTTTGCACAGAATAAGTCTTGAAGTCTTGAGGGCCTAGTTATCAAATTTGCAGATGATACCAAATTAGGAGGAGTAGCTAATACCCCAGAGGACAGGATCAAAATTCAAAATGACCTGAATAGACTAGAAATATGGGCTAAAGCTAACAAATTGAAATTCAATACAGAGAAGTGTAAGGTTCTGCACTTAGGGAGGAAAAATGAAATGCACAGATATAGGATGGGGGACACCTGGCTGAATGAGACCACATGTGAAAAGGATCTAGGAGTCCAAGTAGATCACAAGTTGAACACGAGTCAACAGTGTGATGCGGCAGCTAAAAAGGCCAATGTAATTTTAGGCTGCATCAATAGAAGTATTGTGTCTAGATCAAGGGAAATAATGGTGCCACTCTACTCTGCTTTGGTGAGGCCCCACCTGGAATACTGTGTCCAGTTCTGGGCACCACAATTTAAAAAGGATGTGGAGAAACTGGAGTGTGTCCAAAGGAGGGCGACTAAAATGGTGAAGGGTCTGGAAGCCATGCCCTATGAGGAACGACTTAGGGAGCTAGGAATGTTTAGCCTGGAAAAGAGAAGGTTAAGAGGTGAAATGATAGCCTTGTTTAAATATTTGAAGGGATGTCATATTGAGGATGGAGCAAGCTTATTTTCTGCTGCTCCAGAGAACAGGACTCGGAACAACGGATGCAAGCTCCTGGATTTTGAGTGAGTGGCTGCAGTACAGGCATTTACCCACTGCATCACCAGGGAATGAACTCTGCACATGAAAGGATCTCTGTCCAAAGTCATGATCACAATGGCCCAAATCCTACTGGTTAGTCTCACCTAGAGCAGAACCACTGAATGAACCGCTAAATACTTATGCAAGCCCCACTGATTCAATGGGTCTTCTGTAATTGGGACTATGAACAAAATTTAATAAGTGCTTTCTTTTTTCACTGTAAATTAATAAGTATACAAGTGTTTGCCTGCCTGTGCAGACATACGTTCGAAAGAAGAAGCATGTATTGCAAACACTTGAGAGCCATTTTGCAAATTCCAAGACCTGGAATGAAACCAGTATGAGGAACACTTAGGCTAGCCTCCTGTTGCACATTGTGGTTGTGCTCTGCAGTTGTGCATTGTACACTGTACAATGCAGATTGTGCATTGTACGTTTCAGTTTCACTTGACATTGTGCATTGCAGTGGCATATTGCAAAATGGCACCCAGTCATTGCCCTGAGTTGCACAATGCTGCTAATTCTTCATGGGAACTGTGTAGTGCTAGAGCACTTTATCTCCACATGCAGATATTTTCTCTGTTCTGAGAGCATGTTGGATTACATCTTTAGAATAATCATCCTTTATGTCATTCCCTCAGGTCCAAAACACACTGCAGAAATAATCCAGTTTGAGACAGCTTTAAATGTCCTGGTTCAGTGCTAGGGAATCCTGAGAACTGTAGTATATTGGGGCATCAGAGCTCTCTGACAGAGAAGGATAAATGTACCACAAAACTACAGTTCCCAGAATTTCCTAACATTGAGCCAAGGTAGTTAAAGCTGGATTATTTTTGCAGACTACAATCCTGTGCTAATTTGCCCAGGAGTAAGCCTAACTGGGCTCATTCCAGTTGTTGGCCATCTAGAATAAACCAATTAAATTAATGGATTATCTAAATTTTCACTTATCAAAACCATCATTCATGCAAGGTGTCTCCTCTAGCTGAGACTATCCATTGGATTTAACCCAATGGGATTTATATCTGAGTAGCCTTAGGGTCACCAAAAGTCAGAAAGGATTTGAAGGCATGGAAGACATATAAAAGATTGTGCTGACACTTTTAAAATCCACTTTACCACAATCTCCACTGCATAGTTATTAGAAACAATATCCAACAGTTTTTCATTGTGGTTGATTTTTCTCTCTTCAGTTCCCAATCACAGACTTTCCTTTTCATATTCCCTTTTTTAGTACCAAGAACAGAAAACACACAAAGCAGATCCACCCCTCCCAACACATGCCTTTTCCCCCCCTTTTGCAAACATAATTAATAACAAAACATTTGGGAGTTAGTGGCAAAGACATTTTATAGAAACATTTATTATGCAAATAACTAAACGAGTTGCATATGTTTGCATCTGATTAAAGGCACTGTGGCAAGAGTAGCTAGCTAGATTGTAGCCAAGCTTATAATCTACTTACAAGAGGGACCAAGTGTGTCCTCTCGAGGATACAGGTTTGAAATACAACCTAGGAACTACATTAAAGAGTTCCTGCTGGAAATAAGCAATCTTTACCCCTTTAAGAGATTTCTGTTTCCATGGATTTGATGTATTATGACTAGTTGCTGCTGTGCAGTTGATCCCCTAATAAAAGCTGCACAGAAACGTCCTTCTCTCTCAAACTGCATGGGACCATTCACTCCTTGTAAAAGATGAGGGATATTTAGTACCAGTTTGTACCAGAGAGATTTACAGCCACACTAAACTACAGATCCCAAAATTTCATACAATACAGTTATGGAAGCTCTCACTCATAGAATCACAGAGTTGGAAGAGACCACAAGGGCCATCCAGTCCAACCCCCTTCCATGCAGGAACTCCAAATCAAAGCATCCCTGACAGATGGCCATCCAGCCTCTGCTTAAAGACCTCCAAAGAAGGAGACTCCACCACCCTCCGAGGAAGTGTGTTCCACTGCCGAACAGCCCTTACTCTCAGGAAGTTCCTCCTAATGTTGAGGTGGAATCTCTTTTCCTGCAGCTTGCATCCATTGTTCCGTGTCCTAGTCTTTGGAGCAGCAGAAAACAAGCTAGCTCCCTCCTCAATGTGATATCCTCCAGGTATTTAAACAGGGCTATCATATCTCCTCTTAACCTTCTCTTCTCCAGGCTAAACATCCCCAATTCCCTAAGGTGGTCTATCCCCCCATTCAATTTACTTTTTAAAAAAGAGGAATAGGAGGAGGATCAGGATTCCATTTTTACAGTCTAGTAGGTGTTCTTGACTGGACTCTTGCTCCATCAATGACTGAGTCCTATTCAATAATCTAGGAGTCAGTTGAGATACGGTTCGATAATGTGGCCTACTCCAAGTACTATCACATTTTTTTTGTAATTCTACTATTGAAACCACAGTTGTTTTCTTTTCCCAGAGGCGGTGAATCTCAGTTTTGAGGTCTCAGATATTTCAGAATCTTTTCCTTCTCTTTGTTTTCCATTCTGCTATCTCCCAGGAATTGTGCATGTATCATAGTGCTTTCAAATCATGGCACCATTATTGTGTAAGTCAGATCTTGCCATAAAGTTGACATACAGATGTTGAGTAAATGGCCTCTCAAAATTTTCTACTTGTCTAATAATTCCATTCCATTCAGGGAACTGAAATTGGGAGAGGGAGCTGAGAATGAACTATTTAACCAAATTTCTTAAATTTCCGCAGAACAGAAATCCTCCAACAGTTTCTCAGAGGCAGTAGCAAAACAATGGCCAAATCCCACTCCATGGTTCTTTGCAAGTGGGGTCATGGATTGATTGTTCTGTGCAACCCTTGTGCTGAATGGCAACCTGTGTAGCTGAACACAAAATTGGATGTGCAACCAGATACACAGCAGGAACTGCAACAATACTCATCTGCATGTGAAATAGTAATGGCATGCACAATTCTGTTTTTGTGATCTGGAACTGAGCATTGTGAAGAAGACAAAGGATCCATGAGGGATCTTACACGATCACAAGACATTTAGCTTTACCGTTCTAAGGTTTTTGCTTCCTACCATTGTAACTATGGGCCTGTAACCAATGTAGCCACCATGGTGCGCTCACCACATTGCCCAAGAACTAGCATTGTGGAGTGGCCTTGTAGGATAAAATGGCAGCCACTACAATTCAAAACTGGCAGAGGCTATTTGGAGAATATTCAGCAGTGTGGCCTTTTTATTCCCCTATATGGGTGAGGGGGGAAAAAAACTCTCACAAATTTTTCAAGGGAAAAATTCTTCAAAGAAATTATAGTGCAGGTCTAGACTTTGGACCACTATGCCTTCTGATTCTAGAAGAGGCAGGGGAAAAAATAGAACGTAGATTTCAAAAACCAAGCTAGCATTCAGTTAGACATTTGGTACTAACACACACACACAACCCCCATGCTGTGTATATTTTGGTCCATGTAATGCAAGGTATAAGCCATCAGAATGTTATTTATGAGCTGCCTTCACTGTGTTCTTGTTTATAATGGATAGGATAATCACCCCGTTTCCCTTATTCCATCCACTTTGCAGTGTAACTTTGGGGGGGGGGGGGAATATAGTTTGCAATATTTCTGGTCGGCTTATTATGTGCATCATTTTCAAGAGTACCTTATATTTCATGGGCAAAAAATGTGTTTTATAAGATAAGATGCCTGGTTACATTTTCCCCTGACCTAACAGAATAAATGAATGTAAAATGGACAATCGAAATGGAAGTGTCATGTATCACAAAAGAAATGGTTTAGCATTTGGGATGAGTCTGAACCTTAGAGAAGTGTCAGCAAAAGTATTTTAATGTGGAATTTCACACTGGTAAGTTAGTTCAATGGAAAGCATGTGCAAGCCATGCACATCTTCACTATGGGGTTCCAACTTGAGCTGAGCCAAAATTTCTTACAGGCCATTTTTCTGATAAAAAAATACTTGTCTCCCTGCCAGCAATAGCTCAACCACTGGAGGGTGGAGTGGATCAGTTTTGCAGATTTCCCCGCACACATTAGCACAATATTCCCTCTTTTAAAAACAAAACGGCAGCAATTCTTTTCTCTCTCTCTCTCTACAGTATCCATTTTTATTTATGGTGACTCCTCTCCAACAGACATACAAACTCATAAGAAACTGTTGGGCAATTTCTTATTCCCCTTGGAAAACTGTATCATCAGTTTCCTAAATTTCTCTTTCTACAGATCAGGTACACAATTTCTCAAGGTCCTTTGTGTTTTGCTCAGAGTGTAACATGCACCAGCTTTAGGGCACAGCTAAATGTAGCCGTGGCCTATGTGATATAGTGGTTTGAGTTTTGGACTTGGACCATAAAAGCCAAGGTTTCAGATCCCTGCTCAGTCATGGATATCCACTTGGTGACCTTGATCAAGTGTCACTCTCTCAGCCTCAGGGGAATGTGATGACAAAACGCCTCTGAGCAAAGTTTGCCAAGAAAACCCCATGATAAGGTTGCAATGAGGGCACCATAAAAGAACTAGTGTCATATAGTGGTTTGAACATTGCATAACTACAACTCTGGAGAACAGGGTCTGAATCTCTACTCAGAAACTCACTGCGTGACCTTGGGCAAGCCAGCCTCAGAAGAAGGCATAGACAACCCCTCTCTGAACAAATCTTACCAAGAAAACCCCCTGATAGGATCACCTTAAGTCAGAAACAATTTGAAAGCAAACAACAACAGGGCCACCATAAGTCAGAAATGACTTGAAGGAACACAGCACAACAGCAAATGAAAACCATAAACAAATTGCAGAAATAACTCACTGAGGGCTCTTTCAGAATTTGACAAAATTCGTACTATTCAGTTCCACTGTTGCATGCCCGGTTGTGGTGATTCCTCACAACCACTACATCCAGTCATGTTATAAATACACAGGTTGTGCTATTGCACTGGAGTTGTGGTTAACTACATCATGGGAATGGTTTAATTCCCTCCACATCCCCCATCAAAGATCTCCTGGAAGTACTGTAGGGACTAAGACAAAGGATCCTCATGGAAGAAAACTCCTCTATCAGAATCTCCCAGGATTTTTTTTTAAAAAACCAATCCAATCCTGGGTTTCAAAAGTCATCATTGGTCTTGGGACCAAACAGACTGGGACAGAATATATGTCATCTGGATATTCCAAAATAAAAAGAAGTCATTCTCTACAAGAGAAAAAAAAAAACCTCTCACCAAATCCTGAGGCTTTTCACCTGTCTAGTCGAGATGTGGGATGTGGAAGAAGATCCAGAAGATATTAAGGAAATGAAGTGGGTATTCAGAAAATGTAGCTATTGAGAAGCAATCTCCTGAAGCTTCACTTACCATTGGCACTTGATCAAGATGACCAACAACAACCCAGAACTCTTGTGCTCAAGTGACTCATCAGTCTCATTTCCCCAACTAGCTATAATTATAGCCTCGTTCATTCTTTTTCCTCCCGAGAGAGCCTTACTCATTATTCCATGTCTATCACCCCAGCTGTTTGGGATTCTGAGACAGGCCATTCAAATTGCTGTTGACCAAATGTCCATGCTAAATTCATCATCAACTGATGATAGTTTGGGAATTGATGGCTATTATCTAGAAAGTATAATCAGTCATGGCTGTTATGTGCCAGTTGTCTCCTCTTCTGGCATCCAACATCTTCCCCAAAATTGCTGTTAGGCAAGTCCAAAAAACTCTGCACTGAGCACCATTACTCCACTTAATTGGGAGAATTTGGGGTTAGATGGTGCTGTCTGGTTTCTTTGTCTTGACCTTGATGTGCTGAAAGCTGGGGATACAGAAAGCAAATGGACTTTAATAGTTCCAATAAAAGAAGATGGCTTAAGACTGTTAGCAGATTGATAGTTCCACCGCACCCAAGAAGTCATCAGAATGAAGTTCCCTATTTGCAAGGCAGTATTCATGCAGTATACAAATGCTGTCAGACAGGACAATATATTTTCACATGTATGCATGCCATTTTGGGATCCCATCCAAAACAGTTAAGGCAAAACTCATAGATTAGTGACAGAACATATGCCTTCTATTGATGAAATCCTTGGTTCAGCTCTGGGGTTCAGTTCCCGCAGCTGATAATCTATCATTGTGCATTGGATGCAAGGGACTAAATTCACTTAATTTTCACTAGAGTAAATCCATTGAAATGAATTGGGTTTATTCATCCCCACTCACATACATCCTATTGATTTCAAGAGGTTAGGTATAGTTGGAACAAAAAAAATGGATTTCACCCTAAGTCTTTTGATAAGCAAATGTTTGAATCCACTACAAGGCCATTCATCCACTCAACCTTTAGAAACAAAATGCAACTGCAATTTGGCACCACATTAATTGTTGTGGCTCCATCCTACAGACTCCTGGGATTTGTAATTTTGTCAGATACCAGCATTTTGGCAGAGAGGCAAAACTATAAATCCCAGAATGCCATAGGATGGTGCTACAGTGCTTAAAATGGTGTAGAACTACATTATTTTTACAGTATAGATGCACCCTGAGAGAATATTTTGAAAACTGGGGAAAATCATAGGAATTTCAGGTATTTTCTCAAGCTACTAGATGTCTATGTGCTAGCAGCATTACTCAGATTTTGGGTTCTACTGATATGTTGACTAACAGATACATGCATACATACATACATACACTCCAGACCTGCTGCTTCTGTGTCATCCTCCATTATTTTCCTCCCTTCTTTACACTATTTTGACACTTTCTTGGCAATTTCTTCAAGAACTTAAAGACCACATTAGCATGAGGGTTGTGCTTTAAGCTGCTACAAGTTTCAGCTGGGTAAGTCTTGTTTACAATTTGATTTCTGGCTCTGCCAACATTTAGTTCTGTAAATGATTCCTGCCAAATGAGTTAATTTTTTTTTCAGTCAAATGCAGCCAGTTCTCCTCTGTCCTCCCTGCCTTTTATGTTTCTCTTTTCTTCTTGCAGTGATAGGTTTGGAGGGAAGCAAAATCAGATAATGCTTGATAGACCCCCAAAGACATGAGATAGAAAGACTGGTGATTGGGCAGAAGTGACAGGTTGGTGCAATCTTCTCCGTCATGGTGGTATTCTCTTGAAATTTGGGGACATGAATTCCCTTCAACCCCAGTGGTTAGGGATGATGGCAGTTGCAGACCAAACCAGCAGGAGAGCACTGCCTGGAGAAGGTTAATTTAATATTATGCCTGGATATTACCATTTGGTCATGATCTGTCCCATAAACTACTACTTTTGTTTTATAACTTCTCCTTAATAACCTCCTGCCCGGTTTCTTGTTTCACCACATTGAAAATTCACATTGTTTCAAGGTTGGTTGAGAGTGTCTTACTCCTTTCATGGCTCCTCCTCCTTCTTCTTAACACAGTTTCCTCTCATTCTTTGCCTCCACTTTCCATCACTGACCCTACCCTCCTTGGCTTCATGTATCCGCTTTCCTATTTAATCTCATTGGCTTAAGTGACCCATGTTATTTTTCTTAGGAGAATCTTATCTTCACACTGGTGTGACATGCTGGTACGCTATCAGCAAAAAGATATGAGCCTCCATAGCTAAAGATGTGAGCAGGAGTGTGGACAAATGAGTCAGAGGACACTGAGCAAAGTCAGAGGAAAAAAACACAAAGAGGAGCTGCATATACACAACATAACTACATTGATGGCAGTAATTTGCTGGGGGAAAGGGGGCACATTTCGACATTCAGAAAGACAAAATAAAATGAGGAAAGGGTTTTCAACTCAGGGGTTTCCTGCATATGCTGCAAGAAACATATTCACTCAAAAAAGGGCCCTTGAATTATATAGTTGCTGCTTGAGAAATCAAGATTTCTTTCTGATTGAGAATTCAGAATCAAGATAATTTGGCAAAAATGGGCAGATGCCTACAGCTGCTGAGTCTGCATTATGTCCACCTCTAGCTGCTGTTATCATCTCTCACTTTCCTGAGCTCACAATTATTTTTTGTTAAACCCTAAAGCATTTAATAAGATAATGAGCTGGACTAAATTGATGTGTTAGCCCAGGGATTGCCTGCCTGTGAACCAGAGGTATTGAATGGAACATTAGAGAAGAATTCTTGGAAGTCTTCAGAGAGTGTATATATATTCAGAGCTACAAATGAAATGGATTCAACCACACTCTGTACATCACTTATTTATATGCATAGGTTATTTATGTATATCTGTGAAGGTTTTTTTTAAAAAATGGAAAAAATGAAGAATTTGCTCTGAGCTGTTAATAGCATCAAATGAAGTTTCTTATAGTACTATTTTTTGATTTGGATGTTATAACAGCTAATAAGTGAAGTGGAGCCTAATATTAAAAGGCTTAATCCAAACATACAGTGAAGGCCTATACATGCAAATGAAGCATGAAGATTTAGCACCATGGACAGAATATTCATACCCTTTCATATATGTGAAGTTATGCCTAGGTATATCATTTTATTGTGAGCCAGTATGATGTAGTATTTTGAGCATTGGATTGTGACTCTAGAGACAAGGGTTTCTATTCTTACCTTGGTCATGAAAACCCACAGGATCACCTTGGGTAAGTCACATACTCTCAGCCTCAGGGCAAGGTAATGGCAAAGCACCTCTGAACCTCATGTGTCAAACAAGGCATCTTACTGGATCTTCTTTATCTATGGCTCCTTCTTTACATTCTACTAGACTAATGTACTTATATAATTTATATCCCACCTTCCTCCTTGCACATGATTGAAAGTGGCTTACACCCAATTTAAACAAGGCACAGCCATAAACCATTAGAAGACATGACAAGATAGAAGACTCTAGGGAAAGAGGAAGACTGAGTTACCGGTGGATCCACTCAGGTGCCATTTGCACTGCATAAATTATGTGGTTCGACACTGCTTTAACTGCCATGGCTCAATACTATGGAATTCTGGGATTTGTAGTTTCATGGGCTCACTGACAGAGAAGGTTAGATATCTTACAAAACTATAAATCCCAGCACTGAGCCATGGTAGTTAAAGCAATGTCAAATTGTGTTATTTCTGCAGTTCAGATACAGCCTCAGTCAAGGGAGCCATGGCCCTGAGTTTGCAAGATGGGAGCAGCTGTTGATAACAAAGTCAGCTGGCGGTCTCTCATTCATGGGGGTGACCATATTACCAACAACAGCTTAAACACCTCCCATTCTTGCAAAAGTTAAAAACAAAAAGCTGTGTTCAAAATACACAGTTAAAACCATTTTAAATACATTTAAAACATAATAGAAAAGATAAAAGGGCAGCCTCATTAAAGGCCCTTCTACCCCATAAGGGAGCCCTGGTGGCGCAGTGGTTAAATGCTAGTACTGCAACCTCTCATAGCCAAAGGTTGTGAGTTCAATCCCAGGCAGGGTTCCAGGGTCAACTCAGCCTTGCATCCTTCTGCAGGTCGCTAAAATGAGTACCCAACTTATTGGGGGCAATTAGCTTACACATTGTAAACTGCTTAGGGAGTGCTTAAGTGCACTGGTAAGTGATATAGAAAGGTACTTGCTATATAAATCCATAGCCAAAGTCCTGCATAAATAAGCATGCCTTTGCCTACTGATGGCAAGAGAGGAAAGAGAGGGCCAACCAAACCATCCAAGGGTAGGAATTCCACAATGTGGGGACATCTACCAAGAAGGATCTCTCCCAGGTCCTCACCAAACATTCCTGTGATAGTGGTAGAACCAAGAGAAAGCCTCTCCCTCAAGACTGATGTAGAATCTTGGTCCATGGGTTGGATCCAGGCTGAATAATGCCTGAAACAAACCCACAGACATGGGAATGGGATGGGGTTAGCCTGGAGTCCTAATGATGTAATCCACAACTTGAGGGTCTGTCTATATGCACATGTGATGCTCTCCAGCTGTCAAAGAGTGGTTATGACAACCGTTCACTTTTCTTGTGACATACGATGTGAGCTATATAACAATATTGTCAGACAAGCCCCATTATCAACTTGGGCAATGTTTCAGCAGCGAGTGTTGTAATTCTTCCTGGGACTTTTATGAACTCTGTCCTCAAAAGGATATTAATGGAAGGAGTAATGCTGCATTACAGCAACATTGCCCTGTATTATTTATCTACCCAGAAATGTGTCTCAAATGTTCATAAATTTGACATGTCCTAATTAAGAGGGTAACAATTATTTTTATTGGGCATCATTAAGCACTCATAAATAAACATCATCTTCATGTGTTCATTTCAAAAGAAGTGAGCAATTCCTTTGTGACATGGCTGCAAGGGGAGGGCTGGGGAGGGAAAGAATTAAGTGGCGACTTCATAAATCAGAAGGACAATGTGAAAAGTCAGTTTATAGCTCAGGCTCTAGATCCTTGTTCTTCTACAAGGGGCACTCCGTTCAATCAATTCACTCCAAGTGTTGAGGGCCCTTTCATACTACAAAATTATAATGCTGTGTTTCCATTTTAACTGTCATGGCTCCATCCTTGGAAATCCTAGGGCTTGTAGTTTGGTGAGGTACTGAAACTTTCTGGCTGGTAATTCTGAATCTCTCTCTTTACAAACTACAAATCCTAGGATTCTATAAATGATGCAATGGCAGTTAATCATAATGCTTTAACTCTGTATTGTGAAAAATTCCAGGGACGTGCTTATTTTTTAATAGCAAAACCCCATACCTCACATGACCTCTATTTTCTAATGGAGGTGGGGAGAGCTTTGTCAGTGCTTCTTGCTATAGCAGCAGTTGTTGTCTCTCACTTTTATCCGCAGAATATTGAAGAGATTGAAACAATGTTTTCTGTAAGCAAAATGAGAAGTCATGAAGATGAGAATCTTGTCACCTGTGAAACACTTTCGGGCACTTTGTACAGTATTACTCCCATATCCACAGCATCAGTACCCATGATTTCACTTAACCATGTCTGAAAAAATATAGTCTCTCAAGGTATCTGGAGGTCCTCCAGCATGACTCTATGGTAAAATTATGGTAGGCATTGATCATAGAGTTGTACTTGAGGACCTCCGGATACTGTACCTGTGTAGTCATCTTGAGGTCCTCCAGTGCAATTCTGTGCTTAACTTCCACCAGAAATATAGATTTCACCAGTATCTGTGATTTTCACTATTCTCAGTATGTCTGACAACATATCCCCCAAAGATTTGGGGTATCACACAGGCAGCCCTTTTTGAGCCAGGCTTGTTCTCAATGTTCTGTTCCATTGTATCTTCTTCCTGCCTAAAGTGTTTTCTTTCTTGGTATTAGAAGAAGAGCTTTTCCAAGACATCCAGCCTCATTCCAAGATCTGGCTGTTTCTCCTCCTGGTTGTGAGTCTGGGATAGGAGAAGAGGAGATGCTATTGTTTTCAGAGGCACTACATTAGCAAAGGAAAAGCTTCCTCTTCCATCTACCTGCAAACAAGTTCAGCTTTCCCTACAAGGAGAGTGGAGAGCTTAATCTTGCCTCTGATGGAATATAATGAGACCTCTCTTCACCCACCACTATGCCAAGCTGCAGGTTCCCGTTTTTCCCTTTCAGCAGAAAGCTTTGTGTGGATCAAAAGGGTGGAGAAGCTTTTAAAAGCAAACAAAGTGATAAAATTCTAAGGCCTGTATCGACTGCTGAGTACTGATGATTCTCCAATAATAACACATGATTATGTCCTTTTCTGCCTGGACTGCCTCACCTGCTACAGAGGGTCATTTCATTCTCTCCGTTCCCCCTCCCCACCTTAGTGACTTTCATTACCAGAAATGGTTATTAATGGCCATTTCTTCTTTCATGCTTTCATAGAGGCTGCTTCCGTGATTGCAAGGAGGTGGTGGGGCTTGCATTTCTTGTTAACAAAGGAACACAATTTATGCACAAGAAGAGAAATACAGACAGAAGAAGAAGCAAGCAGTGGTTTCATTAGCTTCTAGCAATAACAACTTGCATACTCAATGGCCTTGTAACCTATGCCATAGAGAGAAAAATCTGAAGTAAGGTAGATAGGAAATGTTATGTTGCCAGTACAAGTATGGAAAGAAGGAACTGACTTTCCCCCTTCCTTGTTCAGCCTGGGAAATAGATTTCCTCATCAACAGCAGTTGGTTCACAGGTGCCATGCTTCAAATTGAGCAGATGAAAAAAGTCAACGTCAGCTTCAGCCACTGAGACATTCCTCTCATAGCTTGGAAAGTTTACCTTCAAGGACTACAACTGCTAGCATCCCCCAGCCAAAGGCCAGAGGTGCCGGCGACCACTTTCTGATCCTAAATTCCAGTTCTGATTTACAGGAAAACAGGATCTAAACTGGGATGGGCAACTTGAACAGATGTCAGAGGAATTTTCTGCATGGTCTGCGTACTCCACTGCCATGCCACTAAAGAGCAGTAAACACTTGTTTTAATGCCATTTTCCAGATTGCTACTGGATTTTGATGATGCAGTTTTCTAGAGTGCCTCTGGTGAAGGAGCATGGACCACAGGGCCTTGCGTTATCAACCCCTGAACTAAGCTAATACAGTCAGGACAACTTTGCAAATGTTAGATTTGGACATGAGAATACATATAGCTGGCCTCTTCCTGGATTTATGCTGTGGAAACTTGCTACAGTAGAAGGGAAGTCAAATCTAAATGGGTATATCAAATCTAAATGGGTATCAAATGTATTCAGTTTATAAAGGAACCTTCAAGGACTTTGAGCAGATGCTGAAAGGTAAAGAGAGGCCATGCTCTCAGATCAAGTAGATAAGAGCTGTTTTTTTTTAAAAAAAAAAAACGAGGGTAGAAAACTTCCCCCACTCTGAGCAAGCTCAAAAACTAGATAGGTGACCTTCTTAACTTAATTAAGACTGATTTCAGGATATTTTTTTCTCTAATGGGGGATTTCTTTTTCACCTCCAAAAGCAACTTGACCTGCTGCATGGTGAAAGTTAATAGTAGGCACATTCTGAGCAAAATTTAGAGAGACCCTTGCAGCCTGTTGTGAGTCTTCATGGAGCTTCCCACCGACTAAGGTCATAGAGTCACAGATATCAGCAGGGTTTTAAGCAAAGACTGGGTCACTTGTGATGAACTCTAATGATGTCGGTAGTTGCATATGATGAGCTGAGAGCCATCCTAGGGTGAGGGTGCATCACTTAGAATAGGCAGCAAGAGAGTTTTTTTCTCCTGCAACTGCCTACTGTTTTGCATAAAGATGCAAGCAAGGTCAACAGAAACAGTCCATCCTCTACTCCATAAGTTCCTTAGCATGAAGATGAATTGGGTCCAGTAATGGAAAGCATAAACATCTTGCTTAGTTGGTAATATCAGGAACTGGAAATGACTAGTATATAAATCTTTGTTTCATCTTTGCATTGCAAAAACAGTCCTTTTCTTGGATTTTCTTCCCAGAAACAATAGAGTTTTTGTACATTTTTGATGTTTTGCACTTTGGGACTATTTTGTTTTGTTTTATTTTTGTTTTAAGTTGCTCCATCCTCAATATGCCTTCAGATATTTAAAATGACCATAATGTCACCTCTAAACTTTCTCTTTTCCTAAGCCACTTCTCATAGGACACGGCTTCCAGTCACTGGAACTAGAGGTCAATCTCTAGAAAAATTACAGATGATGGGTCGAGGATGAGAGGAGGACAGGTGTCCCTCCAGAGGAATACTGCAGCCCTTCTCCATTTCTCATTTTCATCACATCACCCAGCTTTCCCTATCTTCTCCATCCCAACTCAAGGGAATAGTTCTTTTCTCCCCTATAATGGGAAGTGAGCAGTGCATGTCCGGCAGGGAGTGATTAAGGATGAGAGCACGATTGCCGCGCTCCCTCTGCCTGTCCGCACCACTGTCAACTCCTGTCAGCATCTCAGAGCCCAGGCAGCCAAAGGGTCCCAGCGTGAAAAAGAGATGGGAAGCAAGAGCCAGATTATTGACAGATCAAATCAGGCCCCATGCTGAAATTAAGTCTATTGTATGGGCCTTGATCAAGTGCAAATTGCTCCAAAGGCCAAGCTTTCCACTTCGCTCTCCTCTGCCAACAGAAGCTGTAGAGGAGTCAGTGTTGCTGACAGGAATAAAGGGCTTCGAGCTTAGCTGCCTGTCAGATGCCCACATGGATATATAAAAAAACAAATAGTGTTTCTCTGTGTACAGGATCCCAAACGGGCAGCCAAGTGAACACTGTCACGAGTGTCTCAGGCTGCTTCAACACTGCAAAACTAATGCAGTTTGACACAGCTTTAAATGTCATGGCTCCATCCTATGGGACCATGGATTTTGTAGCTTGTTGTGACATCAGAGCTCTTTGTCAGAGAAGGCTAAATAAATCACCAAACTACAAATCCCAGGATTCCATAGCATTTAGTCATGTCAAGTAAAGTAGCATCCAACTGCACTAATTTGGCAGTGTAGATGTACTCTAAGTAAAGCAGTGGAGGCTTTCAGTGGGAATTACGAAGCTTGTTCTCAAATTAATTTCAGAACCAAGGAATTTCAGGCTAAAAGCTGCTATGGGTTCACAGCTCCACTGATATCAGCTTGAGCAGCCTCTAAGGGGAGTAGGACAAAGAGAAATGGCTTGGCAATTGCATAAGGTTTTAGGTCAGTAATTCCTTTGGTCTACCAAGTGTTTTGGACTTCATCGCCCTGAATTTCTGACTGACAGCCAAGATCTTCTGGGAGTCAAAGTCCAGAACACTCAGAGGACCAAAGTTTGGTGTAGAAGGTTCAGTACTTGGCATGTCTAGATACGGTTAGGAAAGGTTCCTGCCAGGTATCATTTTTGCCAATTAGGGTCAACAACACTGGGCAAAAAAACAACAACATTTCCCCTTATATTCACCACCATGCTTAAAGCAACAAGATTGTTTAGTGAAGCTAGTACAGACTATATGGAAAATGTCCTTCAACAGAATGAGATAGCCAAGGGCTCAGGATAAATCAGGGGTGGTGGTTCTGTTGCCATTCCCCAATCCTCTTTTTGCTTCCTGAGGCGGTTGCTTCTGTAAAATTAAAACTTGCTGTGTACATGGAAGATTCAAACTCTACTGTTTTGAATAATAACTTCACTTCTGGACTCCCTTTCAAAAGCAGGTCCCTTTCAAAAGCAGGACTCCCTTTCAAAAGCAGGCTTTATTTTATGAACAGCAGATTCATAATATCTATGAGGAACAAAAAAAAAGTATAGACAGCTCTTTGTAAGAGCAATTGCATAAAGAAGGCAAATGCTTAAAGAAAAATGAATACTGCAGCTGTTTTGCTCATAATCTCTCATCCTTTTCACCTCTTTCCTTCTCTCCAATTACTGCACCTTAACTGTCCAAATTCTTAACCTCCTGAAATCTTTTCCATGCAGCTGGTCATATCTGCTCCCTCCCATTTGTTCACTCTCACATCCTGTTTGCTCCTGGTTAACAGTGATTGTCTGACAACATGAATTCTTAGGAAGAGAGAGGGAGAGAGCAGAGCTGTACCACCAGATTGATTCTGCTATAGTCCTGTTTGTCCTCACATTGTGACTCCAGTCACTGGAACAACCAAATGACAAGTCTCTCCTCCTCCTCCTCCTCCTCCTCCTCCTCCTCCTCCTCCTCCTCTTCTTCTTTAAAAATATTTCTTTGAAATGTTGGCATGATTCAAGCCTCTTCAGCTGACATTTTAGTATCTAAAACCCAGCTGTTGCTCTGATAACTATCAGCTAGGGACATATCAAAACACTTGCTGATGCCTGACTACTGTTGATATCAGAACAAAGCAATCACATAGAATCATAGAATCATAGAATCATAGAATCATAGAGTTGGAAGAGACCACAAGGGCCATCCAGTCCAACCCCCTGCCATGCAGGAACTCCAAGTCAAAGCATCCCTGACAGATGGCCATCCAGCCTCTGCTTAAAGACCCCTAAGGAAGGAGACTCCACCACACTCCGAGGGAGTGTGTTCCACTGTCGAACAGCCCTTACTGTTAGGAAGTTCCTCCTAATGTTGAGGTGGAATCTCTTTTCCTGCAGTTTGCATCCATTGTTCCGCGTTCTAGTCTCTGCAGCAGCAGAAAACAAGCTTGCTCCCTCCTCAATATGACATCCCTTCAAATATTTAAACAGGGCTATCATATCACCTCTTAACCTTCTCTTCTCCAGGCTAAACATCCCCAGCTCCCTAAGGCGTTCTTCATAGGGCAAGGTTTCCAGACCCTTCACCATCTTAGTTGCCCTCCTTTGGACATGCTCCAGTTTCTCCACATCCTTTTTGAATTGTGGTGCCCAGAACTGGACACAGTATTCCAGGTGGGGCCTGACCAAAGCAGAATAGAGTGGCACTATAACTTCCCTTGATCTAGAAACTATACTTCTATTGATGCAGCCTAAAATTGCATTGGCTTTTTTAGCTGCCGCATCACACTGTTGACTCATGTTCAGCTTATGGTCTACTTGGACTCCTAGATCCCTTTCACATGTGGTCTCATTCAGCCAGGTGTCCCCCATCCTATATCTGTGCATTTCATTTTTCCGCCCTAGGTGCAGAACCTTACATTTCTCCGTATTGAATTTCATTTTGTTAGCACTGGCCCAGCTTTCTAGTCTATTCAGGTCATTTTGAATTTTGATCCTATCCTCTGGGGTATTAGCTACTCCTCCCAGTTTAGTGTCATCTGCAAATTTGATAAGTATGCCCCCAATTCTGTCATCCAAATCGTTAATAAAGATGTTGAATAGCACTGGGCCCAGGATAGAACCCTGTGGCACCCCACTGGTCACTTCTCTCCAGGATGAAAAGGAGCCATTGTTGAGCACCCTTTGAGTTCGGCCAGTCAACCAATTACAAATCCATGTAACAGTTAACTTGTCTATCCCACATTTTGCAAGCTTGTTTGCAAGAATGTCATGGGGAACCTTGTCAAAGGCCTTACTGAAATCGAGGTATACTATATCCACAGCATTCCCTTCATCTACCAAGCTGGTAATTTTATCAAAAAAAGAGATCAGGTTCGTTTGGCATGACTTCTTTTTCTGAAACCCATGTTGGCTTTTTGTGATTATGGCATTGGCTTCTAAATGTTCGCAGACTCTCTGCTTAATGATCTGCTCTAGCACCTTTCCTGGAATTGATGTCAGACTAACTGGACGATAATTGTTGGGATCCTCTTTTTTTCCCTTTTTGAAGATGGGGACAACGTTTGCCCTCCTCCAGTCTTCTGGGACTTCTCCTGTTCTCCAGGAGTTCTCAAAGATTATTGCCAATGGCTCTGATATTACATTTGCTAGTTCTTTTAATACTCTAGGATGTAGTTCATCTGGTCCTGGAGATTTATATTCATTTAGGTTAACCAAGTATTCCTGTACTATCTCTTTACTTATTCTGTGCTGAAATTCCCCTATTCTGTCTTCTGCTCCATTATCCTTCGGTTGAGCACCTTTTGCCTTTTCTGAGAAGACTGAAGCAAAGAAGGTGTTGAGTAATTCTGCCTTTTCTCTGTCCCCTGTTAGCATTTTGCCATCTTCTGCACGCAGTGGCCCTACTGTTTCCTTCTTCTTCCTTTTGCTTCGGACATATCCAAAAAAGCCCTTTTTATTGTTCTTAACCTCTCTAGCAAGCCTGAGTTCATTCTGCGCTTTAGCTTTTCTGACTTTACCCCTACATGTGCTGGCTATTTGTTTAAATTCCTCTTTCGTGATTTCTCCATTTTTCCATTTCTTATACATGTTCCGTTTAAAACTTAGCTCATTTGAAAGTTCCTTAGTCATCCATATTAGACAGTCTGCTCTTGGGACAAGATAGGCACCAGATATTGATGCTTTGTCACACCTTTATGGCATGGATATTTAACCAGATGCACTTCTGGTTGCCATTTATTTTAAACAAGAGGTTTTTGTTTGTTTGGTTTGGTTTTAATTGAGCAAGGGCTGAAGAGGCAAGGGCATTGTCTTCATCCATTAACTTACTCCCCCTCCAGTTGATTCACTCCTAAAGGGCTCTCAGTGTTGTTGTTGTTTTTGTTATGGTGGCAGGATTTATACAACATATAGCTCAGTGTTATTGTTCAGATTCACACAACAGTCTTGAAATCAATGACACTGGTATAAACAGTGACAGCTGGTGACTTCCATGCCAATGAGGCAGTGAATCCACTTCATGTTTTAACTTGAACTTGAAAGGAGCAATCCAATGTAATACATTCTATCCCCCAAAAACATTCAGAGTAAACCTGGACTGCATTCCTTCCCATTAAGGAGGCATGAGTAGAATCAAAGGGATCTTGCATTTATTAATACTCCCATCACTAACTGCAGAGGTAAAGGGCTCTTTAGCTTTCTGTCCACAACAACAGAGACTTTAGCCAGTGGCCATTATCACAACTAGAGAAAATGGATTTATAAGTGAACAAAAGAGCAGAAACAGATTCAGTCATCTATCTCTACTGCATATTAGAGGTAGAGTTGTGTTAGGAAGTCTCTCACTTAGGGGAATTATAATTAGCTCAAAATATGCAGAGAAGAAGATTCTAACAAAGTCTTACGCTGGATTCGCAGTCCCAGTATTGTCTACCAGAGGTCCATGGACAAACCCCAAGAGATATGACACTAGTCCAAGTGAGTCCAATGAAAATACTCAGTTTATTGGGGGAATAAATACCACACACAGCAAAAGGGGGCATACACATACACTCACATTCGATACTAGCGAAAAGGGAGGGGTAAGATTGGGAGTTAGGCTTGAGAGAGAGAGAGACACCGCTGGAATACTACCTTAGAAGTCTTCTCCGAGAAGCCTGATAGATGTGGATGAGGATGATGGACACAACTGCCAGGATGAGGGGAAATGGGTCACGGGAACTATGAGCAGAGGTCAAACTGGTGTGGACCAGCCTGCACTCTGAGGATAGTGTCAACAGGGGGTTCAAACTCAGGGTCTTTTATAGGGCTAAACGTATCCTGGGGCTACTAGATAGTCTTAGCAAAGGTGTTGATTGCCTGGGCTTTGTTAAGCCAAGAGCAAATAATCTGTGTACAATGCACTTAGGTTTGGACACAATTCGGAGGGGCAGCTGACTTAATGGCTGAGTCATTAAGTCAATCACTGGCTCATCAGATCTGATGCCAAGGCTATTGTCTTACCTGGGAGATGTGGAAATGTGTGTTTGGCAACTCCCCAAATTTCCTACAGAGAACTTCCTAATCTCATCTATAGGGGCCCTGCTGGTCTTTCCAAGGCAATTTACTGTCTTGCCCAGTGGTTTCTCACCCTTTTGCGGGCCCTGTAGGAGGTCAGCTACGGGTCATGGCACAGAGCACATGTTCCCAAAATTTTATTAAAAGCATATTTCATAACAGTTGCATTATAAATTTGTATGGAATTTATTATTTGTCTTAAACTTAACAGTTTCTAGCATCAAAATGACATTAAAGGCAGCTACAGAATGAACTGCAAGATGAATTTGCCTTGAGCCCAACAGAACTGGATGAAGCAGCCTACCCCCACAAAACCTAACGTGTGGAATAAGGGTGCCATGGACTCCTCTTCCCTTTCCAATCCCCCACAAATATTCTTTGATCAGGAGAGACCATGATGAAGTGGTGCTCAGGTCAACAAGGTGATTCAGGAGTCAGTGGTGGTCATGGTATAATCTCAATGTTCTAGTCTGGTCAAGAAAAGGACTAACAATTATATGGCAGGTGGCAGGCAGGATTGAAGTGGGAATTAGAGTCACATATACAATTTCCCCTAACTGCAGTGTGAAATAGAGTAATTTCTGGAATTATTTAGATATGGAGGATAGAGGAATCCATAATAGAGATGTCTGAGAAATTAACTGACAGGTTTCCTAAACAACATATTTATCCAGATTGGTATACATCCCTACAGAAATAAAGCTTTCTAACAGCAGTCGAGCACAAGAGGAGCATCATTGTGACTATTTAATGGCCAAAGAAGATGGCCAAACAGTAAGGACTATGCTCTATCCCAGCTGCTGTTCTTGAGGCAGAACCGCAGCTTGGTCACCTCCTTCCTTGGCCAGAAACCAGACATACTGCACCCACATAGGGCTTGACAGCTTCTATGGGGAGGATATGGAACTTTGTATGGTATACACACCTGTAAAAGGAATTTGGAATACATAATCTGTAGAAAAACCAATAGACCACATCCTATCTTTAGTTCCCAACTCTCACCGTAGTTACTAAATCATTGGTGTTGACTTTCCATTGAGTAAGTGATTCTATGGACCTATTTTAGTTGGGACTAATCAATAGGATATAGGCCAATGTGTTTTCTGCACAATATAATTTATGCAACAAAACAAAACAAAAAGAAAAATAAACCCAACACAAACCAAACACTTCTCATGCCAAAAAATAAAAAATTAAATAAAATATTTAAAAAATCATGAAATGTTCATGAAAAGTCTGAGAATGTGAAAATCCATTGTAATCTTTTCCAGTATGGGGAAAACCATTATTTGTTTGTTTGTTTGTTTGTTTTGTATTGTATTTCCAGAATATCCCCTGACCAATAAGTAGCCATTTCGGTCAGAGGTCAGAGCTGCATCAAAACTGTCCATTAGCAATCATACCTTCTGGGGAAAAACATTGGGTAAGAAGATACTGGCTACCTCCTTAATGCTGAAATAAATACTTATCCGGGGTTACAGCAGCATGGGTTACCAAGAGAATTCCAGCCAATGTGCTTATTTGAAAAGATGTGCACAAAATACATATTTCCCCCATTTAAAAAATAGCATGAAATTGGTGTGGAGGATCTGGGAAGAATGTAGAGTGGGCCTTCCGTTCTGGACCCCCCACGTAAGGGAAATCTCACGTATACTCATTCCCCATTGCAAACAATAGGGCATGTGTGCACTGCACAGCACAGTGCACATGCATGGGAATTCATGCCATTTGTTTAATTGCCATGCAGCCTCAGTATATGCTTGAAGCAGCACATGGTGCATGCATTGTACATAGAAGCAATGTCACAGTTTTGTTCATTCCTCATTTCCCCTCAGGATAGCTTCAGCAACACCTCAAATGAATCAAGAACAGAAAAATTCCTCAGGGGCATTAGGCGGACCCCTAATCTGTTATTGCACTAAATGTTCAGGCGCATACTCAGTTACTCCCCAACCTGAGTTAAACTTCCCCAGGTAGTATATCCATTCCCATTGAAAAAGCTACTGCTTTGTACTATACAGCGAGATACCCTTTTTGCAGACTGGCTCTAATTGATGAGTCTGATCCCTGCTTGGTCTTCCAAATCTCTTTGTTACCATAGTTTCCAGCATTTAGCAAGCCATTATCGGGTTCCAAAGTATCCGGAGATAACAGTGACTGGGCCAACTTGGGTAGGAAGAGGATAACATCTCTGTGTCAGGATAAAAGAAGCCTCTGGAATACAAAGAACTGGTCCATTATTCCCTGGGGGAACATTACTCCCCCACAATGGCTATCATTTAGAATTGCCATACAGAAACATTCCTCTAACTGTTTCCCTCCCCCTTTTATTCTGGAGGGGGCAAAAGTGGGGGGGGGGTGTTGAAGTGGTTGCTTAGCAACACTTCTTCACCAGAACATGGCAAAAATCCGTGTATAAAATGATATGAAAAGTTGGGAAGGCTATTTTCCCCTTCTTTCTTTAGCCCACCTCCATGAATATAACATTATGTAAGGCATCTTAGGTAGCAAGAGGAGTATTGTTTCTTAGTCTCCCTCTCTTATTGGTCAATGCCTTCCTTAAATCCTTGCTCTATCAAATCCATTTTGAAAAACATCCTCAACTTACCTACTGTTCTTTTCCTGCTCCCAGGAAAGAAAGAAACTCATCTCCACTATGGAGAGACCAATCATTTCTTTGTCTGGATTCCTGTAAATTGTATATGTTTCTGCTTCATGGCTTTCCCACTAACATTGAGAGTTTGGAAAGAGTTCCTTTTTGGACTTCAAAAGTAACTTTTGTGCTAAATTGTTTCGCCAATGAATGCTTTTCTGTAGCTGATCAGGTTTAGCTTGCATTGCAGGTTAAACACACAAACACACACACCTACTTGAAGCCAAAAGGTTTTACATAGAACTCAGTTCTTTCCCCATGCCCTACAGAATGACATTTGCAGATTTTGATAAATTCTTTTTTAAAAAATCAAGGGGAATTCTCATCTACCTGCACTGGCTAAATTATATAGGTACTGTTCTGAACATGGAACAAACCATGTTAAACATGAACTTTTGGCCTGTGTTCTCAGCATTATCTTACACTACATCTTCTTCTGCACAGTCAGTCTCAAAGATGCTACAAGACAATAGACAAGTTATGTACAAGATAAATTATGTACAATATTTGAACATTTCTAACAAAGGGAGGGGGAGGTTGAAAAATTCTATCACTTGTGGTATCTTCCATGTGAGAGAAATGTAAATTATATCTATAAGCTTTTATCTAATAATAGCCTCACAGATGATGAATTGGATGAATTCATTTTAGGACTTCAGTAAATGTAAGTTTATTTTCCATCCTTAGCCTATTCCATACAAATAAGTATAGTTCATCCTCTACAAATAAGTATAGGTAGTATAGATAGGGGAAAAAAAACAATATTGTGAATTCCAATATTGTCCCAGTTTTCATTCAACCTGTCCTCTATACAAAAGGATCAGCAAATGGGATATTCATTCTTCGAATTGGATTTTCCTTGAGCTATCAAAATTGCAATCTCTCAGTTAATCGAAAGTTTGCTTCCAAACTGTCTAGAACAAACAGCCTAAAAGTACCAATTTGGGCTTAGAGAAATTAATTGGCAACACTTAGGAGAAATTAATAATGAATGTACAGGCAACGCTTGCTTTTTAACCTTGCAAGAACATTAAGACAAAGTAAACATCAGAGGAATTACAGTAAAGCAGACAAACTCGATGGAGAGAAAATTGTATATGCAAACAGGAGTGAGTGCTGCATAAATCTACATGCCATTAACAGGGAATGTTTCCTGAAAGTACCATCCAGGCTGAATATTAAGTGCAATAAACATTAAACACAACAAAGGGCTACTTCATTGTGAAGAAGTATGTTCGAGGAAACAGAGAGAGGAAAATGCAGCAGCTATTCCTCAGGAGACACTCTTATATTCTTTTGTCTAATTATATGAATATACATTTTAGATGTGTATTAGAATGACTCCGGCAAGAAGAGCATAGCTGTATAAAATAGGATGCGGGTGAAGAATGATGAAGTACAGTCGGCAAGCTATGATCTCCAAAACAAGGTACCTTGATCCTAGCACACTCCAACATCAGAACCTCCAATACTTCTAGAATTCTACCACACTCTTGCTCTGTCCCTTTCCAGCAATCTGAAACAGCCTGTCCAGGAAAGCAGCCAGCATCTGATAGCAAACCAAAACAACTGAGATAATAGCAAAGCAAAACAGCAACAAATTACAGTGTCTGATATCCAGGACTTGAATTGTTTTAGATGAGAAGAAGTGAGAGCAAATGAAGAATTCCAAAAGCAAAGTCCTTAGCCAATCTGAGAGTCCAGATTCAAGCAATCAAAATATTCAACAGTCCAAAAGTCTTGGCTTCCAACAAGCAGAATCCTCTATGCAAAGTCCAATGCTCCAATCCAGGAAGTCAGGCAACAAGAGTGTCCACCAACAAAGTGCTTTCACCAAGGAAGTTAGTTACTCTCTGACAAAGGTTCTGGCATTCTTCCCAGACTTTTATCTCCAGCACTTCCTAGTGCAGCTGCTCCTTAATTGTTTGGTGTTTCATATAAAATTTCTGAGATTAACGCAGCCCCACCTTTTCTGCCCTACATTGGCTGTCAGAAGTCATGAGTAAGTTGGCTTCCTTCTCCTCCCCAGTGTTCAAGTTGGCAGGAGACTCTGCTGCCTGGATGTCAGGCTCCTTGCTGTCCTCTTTGGCAGCAGCCTCTGCAGAACTGGGGTCAGGCTGAGGGTCAGTTTCTTCCACCTTTCTCCTCTTCTGAGTCCTCGGCTGGGCATGTCTCCAGATTGGGCATGACAAAGTCTTTGAAAAGCTTGATCACAGGATTGTCTTCCAGCACAACCCACTGAATGAAGAGAGTTCAGTTATATCAGTGCACTTCCCCATATGTCCAACTTGCCTCTTTTTACAGATACAGATCACTACCTGGGAAGGCAGTGCCACCATGCAAACATCTGTAGTGGCTGAGAGGGACCAGGAAGGGAACTCAAGAATGCATCCTCCCCCCTCTGAAATCAAGAGGGAATCTAGATTGAAAAAAAAGTCAGAGCTCCTATACTTTTAGCAGTTGCATAAAAGAAGATAGAGAGCCAGTGTGGTGAAATGCTTTGGGCATTGGGCTAGGACTCTGGAGAACAGGCTTTGACTCCCTGCTCAGCCATACAAACAGACTGGGTGACATTGGGCACATCCCACTCTCTCAGCCTCAGAGGAAAGCAAAGGCAAAAAATCCTCTGAACAAATATTGCAACACCAAAAACCCACGACAGGTTCACTTTAGAGATGCCATAGGTCTTGAAAGCACACAACAACAACAAAAATGAGACATCATGAGGCAGACAAGAGCAAACCATACAAATGTTATGGGGCGATCAGTCAGGGAAGGCCTGACATCCAGGAAAAAAAGCATTACCTTCTGACCATCTGATCAGTTGTATAGGTATGTTGTTAGAGATTTATACTGTGCCAGCTCTCAAACAAGAGCTTGACCTTACCATGCAACCCTTTGCTTCTCTTCTCAGAATCAAGCCTTGATCATGTTAAAAGGGCTTACTCCCAGGGAACTAAGTACTGGATTTAAAAACTAAGCTGCCCACATGGCTATATTTTGCTTAACCTTTTGAAATGATGAAACATTGCTAGGGAAGGGAGTCAATAAAAGCAGTCAAGTTTAAAACCACTTGTCCAAGAAGTCCTCAAATATTTCACAGATGACAACACTTCACACGTGTCCAAGCATCATGAAAGTGTAGCCAAGAAGATAAAAGTTACCAATGAGAAAGAACACACAAAATAGAAGATCCTGTGGCTGTTTACCTTTCCCCCCAGCGCACTGGGAAGGGCAAGAGTCTGTCCCCTCCTGTGCTCTCCATGCACTGAGTTGAATGCAAACTACTTCTTCAGTTTGACCTCACTTTCCAACAATTGAAGAAAGCAGAGAATGAAGGGAGAGGAGGAGAAAGAAAATGGAACATTCTAAAAGCACCTAAAAAAGTGAAACAACAGATGGTGAACTGGGATTGCCCCTGCCAAATTGGTACACTTGAAGAGTATGGGTCCTTAAATTTAAAATGCCAAGCAACACATGCATACTTCAGAGCTTGGAAAAGTTACTCTTGGAGACTGCAACAAGAACTCCCAATGACCATAATGTTTAGAAGATTCTTGGGGCCTGGAGCCCAAGTAAGTCGCTTTCCCAAGCTCTGCACATACTGCCAAGAAACATCCCTGTACACAAATGCATGGCTGAATACCCAGACTTGGTAACAGATTGCTTTCTCATGCTTTTGATACTCAAAGAAATGGCTTCAAAACAATGTTAGACAGATATGTGGGTTGCCTGGAATGGTGCCAAAGCCAAGAAACATCCTGCTCAAACATCACAATTGTGAGGCAACAGCAGTAGTCCATACAGAATAGAAAATCCTCTGTGCCTTGAATTCTGATGGCCTTTCTTGCATGTTGTGTATGTTGCTCTACAAGTTGCTCATCCATTTATGGTGACCTCATGAGTTTCATAGCATTTTCTTGGGGAAGGAAGACCTCAGAGGTGCTTTTGCCAGTTCCTTCCTGTAGCCTACAACACCTGACATTCATTGGATTAGATAAATAATGTTTAAAACACATTGTTTATAAATTGCTTTTCACATGTGGTGAGTCAAAACACTTCACATGCAAGGCTTTATCTTTCTTCTTTATACAATCTCAACTTTATCATATTTATTTCAGAGTTACTGACATATACAGGAACACTTCATTTCAGAAATCTAGGCATTCAGTAGTGAAAACACAGTTTATTCAGAAATCTGGGACAAAGTCTCCTCCCTTTTTCTATCTGCTGGTTAACCACCAAAGGAATGTGAACAGTCCTAATAAGTACTTGTGACTACATGTTCCATTATCCATATTAGAACCATATAATATGTTATAGGTAAGCAAAACTATGCCAGGCAACCCTGACATTATTACTTATGGCAGGCAAGATAGAAGACTCAGCGCCTGACAAATACAATGCTGCAGTTAAAACAAGAAAAAAGGAAGGCGAAAACAAGGAATCCAGCAGCATCTTTAAGAGTTATTTATTTTTGTATGAGCTCTTGTGGATATAATCCCATTGTTTCAGATGCATTGGTAAGAGTGATATTAAACCCACAGGTTTTGAAGCATAGTTACATGTTAGAGTGGAATAGCATGTAACAGGATACAGAAAGATGCAACTTGTGACCTGGGCCATTAGCCTTCAAAGAGCTGTGTGAGATGATGTAGCAATGAATTTGATTTCCAAAAATCAGTTTCCATGGGGGCAAAAGCTTTTGTGAGGAGATTCCTTTTGTTCTGTATGCAGTTGTGAGGACAAGCGTATTAATATAGGCAATGCGCTAAGAAACCATTATCTCTTTTCACACCTCTGCTAATGGAGTAGACTTTGTGAACAGACCTCAGTTCAGCCATTTTTCATTCCAATTTTGCTTAGAAATTTTTATTCTGTGATAAACTAACATAACTATCTTTTTGAAAGCCTCTGCAAATGTCAATATTGGTCAATTGATCTCTCTTCAATTTATTTAATGCATGGCCTTCCCAAGGCTTGGAAATTTACTTTATAGGTTACAATTTCCAGCTTTCTCCAGCCAGCATGGGAAGTTGTCTTCCTTTGGGGAGGGGGGACCTTAAAATAATACTTTTTCCAAGATCTGGTCCTTTCTGTCCTATGAGGGTTCCCAAAGCAATACACATGCACACACACTATAAATATATAGATAAAATATGAAATCATATACACATGCCATTTCAGTTCTCAAAAGAGTCTAAGTTTCTGTATCCAAAACCAGACCACCCATACACAAGGTGGAGATATCAGCAGATTGAGGTTTGCTTTTGTCATATATGTTCAAATCATCACTGACTATTACAACCCAAACCATGGGGTTTTTCTTGACAAAATTTCTTTGGATGGGGTTTGCTATTGCCTAACTCAGGAGCTGAGACACTATGACTTGCCCAAGGTCACTTAGGAGAGTTCCTTGGCTGAGGAAAGATTCAAATTCTGGTCCCCATGCTGCAGAACGAATGCAGTTTTACACCACTTTAACTGCCGTGGCTCAATGCTATGGAAGCCTGGGATTTGTAATTTGTTGTAGCACCAGAGCTCTCTAATAGAGAAGGCTAAATATCTGACAAAATTACAAATACCAGAATTCCATCACATTGAGCCATGGCAGTTAAAGTGGTGTAAAACTGCCCCAATTCTTCAGGGCAGATACATTCAAACCGCTACCAATCAAGTGTTTCCAATCCTTCCAAAAAAGTTACCAATGGCATTCCTCTAATTATAGTAGACAGTTTGTCCACCACAGCTAATTCATTCATTTTTTAACAGCCATACTTTCGTAGGCAATACATTTTTCTTCCATCTCTGACCATATATCAAACTTGCTGCCTTGGTCATATGCTGAAGAATTTCTTCCATGACTCTTTCCTAGTTGATCGTTCATCAGCCCCAAAAGAAAAAGAAGTTCAGGTTCCAATTTTATATTAATCTTCAAAATCATCTGTACAAATGTATGCATTTGCACCCAGTTCTTGTCAGCCTTTTCACAAGGTGACATATGATAAAAATTTCCTTTCTTGTTTTTCACATTTTGGGTATATATTTGAAGTACCTTAGGCAAATTTCTCAGGTGTCATATACCAACAGTACATCGTTTTATAAAAGATCTCTTTGAAATCGTAGTGTGAAGTAAATTTCAGCCCCTTTGCCCACATCCCTTTCCATGGAACTAAGTGCTTTTTCAAGTGGTAAATGAAAAACTGGTGGTGAAGAAGGGAGATGAAGTAGCTGGGATTTTTAAAAGGGAGCACTTTGCCCTGCAAGATTTTGTGGCAGCAAGGTCCAACTTCTAAAATGCAATATTAAAACCAACTACACAACCAAAGGGGAAAAATAGAAGTTGGAAGAAACTTGACTGGAAGATAAGATGGAAATCAGCAAGCTGCCAAATGACTTCTCTTCATACCTACTAAAGCACAGGCTTTACTAGAGCATAAGCAGCTCTGCTAGATGGGCTCTGAACCACTTTTATCTTCCAAAGCTTTACTAGAAGAGGTCATAAATTCTGACCCTATAGTCAGCTGGGCTGAAGCTAATATACTGACATGATTTGTATGATTTCATGCCCCCAAACTTTTAGAACAGTCCAGTTTATGACCTGGAGAGCTGTGTTTCATCCACTCCCATCCAACATGGATTTCACCAAAGGCCTCCATCATTTATTGACTATGCCCTATTCAAATTTGAAATGAGCCCAAATTATCCGCATTAAAGATATGTGTCAAATCTCAATGCAGAAAATTTCCTGCTATTTTCTGAGTTGCTGCTTCCTTCTAAACAAGGCATATTTTGCAGTTCCTAGTCACTGTTTCTGCTACAGGAAGCATTTGTCTGTGCAGAAATGCACAGTTTATCCCCCCCTGTGCAGAAAGTACATTACAGTGGTCCTCCGGTTTACGAATCCCCCGGGGAACGAAATCCCCAGGACCCGAAACCGCCGGGACCAAAAAACATCCCCCGGGATTCGAAGGAGAAAAACAGCACTGCCCCTTTAAATTGGCCGCGCGGTCCGTCTCCTAATGCAGTCCCCCGGGAAACAAATATTTCTGGGTTACGAAAGGTAATCTGGAACGGATTACCTTCGTAACCCGGGGGACCACTGTAGTTTTTTTTTCTATGCATATTTTCTGCACAGAAATATATGTAGGAGATTTGTATTGAAACACCCTTCTTGAGTAGAAACAGGTGTGATTTTTCTTTGCAGCCAACATGTTTTCTACACGGACATACATTTTCTGGATACAAATTCACATATCGTTTCTGTAAAGAAAATGTGTTTTCTGAGCATGAAAATAGTGTATATTTCTGCACACATAGTGAAGAACCTTACAATAGCCTTGCAGCTGCCTGTGTACTTTCCAATGGGATTTGTTGAGCATCAGGAAATACCTTTCTCAACTGAGAACTGAAAAACAAAGAAAAAATCCTTTCCATTAGTAGCATTAACAACCCACAAAGATCTGTCTACAGAGATTCCTAAATCAAGGAGATGATCCAATGCAAATGTGATGTATAACATCTCTTCTTTATGAACCAAGCATGATAGCTGCTGCATTTTTAGGCAGAAATTGTAAAAATTATTTTGTTGCATTCAAACTCTAGAAATCCACCTTGAGCATGAATGCTGTAAAGGACCATATAGATGAAGATTCTCCTAAGCATTGCTATGTCATGCTGGTGGTTGCCTGAGACATGATGCAGCATAATATTTCCAACATTTCCAATATCTGGATGATATACCCTAAAAGTAGTCAGATCACATCTCATCTTGGAAGCTAAGCAGGGCCAGACATGGTTAGTACTTGGATGGATGGGAGATCACTAATGAATACCAGCTTCTGCAGGCTATATTTCAGAGGAAAGGACTAGCAAAACCACATCTAAGATTTTTTCCCACCAAGAAAACCCTATGAAATTCATTGGGGTCACCATAAGTTGACAGGCAACTTGAAGGCACACATACACTTTTCAATAGGGCTCTTTTTGCAGTTGATTGTTTTTGATCTCTGGCCTCCCTCAAATTTCAATGCCCACAGGCAAAGGGTTTATGTTTTCATCTTTCTCCCATATTTTTCCTTCCTTTTTGCCTCTTTGAGGGAGAGCAGAAAGGCAGCATCTGCTGCAGCGTTCAAGGACTTGAGCATCTGGGTTTATTTCACAGCCATCATACTTCCGTAACATTGCATTATTCATCCACAATCACCTCCGATTTATCATGTGCAAACAGTGCTCTTCACTGGGCAAGTAGTGTGAGGTATCCGCTAATGAAACTATCACACTTATGAATTACTTTTAGCAATGGAAGTGATTGGGTCAAGCCAATCCCTAATGTAATTTAGCAACAAACTCTTCTTAACATGCAGAGCAATTTTTGCTTGGAAAGGAAACTTAGCAAACATGGGGGATGGGGAAACCACCTTGTTCTTCCTTTGAATGTGTGAATAACAAGATGTGTTGGCAGACTGGTTAGACTGCTCCATGTAGCCACTTAGGTTTATTATCTTGGTATGGCCACAATGTTGAGCAGAGTGTCCCTATTTATCAGGGGATGCTTCCGAACACCTGCTCAGATCAGGAATCATTCCCATTACTCTATTTTATGGATTATCCGCACTACAAAACTTCATTGTCATACGATTGCATTTCAGGGTTTTCTGAATTTTCATCCAGTACTGAAAATACTTGATACTATATGCTCTTGGGAGTTAAGCAGGGTTAGCCCTGGTTTGTATGTTGATGGGAGACTCCCAAGGCTAAAATTCACAGAAAAACAGTGGCAAAGCACCTCTGACTTTCCTTGTCTAAGAAAACTTGATAAAATACATGGGGCTGCCATGAGACAACAGGTTATTCAAGACCACAGAAACACAGAGGGATTATTCAGACCTGATACATGGCCATTCTCTCTGAACAAACTAAAAAAATCCATCCCACATACAACTGCAATATGATGAATTGATGAAATATAATTGAGGCTTTGGAGGTCAACTGTTTCTTTAATTTGAAAGAATCCTGTTTTCACATTCCACCCATTTCATTGATTTCTTCTTCTGACATTGGTGTTCCCTTGCCCCCAGCTTCCTCTGGGTTTTGTGTTTTAACTCTTCATTCTTTTATATATCAATGAACAGTGTACATCTGTATTGGCTTTTAACAATATTGTGCACAGCCCTGGGAGCTCTTATAGCTGAAAGGTCAGATGACCTTCCTTGCTGAAATGAATAAGTCATAGACCATGGAAAAGTTCCTTTTTGACTACAAAAAGTATTGGAGTTATAGTCGAAAAAGGAACTTTCCCAAGCATGGATATATTAACAAAAACCCACCAGAAGCACTGCTAAATTCCTCAACCTGTTCATCTTGATGTAGGACCATCACATAGTAGCATTGGCAGCCAGTCAAGGAATCTGTTTTGATATGTCATTGAACCGTATCTGTATTAGTTTTTAACAATGACTCTATCATAGATTTTGTAACCATTTTTATAAATAAGATTTATTTGACATGTACAAGATAACAAAAGGAAAAAAGAATCTAAATGCACACACACATACATACACGCACAAACACACACACAAAAAAACACAAGCAACAATTTGGTGTGTGACAACACTCCCAGCCCCCCTCTCTCCTTAATTAAAAAGACTTCCCATTAATAACTATCCCCTATTTTCTCCTTCAATCTTTGTTGTATTCTTTTACTAACCAAAATTTATTATCAGCGATAATTTGCATCTCTTATATATATATAAATTAAGTTCAACCTTAATTGGCTATACTTACTATCAAACCCATAGTAATGATACCCCCCTACACACACACATTTATTTTATATACTCCATAAAAAGTGTCCATATTTTCAAAAAGTCTTCCTTTTTATTAAATTTGCTAACTTGCTAAATGAGCTCATTCCACCATCTTCTGTAACCACTCAGCACAAGTCAGAATGTTATTTGTTGTCAAATATCTCACAAAAAAACCATTCTCCCACCAGTCACCATATAACTCATTAAGGTTTTGGGTTCTTTCTCTTGGCGCTGGGTTTTATAACAGATTTTTGAGGAGCTCTCCAAGGTATTTAATCTCATTTTCCCAAGACTTTCAGCACCATGGATAGTTCCTTTAAAGTTTAGGATAAAATCTGCTATGGCTTCCTTGCACTCCTTCTATGGAAACCAATATCTACCACTCTTTTGTATGTAGAAGGTCTTAATTTCAGCTTCCAACTAAAAGAATCAGGCAGCAGAGAATGGGAACTCCAACTCTTTCAGAGTTGACATTTCTAGGATAGATGAGCCAGTTGTCTCAATGTATAGGAGATTCACATGACTGATGGGGTTGTCTCTCACCATTGTATTAGACATAAGATTGGAGTCATCTGTCTTTTCTGCTTTTTTATAACCTTCACATTTGTTCACAAACACTTTTATTCTATCCCCCTTTCTGCACAAAGCCTATGAATTTTTGTTTCATTTCCCATGAACTTAAATAAGTTATGTGCATTTTTGTCCAAATGTTACACATTTTATGCACACTGGCTGATTGGGAAACATAGCGGGAAAAATTGAAAATGGAAAGATAGTGACATTTTGGTTTGTGTATTAATTCTGAAAGAAAAGACTAGATCTATTCATATTTAAATGCAAACTACACAAATTTCTGCTCTATCTGTAGTTGTACAACATGCATGCTTGTGGATCACACTGGATTTGTCATCCTGAAGGTTAATATATGCTGTTATTTTCAACCACTATTTAATTAAATGTAACACAAAACAAATGAACAGCAAGTGTGTAATGTCTGGTGCAATCAGTTACAACAGATATTAAAACTCACCTAACATGCAATTTCTCCATCAAATTAGTTTACACACATACACACACAAATGGGAAGCATCAAATGAAGATTTGACAATTTTCTGGAGAATCTTTTCAGTTCCTTACTCTTCTTCTTTTTAAACAAAAAAAGAAGGAAGAAAAAAATCATTTTGAGACATGGTTATAATTGATTAAACAGGAAATTAATCTGTGGGTATATTGTATTAAGTATGAATGGATTTAATTTCTTCTGTCACAGATTTTATGAGTTTGAAATATGACAGCATTAGAGATATTAAGGAAAGTAACCTAGACAATGATGTGCGGTTAAAGAAAAATACATGATAGGAGCAGTTTTCATAGGGATGAGGAGCTGTGAGATTGAGGGGTCATGATGTCTCCTTTCTCCTTCAAAATATGATCCAAGAGCAGGAGGCCCAAATTAAAATAAGTTATTGATCTTTAATTGGGTTTCTCTTCTCTTTATAAGAAATTCTTCACATTCGTGGCAGTTTTATGCTTTCACTGTGAGCTCTTCTCTGATGTCAACTCCATCCAGCTTCCCCTCTCCCCAGCTATCCCCAGCAGATATTCCACTAGGATTGGGAACCTGACAACATGAATTTATGTGTGGATTTCTTTTTTCTTCTATCCAAATCCACCTTCTCTTTTTATCTGATATATTTTTGGATTGTAAACTTTCTTGATTGATTGCTTGAATGATGGATTAATCAGATAATATTTATGAACCTCCAGCTGTAAAATAGTGCATATATGAATACAATGTGGGGTAGTGACTTTAATACTAGTGAGCCACTGAACCTCCTCTGGGCTTGACTTTGAATTTTAAAGGAATTTCTACAAGTGATAATTCCTACCACCAGCAACTCCCAAAATCAGCAACTTGGATAGCTCTTCTTGAGTTCAGATTGAAACCTGGATTAATCAGCACAGTGATGTACACTGAATCTGCACTGCAGGAATAGTACAGACTGACACCACTTTAATTGCCATGGCTACATCTTATGGGATCCTGGAATTTGTAGTTTGCTGTGGAACTGGAACCCTCTGACAGAGAAAGGTCACAAATATCACAAAACTACAAAACTCAGAATTGCAAAGCATAGAGCCATGGCAGTTTCAAACTCCACAATGCCTCCTTTTGTTGTGAACCAGTGAAGGTAGGTAAGGGTAAGTGGTCTCCTATATCTGAATGGACAGAACTCTCTGCCAGAGCTGGTCTTGCACTCTGGTCTGTAACTGAGGTCTGTGACACTGGAGCCTTCTCCTGTTCTGGTTCAGCAACAGATCCATTGCTTCAATCTCTGACTCCATGCTCATGTTCTGGAAGCAGGGAATGACAAGGGGCTACTCACTAGTGGCAACAAAGGAGTAAGGAAAGGGGTGTGTGATGGTAGTGCGTCTGAGATGCAGGGATGGATGGGCATGTAAACACCTGAGCATTCCTGTACCAGCCTGGGGAACGAGCCATGTTGGGACCCAGACCAGGAAGGCATAGACTTGGCCCATGCTTTCCTAGCCTGTCTGCTCAGCCTCCTGGTTTTATTTATTCTAGGATCAATTCATTAGTCTTTTAAGCAGTCCATGGGATCTGGAGAACTCCAGCACCACATTTTAAATGAGTTGATTTTTGTGCCAACAATTTTTTTATATAAAAGAAGGAAGGAAGGAAGGAAGGAAGGAAGGAAGATCAGAAGATCAGAAGATCAAACTCTGTGAGTTGTTCACATTTGGATCCTTTTCATTTCTGCAAAAACAAACTTTAGGGGCTTTTAACCAAACGTGCATATATGACACACACACATTTTGCACATAAAACAATGTATTTTATGAAAACTAAATTATTATTTCAAAGACCCAACATGAACTAGGGTCCTCTTGGTTCTTTCCTGGTGTCATTTTTAATGACCTAAGTGGTGGAGGGAAGACTCATGCTTGAACAACAGCTCTTAACAGAAGTGTATGGAAGTCAGGCTCACAGAATTCATCTCTTTACTGGTCACATTCTCTTTTTTATCTTGTGCATGAGCATGGCTTTTTTTTTTCAGTTTAAAAATTATGTTTTCATGAAGAGGTGGATTCTAATACAACCCCTTCCATGTTTGACAAGGCACAAGGCTACCACATGTTTCATTGCCATGTGCACACTAATTCTGAGTGGCATGTACCACTTCACCACAGGTGACAATTTCTTTAAGGCCTAACTACATGTACACACTGGAGGGCCTGATTGATCAGGAAATGGACCAGCTAGCAATTCTGCTCAGTTTATCTCCATCTAAGGCCATATGTTTGGCTGTTTTTCACTCTTATCTCAAGAGGCAAATCTGTCCTTTGCTTGCAGCATGATGCCCCATCTCTCAGCAACTTGGCCTGTGGAACTGTGACAAGAGGTAATGAAAAGTCTCATCCCACCTGTACCAGATGAGCTATGGGATTTGGATACAGAGGTGACAGGGCATTGGACTGCTGTGATTCATTCCACTTCTTGGACTCCAGGGCATTAAAAATAATGGTAGAATGTCAGAGATCAAGTAGAGCTATCATTGCATCTGTAATAATGAAATCTCAGAGGGAAGGAAGAGGAAATTAGATCCCACTTCTCTAGGCAGGACTCAGAGGGCAGAATCTTTTTTGTGACTTAAACTGGCAATACCTCTGGTGAAGACAATAAATGTATTTATACAGGTGTTGAAGAAAGAGGTATCCAATACTGCCTTGCACAATGCCTTTGCCATGGGTGCAAAAGGGCTGGCATGGTTGCTTGGGTGCAGCTTCTCCTACACTTCTGGTTGCAGATTTGCCAAAGGTCTCCATTTATGACACATTCTGATACCAATTCATTTGTCTTTTTGGCATCTGTATGAGATGCTCCTCCAACGCCACATTTCAAATGTGTTGATTTCCTCCTTGTCAGTTTTTTTTTTTAAACTGTCCAGTCTTCACATTCATCCATACATGACCTCCTTTCCCAACATGATGCTGCCCATTCTTTACATTCCTCCATGTTCCATGATGCGAAACGCCTGTGTCTTTTATTTCTCAATATGAAAATCATCTCATGGTCAAATGGAATTCACGTCAGCGATTTCAGAAGTGCTGTCTTGTGCCATCAATCTTGTGTGTTTCTTCAGCATCATTGTATATATAGATACATAGACAGACAGGCTTTGAGAAGCCTCTTCCATCCTTATTTTACATCTGTGTCCATTACCCATTCCTACTCCCCACACAGCATCTAATAGGTTCACAAACACAGCCCTGACCTGAGGCCTTTCTAATTGGCATTCTTGCTTGATCAGAGTATCTGGCCTTTTGCTTGTCAGGTCAGCTTGACTGTAAAAGCCGGCAGAAGGAGCAGCCTTTCTAATGAACTGTTTAGAATAAGTACCAATTAAAGCATTAAACAACTTCTCCTCCTGAATCAGCCAGACATTTCACATTGTTAGTTATTAAATTGCATAAGGACCATACACTATAAAAAGGAAGGCAGGGAAAAGAAAACCCATTACTATATTTCTCTCCAGTAATGCATACTTTGCATCTTAAGGTCTGTGGTGGTTTATTTTTATTTATTTTTTGTAGGGATACTAGCTGGAGGGAATAAGATTGCATACAAAGGGGAAGTATTGTACAAAAGAGGTACTGGAAGTCTCCTTCCACAATTTCCACAGAAAGGACATACGGAGGCCTGATGTGGCATTATGCATGCATATGTCACTAAAAGGAATCCTTCCATAGTATATGTGTGAGAGGGGAAGGAGTTGTTTTTCAAGGTAGAAGGAATGAATCTGGAAAATGGTAGAACTGCAAAGTTCTGATATCTGACCCCCAAACTGTAAGCAGTATGGAAAGATAAAACAACTGCACATTTATTAATCCTCATACATGAATGTTATTCAATCTCTTCTCCCTTTGGGTATTTGGTCATTGCATTTTGCAGCTGATGTTTAAATTACTGCCATCTTTGTTTGTGCACCTTCATCCTCATGCATACACATCCTTGGCATAAACAGAGCAAAACTCTTTAAACTCCACCTCACAAAATGATCCTAACATAGATTTTGGTGCACTTTTGAGACTGTTTTTGTGCCTTCTTAAAAGCATAATAGTCGTCGCCTTATTTGCGGGCAGTAAAAGTGGATTGGATGGGAGGGTAGCGTATCTAAGTGATCAATCATGCTGTCCTTTTTTATTTGTTGTGTGTGTTTACTTAGCCTCAGAAGGGTGAAAAACACAAGAAACAGGTAAGTGTAGTAAGTAAGTAAAATTTTATTACAGCTGAAGACAAGCATAATAAAATACACAATAATTGCAGTAATACTGTGTATTTTACAATAATATGAGAAGGAGCCTACTTTATGCTACTATAATCAACATCAGGATTCCTAGTTCCCATTATGTTTCCTAATTATTAAGAATCTATGGCAAGCACTGGCAGTTATTCAGAAGTTGTTTATCTGTAATCCAGCAATCCTGATCACAATGGAAGAGGAGAAAAGAAGGGAAACTGGATGAATTTAATCAGGGATTGGGGAGAATATCAGAGTAATAAAAGGTGATAAAAGGAACAATATAATAAAATGTGCCCAACAGTTTCCACCACCGCCACCCTATTACAGGGGCAGAAGTATTCTTGATATGTAACTTGGGGATACCTCTAAAAGCACAAATTATAGAATAACAATAGACAAGAGTGCTTTTATGACTTTGAAATTTGTGATGCTACACATGACATAAATGCACAGTCTACTATCCTGTTCAGTATGGCAAAGGATACGATTGTAATAGCATGGTTCAGTAGATGGAGGCAATGACATGATGTCAATAAGGGGGAATTGATGGCTAGTACCTTTGGATACGTTCCAGTGACTGTTGGGGGGCTGTACTAGTTGGAGAGGTAGATCTGCACTATTGTGCTGTAGGTGATTATGGAGATGGGTGTTATAAGGGACACTGATACTTTTTCATTGCAATAGCAATAGCAACTACTTTTCTATAACTCTTATCAGTGCACTTAAGCACTCTCAAAGCAGTTTGTAATGTATAAGCTAATTGGCCCCAACAAGCTGGACACTCATTTTAGTGACCTCAGAGGGATGCTAGGCTGAATCAACCAAATGGTATATCTGCAGCTGTAACCAGGAGTTACATTGGCATATCTCCCCAAGAGATTTCTAACTATAAACTACATAGAGGCTATAATTTGGGCCCAGACTTAAATGAGACATGTGACCAAAAACAAAGAAAGAAAATGATGTGGTGCCAGATTCTGGTGGTGAAGGAGAGAATTTTTATGGGAGGTAAATCCTTGACAAGGCTATCTCACCATATTGGTGAAACCTATTTCAACCAAAATATCAGAACATTATCCCTACCCCATCCCTTAAGGGAAATTCCACCGACCCAACTGTCTATACCTACTCAAGCTTACTCTGGCTAAAGAAGAACTAAGCAGTCTGTGTTCTGTGTGCCATTGCATTTGGCACCTAACATTTGTATGATCCTAGCATAAGCTTTGCATAAGAGGCAGTGTGGTGTAGTGGTATAAAGACCAGGGTTTAATCCTTGCTAATTCATGGGAATCCTCTGTCTGACCTTGGATAAGCTAGACTCTCCCAGCCTAAGATGAAGGCAATGGCACAATTCTGAATAAATCTTTCAAATCTCCCCATGATGAGGCTGCCAGCCGTTGAGCTCACCATGAACTCACATAACAACTTCAACAACCACCACAACCATAGATTTTGTTTAGCTTTGTTAATAACTGCTTATGTCCACCAGCTGCTAAGACTGCATCTGCACTGCAGAAATAATACAATTTGTCCCTGGAATAACTGCCACGGGTCAATGCTATGAAATCCTGGGATTTGTAGTTTTGTGAGATAATTAGCCTTCTCTGTAAGAGAACTCTGGTGCCACAACATATTACAAATCTCAGGATCCCAGAACATTGAATCATGGCAGTTAAAGTGGTGTCAAACTGCACTATTTCTGTTGTGCAAACGCAACCTAAGCCAAGAGGTAATTTGAACACCTTCCTCAAATAAATAATCACACCCACTGTAGCTCATTCAATGCAGTAAAGCATACACAAAAACTCAGTTGGGGAAATAATTTCCTCCAGATACAAAAACTAGGTTTGTCAGCTTTGGTCCTGCCAACACAGTGGCAGAATGCCTTTCAGCTCGGTATCTAAACCACTCTTGACAGCTGATTATCAGTTTAAAAGCTGAATACTCTTTAATGGTGGTGATTCCTAATTCTTGCAACCTCCCCCCCCCCCCCAATCCAATGTATTACAGCCTGTGGCTATCACAAATAGCTTCTTTTGCTTTGGTGCATAATTTGGATGCTTCAACTTCACTTAATATTGCCTCTGGAATTTACATGAATCAGCTGTGGCCAAATGTTAATCGCTTAATACCTCTTTAGGAAATGCAGATTTCACTCCCTATGCTGTTGACAGCACACAGGTGTGTGTTTCTGAAATTCAGTTATGACTTCTGCTAATGCTTTTTTTAAAAAAAATCTGTTTGGGTGTTGTAAAGGCCACATGAAAAGAGAACATAGCTTCAGATACCATACGCTGCATTTGCAATAATAAGATGGCGCTATAGGTAGATACTTCAGAAGCAATGATGATGGCTGGAATCCTGTTGGTGACATAGGTAAATATAAACTTCTGTTATGCCCAGTTTTAGGGTCACTGCAAAAGGAGGTATGAATAACCTTGTTGTACAGTAGGCCCTTGTTAACTGCTGGGGTTTGGTTCCAGGATCTTCCATGGATAACAAAATCTGTGTATGCTCAAGTCCCATTAAATACAATGGCACAACAAAATGGTGTCCCATATATAAAATGGAAAAATCAAGGTTTGCTATTTGGAATTTATACTTATTGGGAATATTTTCAAGCCATGTATGCTCAAATCCGTGGATAAAAATATCCGTGGATATGTGGATAAGGAGGACCAACTGTACAACCACCTTTTGTGACCTGTTGCTGATCTTGCACACTACCAGGTGGGGAAGCACAGGATGTCCAGGTAGTATCTGGATGATATTCTTTCAGGTGCAACCAAAGAGAAGCTTTGGGGCTCTCTGACCGAGAAGGTTAAATATATGGCTAAACTGCAAAATCCCAGAATTCCATAGCTTTCGGCTATGATAGTAAAGTGCTGGCAAACAACAATATTTCTGCAGTGCAGATGCGGCCCAAGTCTTAGTTGCTCACAGTCTTTTATAAAACTATGTGGGATCTATTGGAAGGGAATACCCTATTCCCAGATTGTATTGCTTCATGTTCCTTAAGAGACAAATTCATATTTTCAAGATGACGATTAGTGGGCAGTTTCTATTTCTTTTATAGAACTGCATGTGACATTATCACAAGAGAAGGAACCGAATGCACCAGCGTCATTTGACTGAATTCACAAGAGCCACTTGAACAAGGAGATTTGCCTTAACAGGAATCACCAACAGGATTCTGACTTGGCTTGTGGCCTGACCATTGGACCAAATCTGACAATGCCCCTACTTTGTTAATTTGTTTAATATATGTCTCAGTTTTCATTTGAATTTTAGGCTGTTCTGTTTCATTCCTTCTACCTGCTCAGTGCTTCTCATGGCATCATGTGACAGAGGACTGGCCTCCATGTACACTTCTCTTTTTCCTGCTATACGATTGCGTAGCATGTCATTGAAATAGGCCATACCAATGTGCTTTTCAGGGTTCATAAGAGAACCCAACTTGGCATTAATATTCATCCATGCTAGTAGATAACCATCCATTTATCAATATTACCCACAAATATTTTAGGCTGGATCCAGATGCAGACATGCTTGAGAGTAAGCCCACTGAAATAAAAGTCATTTAAGGGCCCTTTACCATTCTTTCAAAGAAGTCCGGGTTCCTACAAAATAGCCCTTTGGGGTTTGCCAGCTGTTGTCCTTTCTGTGTCCATTTGCTCCATTCCTTTGGGGTGTGTTTCTAGTAATTTCTTGGATCTGTATTAGGGCTCTTCCAAAGTTTCAAATAAACAAACAAACAAACTGGAGTGTGGATTGTTGGCATGGTCCTATGGTTCAGAGAGGGTAAATATTCTCATCCCTGTTTTTAAATCTTGGTTATAATGCTGAAATGTGAAAGTGCCATTCTACTAATGTACTGATCCCCTATAGTATTATTATACCCATTTTAGAGAGAGAGAAAGAGCAGGGACACAAAGGGAAGGATACTTTTTTGTTTTGTTATGCCTCAGAATTAAAACAAAACCCATTCTAGGGTAGGAATAAAATGTTGCATTTGGTCCCTGGAATATTGTCTGGCTATATTTAAAGAGAGAGAGAGAGAGAGAGAGAGAAACTACATTCACTTGGAGCAGCTCTAAGGGTACTCCATTTGGAAGAGCTGTAAGGGTGCATCTATAATGTAGAACTAATGCAGTTTAATATCACTTTTACAACCATGGCTCCATTCTACAGACTCCTGGGATTTTTTAGTTTTGCAGAAAAGGCTAAAGGCTTCAAAAAATAGAAATCCCAGGAATCCATAGGATGGTGCTACAGCATCTGCAGAGTAGAAATAATCCAGGTTGACAGCACTTTAACTGTCGTGTCTCAATGTTATGGGGTTCTGGGAATTATAGTTTTGTGAGACACTTAGCCGTCTCTGTCAGTGAGCTCTGATCCCACAACAAAATGCAGTTCCCAGAATTCCCTAGCACTGAGCCATGGCAGTTAAAGATGTGTCAAACAGGATTGTTTCTGCAGGGTAGATGCAACTCTGGTGCTGTCAACCCAGATTATTTCTACAGTGTAGATGCACTCATAGTGACCATATACAGCTTGCCTTGTGGCCGAATTTCTCTTGCAACAAATAGCCAAGACAGTTTCCAGTGCAATGATAGGTTCTTTAAACCCTTATGTGTGCACTCAGTGTGTGCACTCAATCACAAACGACTTCTTTTTTGCCTCCTATTATGGTTTTCACTTGATTCTTCTACCATAATTAAAGAAAACATACACTAGAAATTCTCATTTTGCTCCTGCCCGTTCTCACTAATAATGCCCTGCTCTCATACTTAAGAAATCTGCATATTGTAGGTCTCTGTCCTAAACTGTTGTAATTCAATTCACTGTGTAAATTAATTTCCCTCCTTCCATTTCTGCAATGAAGTGGTATAATTGGCAGGGAGGTAGGTGATTATGGGGAAAGGGCTGGCATAGTTGTTAAGAGGTTACACAATGCTCTATTGTCCTTTATTTTTAGCTTTGCCATCTCGCAATCCATTATTGCATTTATATACGAGATGGGTTTTCGGTAGCTCCTGTTCTCCCACCCCCCCTCCTCCGAATGTTTATTTGCATAAAATCTAATAAATATGTATTCACATGGGGGGGGGGAGTAATTGCAGATAAATAACCGAGCAACACTTTCCTTCTCCTTTGCTGACACAATATCTCTGAAATTATGAGCTGCGTGAATGTTACTGAAGCAGAATGCTTAGCTTGGGCCTTTTATTACGACAGGAATTGATTATTGTAATTCTTTGTTCTCCGAATTGCTCGATAATTTGCTAATGCCATTCCAAAACACAGTGGCATAGCTGGTGGCAATGAGGAAATATGAGTGCTCCTCTTCTCCTTCCGTCTCCCTTTGCCACTTACCAGTCCATTTGCAATTGATTTCAACAGTTTTTGCGTGTGTTTAAATCCTATTTGGATGTTCATGTCTGCTTATTTATCTCAGCTGGTTGTACCTTAGTGGCATCAGTGTGAAACCTACCCTTTATGAGAAAATGATTCTTTTTCTGAAGTTGCTTCTTTAGCACTGGGAATGGGCAATATTCCAGCAATCAAGTAATGGGGCAGGGTTTAGGTTATATCAGTAACAGCCCTTTGGGTCATTCTCTCTTTTAAATAGGGTAAATTGCTTCAGAGCATCCAGAATTTGAACAGTGGGATGCAACAAGACACATTGATTTCTGACATACATCTATCAGCAGCCCAGATCCACTCTAGATGTATCACTGGCTCCAACTGTGATAGGTTCATAGTCTTAAAATGCAATGATATACAACTGAGCTTGAAAGGTAGAATCATGCAAGCCATTGTTTTCCCTATTACCATGTATGGTTTCAAGAGCTGAACAGTGAGGAAAGCAGATAGGAGGAAAATCTGAGATGTGGTGCTGGAGAAGAGTGCTGAGGATCCCATAGACAGCCAAAAAGACAAACAAATGGGACCTAGAACAGATCAAGCCTGAAATCTCCCTGAAAGCCAAGATGATCAAGTTGATGTTGTGCTTCGGTCACATCATGAGAAGGTATGACTTACTTGGGGGTGGGAGGACATTTATGCTAGGAAAGGGATAGGGATGAAAGAGAGGAAGACCATATGCCAGATGGATATACTTTGCTAAGGAGCTCATGGGCATGAATTTGCACGATCTAAGCAAAGCCGTGGAAGATAGGGAATCTTGGAGATGTCTTGGAGATGTCTCACCCAAAGGGTCGCCATGAGTCAGGATCAATTTGAGCGTGGTTAACAACAACAAAAAACACAGAGTTGAACATCCACTCTAGGTTTAAGTCTGAATTTTAAAAGAAATGTCTAAGGTGCTGAAGCCATATGTCATCTCCCAGTTAGTTATCCAGCTGGGGGTGAAGGAGGTCCTCTGTGACTTCTCCTTGCCAATAGGAAAAAGTGAGAGAGGCTGAATACAAAAGGAAGATGCAACTGATCTCTGCTAATGGGTGGAAAGAAATGAATGTGAGCTCCCAGCAGGAGCGCACCATTTTTTTCCTTCCCCTCGGAATAAAGAACAGCTGCTATCTCCCCTTCTAAATTGTCTTCCCTCCTGGAGCTTGACAGCAGTATTATTGTTGTTTGCCTACAGGTCATTTCCAACATGTGGCAATCCTAAGACAAACCTATCACAGGATTTTCTGAGGATGAGAGTGTGAGACTCGCCCAAGGTCACCCAGTGGGTTTCCATGGCTGAGTGGGGAATTAAACCCTCATTTCCAGAATTGAAGTCTGATGTTCAAGCTGCTACACCATGCTCGCTCACATGTATAATCTAGAGTTATATGCATATAAGACACTAACAGGATTTTCCCCCAGCTTGTCCAAAGTCAGTTGCTTTGTCTGCCATGACTTTCAGAAAACTCCATCCCAGCTTCTTTCCAAACTTCTTACTTTGCAGTAACTCCACCTGGGGCAGCAGTGATTTTCTTCCTTTCAAAGAGTCTCTTAGGGTTGTTGAGGAAGGAAAGTGCTTTTCAGAGGCTGGAAATGAGAGCCCTGGGAAGAAAACAAAGCAAAGCCCTCCTGCTTCGAAAATGGCTCTTGTGTACCTGCTTGATGAGTGCAATTCACCCTTGCTGGGTTCCAGCAGCGCAGCAATATCATAGACTGGGTTGGTAAGCCTGTGTTTTTTGCTTTCACGTTTCTTTTCTTCCCCTTGGCTTTGTCTCAATGTAGAGCTCTTGGGGCTACCAATTAAGCTACAATTCTATTTTGTGGAAAGGGCTGGGATCCTGAGCTCTTGACAGTCACGATGTGAGACAGCATGGGGAAATATGAAAACAGGCAATTGGAAGCAAGGATCACCACAGCAGCAGTGAAGGCCCCATACTGAGACTTTGATATAAAGTGGCAATGGCAGGGGAAGACATGGGGATCCCATTTGTTTTAAGACACTGCTCATCAAGCATGACTTGTTTCTTACAGGGATGGATGCAGAATTGAGTTTATGAAGTGAGCTGTTACAGGCAATAGAAACATTGGGAGAATTGCAAAGCACCTGGATGGCTTAGTGTGATAAGAGATCACGAGGTTCGTTCTTCCTTCCTCTCCAGTTTAAATCCATATGTGGTTTAGGAACTTACTGCAGAGGTTGGGAAAATAAATTTGGGAAAACTACAACACCCAGAATTCCCCAGCCAACAGTACTGGAAATTATAGTCCCCCTGACGCTCTCCGAAGCTCTATGAGATTGTTTGGAGAATGCCTTGAATCCATAAAATGAAACTGCCCATCCCTTCAGATCAGTATCAGATTCCCTGTTGTCTGATCTGTCATTGGGAACAATCAGGTTGGTGGACACGAAGGACAGTACCTGAGATTCTACATCAGGCTCTACGTTTCATAACTTTATGAATCTGTAGCTATGTTGCAGAAATGCAACACAACTCTGTTAGTGAAATGCAAAGATGTGCATCTAGGTACTAGCAAGAGTGTTCTAATGCAGACAGTGGATGTTTCTGATGTGCATCTGGTGCGCCTGATGTATATTTCACACTTCAGATGTGCATCAGTAACTTCTCATGCTTGTTGGGCATGTCTGATGCACATTGGGTGCTCCTGCTGTGCTCCAGCACTTCCTAAAAGATGTCCAGATGCACATCAGTAGTGATCCAATGCTCATCAATGCCCATTGATCATCAGGATAATGGCGCATCAATCATCCTGTCACCTACTCTAGTGCAATGGATGCTTATACATTGTAAGCTCACAGCAATTCCAACATGAAAACAGCTACTGCAAAACTACTCAGTCCTATTTCCCGAACACATAAATGTAAGTCTCAAGCTGAATTCCTGCCAGTGTCCCCAATGGCTTGACTCTTTCATCCCCAAGATAATTGAAAGGTGCCTGCCAATTGTTATGGATATTTTTCCACAACTCCCTTTTTACTTTGTTGGCTTCCACCACCTCACCCCACCCAAATGATCTCACCACTGGCTTGTTTTAATCGAGACTGCTTTAGATTGCCTATCCACCTAGAAGTAAAGAAGCAAGGCACATATGAAGGGCCAGGACTTTTATTAACTGTCAAACAGAAATTGAACTAATATCTGCAGAGGGTCTTTTGGAGTTACACTGATCCAAGCTGAGAATTCTCTCTGGACCTCTTCTTCAGACTTTGAAATTGTCAAGCCAGTTCCAGTCATAGCAGGTGATGATTTTTATGCCAGCTGGGCAACAAATGAGTTCTGGAATTGGTTTAAACTTTAAAGGAGCTATCCAAAGTGCTGAATCTATTATCCCACCCCTTTTGTAAAGTTCAAGACTCAGTGCTTGATGATGGAATAACATAATAACATAGCATCCCAAACCAGTCACAATACAAGTCAACATATATTTGATGTTGGTGATAAATATTCCACTATATTAGGAAGGGCTCTGATTTCCAGTTAGGCAGCCTGCATACTATCCCATTCATCTTGCCCAATAATAAGTATATAGGCAAAGCATGGCCATCTTCACTAGTAGACAAATCAAAATAGAGACCGGGAGAAGTAGAGGGAGACAATTTAGTCTTGGCCAAGAGCTATTTATATGACATCCTTCATTAATGTAGCTTGTTCTGCTGCTTAGCAAAGTGATCCAATTCTAGCATAGCCAAAACAAAGTAATTAGTAAAGGCAAAACAAATATGCATCCATACAGTAATAAACCACATGTTGGCTAGCATCCTCTTTGTGATTTATGTGCATCTAAATGCAGCTAACATGGAGCCAGTGCAATGTAGTGTTTTGGGTATTGGACTAGCAATCTGGAGACCAAGGTTCAAAGCCCTGCTTGGCCATGGAAACCTACTGAGTGATCTTGGACAAGTCATACTCTCTTGGCCTCAAGGGAAGGCAAAAGCAAACCCTTCTGAACAAATCTTGCCAATAAAACCTCAGGATAGAGTTACCATAAATTGGAAATGACATGAAGGCATACAACAACAAGTGAATCTTATGTGTATATAAATCCTTGAATCTCCCATGTTTAGCAGCCATCAAGCCATGGGGTAGAACTCTGCTGCTGTTGCTTTATCAGTGGGGAATGAAAAGAAGGGGAAGAGTCAGAGCATTCAGACCATGTATATCTGTTTTCTGTGGGCTCCTGAGGAGAAAGAAAATGTGGGTGGACTCCATCTGAGAGCACACTCTCTCTATCCAGTTGAGCTGAGACTAGCAGCTTCTCTGTGGTCTGAATTCTGCTCTCCATTCTGCTCTGGTTAAACTTACCTGGAATACTGTATCTGGGCACCACAGTTCAAAAATGATTTTGACAAACTGGAGTGTGTCCAGAGGAGGGTGACCAAAATAGTGAAGGGTCTGGAAACTTCCAAGTCCTATGAGGGTGACTTAGGGAGCCATGTTAGGGTATGTTTAGCCTGGAGAAGAGAAAGTTAAGAGGTGATATGATAACCTTGTTTAGATATTTGTAGGGATGTCATGTTGAGGATGGAGCAAGCTCATTTTTTGCTGCTCCAGAGACTAGGACCCAGAGCAATGGGTTCAAACTACAGGAAAGAAGATTCCACCTAAATATTAGGAAAAACTTCCTAATAGTAAGAGAAGTTCAACAGTGAAAGAAGCTGATGTTGAGTGTGGTGGATTCTCTTTCTTTGGAGATTTTTAATCAGAGGTTGGTTGGCTATCTGTCGGGAATGCTTTTATTGTGTTTTCCGACATGTCAGGGGGTTGGACGGGATGACCCTTGCGATCTCTTCCAGTGCTATGATTATATGAATTGCCTCCCACTCCCTTTCTTCTCTATTAATAAGTGACAACAAGAGGCCACACTCCTGGGGATCGATAGCTGCTGAGTAGTTTAATGACATAGAATTGTGCATTCAAAGATGTGCACTCATGTAGGACCTCAGCCTCCGTTTGCCTGGAAAACTTGATTGCCCTCACCCCACATACACATGCATTTTATCCTCAATTCTGTTTTTCACAGCCATTCAGAAACTGCATCCTCATCTTATGGCCTACTCTGGGGATTAAGACAGAATGAAAACATCATAAGTTGCTAGTCCCACTAGGGTCCATCTTGCTTAATGCCTCCCACAAATGAATTTTCTGTAGGTTTGGCCTGGCCTTTCAAGGGTTTTTTTTTAATGTCCTTCCCTAGCGAGAGCCAAACTGATTCTGAAAACAAAGCCAATGGCAGCATTTCTACAGTAACTGCTTCTTAAGCTATGAAGTGATGGAGCTGCACACTGGAGCGGGGTGGGAGGGCTCCTGACTCAGCAAAGCGAAACCTGCCAAACTGCTACCCTTTTTCTTTTCTCCTTTTTCTTTTCCTTCTTTCTGGGTGTTTTTCTTTGGGGGGGGGTGTTGTCGGAGAGAAGGTCTGGCTAGCCACAGAGTTCACGGTTCCTGTGCCACCCAGGGTGTTATGCAGAGCTCTATGGCTGTTGCTTAGAAACCCATGACATCACTAATACCCTTGACAACAACAGTCTTTCTTACGCAGCTTGGATGCCATTCAGACAGGTTATTTGTCCTATGGAAATGTAAGATGGAGGGGTGGCACTGGAAACTAAAGTGCCATGGTATGAGCTGGAAAACTTAGAAGGGCCACGTAGCCTGTATTTTATCGCAGATATGATATCAAAAGAGGAGGGATCTATTCAGTGCTAACTCCCTTTGCACACATCTGGTACAGTCTAATTATTTGAGCATATGATACAGGGAGCCCGCACACAGGTAACCATGTCACAGATGTTGCCGCACAACTGCACCTGGCCTGTACTAAAGTTCTATTCACCTTTGGCAACCTGACATAGACAATTCAGCTCATTCCAAGTTTCATGAGAGTTAGCCTGTGTATATGGACACAGAGGCTGAAATCATTTTGGCTTTTTAATAATCTATCAGTCTATTTATCTATCTTAGGGAATTGTATGTTATCAAAGGCCACAGTAAAAAATGTGTATATTACAGAAAATGGCATTAAATGGGTAATCAAGGGAAGATGTTTGCACTATTATCTATATTTGAGAAAGATGGAAAGCAAATTGCATGCACACTTCCATGTCATTTTTTAAAAATGTAAGATTGTTCAAAATGTGGAAAGAACTGACTGAAATGCATCTCAGACTGACATAGACTAGTATGATAGCTCCATCTCTGATGCAAACCATGATGAATTGCTATTTAGAGAAGAGGCTTCTGTAATGAATCCACCCGTTAGTTTGCCCATCAATGAAATAAGGAGGGGGATTCCCCCCCTCTAATTTTATTCCCATCAGAGCCATGATATTTAACTCCAAGGCTCCAAGACCCTCAGATGAAAGGGATTTTGATCAAAGACAGAAAAATAGCTAAGCACACTAGAGACGCAGCAGCTCTGAGCACTCAGATACCTACCACCTTCAATTCTAAATGGTTGTTTGTAGCAAGACTATCACCTTCCTGTCAGCTTACTGGAGAGTAGCAGAACAAAAGCTCCTTTTATAGATCTTCCGTTTTCATTTCACATTATCTGGGCAGGTTCAGACTGAGTTATTAAAATGTGTTTCACTCTTTCTTTGCCTATTTAAAAATGGGCACATAGGTCCAGTTTCCTCTTTAAGAGGGAAAAGAAGGCAAGTGCAGCTCTGTTCTTGCGAACGTGGGATCCGTGTCCCTTGACGATCCTCAGGAGGTGAACAGAGGGGCTTCAAATGGGGCATGTGCCCATAGCACATGCCCAAATTCCATTCAAACCAATAGGGCTTGAATATGCATGGTTTTCTGTATTCACCGGGGGGGGGGGGGGTCCAGAACAGATCTCCTGTGAAACCGGAGGAAGGACTGTAGTAGGAATCATAACCAAAGCAGGAGCATAGCTGCAATTGATCTGGAAAAGGTCTCGCTCTAGGCCATCGGCCAATGGGGCCATTCTGTATCCCACCGTCAGTCCTTGTTCCTGACAGACAAGATAGTGGTGGTAATATCTAGAGGGTCCATTTGTATGTTCTGCCTCTAGGACTGGCCAGAACTAACCCATGCTCCTAAGTATGTATTCTCCAACTTAAAATTCCTGAAGTCAATTGCAGGGGCATAAATTAGGAGCTGGAGAATGGAGTTCAAATTATTGAGCAGATGGACAGAATTGGGTAATCCAAAAAAATCTGATAGATGCCAAAATGTTGTTTCAGGCAAGAATGCCTTTGGGAATTCTACAGCTCCTGCAAGATATCTCCCCTCTTCACAAGACCAAAAAGTCAAGTGGATTTCACCCCCTCCGTCATGTTTTCCATATTTTGTGCAAAATGTCCCCACACAAAATCAGTGCTGTTTCCATTTTTGAAGCTAAGCATACATGCACATAAGCATAAAAATACATGCACGCATGCCCACACAGAGCAAACACAAAAGGACAAGGGGGTGGATCAGCAAGCCATCCACCTAAATATTATTTTCTATTTTCATTGTGTATTGTTTTAGTTGTTTTTAGTTTTTATAAGTGTCAGGATGCCTTGATAGCAAAAAGTGCAATGATGTCAAAGAGTAGTAGTAGTAATAATACCATCTTTGTGGAAAAGATGTGGAATAAATTAAAATGGTAAGAACAGGATAATAGAATGCATGGAAACAGGGCTGGATCTGCCATTTCAGGGATGATGAATTTCATATTTTGCTGCTGTTCCTCTCATAGTTGCTTCAAATTGAACAAGAGCTCTTTCTGTACCTAGCTAGGACTATTACCTGCAAAGTATCCATTTAACTTGTAGCAGTTGCAAAAGAGGCAGCTGTAAATCCTAGAGAGGACTGAATGGGGTAGATTCACCAATCACCCTAGTATGGAAGAGAGAACTGAGATGGCCAGTTAGCTGTATTATATCCTTTTCTGGACTGTGTCACTGCAACCAAGGAAGTGGAGATCCAATGTCTGAACAGTTGATGACCTTGGAGGTCTCTTCTTCATAGGATCACTCTATGTTGAAGCCAACTTGTTGGCATGTAAAGACAATAACAGCAAACATACTTTGGGTGTATCATGAAATGGCATGACTCATTGCAGAAGATGATAAAGTTCGATCAAACTGAAAGCAATAGGAAAAGAAGACGATTCAGTCAAGGAGCCCATGGCCCTGAGTTTGCAGGACTTGACCAGAAATGTTAGTTAAGAACCTATTGGAAGTCTGTCTTTGTAGGATTGCCATTATGTTGAAACCAACTTGATGGCAAATGACAACAACTAAAACAACACACTCTTCTCTTCTCTTCTCTTTCTTTCTCTCTCTCTCCATAAATATATCGAGAGAGAGAGAGAGAGAGAGAGAGAGAGAGAGAGTAATGGCATTCTGTTGCTATCTAGGCAAATAATCTAGCTAAGACTTCTCCACAACATTCCAATTTTGTACGCATTATGAGTTGTCTCTATGGGAGACCATTCAAAACTTTGATATCCCCAATTGCCCTTGGAAGTGGTCTAGTCCAGCAACAGATGCCTCGCAGAAGCCTGCTGACTGAGTAGCTTGGCTCCAAGATTCAACGATGAATGAGATGTGAATACTTATGAGCGTCTGTGTAATAGATGCAAGGAGCTGATTAAACCATATTTGGTTTGTCATGTTAAATAATTGGCCAGTTCTCTGAGCCCAGAGTATGAGCAGATTTGTGTGGTCTATAAATCAAGGAGAAGCAAATAAATAAAACTCATGAGAGATAGTCGCAATAATAACAGGCAAAATTTACATCTTTCCAATCCTGTCTCTCTTTATGAAGTGTTACCTTCATATGGACTTTGCTGGCACAGTTATGGTTGCGTTGAAATGATAGAAATTGTAGCCAATGAGCCATTCATCTGCTCAGTTGAGTAGTTTTCAACCTGCTCTGGAAGTGACTGTACTCCTTGTAGGAATAAAGGAGCTGCTTTGTATTTTGGGGGTGTTTCTTAAATCTATCCTTTTCACTGATGGAACAGGCAATGGCAACAACACAAGGTGTCTTCTATCAACTGATTTCATTTTTACTTGTTATATTTATGCCTCACCCTATATCTAGAGCTCTGAAAGTATGGTCCAGGCAAACTGTGATTTTTGCTAGCCACAGTAAGTCTGGGAGAATATTCACTGTGAACATGGGGTTGTACTGTAGTTTTTCTATGTAGTTTAGCTTAAGCTGCAAGCCCAATTGTGACCCTATATGGATGAAGACAGCCATGCTGCAGAAATCCCTGGCCAGGATTCTGTTTGGCTTGCTGAAGTATTTAGTATTTATACAGGTGGGTCTGTTTTTTGCCAACATTCCAGAAACTTCATCTGATTCAGCGGACAGCCAGTCTCTTCAGACTGTTTACTTCTTGGACGTCTGCTCCTGCATCCCTCTGCATTGTCATGTTAATACTGAATTAGCATTGCCACTTCTTTATCTGAAGGGTTCTCCATCTTTAATACCTAGATAGCAGGCAGGTATAATCCGATCACCTCCATGTCAGGAACATGGCACCTTGTAAATTTGGTTTTTGTGGTTTCTGAAGAATTTCTCAGCATTTACAAATGTCTTTAGTTTCAGGATGGAAAAAAAAAATCAAATGCATAAATCTCAAAATTTCTCTGACCCTATTTTCTATATTGGGGAACCGTCTAAGGAATGCAAGACTCCTCCGAGGGCATTTACTCTCCAATGGCCCTGACCATACTGCCAGGTAGGCCAAGCTCTTGCAGTTTGACAGAATGGGGCAGCTGCTTCAGGTAGTAAATATTGAAAGGCATGTTGCATGTGATAAATGGGCTGCACCAGAACTCAGGTGCAGGAGGGGGGAATACTGTTTTCTCTAGTATCAAAGTAAGCTTCAAATGTCAAACTAGTCAGCTTCTTGAGGTATCATCTTGCCCTTTCTATCACATAGCAAAATGTCTTGAAGCAGCTCCCAGCAATTCCAGCTGTTCAGGCTGCCTGGATGGCTATCCTCCAGTAGTAGGGTTGCCAGTTTGAAAACTGGAGAAAATTCCTTCCCATTTAACGATTGGATAAAAGAGGGAATTTTAGGCAATCAGGTAACAAACAGGTGTTGCTTTTCCTCTGACTGCATGACAAGCTGTCATTTCCTAAAATCCCATGAAAGAGACAGGAGTTGTTTCCTGTTTTCACTGTGGCAACCCTATCAACTAGCAATAGTAACTTTCAGTTCTGAGCGGTTGCTGCTGTCACTTGGCTGTTATTTTCACAAGTGGAAGGCACTGATTTTATTTTTTTGGGGAGGGGGGAATCCTTCATCATGGTCAGCAAATAAAGTTAGCAAGACTATGCTGAAAAGCCCAAGATTGGTTGAGAAACAGAGAGTATCTAAAGTGAGTGGGAGGTGTAAATAGTCTTTTTCAAGGAGGCCAAAAAGGAGACATGGTGAGATCACTTGGAATTGGGTGTGACTGGGAACTGTTAGATCCATACCTCAGCCATACAGGAGGCTGAAAGGAGACATCGCTTCTGTGCAAACTGCTAATTACTCATTAAGCCCTACAAAAGTAACCCTGGTGACACCTTCATCTGCATACAAATTAAATTGTCCCGATTCATTATGTTTCCTCTGTCTCAGCTGAAGAGGAATGCTACGTTTTGCAGAAAGCTCTTTCAATGCAGATTGTGTAAAAATGCCAGGTGGTTCATAGGGCAACTCATTTGTTCTCTGGGCTGAGTCTTCCCAAATGTCTCTCCCTCCCACTCTTACCAATTCCACGTTTACTGAGAAAAATAGGATGGAATGTGTACAGTGTACACTTGAACCAGCCACAGGAACAATGAATGATATTCTGTAACGATCAGAAGTATAGGATTTGACATGAGCCATTGGGGCAATGGCATGGTGTAGTGGTTTGAATGCTGGACTAGGACTCCAGGAGACCAGGATATGAATGCCTAAATACTCTAAAGGCACAAGATAATATTTGATCATAGAAGCTAAACAAGGTCAGCCCCAGATAGAACTTGGATGGGAAACCATCAATGAATCCCAGATACCTCTACATGCTATATTTCAAAGGAAAGAACTAGCAAATCCACCTCTGAATATTCCTTAACTAAGGACTTTATCACACATGGAAAATCTGGGTTTTGAAAAGTGATTATCCCATGAAAATTGTGTAATCTCAATTAACATTTTCACACAATCATTATCCTGGGAATTAACAGGCAATCTACAAAATCCCTGTGAAATCCATGGGGTCGTCATAAATTGATAGGTGACTTAAAGGCACATACACACATCCAAACCATGAAAACCCACTGGGTGACCTTTGGCAAGTCATATTCTTTCAGCCTCAAAGGAAGGCAATGACAAACCGCCTCTGAACAAATCTTGCCAAGAAATCCCTATGATACACTCACTTTAAGGTCACCATAAATCAGAATGGACTTAAAGGCGAATCTACCCCAAGCCCCAGAGGTTGGGTTGCACATGTTCATGCATAATCCCTCTGAATGAGGACCCAGGTAACTCTATTTCTTTAGTCCTATGCACAGTGTGCAGTTACCAGAACAGACCCACAGTAGCTATTAGTGAGCCACAGATATTCATGAGTGACCTCCTTAATCTTTTCCAAAATGTTGAGGTTTCCTCACTTGGACTACTTGCTTCATTTCCATTTCTTTTGGCTCTGTTGGCTGGACCATCTCTGACCCTCTCTTAGGGCGGGGGATGCCTCATATCCTTGCTGTTCTCTCTGTAAGGGCTGTAAGACAATTCAAAGCTTGAGTTTTCACAAGTGTCATGGTTTCACACTCTTCTTTGCTTGGATTTCTCTGCTTGGCTCCCATCTGATTGAAAGATGGGTTGGATGTTTGGCAGGGAGCCGGGGCCATGAATGCATGCATGCAAACATACATTTCACACATATGTACACAGACGCACCCCACACTCCAAATTAGAACTTGGAAGAGTTAATTCTTTTTAGACTTGGCCTCCTAGAATTCTTCTACCAAAATGGTCAGTTGATATACTGTAGAAAGATGCTGGGAAATAGACACCTGCCAAAGTAACTTCACACTCTGCAAAAACCTTGCTGTACAACATTGGGGTGGATGAATGCGAACATTTTAATCAAGCAATTTATATCTACTTAAAACATGCTGCGATGGGCTTTCTCTTTGAAAATAAAGACTGACCAAAAGATAACATAAAACTGAATCTGGACAATTTAATTATCATGCAGATGAACATGTCTTGAGAATTGTGTTTGCAATTCTTAATGCATAATTAGCATTAATTATAATTATTTAATTAATTAATTAATAATTATTTAATTAATTAATTATAATTATTTAATTAATTAATTATTTAATTAATTAAGGAGGAGGCTGTAGTCCATGTGCTTGGGTGAGATCTAATTTAATTTACACTTGAGCCATTGCATTCTGGGAGCCAGTGCTGGGAGGCTACTTAAGGCTACTCAAGGCTAGCAGAAGCTGCATTTCCTTTAAGGAGGAGAAAGAAAAGGAGGAGGCTGTAGTCCATGTGCTTGGGTGAGATCTAATTTAATTTACACTTGAGCCATTGCATTCTGGGAGCCAGTGCTGGGAGGCTACTTAAGGCTACTCAAGGCTAGCAGAAGCTGCATTTCCTTTAAGGAGGAGAAAGAAAAGGAGGAGGCTGTAGTCCATGTGCTTGGGTGAGATCTAATTTAATTTACACTTGAGCCATTGCATTCTGGGAGCCAGTGCTGGGAGGCTACTTAAGGCTACTCAAGGCTAGCAGAAGCTGCATTTCCTTTAAGGAGGAGAAAGAAAAGGAGGAGGCTGTAGTCCATGTGCTTGGGTGAGATCTAATTTAATTTACACTTGAGCCATTGCATTCTGGGAGCCAGTGCTGGGAGGCTACTTAAGGCTACTCAAGGCTAGCAGAAGCTGCATTTCCTTTAAGGAGGAGAAAGAAAAGGAGGAGGCTGTAGTCCATGTGCTTGGGTGAGATCTAATTTAATTTACACTTGAGCCATTGCATTCTGGGAGCCAGTGCTGGGAGGCTACTTAAGGCTACTCAAGGCTAGCAGAAGCTGCATTTCCTTTAAGGAGGAGAAAGAAAAGGAGGAGGCTGTAGTCCATGTGCTTGGGTGAGATCTAATTTAATTTACACTTGAGCCATTGCATTCTGGGAGCCAGTGCTGGGAGGCTACTTAAGGCTACTCAAGGCTAGCAGAAGCTGCATTTCCTTTAAGGAGGAGAAAGAAAAGGAGGAGGCTGTAGTCCATGTGCTTGGGTGAGATCTAATTTAATTTACACTTGAGCCATTGCATTCTGGGAGCCAGTGCTGGGAGGCTACTTAAGGCTACTCAAGGCTAGCAGAAGCTGCATTTCCTTTAAGGAGGAGAAAGAAAAGGAGGAGGCTGTAGTCCATGTGCTTGGGTGAGATCTAATTTAATTTACACTTGAGCCATTGCATTCTGGGAGCCAGTGCTGGGAGGCTACTTAAGGCTACTCAAGGCTAGCAGAAGCTGCATTTCCTTTAAGGAGGAGAAAGAAAAGGAGGAGGCTGTAGTCCATGTGCTTGGGTGAGATCTAATTTAATTTACACTTGAGCCATTGCATTCTGGGAGCCAGTGCTGGGAGGCTACTTAAGGCTACTCAAGGCTAGCAGAAGCGCGCGCCTAACGGCGCGCGAATTTTGATTTTTTTTTTTATCTAGTCAAGGAGGTGTTTAGAGAATAGAAGAGGAGCTGGCCTGAAGCATCAGAGGAAGTGAATCAGAGACTTGCCTTTGGAAGGAGCTTTCAGCCAGGAGCTCTCTACATAACTATAGGCCCCGTGACTTGAACTCAGTGACAGAGCTTGGGAATAAAGGCCAAGTCTAGCAAGGGAAGCCCACAGTCTTGTTTCAGTGCCTCCTTAAGACTTCTCAGTATGGACACTGAAGGCCCTGCAGCAGTCACCTGCAACACCTGTGGGATGTTTGTCTTCTTGCCTACAGAGGTGGCGAACTACACCTGCCACAAGTGCAAGTTGGTAGTCCTCTTGGAAGAGAAAGTACAGCAGCTAGAGGAGCAGATATCTGCACTCCAGCATCATAGAGAGCAGGAGAATCTCCTGAACAGAACAGGCCAGAATGTCTTGGGTGGGAAACAGACAGAGGAAGTTGTTGGGGTGGAGGAGGTCACTCCACATACAACAGAGGTAGAGGCTTGGAGGGAGGTCACACACAGAAGTAAGGAAACCAGGGAACGTTCTGTGAGCGGCTTGCAGCTACAGAATCGCTTTGAATCTCTCTCTGTTGTCAGAGATGATGAGGAAAAGCAGCAGGGACAGACATCAGGGACAGAGCAGGGGAGCCTGAGAGGATCACGAAAAGGAACAGCCACTGCTAAGCCTCGGAGGAGGCGCGTGGTCGTGGTGGGGGACTCCTTGCTGAGGGGTACAGAAGCAGTGATTTGTGGGCCTGACAAGATGTCTCGGGAGGTGTGTTGTCTCCCTGGGGCAAAGATCCATCATGTGACGGAGAGGCTGACAAGACTTGTCAAGCCTACTGACCGTTATCCCCTTCTTTTGGTTCATGTGGGAACCAATGATACTGCAAGGCACAGCCTTCAGAATATCAAAAGGGATTATGAGGCTCTGGGAAGGAAGCTGAAAGAGATGGATGCACAGGTTGTCATCTCATCTCTACTCCCGGTAGAAGGGCATGGTCCAGGAAGGGAGAGGAAAATAGCAGAGGTGAATAACTGGCTCCGTAGATGGTGCCGCCAAGAACAGTTTGGATTCTTGGATCATGGGCTGCGGTTCCATGAGGAGGGACTTCTGGCAAGGGATGGGCTGCATCTCACGCCAGTTGGCAAAAACGTTTTTGCCAACAGTCTGAAGAATCTGATCAGGAGGGCTTTAAACTGAGTTATGTGGGGGAGGGAGACATTATACTGGAAGACAAAAGGGATGGAGAGAATAGTCCAAGTGGCATAGAGGGAACAAGGCAAACAGTGCAAGGACCCAACAGTAGGAGGCAAAAAAATGTGCAAAAGCAGCAAGTAAAGAGGACACATGGTCTTAAATGTCTCTACACTAATGCACAGAGTATGGGAAATAAGCAGGATGAACTTGAACTCCTAGCACAACAAGGGAAATATGATATAATAGGCATCACTGAAACCTGGTGGGATGAGTCTCATGATTGGAATGTAGAAATAGAGGGGTATAACCTTTTTAAGAGAAACAGGCCAAGTAGGAAAGGAGGAGGAATAGCATTATATGTCAGGGATATTTACACCAGTGAAGAGATCCAGGAAGTCAATACTGGAAGCCAGGTGGAGAGCATCTGGATAAAAATTAAAGGAGAGGGAAATAACAGGGATGTTACTGTGGGAGTCTACTACAGACCCCCGACTCAGGCAGAGGAATTGGATGATGCCTTTCTAGAACAGATGACCACACAATCAGGAAGGAGAGATGTAGTAGTGATGGGTGACTTCAACTATCCGGATATTTGCTGGAAGTCAAACTCAGCCAAATCCTCAAAGTCTAGCAAATTCCTCACTTGCCTGGAAGACAATTTCATTGTCCAAAAGGTGGAAGAGGCAACAAGGGGATCAGCCATTTTAGATCTGATCTTAACCAACAGGGAAGACCTAGTTGATGGGGTGCAAGTGGTTGGATCCTTAGGTGGAAGTGACCATGTTCTCCTGGAGTTTGTTATGCAGTGGAAGGGAGAAGCTAGGCATAGTCAGACACGCACTCTAGACTTTAGGAGAGCTAATTTCAATAAACTTAGAGAAATACTGGGAGTGATCCCATGGTCAGGAATACTAAAAGAAAAGGGAGTTCAAGACGGATGGGAGTTTCTCAAAAGGGAGATATTGAAGGCACAATTTCAAACAGTTCCAATGAGGAAGAAAAATGGTAGATGTCTCAAGAAGCCAGGATGGATGACTAAGGAACTTTCAAATGAGCTAAGTTTTAAACGGAACATGTATAAGAAATGGAAAAATGGAGAAATCACGAAAGAGGAATTTAAACAAATAGCCAGCACATGTAGGGGTAAAGTCAGAAAAGCTAAAGCGCAGAATGAACTCAGGCTTGCTAGAGAGGTTAAGAACAATAAAAAGGGCTTTTTTGGATATGTCCGCAGCAAAAGGAAGAAGAAGGAAACAGTAGGGCCACTGCGTGCAGAAGATGGCAAAATGCTAACAGGGGACAGAGAAAAGGCAGAATTACTCAACACCTTCTTTGCTTCAGTCTTCTCAGAAAAGGCAAAAGGTGCTCAACCGAAGGATAATGGAGCAGAAGACAGAATAGGGGAATTTCAGCACAGAATAAGTAAAGAGATAGTACAGGAATACTTGGTTAACCTAAATGAATATAAATCTCCAGGACCAGATGAACTACATCCTAGAGTATTAAAAGAACTAGCAAATGTAATATCAGAGCCATTGGCAATAATCTTTGAGAACTCCTGGAGAACAGGAGAAGTCCCAGAAGACTGGAGGAGGGCAAACGTTGTCCCCATCTTCAAAAAGGGAAAAAAAGAGGATCCCAACAATTATCGTCCAGTTAGTCTGACATCAATTCCAGGAAAGGTGCTAGAGCAGATCATTAAGCAGAGAGTCTGCGAACATTTAGAAGCCAATGCCATAATCACAAAAAGCCAACATGGGTTTCAGAAAAAGAAGTCATGCCAAACGAACCTGATCTCTTTTTTTGATAAAATTACCAGCTTGGTAGATGAAGGGAATGCTGTGGATATAGTATACCTCGATTTCAGTAAGGCCTTTGACAAGGTTCCCCATGACATTCTTGCAAACAAGCTTGCAAAATGTGGGATAGACAAGTTAACTGTTACATGGATTTGTAACTGGTTGACTGGCCGAACTCAAAGGGTGCTCAACAATGGTTCCTTTTCATCCTGGAGAGAAGTGACCAGTGGGGTGCCACAGGGTTCTGTCCTGGGCCCAGTGCTATTCAACATCTTTATTAACGATTTGGATGACAGAATTGGGGGCATACTTATCAAATTTGCAGATGACACTAAACTGGGAGGAGTAGCTAATACCCCAGAGGATAGGATCAAAATTCAAAATGACCTGAATAGACTAGAAAGCTGGGCCAGTGCTAACAAAATGAAATTCAATACGGAGAAATGTAAGGTTCTGCACTTAGGGCGGAAAAATGAAATGCACAGATATAGGATGGGGGACACCTGGCTGAACGAGACCACATGTGAAAGGGATCTAGGAGTCCAAGTAGACCATAAGCTGAACATGAGTCAACAGTGTGATGCGGCAGCTAAAAAAGCCAATGCAATTTTAGGCTGCATCAATAGAAGTATAGTTTTTAGATCAAGGGAAGTTATAGTGCCACTCTATTCTGCTTTGGTCAGGCCCCACCTGGAATACTGTGTCCAGTTCTGGGCACCACAATTCAAAAAGGATGTGGAGAAACTGGAGCATGTCCAAAGGAGGGCAACTAAGATGGTGAAGGGTCTGGAAACCTTGCCCTATGAAGAACGCCTTAGGGAGCTGGGGATGTTTAGCCTGGAGAAGAGAAGGTTAAGAGGTGATATGATAGCCCTGTTTAAATATTTGAAGGGATGTCATATTGAGGAGGGAGCAAGCTTGTTTTCTGCTGCTGCAGAGACTAGAACGCGGAACAATGGATGCAAACTGCAGGAAAAGAGATTCCACCTCAACATTAGGAGGAACTTCCTGACAGTAAGGGCTGTTCGACAGTGGAACACACTCCCTCGGAGTGTGGTGGAGTCTCCTTCCTTAGGGGTCTTTAAGCAGAGGCTGGATGGCCATCTGTCAGGGATGCTTTGACTGGGAGTTCCTGCATGGCAGGGGGTTGGACTGGATGGCCCTTGTGGTCTCTTCCAACTCTATGATTCTATGATTCTATGATTCTATGATTCTAGCATTTTAAACAGCAGAGGTTCCCTTTGCAACCCTCCGAGCAGCTGAAGTGAGCATGTAGCTGCTCCCAGCCACTCTCAATTCTGGATGTATACAGATTTGCTTAATTTTCACAATATGTTGTGATTTGTAGAAGCTGAAGGTGAGGGCTTCTTCTTCGTCTACTACTTCTTCTTCTTCTTCTTCAAGCAAGTTTTATTGTTCATAGTGTGGTAACCTAAAGATTGTTTAACATAGGGGTGGGGAGCATATGGTCCTCCATAAGATATCGGACTGCAACTCCCATTAGCTCTAGCCAATATAGTCAATGGCAAGGAATTATGCAATATAGTCTAACAACATCTGAAATGCACATGTCCTCCACCCCTGGATCAAGAAAAGCAAAACTAGAGACCCCCTGTCTTTCAATCAATTTTAACTAAAGAGGACAAGAATATTTTTTTAAATATCTGAAAAACTGAGTAACATGTTTCTTGGGTGCTGGAAAACCCAACCATAGAGAAACTGAAAAGAATCTTCACAGTTCGCACATTTCCTGTACAGAAATCAGAATTGTCTATGCACAACAGCTCTTTCCCCAGGAAACACATAAATGTGTGAATTTTGCACAGACCCCCCCCCCACTGCACAGTTTTCACAGTGTTTCTCTCAGTGGGAAGAATATTGTTAAAATTATTCATGGCTTCCTTCAAGAAAGAAATCAGCAAAGAATGACATCCTTACTTTCCATTCCAATCTCCCCTCTTCCTCCCAAAGCCACGATTTCATTTTCCTCAATGATATGCAATTTGTCATTCTGGAACAAACCAAACCTTTGTAACCATTAGAAAGGGACAATTAGCAGGAATGAGGAACATGCAACCCTCCATGTCCCATCGTCCCTGACCAATGGCTTCTGGTGGCTGGAGTAGAGAGAGAGAGAGTAGAATTACCATCCCTGTGTGAAACAACCAGTAGTAATTCCACTGTGCACACAAGGACACTTAAGATTTTTTAGAAAGCTCTTCAGCTTCCATAATTGGACAGTATCCTCTCTAAATGTTCCTGTTTAAAGAGGAAAGAACAGTCTGCATTTTCTAGTCCTTGTAAATCACTTTCCTTAATTTTGTCTCCCTTTTTTTGCCTTGGAGGAACAGTAAAATGGTTTCTGCAAAAGCTGACAGCATTGTTATTCTTCCTGATTTGCTTCCCCAAAGTTGTTTAGAATCTCAATTTTTTATAAAGCATTAAGTGATGCCTACCACACTGCTTTATAGACTGCAGATGCCAAGAGGTTTATTGCTTCCATACCTGCAGGAATTCAATGGACAGGATGCCCAGTGTGCCACCACGTCTTCTGAGGGTGGACTAGGTAGAGGTGCTATAATATATATATATATATATATATATATATATAGTTTATAGTTTTTAAATTATAAATTTAAATTTATAGTTTAAATTTCAGATGGAAGAACTGGCAAAACTACCTCTGGAGTATTCATTGCCTAAGAAAACCCTAGGAAATTCATGGGGTCACCATAAGTCGACTTGGAGGCACATGCATGAACACATATACAAATGCATATAGGATGACATTGTATAAAACCTGCACAAGGGAGGGTAAAACCTTGAATTTCTTCCAGTCTTCCTGCAGGAGCAGTCTATGTAAAGCATGCTTAGTATCAAAGGATTCCTCTCATTGAGGGTCGCATTTCATCTAGTTCTTTCATTTTCTGCTTATTTGGAAAGCGATTGGGAGAAATCAGGGGCCTGCCTGAAGAGAAATTATTTGGCAAGGTTTTCATATGCCCCATGCAACATCTGATATGATGTCCTCAGGGAATCCGGGGCATGTCCTTTGCTGCCAACGTAAAAGGCAAGGAGCAAAGCAGAGCAGATGAGATTGCACAGTTTAAACAAAATATGCCCTCCCTTGGTTAGGATAGTAGTCATTGATCTTAACATCTGCTCACTATAATGAGCCCACATACAGCAGAGAACGGCAGCCGTTCCTTCAACTAGTGGAACTGTAAACAAATGTATCATTATTATTATTATTTTTTTCCAGTTGAGATCAATTTTCCTTATTCGAGGGAAGGGGAGGTGGCACCCAGATGGCATCTTTCTTCCCACATTTCAGGCCAGTTCTGACTATCTCTGCAATATTTTTTTTTCCTCTGAATTTTTACCATTGCTTTCTATGGGAGCCAAGGCTCAATAGCCTGGAAGTATAATCTCTTTTTAAAAATGCCTTGTGTTGTCTGTTAATTTTAATTAAACTTGTTGTCTGTGCTTTTCTGTTTCAGCACTTGGTGGCCAACTGCAAAACAGGGCAGTGTTCCTGTGACTTTAACAGTAAGCTACACCTTCTGAAATCCCCTCTTCTAAACACATCATTATAAGCCAGTTCTCTTTTGCATCTGACCATTTTGCTCTCATGTAAGTTGTGCGTTTTCTCTCCCTACCTCTTTCCTATTTCAGAATAAGTGTTTTTTCCCCAACACACCCATGCAGATCAAATTGAAGACACCGAGATTTTGTTGTTGTTACTCCACAGTGGTTAATTTAGGTGGGAGAAAATTATGGGATGGAGGTGACAGTTTTGATCAAATTACAATGGTTTTTCAATATATGGAGTGTGATATTGCATCTCAGAGAGAATGGTGGGGAGGGGGGGGGAGCGGGAGAGCAATCTCTTTTCTCCATGACTAGGAAATTTCATACACATCAAGTCAATAAAAAAAATAAAGAAAGAAATAAAAAAAATCAGCCGAGATGGCTTGGAACACCTATTCCGTTCATTTACTAGGCATTACGGGGCTATGGATTTGCTCAGCTGTAAACAAGGAAGAAGACAATCAGAGCATTTGCACTTACAACAAGCTCTTGCCCTGATAAATAAAGAAAAAGAAAGAGAGAACAAAATCACTGAAAAAAAAACAAAACCCTGAAAAGGTGGTAGAAACTGGGTTGTACGTTGTATGCCGTATGAAGTAGAGGTTGAGAAGTCAAAGACTGTCCTGGAAGCATGTGCTCAACTATCCACCCTGTGAAGAAACATACTTTATGTCAGTTCAGAAAGGGAAAGAGGAGAGGAGAGATGGAGTCCTGCCCTTCCCAGTAGATCCAGGCAAAAACAAACTGCTAAAGCTGCTTCTCGGTTGTGTATTCTCCCTCATTAGTAACATTTGCCATTTTAACAAAACTTTGATTATGCTTGGCCATACATGTCCCAGTCTTTCTCTGTGGCCTGTTTGAGGGTATGACATAGTAGTGCTTTAGCCTAATTTATATTGATATATATGGATGAGTCCAAGCCCAGTGGCTAAGTTTCATTTCTTCAGTAATATATGCATGTTTATGTGCTTTCAGCTTATGAAGATTCCAGGAATTTCATATGGTTTTCCTGGGCAAGGAAGACTCAGAGATGGTTTTACTTGTACTAACAGGGCCATACAGTCTTTTAGAGAGCCAGGAGCAAAATTGTTAGAGAGTATTTTTATAACTAGCACCATGTACTGTGCCCAAGAATGGACCGGTAGTCACATTCATATGGGAATTAAACCTTAAAACCCAAAAGGTCTCCTTGTAGGTGCTTCCCTATACTTTCTAGTTGCACAAAATTAGAAAGGCTCCATCTATGAGTTTAAATATTTACCATTGGCTGGAGGTTGTCATCATCACCTTTTGGTGACGTCCTAAGCTGCTTTTGGAAGCCAACTTTGGTGGACGGTAAAGGTACAGCTATAATAAACAAGCAAACATATAGTCATCAGTCATTTGAAAAGTCACATGAAAATATGAAGCCATAAGCAACAGAATAGTCTACACCTCCTCAAAAGGCCGAGACATATATTAAAGGGATTGTCAACATCGGACTCTTGGGTTCCCAAATGATTTGAAGCTCTTTGAGAAGAAATTATTTGTTGGGAGCATCTGGGAACTCTGCCATGGCTCCATACTGCTTTTCACTGAAGTGCCAAGAGGCTTTGACTAGATAATAGGATAAGCTTGTCCTTCTAGACATCACTGAATTATAGAATACTCTAGTAGAGAAAGCTGCCTGGACAAACGCACACTATATAAATGATTCTGAAGCCAGGGTGGACATTTATTTAACTTTGAACAGAGCCAGGCAGTACATTTGCCAAGAGGAGAAGCAATATTCAAGCTACCCAGAGATCAGCGGTGGACTCACAGCACCTTTGGGTTTTCCTTCTGTTATTAAATCTATGTTGCATCAGGATCTGAGATCTTCATCTGTTGTCTCACTTTCAGCAGGTAGAAGTGTGTTATCTGGGATAAATCGCACAACCTGCCAATTATTGGTTCGGAAGAAACGATAAAGTGAGACAGGAGGCGAATTTAGAAGCATGTGTAGGAAAGTGATGGTCCTGTTTATTCTATAATAAGGTCTAAGGGGAGCCAGACGTCGGTAATTTATAGACTCTGAGGATGCAGAAGAGGAAAACCAAGCTAGCTTAATGTAGATTTGCTCACTTCTGTTATGTGCATTCTTCATAACTGCATCACTACTAAATATAAAGGAGAAAAGTAAAGAGAAGTCCAGCTGGATATACTTCCACAATGAAGGCCATAAGGGACCAATCTGTTTCCTGGGTAGGGAGATGTGAAGATTGTTCCTTTAATTTTATTTAGCTGTTTCTTGCTGATATTTTTTTCTTTCCTGAATGTTGGCATTGCATGTTTGGGATAATTATCCATAAAAACAATTACATTTCTTTTGCACGGTCAGTCAAAACAACTGTTGTATATTACATGAGCATTATTATCTTCAACTGCTTGTCAAAAAATGTAGCTGACATTCATTTGTGTTGGAATTTTTCTTGTACACGCAACTTAATTGCTCTGTAGCTTGCATAATGAAGCAACTCCTTTCCTCCTAACCATTACCACTACTGGACTGATGACTATATTTGCAAATGTGCTGCAAATCTGTGACACCTTTGTGCAACAATGAGGGATTTGCTTCTGGAACAGAAAACCATAGGTATCCAAGGCATTCATAATTCCAGTATTTTCACTGATGGTAACAGTTCTGGGGCTGCCTAAATACCCTAAAAGCACCAGATCCTGTATGACCTTAGAAGCTAAGCAGGGTCAGCCCTAGTTAATACTTGGATGGGAGACCAACAATAAATACCAGGCACTGTAGGCTCTATTTCAGTGGAAGGAACTGATAGAACCATCTGAGTCTTCCTTTCTTGAAATTCATGGGATTGGCATGAGTCAACAGGCAATTTGAAGGCATATGCACATAGTACTTCTGGATTCCCTCCTAAAACAACAGATGGAGGATACTTCCAGTAGCTATAAAGGGAGCTTAAACATGGAATTATTGAGATCAATGTTTCCCAAACTTTGGTTTTCCAGGTATTTTGGACTTCAACCCTCAGAAGCCCCAGTCAGCTTGACCAACAGTCAGGAATTGTGGGAGCTAAAGTCCAAAATATCAAGAGGATGAAAACTTTGGGGACCACTGATGGTTTACCTGATGGCTTAGCCTAGCAAGCAGGTCTTCACAGGACTCTTTTACATGGGAGTAATTTATCTTTATTGAGAATAGAGCCAATTCAAATTCATGTGAATTCGCTAGTTTAGCAAATTCATGTGAATTCCCATTGTGTTTGGAATGTGTTCAGATTGACTTCCCATTACCCGAAAATGAGTGCCCATTGCCAGAAATTGCATGAGAAGCTTTAATTTGCAATAACGTAAAACCCATGATTGCATTGAGAATGACTTCCCTTTTGCCTGAAATTGTGTGAGAAGCTTTAATTCGCAATAACGTGAAAGCTCATTATTGCGTTCGGATTGCCATTGCATTATACTTCCAATTTCCGACGTCTGAAAAGGTCCATTGTGTCATTTGGATGAAAGTTGGAAGCTATTTGAAGGATCCTTAAAGAGCATTTCTGAGTCATTATGCCATCTGTGAAATTTTGCCATCAGCATCATATCCACATCCATTAATGCAAACTGACAATAAGTCCAAAACTGAAATCTGTTTGCAGTCAATGTCTATAAAATTGTGGCTATGTGCTAACAAGCTGACTGTGAATTATGGTGCACTCTGAGTTCTTTGCACCTGGCAAGATATATTCAGAGGATTTAAGCCACTGTCGTCTCCTTTGGCTGAGACAGTGTGACTTGCCCAAGGTCACCTAGTGGGTTTCCATGGCTGAATGGGAATTTGAACCCTGATCTCCCAGAACTCCATACCAGCACTCAAACTAGTTCATTATGCTTGCTCTCAGCTATAAAATACATGTTGTATCTCTGCATCAACAAGATATTCTGGGTATTGAATGTTGGGATGGTGAATATTTCTGTTTTTTGTCCTGACTCTGTCAGTAATGGGGGCACTACTCATCATTATACTTTGTTTGTTTGTTTGTTCACTGCTCTGTTTTCTCCAAGCCGCTAAGTCAATCACTAATGGCACAACGGGGATAATGATAGGAGCAGCCATAAGAACAATAACAGTAATGGACAATCTTCACTCATTAGCCAGATGTGCCTCTTTAGATGGAGAACAAGATAATAGTCTCAAGGCCAGCTCCTGGGCAACTAAAGGGAAACCTTGTTTGGGGCAAGCCTGAAGAGCAGCAGCTGCTTCTGAAGAGGATCCAGGTTGAATGGCGATATGATGATATTTTGTGAGGAAGGAGACAACATATTTTGTAGCCCAGGAAATGCCAAGAGGCCGAGATGCCAACTGTGTCACCAAGCTGTTGGCTCTTGGCTGGAAGAGGTTAACAGTTTCATCACTTCACTCTCCTGGCGAGGCAGCTTGCTTCTTTCCAAACTCTGCTAATTGGACCTTGTGGGATTTGAGAATTGAGAAGTTCTGCAGGAGGGACATTTTGTGTGTGTTTGTTTTTCGAGCTGTGTGCAATCCAGTCCTCCCTGTCTCTTCCATTAACTTGGTGGCTCTGTCAAAAACTTTCCCGAATGCATCACAAGTAAATTTGCAAGGTACTGGTTGGTAACATGCAGTTCAGCTGCATGAAACTCAGAATCCAAAAGAGGAAACTCAGGTTTCACTAGATAAACAGGCAAGAGACCACAGAACTTGGAAAAGTTACTCTTTTTAGTCAAAATTCCCAGAATCTTCCAAACAGAATAGCAAGTCTGGGGCCTGTCATCCAAATAAATTAAGTTTTCCAAGATCTGTACCAGGGCCAAATCATGTGATGCCGCCTTTGCAGATGGAAATTTGTATATCATACAAATACCACACTTTTTCTTTTTCACCATGGTCCAGGTAAGTGGGACATTTTATTCCTCTGGAGTCACATGTTGTTGCACAATTTACACAGAAGTATACCACCCATGTCCCTTTCACACTACACAGTTATAGCACTATGATTCCACTTTAGCTGCCATAGCAACATTCTATGAAATTCTGTGATGTGCCATTTAAGGAGGGATGTTTTCAATTCTCAGACTCCCCAGATGACAAAGTCCAGGATTCAATAGGATGAAGCCAAAATTGTAATGCCAAAACTAGTGATACAATGGGAAGAAAAGCTCTGAGTGACGTTTACCTATTTTTATATAAATTAAAGATGCTCCAGATTGGAGATGTAATTCGTCACTAGGGACTCTTTCAGACGTGGGAAATTGGAAGTATAATGCAAGGGCAATCCAAACGCAATCCTGGGGTTTCACGTTATTGCGAATTAATTCTTCTCACGCAATTTCGGGCAAAAGGGAAGTCACTCCGAATGCAATCATGGGTTTTGCGTTATTGCGCATTAAAGGTTCTCACGCAATTTCGGGCAAGGGGGGGTTATTTCCGGGTAATAGGAAGACATTCCGAACGCCTTCTGAACGCAATGGGGATTCACGTAAATTCGCTAAACTAGTGAATTTACGTGAATCCGAATGGGTTCCATTCGGATTTGGGAGAAATTCCTCCCGTTTGAAAGAGTCCTGAGTTTCTTCTTGAAGGAAGCAAGAAGAAGTTTTACCCATTTTCTTCCTACTGCAAGGAAATGTTTGAAAATCATGCAGCTTTTGAAGCCTATTCACATTTCAGGACTTATTCGGTGCAAAATTCACACTTTGTTGTTTTCCATAGAAAACAGAATTTTCTGTGCTGATAATGATATTGCTATGTACAGACATTGTTTTGGGCACAGAAAATGCTGCACAGAAATGCTATGTTCTATATAAATCACCCATGTGTTACTTTTGTGCAAAACAAGATCCTAATTACTGCATTTTCTGTGCAGGAAACAACATTTTCTGCAAAGGAAGTAATATTTCTGCATTAAATGCTATTTTCTCTGCAAAGAAAGAGTGAATTCTGTGCAGAATAAGTCTCAAAACTATGACGAATTTTACTTATCCAGGATTCTTCTTCTAATCAGGGTTTTCCAACTTCCAATTTTTGACATTTCCCCCCCGAAAATTTCAGTATATTCTTTCCATCTAGATGTGATCACACTGCAGCTCCCATCATCCTTTCATATTTGGCTGGCTAAGGATGCTGGAACTACAGCTCAACAACTTCTGGAAAGGGTGACCTGATTCCTACCTTGATGCAAATTGTCAGCCATGCTGAGCTCTTATGAGGAATGGTAGATTATAAATTAAATAAAGGAGGAGGAGGAGGAGGAGGAAGAGGAAGAAGCAAGCTATTAGAAACAATTTTGTGGCTTTTTAAAGACTAAGTACCTTATGTATTTATTGAATGGGTTTTTTTTTACCCTGCTGTTCAACCAAAAAAGGCTCTCTAAGAAGTTTAAAGTGATCAATAATCAGCCAGCCCCTGCCCTCAAGCTTACAATCTAAATGGTTCATCACAGCAGGAAAACAGAAAAGAAAGGAGGGAGCGAGAAAGCTAACTCAGGCATTTGTTCAATGTTCTAATAACAACCACCTTTTCGTAGCCAAAAATGTTTGCTTTTTTCCCAGCTGAACCAAAAGAGCGAACCCTGCCTCCTTTCTCTGCTTTGGTTGCTGAAGCCTAGTAGGGTGGCTGTTTCCTGGAAACAACTGATGAAGGGACTGATGGAGGGTGCAAATCTATTGTGGCCCAGAGTAACGTGGATTTCACCAGATGGATAGATTCCCCTATGGAAGTGGTTGGACTTTTTTTGTTTTATGGCAAACATTTGTACTTGGTTCAAGGCTGCAGAAGCAAACGTGCATCTCTGCATGCCAACCTGTAGATTCTTTCTTTACAACATTGCTAAAATCCGTCCTTTCCTCTCAGCCTCCACCGCCAAGACTCTGGTCCATGCCCTAGTGGTATCACGACTAGATTATTGTAACCTCCTTCTGACAGGGCTTCCTCTCTCTCATCTCCATCCTTTAATCTCTGTCCAGAACTCAGCTGCACGTATTATCACATCTGCTCGCCGCTTTGACCATGTTTCTCCTCTTTTATCCTCCCTTCACTGGCTCCCCTTCCCCTTCCGCATCCAGTACAAGCTTTTGCTGTTGACTTTCAAAGCCCTCCACGGACTGGCCCCTCCTTACTTGTCTGAACTTCTTTCTCCTCACACTCCTTCTCGTACCCTCCGTTCTGGTAGTCTAGGTCTCCTGTCCCAGCCGAGGATTTCCACTGCCCCATCCCGGATTCGTCCCTTCTCACTTGCTGCCCCTCACTCCTGGAACCTTCTTCCCCCACATGCACGCCTCATCACTTCCCTAACCAGGTTCAAAACTGAGTTAAAGACTATATTATTTAGGGAAGCTTTCCCAGGACTGTGCCATCCGCCCCAGGATGCCTCCTTTTAACTTTGTATTAAGAAGCCATGCCCTCCCTCCTGTCCATCTGCCTTGGTCCTGGCCCCAGAGGGAGAGAAGAACCACTGGACCTCACCCCCTTTCCCATCACCTTCCCCTCTTCCTTTTGTGTTGTCTCTTTTAGACTGTAAGCCTGAGGGCAGGGATCCGTCTAATTTATGATTGTATGTACAGCACTGTGTAAATTTACAGCGCTATATAAATAAAGGTTAATAATAATAATAATAATAATAATAATAATAATAAATGCTTGTGCTCATGTTTTTGTGCTGTCATTTGTATATTAAGGTGAGCATGCAGTGGTCCAATACTGCTATTTAACACAAGGGCTGTGTAGCACATTTTATGGTGAAAAAAGGCCCTGGGGTGCAGTCAATATCTACCCAGACTTGCCTCCTTTTCTCAGTGTAGCAACACAATAGTGCAGCCATCAAGTCCTTCTTTGGATATTTAACCCCTCTCACGTTCCAGAGGGCAGTGATTCCCAAACTCTAGTCCTCCAGGTGTTTTGGACCTCGATCTCAGAAGTCTCAGCCATCTTATCCAGAGGTCTGGGTTTCTGGATGCTGTAGTCCAAAACATGGGGAAGGCCAGGGTTTGGGAATCATTGATGTAAGGGCTCAACACCCTCCCCCTCTCTCTTATGCCTATTTGGAATACAGAAATTCATTTTTCTACCCAACTATTATAGGAACAGGAACCCTGGTCCTTGTTTTGTCTGGAAACCCCTAAGCACAACCAACACATTACTCCACATGCAGAAATTTACTCTGTGCAGAATCTCTCCCTCCATCTCTGCTCTCCTCTACAATCAGGTGGAACTCAGATCAAAAGTAGGCAGAACAAATAAAGTGATTTTTCATCATACCAGTTAAAAATGGTTAGTGTGCTTATTCTGTATACATTTAAGATTAAATGTGATTGTCATGTATGGTCCTTCTTGTATTTCATTTCCACCTACAGGCACTGCATATGTTTCTCCGTCTCATTACTGATCTTTGTTCTCCAAATAAGAATTCTGTCCACCCCATAAAATTTTCCTCCAGTCCCCAAATTTCTAGCTTTGGAGTCACTTAAAACCAGTTGAGCATTTAGAAATGCAATTCAGGCATTGAATGGAAATGGGCAGACAAAGTGATCAAGAATATGCTAACACAGAAAATGTCAGGGTTCTAGAGATTTACAATTATGAATGCCTGCAATGTTAGATATTTGGGGACTGAAATACAGTTTCATTAGAAATTATTATTTGTAAGGGCTATGCCTTCATCTCCCACCCCACTATAGCTATATACAGGTTTAAAACATGAACATACCCACACATGAAAACTAGGAACGGGATCTACTTCTATGTCCTAATTGATATTGCTCCATAGTGAGCCACAAAAGGGAATGAAATTATCCCTGTGTCCTGTTTGCCACCAGTTACCTTGCATTATCCACTCTCTGGCAATTTATTTTGTTATGTTTCTTATTCTGGTCTTGAACATCTGTGTGCAGCTTTCAGTTTCACCTTTCCTGTAAATAATAATAAAGGAGGAGAGAACCTTCAATTAGGGCAACGAAAGCAATTAGAGGTCCCATGGATGGAAAGATTTTCATATGAGGACAGATGAAAAAGATTAGGACAATTTATTCTGGAGCTGAGATGAGAGCACTGAAGATGGCAGTGAATGAATGGAGGTCAGATGCTGTACTTCTGTGAATGAATGGAGGTCGGACGCTGTATGTCCTGCATTTCAAGGTCAAAGAAAAAGAATGATGGAAACCAAAGGTAGAAGCAGACTTCTATTCCAACCACAATTATGCTTTGATTATTAAAAAAATATTTTTAAAAACATTCTGTGGAATTCACAGCTATTTTACATGGATTTAATGGGTATTTATTTACACAGCAATATCCATAATTCTACCAATTAAATGTTTTGAGAATTCTCAAGAGCACAAGGCTAAGGTCCTGTAATCATAAGTCCATCTTCAGCTTCCATTATTTATTTGTTTGTCCACAATCTCCTAACCACCACCACCACCACCCCTGATTCATGCCCCCTTTATATTGTCATTCCACGAAAATCATGGGAGATCAGCGAAGCACCTGGCTTTGCCCCAAAGCAAGATGCAGACTGATAACATCATCTTCTGAGACTCTGGCAAGTTCCAATGGAAGATGTGGCTATGGGACATGGACAAAGGCTTTCCTAATCCCCCCTACCTGCACCAGCCATGAAATGGATGCTTGAGGGTCTTTTTGGAATAAAACTCTAAGACTTGGGGTTGTGGGGAACTGTACTGTAGCAGAATTCCACCCATGGAACTCTTGCGCTATGCTGAGCAACATATGATCTCAACCAGCTTAGCCTTCCATTCTGTTTTAAACCACTAAGCTTCTGATTGAAGTTTACTCCTATTCTACTTTAGCAGCAAAAAATAAACACAAAGAAAACATTCATGGCTGGAGATAAATGGTCACTTATGGAGCACAAGACCTCAAACCCACAATTCAAGACATTAGGTCTCATCAAGCTGGGCAGCAAAGACCCTGACTCCCTCAATGCTAGCAAGGCTATTAGAGTAGAAAGAGCAAATGATACCAGACAAGACTATTCATACTAACCATAATTCTGCCAGGTGACACACAAGGGCCAGTCTGGTGCAGCTGTGTGATATAAAGCCCTCAGAACTGCAACCTTCTTTCATAGGACAGCTTGCTACTGAAATAGGCCAATTGGGCCTTGTGTGTGACTATGGTCCACGCAAGGTCTCCTCCAGCTTTCTTACCAATGCACCAACCTGACACACAAATAAATGTGTAAAGAACAAACAAACAAAGCTCAAGCCATTCTTTAGAGTAAAGCTTCTATACCTGAAAAGTTAGAACCTGTGTGTGATTCATTTTGACAGTCACGATTTCTGTGAAAGTTTGGGGAAATGCAACAGCAAAGTGGTTTCTCAAGTGGATTAAACATTTCTCGTTTCTATCTCTCTTTCCCTCAGATTCTCAGATTTTTACAGCTCTTTTTCATTTTAAAAGCATAGGGTGGGAGGTCTAGCTTGGTCCTCCTCATTCCTGCCTCGTCAGCAGGAAGAATAGTCTGCAAAGTGCCAGCGATGGAAATACAAGTGTCCAATTTTCACGGGATGCTGAAGACCCACTTTCTAATTTTGTCTTGCTTCCCTCCAGCTCTTTTCCTCCCACCTACACTGCTCTGTTTGCTAATTGCTTTTGAGACCATCTTTTCAGAGACAAGGAGTTCCTGTTCCTGAAGATGCAAATCATAAACTTCAAAGGCAGGAATACAGCTGTTTGTTTGGCCGGGTTACTTTGTTGTAGTTGTAGTTTGGCTGGGGAAGCGTGTGAGAAGCTTGTAAGCGCCTTGCCATTACAGCCACTTCAGGAAGCCAAGAGGCATTCACAGCTGCTCTCTTGCACTTTCTCCTCCTTCCCATGCAGCTTTACATTGCCAATTAGTGATGCTTTCCCTAACATCAAACAATAGGAAGATGCTCTCAGGATGGAAGGAAGGCCTACACCATGGTGAATTTAGCATCCTCGAGAGCCCTTGGTGTTCTCATTCCAGCAAGCGAAGCAGAGATCATGGAAGGAGGAGACTCAACAAATGTTCCTGCCTTTATCTGGAGATGCAGATGTACTTTATGTTTGGAAAAGGAGGGAAAATATATCCCAGAAAAATGTAGATGTATCACGTCTAATAAAAATATGATCCCCATCTTGTAGCTGGAAAACATGATACCGTGAAACTCCTTAGCAAGACAACTGGTAACCCTGGGATAAATCTAGCTTCCTTGTTCCATAAATCTAGCTCCCTTATGGGACAATGTCACCAGTTTTCAGCCAGATTTTTCACTTTCTTTCCATTGCTCAACAGTCATTTCAGTGAGAGGCAGAATGAGAGGCTGAGAAAATACGTGAGTATAAAAGCCTCCACCTGTACTACTTGGGCTGGGACATTTCTGATTAATCCTTTCTTTTCCCTCTTTCCCAACTGCTTTTAAAATGTCTGAACTCTTCTTTCCTCCTTCTCCTTCAGAGCTCCAGACAGGCCAGGGTGAATACTTCATCAAACCACAAATCCCAAGATTCTGTAGGATATATCAGGGCAGTTACAGTGGTGTCAAACTGATTTAATTCTGCAGTATGGCTACACCCAGGTCACACTCAAGTAATCAAGGGAATTTACCAAAGTTGTAGGGAAATACAATGTCTCATGAGTCTGTCATGAGAAGCCAGCAGCCACAATAATCAAAGGGAAAAACAAAGAGACACACACCATCAGTCAAGAATCCAAATAAAACCACAAATAGGAAGCACACAAAAGCCAGGGAGAATAAAAAGTTGTGAACACTAAAAACTTTCAGCAGCTGTGAAATGTGTAGCTACCTATCCTCAAAATGCCAGTTGGTTGATTGCTCCGAGGTTTTTTATTTTTTTTAAAAAAAAAACAAACAAAACACACATTTATTCAAGAAATGCTTGTTTCTTTGCTATTATTCCTTATGCTAAGGTAATTCCACAAATGATGGCTGTGTCTCCTCAGTGTCCTTCAACTGAAGTCCCTAGCATCCACCACACTGAAGTTCTGCATCAGTTGTATTGGCCAATAGCTACTAATAAGGATGGAGCCATCATTTGGAACAAGAGGCCTTCCTATATTTGACTCCTGTCCATCAGATTCCTTGGAGTCTACAGGGTGAGTTATGCATGTTATATTATAGGAGTTCAGAACAGTATATATTTATGGTGAATTCTTGCTTGTTTTTAAGTTATTTAAATTTGTAAAAACCTCCTGTTTGTTTGAGAGTCAGCACGCCATGGTGGTTTGAGTTCTGGTCTAAGACTCTGGGAGACCAGGGTTCAGCCATGGAAACCCACTGCATAATCTTGGATATGTCACAGTCTCTTAGCCTTCGAGGTAGGCAGGTGTAACATATCCAAACATATCTTTCCAAGAAAAATCCTGTGATAGGTTGGCCTTAGGGTAGCTGAAGTCAGAAATGACTTGAAAACACACAAGAGCAATCTCTTTGCTTTTAGACCACATTTTTGCACACATCTTTAGAAAGTTCCAAGTAAAACTGTGAGTTTCTTGAAAATGCAGTATTTAAACACTGTAGTGCTTTTTACAACTTTTGTGAGAAAAAATAAACTTGAATGTTTTGACCCTACAGGAAGAAATACCAATGCGTTTTTATTGACATCTGTAAGGAAGTGGGAATATCAAGAATTCCCATCCTCAATCATTAGAATACTTATGGCACCTAACTCCAAGATTCCACATGGACAGATCTTCTTGCCAAAACATCTCTGAAGTCTCCCAACCTGATACAGGCTCAATATAGGAAGAAAATGCAGATAGGATTCAGGAAAACATAAATTAAGATAGAAAGATTTTCATGCCCCATGTGATCTTGGGCAAGTCACACACTGTCAGTCCCAGAGACCTCATTATAAGACTCCACCTTGGGTTCACCATAAATTGGACATGACTTGAAGGCACAAAACAAGAAAAAAATAACAATGAAGATTAGAATACAGTTCACAATCCAAAATGCCAGACTCCAGGACTTTTGTCTGATCCATCATCTCTCGTCTTCTCATGTTCTTGCAAATCTTATATGTTCTTATATTTTAAAAATCCACCAAACAATGATACCAATGATATCATTGTTTGGTGGATTTTTGATTTGCTCTATGGCCAGCACAGCCACCACTGAATATTCTTATATTTCAAGTGTGGGAATGCTAATGCCTTCCCACTTTTGAAGCACTTGGTGTTTTCTCATGAGTCAAATTTACCAAGCCTCTTTTTAGATGAGAATACAAGAGGCTGAATCTAAGTTCTAAACAAAACCCTTAAAATGTGTTAAGACATAAAATGTCTTTTCTTTATCCAAGGACAATCTTGGCACTTTCTTTATGCAAAACACGTGTGCAGAAAAAAATAATGGGAAAATATTATAGGAATTGGCCATTAGAATGCAAGAAGCTCCCTGCTGGCGCATAATCCGTTATCACTCACTCTCGCTGCACTTTATTCAAACTGTGCACCCAACCTTAGCTTTGCAAAAATATGCAAAGGTCAAAATAACAAATTGCTTAGAGATTATAAAAATCCCATTTCCCATTCGCTGGAATCTACTCCCAGGAAGCTGCTAGTAATTTGTTGTTTTCACCTTTCTATATATTTTCACTCTCGACTTTGCCAAGTCCAAGAAAACATGCTATGCTAGGATGTTTGTATCTCTTGTTCAACAAAAATTAGGAAGTGAGTGGATGGAGATGAGGTTCATTTAAAACTTTTGGGCCTCAGTTCACTTAAAATTAGTAGAGCTAAGCCTCTTTGGAAAAAAAATTGGAACAATCTGGTTGTGACTAATTTCGATTGTGACCAATTTGAAGCATTTTTGTATTACAGTAACCTTGACAGAAAGCTTAAGAAAAACACATTGGACTGAATAAATTATACTTTTGCACACACAACAGTTTCTTTCATCTCTTTTCTGATTTTAAAGTCTCAAACAGTCTAGAATTAGAAACAGGGGGAAAATTCATTTGGTGCACTAAGCCAAACATCTTAATTCATGCTTTCTGGGCTAATGTGCAGATCAGAAAATAGATATTGTTCAAATGGTACATTATTCCAAGTTTGGCATCAGCTATTTATGTACAGAAAATATGTTCTAAATGTTACTTTAAGAAAATATTATAAGGCTTCTAAACAGTAACTTTTCCTAATACAGATCTCAGGAACTACCTCCATCCATATGAATCTACCTAATCCATGTACATCTTGTAACTCATGTACATTGTAACCATGTAACCCATGTATATTACCCAAATTAAAAACTATGTGCTCTTGCCCTTCAGAAAATTGTGTAGAAGGGGCAGGGGCTTTTTTGTGTTGGTACTGCAATGGCAGATAATCTTGCTGAGAAATGGTCACTGGGCAAGTGATATTTGCATTCTGTCTAAAAGCTATCTTCTACACAAGATTTATTTTGGACATTCAGGTTTGGTTGTACAATTATTCCCACAGGGAAGACTAACGGAGGATAGGGAGTCTTGGAGATGTCTCATTTAAAGGGTTGTCATGAGTCAATATTGACTTGAGGGTGGTTAACAACAACAAATTCACTAACCCAGTGACTCAGCCAAGTGAAACATGGATGACTTTGCAGTGGCGCTGTGTGAGCCAGCAAGAGTAGTTGCCATTTAGTTACATTTGTGACCTTCAAAACATAAGCAACTGACGACAGCAATTTTGAGCAATGGTGTGCAATGAAATTGGATAGGACTTGCTTCATCACCAGAATCCCTGTGGAAAGGATGTAGATTTGTGGCAGAGTGCAGCATGTCAAGATACAATCCCTGGCATCTCTATTTAAATGGAGAAAATAGTGAAATGTCTAGAAGATGGAAAATGACCATGGTGAGTGTGAGATTCTCTAAGCTGCTGAACTAAAAAAAAATAAATAACTGTTCCAAGGTGGAACCTTTTTTTTTCCAGTCAAAAAAGCAACCCAACTGTGAGTTGCTAAAGGGCTTAAAGCAGAGGTTCTGTAAGCTGCTCACACATCTTTGACTTCTTGCACCTTCTATGTAACAAATGGCTACAGATTTGTCAAACACAACTGATAGTATGGCTAATGGGAAACTCTTAACGCTGGGAACCCAGGGACATATGGACGTCAAATACATCCTAATCAGAGAACTGGCCTTACTGTCTTCACTGCCTGTTGTGAAAATGTGTTTGTGTGTGTGTATCCTTTCTTTCTCCCAGTATAGAATCCAAAACAGATTACAACATGTTAAAACAAAGCAGAGCTAAAATTTTATTATCTGTTGTTGTTGTGTGCCTTCAGTCATTTCTGACTTATGGTGACCGTAAGACAACCCTGTCATTGGGTTTTCTGGGATTGAGTGTATGTAACTCACCCAAAGTAACCAAATGGACTTCCATGGCCAAGTGGGGAATTGGATCCTGATCTCCAGAGTCATAGTCCAACAGTCCAACCACTACACCACACTGGCTCTTAAACTCTTGAAATATGCTTTTAAGAGAGTTGTGCATTTGTTTTTCAACTTTTGGCTAAAATCAACTTATACAAAAGTTGCAAAACAATTAACTAACTCTCTTAAAAGTCCAAATATTCTGGCAACTTTGACTATCAACAAATCAACATTTGTAATTTTCATCTTTAGCAGGAGCAAGGCAATGGGTGTTTCGTTTATTACACTATAATGTTAGGAAAGTCCATTTCTCCTACCACCAGGTACTGAGCGGATTGTAGTTCAGCTCAGAAGGAACAGAGAAAGTGGAGGGTGTTAGATATGATCCCACTGCAAAACCTTTTAGTATTTTGATCTCTTGAACCCTGGCTGCTGGTCAGAGGAGACCAGGATTTAGCAAAGTGTGGCCGTGTGGAGGCCCATCTCAAGGCTGCTGTTTTGCAGCCATTGGCCTGTCCAGATTAGAGAGAATATTCAAATTGTGTGCAGAAAAGAAGGTTGTTTCCTGTTTAGAAATGCTGTTTTCTGTGCAAAAAAACTCAAAACCTCATGTATGTGAACTTTGTACAGAACAAGACCCAAACTTCACATAGCCTTCAAAAACTTCAAGGTTTTTGCAGTGTTTCTCCCAGCAGAAAGAACATTACTAAAATTATTCCTTGCTTCCTTCAAGGATGAAATTGCCAATGAATTGCATCCCTGTTTCACACAGGCTTGCCTACAAAGACTGTCAGGGCCTGTTCAACTATTGGTCTTGCTTCCAGCTAGTCTGTTTGGTCACCAGACCAAACAGCATCTTGTCCTTGATGTCGTGTCATCCATCATGTTAAAGATAAGCTTAAGCTTTAGTCACAAATAAGGACCAAATAAAGCAGGTAGGAAACCTCATAAGGGACAGTGGGAGTAATACACCAGACTCCTATCGCATGAGCAGGAATAACAACAGAACTGTAATTGCAATTCCGATAAGAGGGGGAAGTTACTGTTTAGTAGAGTGTTCTCTTAGACATTGTGAATGATCTGACAATGGGGGGAAAAGCAAGAGAAGAATTAATTGCTACCTGAAAACAATTTCACACCAGACTAAACAGGGAAATATTTTTTTTCTTTTAAAAAAACAGCCCTAGATACCTTATGTGGGCTAGCTTGTAATCTAAGTTTGGATGATAAAGCAAAGAAAATACATAGTTACTTTGAACTGGGATTGAGATACATTCAATTAAGGGAAAATATTAGACACTGATTTTAGTATAATTTCAGAGTGCTGGGCATTTCTGAATACAAATATATTAGACTAAAAATTGTTTTGCTTTCCAAAACTATCCTCAGCACTTCAGTTTTCAGATGTCAATTTTCCGGATAATCCAAATATTCTGTTAATACTTAAATGTTTACTGAATATTCATCAACTGTTTGCATCCTCTGGTATTTCAGCTCAGTGATGTCTGGCATCAACATTTGATAAGTGACATGGAATAAAAATTTCATATTCAAAAATAATAGATGATTGAGGTGCACTGGTACTTGACATGTGACACAATGGTATTATTTGGCAGCAAACAAGGTTTTTGTGGTTTTAAATCAGATGTCTGGCAAAACAGTCGGTAGATCTAAAAACATCAAACTGTGAAATTTTCAGGGAGAAAAATGCAAATTCTATTTCTGAATTTGAAATTTCACATTAAAAATCTGATTGACAAAATTGGAAAACCCAGTACATGTTTAGAATGTTTTGAGACATCTGTTTCTGTTATATCAAAAAATGTTGCAAGATTTGGGGAAAAAAATCATTTCATATCTTCTGTTTATTGGGGGAAGGCTAAAAGTCATGATCATAATTATGAATTTATAACCTAGAATTATGCACTCAGAACATATTGGTGTTCAATAGTGTACAGAATATGCAGGGATAATAATAGTCCCCCAATCCTCCCTTATCACGCAACAGCCAATGCATGCAACAAGGGTCTGTTCTCCTGATGATCAGGGTACACCCAAAGGACATTTCCACCACCACCACCCAAACAATCTCTAGTGTGGTCATGAGAAGCAAGAGCCATGTTGCAATTCCCCCTCACATTTGAGAATATTCATAGGAGTGGAGTGGAAAGGCCAGTCTGCTGCAACAGGAGAACAGACCACTGCTGCTTGCAGTAGTTACTGCCTGGTAAGGCAGGATTTGGGCACAGAGAATTGGGTCAGAAGGATGCTGCTATATGAAAGCTTCCTTAATTAAGAAGCTGATATACAATCTTAACCAAAATTTCATTAAAAATGGAAGGAAAATAATAATACAGTCACCCCTCTTCTACATCTTAGATCCACAGATGGATTCTACATCCATTGATTCAGCCATCCATGACTTGAAAATATTCAGTTTCCTCCCTCAAAAAGCAATCCTTGATTTTGCAATTTTACGTAAGGGACGCCATTTTTCTATCCTGTTGATTATAATGGGACTTGAGAATTCATGTATTTCAGTATCCAGGGGTGGGGGCTCTGGAACCAAACCCCAGTAAATACCAGGGTCCCATTGTAATAATAAAGCAGGAGAACAGGAGAAAAATATGATAAGAATGCATATAGCAGTTGTTAGCTCAGTGAGTCGTAGAAAGAAAGGGGGTATCCAGCAACACTGTAAAAAACAAACCAAAATGTATGCTCAAGCATTTTTTTAAAAAAGACAAACAAACCAATAATAGCTCTTAAAGCAGGATCGATCAGCTGTACTTCAATATTTGACAGCTCGTTTCCTGGTTTGGATCCATGCCTGCCATTTAGGGAGGCACAAAGTCAGGTGAAGGAGGAAAAGAACTTCTAAACTGATACGTTGCATGGATTTAAAGTTTGCAAGAGCTGAACTGCAGTAGTTTTAAAACATTTTTAAAACAGTATGTTCTTTCCATTTTGTGAAATATTTATAACAATTCAAAAAGCCTCTGTGTATGGTTATGTATAGGCCTACAGCATGTGCAACTACGTTAGTCTTGCCAGGTTTTCCAAACAGGAACAAGGAGCAGTTCAGGGTTGAGAATCATGAAACAGCTTTTAACAAGTTTTGTGTTCTACCTAAATACCAAATAAAAGTATTGGTTTCAGTTAACATGGCCATGTTTTCTCTGCAAAACTGATACATCGTCCACATTCATAAATCCCATGATGCGCACACTTCTGTCTTTACGAAGAGCTTCCATCCCAAAATATAGGATCTTTGGCATCTCTTTCAAACTAGGAAAAGATTTCAAACCTTAAATAGGGGCATCATTTATAATAAGGGTCATATGATAATCCTTGGCTGTGTGGTTAAAGGGAATAACATTGTACATCTTCTCCTGTAGCATGATTCTCATTCAAGCACTATTGAACGGGTTGCATGCACATTTTCTGTCCTGTGTGAATCTAGCAATACAGCTAAATCAATGCATAGCCATCATGAACCAATTATCTAATTAGAGCAATGGGCAAAAAGGTGCTGACACCAATCTGGGAAATTCCAATAATCCAGATGCCTGATCTGGATGTTTGAAATGTGAGACATTAATAGAAATCAGAAAATTATGTGCTGTTGTGTGGTGCTTCATGTATGGTTATAGCCAATATCTGCCAAAGATAGGCCCTTGGGTGTTGTTTGATTATGATTTCTAGATGCCCTATCCTGTATAGCCAATGGTGATGGATCCTGGGAATCCTAAATTAACAACAGCAAGAAGAATCACTGGTCAAAGCCAACAAACAAGTTATGCCTTTATTGTTCTTTCAGTGAACAAGCAGTGGTGTGATCTTCTAAACATGCAAAATGTAAAAAACCAATTGTTCCATGTTATTCTTCTTGTTGCTAGCTGCCCTCGAATCAACTTTGACTCACGGTGACTTCATGTATGAGACATCTCCAAGATTTCCTGTCCACAACTGTCTTGCTCAGGTCTTGTAGACTCAGGTCCTTGGCCTACTTGATCAAGTCTAACCATCTGGCATGTGGACTATCTCTCTTTCTACTGCCCTCTATCTTTCCCAGAATCATGATATGGCCAAAGTAATACAGTTTCTATTTAGTTATCCTGGCTTCCGGGGAGAATTCTGGCTTGATCTGTTCTAGAATCCATTTGTTTGTCTTCTTGTTCATCCCCAGTATCTTAATCACTTTCCTCCAGCATCACATCTCAAGCGGGTTGATTTTCTTTCTTTCGGCTTTCTTCACTGTCCAACTCTCACATCCTTTTCATGTTAGCTATTGCTAATCTTCATACGATTGGAATAGCCTTACAAGTTATTGCAATAGTTTGTATGCTATTGCATAAGGCAGAAGACGGTCAGACTTATCACTATCAAGTTACATATCCATATTTGTCCTCTATGTGCTTCTCTTTGAAGAGTGTTCAAAAGCATTGGCTAGTCCAAAATACAGGGCTGACAAAGCTCAGCCTAGGAAAGAGGATCACATCTCTGCTTAGAACCTTGCAGGACTGGTCAGCAACTAGTTTATAGCCTCGTTTTAACCTTTAAGGCTCTAAATGGTCTATGCCCAGGATACCTCAAGGATCAGATTTTATTCCTGCTGAGTGTTAGGCTCATCAAGTAAAGGCCAGCTTTAGCGGTTCCTGGTAAGGATGTGAAAACCTATCAGTTTTCAATGCTCTCAAATTCTCCCATTATTTTCTTCCTACCCTTGTTCCATAGCGAGTTGCAAGAGAGAGTGAGGTATTTTGCATGGAAACCTGTGCCTAAATTTTGAATATTTTTTTAAAAAGAATGTATGCATTTTATCTATGCATTTTGTCTAATTTATACATTTTCGCCATTGACTAAAATGGGCTTGGGCTCCTCCCCAGTTTTATGCATTTTAGTCATTTCCATTTTTGAAAGGTTAGATTGTATTGTCCACATACACTCATAATGCCCCCAACATCATGTGCATATTGTGAGGTGAGATGCATTATTAGTTTTTGGGTTTTGCAGTATGGTATTTTCAAGAGATGCAACACACACACACACACACACACACACACACAGCCACTACTTTTGTTGAGACATTCAAATCTACCAATATTTTTTCCATCTCTAGTTTGTGGCAAATGTAGTCATTCTTTCAAGTGCTCTGATTTTGCAATTTTGTTTAATTTGCCTTTGCTTTAAAAATGTCTGTTCATGTTTTATAAGGTGCTAAAATGTTTTATTGATTTTAATACACATTTAGTGATTGTTAGAAACCTTGAATACCTTCACCTTACTGACAGGGCATAAATAAGAGAGATGATTTATTAAACACGTAGAATTATTTCTCCTTTTTAGTTTTCTGAGATGAAATCTGAGCTTCCTTGCTTGTAGGCCTCCCTAAGATGCATATCTGAAGGAAATGTAATGGAGGCATTCTTCATTTTCTTATGTGTTCTCTGAATTTTCTCCTTTTCCCCTTTCAGTTTATACAATTCTTTTTTTTTCTTTTGTACAATCCAAATATAACCAAATAGAGCCGTGTTTTTATTAAAGTATATTCTTCTTTTCCTTGCACAAAACCACTCCCTCCTCCCGTCTACTCACTGCAAAGACTGAGCAAGAGTGGGGCAAAGAGAGAGTCCATGAATCAAACCTGCAGGAAGTGTATGGAGTAGTTACAATTTATACATGCAAGATAGAAGGATTCAACCTGGAGGAAAGAGCCTGAGTTGTGAGTAATGATGTGGCTGAGGGTATCTCTGCAAATAAATCCTGTTGCCTTCGAGTGTTGTGCACCTGGGCAGTGCATGGGAAAGGCTGTATTTCATGCCATGGATATGTATATAAAATACTTCCCATCTTTCAATTAGATTCCTGATGGAATCTCTGACCAGCCTTCACTATTGCCTCCTGGCTCAACAGACACATCAGCTTCATCCATCTTGCCCGGCCTGTGACGAAGCTGTAAATCATTTTAATGGAATCCTCAGATTCAGATATTAGGAGCGTCTAATTTATTGGTGCTTTAGGATGAAAGGATGGAGGAATCATTACGGAGCACCTCAGACGGGCTACGTGCAGCCCTTTTAATGCAACACTGGGAGCCTTTGAATAAATCATTTGTCTCATGATATATTTTAAGTCCAGAGTCTTTCCTCCCTTCCCTACATCGTTTCATCCAAGGGCCTAACTGTGTGTATCTGTGCCTTTAGTTGCCTGTTGGCTTATGGTGACCCCATGAATGCTTAGAGGTAGTTTTGCCAGTGCCTTTCTCTGAAATATAGCCTACAGCACCTAGTAACAATTGGCAGACTTCTGTCTGAGTACTAACTGAGGCTGACCCTGCTTAGCTCCAAAGATCAGAAAGGATCTAGTACCTTTAAGGTATCTGGGCCATCAAAGGTCTCCCTACTTCCCATCAACTGGGGAACCATCACTATCCAACCATACTTCTCTGATGCTGCAGTTTCCTAACATGACCTTTTCCAGGGGTGATCATCATTGCCACAACTGGCTTAACGTTCAAGATTTCTAAAAGTGCCATATGTTGCCAGAGGAGGCCTGCTTAAGACATTACTGACACAGTCATACACATAACATTGTGGGGGAAGGGAAAGACATTGCAGAGGAGTTATGGGAACCAACACCAACTCTCCCTGACCTGCATTTTTATTATCATTGTCATTACTTTCAGAGTCCACCACAGGTTACTCATTGGAGTGCTGGGCCTATCAGTGATCCCAGTTCTGTCCAAATTCTATCATTTCCAGTTCTATCTAGGAAGTAATGAAGTCTCTTTGGCATGTTCCGAGCAGTGTCATATTTTACAACTATGCTATTATGCTCCTATCTATGGCTATTCCATTCAGTTGTTTGGTCAGCCCATTTGGCATTGCTCCCAGAACACTTCATCATCTTTTCCCTTTCTTTGACTTGGATTCTGCTGTCCCTCCGGATTGCTACATCTTTAATCCACCTCACCAGGTCCAGCATATTATGTTCTAATTGTTTGTCAGTTTGAATCTTAAAATATGATGGTGTTTTTAAGTCATAATTTTCAACCAGATTTTCAAGGGTATCTTCCTTTTTTTAAAAAAAAATATTACATTATTATCATGATCATATACCAATTTCACAGTCTACTAGGTGTTACCCACTGGGGTTCAATGACTGGATATAAAAATAATAATTATAAAACATCATACCATTAAAAGCCAATCACAGTCTTAAAGTCTAATAGAATAAAAATGTTTTACTTGCCAAGAGAAAGGAGAGGAGACAGGGAGTCATGTAGCTTCTCTAGGAAGGGAATTCTATAGTCTAGGAGCAGCCACGAAGAAGGCCCTCTGCCTTTGGCCTATCAAGTAAGCTTGGGAAGGATTAAAGGAAGGGCAGATTGGTTTGATGCTAGTACCAGAAAACTGCTGATACAAGATTTATCTTAGTGGGTTGATGCTAACACCAGAAGGATGCTCATGTAGAATTTAGCTGCATTTAGCCCTTTTCGCTGGTGTGCTTCTGATTCTCTCCTAGCCTCTCCAAAATTTGCTCATGCATCCTTGCACTGTGAGGCCTTATTAACAGCATCGCCAGGATCATCATTATTATCATTATCATCACCTATACTTCAAAACGTGGATTCAAGCCAGTTTATAAATTAAAATGAGTATTTTGTACACAGATTAGGCATCCATGGGGAGAGGGGGAAATGGACTTTCTTTATAATGGATTTTGATATCCATAGGGTGGGGGCAGGGGTCTTGGAACCAAACCCAAGTGGATATCGAGCACCCATTGTACAATCCAGTTGAGAGCCAGCATAGTGTAGTGATTTGAGTATTGGACTATGACTTTGGAGATCAAGGTTTGATTCCCTGCTCAGACATGGAAACCAATAAAAACGTTTTTACTTGCCAAGAGAAAGGAGAAGGGGAATTGAGTGGGTGGCCTTGGGCAAGTCACACACTCTCAGTCCCAGAAAACCCCATGATAGGGACACCTTAGAGTCACCATAAATCAGAAATGACTTGAAAGCATACAACAACAATAATACAGTTAAAAGCATTCAAAAGTTCGATATGGAAATAAATTGTTTAAATATTGTTAATGTTTGTTTCATTCTATTTCCATGTCATACACATAAAAATGCTAAAGAGTAGTGAAAAAAACAGTATAATTACAACAACACTGCACATATGTTGCATATTGAAAATATAGATAATATTACCGATAAGCATATTGGATTATAATAGGCTTTCAGAAGGATGCAAGGAGCAGCCATACTTGGAACGATGCTTCACATGTTGAAAGGCTCATATGAGCTTACGCAGCACTGTTCCTTCTCTCTTATCAGACAAATGCCACAAAATGGTAAAGAAGGTTTGCTGCTGAGTGCCACTCTTCTCCCTTTTGAAAATGTTTGTTCAAGGAGGAGGTTTTAACAAGGATTCCCATTGAGTTTTTGTTAAGTTAGAGATGTGGCTATCTGGCATTTTTACCACTGCTGTCTTGTTGATGGGTGAACTCTCTTCTAAATTCAGTATGATGTGATAGAAAGATAAGGAGAATTCATACAATTGAGGCATGTTACCAACAACTTTCTAGTTTAGAGAACCTAGCAGACCTAGGTTCTCCCCTTCTGCACCATCTACATTCTCTACTTTTTCTTCTGTTTCACTGGATGAATGATCTAAATTGCTTAGTCCTCTAATCCTTCAACTTGTTCCCTTGATCCAGTTCCTTCCTGCTTCCTAATTACCATTACTCCTACGATATTACCTTCTCTTCATATATTACCTTCTCTTCTCTCTCTCAATACTGGTTTGTTTCCCTCGATGTTTAAGTATGCTACTGTCTCTCCAACTTTTAAGAAGTCCTCACTCAATCCATCCTCTCTTTCTATCATCCTGTCTCATTAGCCTGGGACAGATGGGACAAAAGAGCTTGGGAGCGTGCAGCATCTGCATGCTCCCAAGCCCTAGTCTCTAATGATGGTGGCATCATGGCAGCGTCCCGTCCACACGGGCACTGCCATCTTTATCTAAGGGACACACAGAATACAGCAGTTGCTGCGTGCCCATTACATCACTGGTGCACCAATGGCACACTCATGACTTGTGCTGGGTGCCACAAAAAGAACCCGTTTTTTCCAGGTTCTTTTTACTTTGGAGGGATGGGATGCCGCGTAGTTTGGCTACTGTGGCGTCCCTCTGGAGTTCAAACAGGTGCCTCCAGCCTGCCATTTTCCGGAGGTCTGTCTAAGGTTCTGGAATGTGCTATTTATGTATACTGTCTTGAGTTTCTTTCTGATAATTCTGTTATGGCACATTTTCAACCTGGATTTAATTATTTGCACTCCATGGAGATGGCCCTTATGAAAATTACAGATGATCTCCTCCAGGCCAAGTCTAAAGGCCTATATTCAGTTTTTATCCTTCTCGGTCTTTCTACAGCTTTCTTTATATTATTGCTAAAATCAGACCTTTTTTATCGATCTCTTCTGCTAAGATTTTAGTTTGTGCCCTGGTTATTTCTCACTTGGACTACTTCTTTTGATGGCTTTCCCTTTGTCCGACCTTAATCCTTTAATCTCTGGATCAGATTCATCTTTTTTTGGTTTGTTTGTTTGTTTGTAGCACCTCACTCTTGAAACCGTCTCCCCAAAAATCTATGGATGATTTCCTCTTTGGCCAATTTCAAGTCCAGGCTAAAGACTTTCTTTTCCCCCTGTGATTACAGGAGAATAGATTTCCATTGAACATTAGAAGGAATGTTTTGACAGTAAGAGTGATTTGGCTTTGGAACCAATTGCTTGGAGAGGTGATGGGGGGTCTCCTTTTCTGGAGGTCTTCAAAAAGAGGCTGGACAGCTATGTGCTAGGAATACTCTAGCTGGAAATCCTGCATAAAGCAAGGGGGTCATGAATCTTTGATTCTATGTAGATTGTCCCCAGAACACCATCTCTCATTGTATTCACTTCATATTCTTTGCAGGTGCTCCACATACCTTAAAACATTTTCCCAAGGTGCCAATAGAAAGTTACCTATTTTCAGGGCAATTGGGACTGCATGGCACTTTCTCTCCCCCTGATATGCTCACCAAATGGTTATCAAGGTCCAGAGCACTCGAAAGAAAATGTATAATCCTTCCAGGCTGGGGAATACAATACATGTATTTTATTAGTCTAACCTTGTTGCTGAGAGAGTTCTGTCCATTTAGCTATGAATAATTCAGCTTGAAACAGGGTTTATTGAAGGGTGCTGTCCAAAATATCCCAGTTAAGACTCTGGCAGCTCTTTCCATTATAAATCCCCTATATACTGAAGGTTTTATCACGCCATTACTAAATGGAAGCTAAATGGGATGGAGAAAAGGAATCTCCTGTGCGGGTACACAGTGGACAAAATATTTGCAGCTAAACAGAGCATTTCTGTGACTTCTAATACTATGTTGTACTATAAACAACAATTCCACTGTATTTTTACAACTTATTTCTATGTATATTTGGCCAGAAGTGAATCTCAATAAGGTCTATGTGGCTTCTCCCCTGATGAGTGTGCAAAAACCTGCAGTCATCCAGTGCAATCCTGTCCATATTTATTCAAAAATAAGTTACTCTGGATCTTGGAAATGTTACTTTTGGATTAAAACTCACAGAATCCACTGTGGCTGGGGGGTTATTTTGCAAGTTCTGTCAGATGCTATGCTCAGTGGGGTTTACTTTCTGGTATGAGTGTGTAAAACTGTAACTTCAGAAGCTTTCAAATAGATGAGCTGCGATGTCACTAGTGCCTCATTTGTTGTTGTGAGCCTTGAAGTCATTTCAGACTTATGGTGACTCTAAGACAAACCTATCACAGGGTTGTTGTTTTTTGCCTGGGGGGGGGGAGGCAGAATTTGTTCAAACAGGGTTTGCCCTTGCTCTCCTCTGAGGCTGAGAAACTGTGACTTACCCAAGATCGCCCAGTGGATTTCCATAGCTGAGCAGGGATTCAAACCCTGATCTCTCAGTGTCCTAGCCAAATACTCAGACCACTAAACCTCACTGTCTCCTCCTGTCTTACTAAAAAGTTAATGGCACCATACACAAATACCTGTCCTAGATCTCACTCTGTTGCCATTATTAATACTATTAATTGCTCTTCTTCATATGAGATCTGGGTGGCCAGCAATCTACATAACGCATGGCTGAAATTAGAAAGTATGCACCAATACCTAAAAATCAATACTGTAAATTCACAAATATATATCTAAACAATCACAGATTAAAGTGCCTGGTAAAATACCAGAGAAGAAATTAAACCACACAATAGCAATGAAATATTAAACAGTGGTTCATTTCCTGAAAGATTCTGGGAATATGTATGTTTTTCATTGGCACCTTTGAGACAACAAGACCTTTGATGGAAGGGGATCCCATAACTAGGGCACCACCACTGAAAAAGCCCTGTCATATGTGATAGTTTTAAAGGCTCTGTTAACTGGAGATACTACAAACAAATTTTCTGCAGGTTTTGCAAAGACAGGTTTACTGCTGAAGACAAAGAAAATAAAAATAATGATTGTGGAGGATCTCCATAAATTCTGCCTAGATAATGAGGAAATCAAATATTAAAGGTTTCCCCTACTTTGGATCAAACATTGATCCGAATGGAGACTGTAGCCAAGAAATAAGAAGAAAATTAGGATTGAGAAGGGCAGCTATGAAAGAAATAGGTGAGATCCTAAAGTGTAAAGATATACAACTGAGCACCAACATTAGAACCATCCAATCCATTGTATTCCTCCATTACCATGTACAGATTTGAGGGCTGGACAGTGAAGAAAGTGGATAGGAAGAAAATCAACTCATTTGAGATATGGTGCTGGAGAAGAGTGCTGAAGAAATTTTGGATGGCCAAAAAGACACACACACACAAAAAAAAGAGTCCTAGAACAAGCCTGAATTCTCTCTGGAAGCCAAGATGACTAAACTGTGGATGTTGAACTTTGGCCACATTATGAGAAAGTACAACTCATTAGAAAAGACAATTATGCTAGAAAAGGTGGAGGGCAGTAGAAAGAGAGGATGACCACATGCCAAGATTCAGTCAGGGAGATAGTGGACCTGAATTAGCAGGACCTGAGCAGAGCAATGGAGGACAGGAGGTCTTGGAGATGTTTCATCCACAGGAGTTATGGGCAGTTAGCAACAACAAGTTAATCTAAACTGTTGGGTAGATCTATAGTGGATCAGGAAGTGGATTAGGAACTGGACCTGGACAGAATGGCGCTTTGTGCTGGCCTTGGCCTGAACTAGGGGTGCGCAGGGGCTGAGCATTTACATGCTCAGCAGCCCTATTGTGCACCTGTGTACCCCCATACAGACAGGGCATGCCACAATGACGTCAGCACAGTGCAGCACCCAAACAGTGCATCGCCGCACCATGAAGACATCATCTTCGTGTGCGAGGGTGCCAATGGCACTGTCCATGTGCCCTAAAATGTACTCGACAGGAGCGGATTCTTCTTAGGTCTCCCAGAGGCCACACTGTTTGGTTGGCGTGGTCTCCATCTGGGGAAGAAAGGGGCAGAGAGACAACATCTGTCAAGCCCTTGAGTTGCCTAACACTTTATATACTAGTGCAAACACCCATTATAATGCCTACCGGATCCTAGACAGTCAAAGAAGAGCTTTAATTGTTTATTTATTTCTGGGATTTATATCCCACCTTTCTCCACAATGGGCTTCAGAGCAATTAAAAAGCACACAGTCTTTATTGCCCCATCAGCACCAGGGAAGCACCCCTTTGCCTTTGTGACTATCATCAAGGGAAGCCCCACACAGAGTGCATTGCAAAAGTCCAGTTGAGAAATTAACAGAGCATGATGTTCATCTGCAATTTCATCATCCTTCGCTATTGGCTATGCTATTAAACCTTGTGAAGCTATAAATCCCAGGATTACATAGGGATGGTGCTATTTCACTTAAAGTGGTGTCAAACTGTATTATTTTTTCTACAATGTAGGTGCATCCCTAGACCTTTCCTGAGAATAACATTGTTCCAACAGGAATGCATTTTGGACTGGCATCTTCTCTGATATAGTGCCAGAGGTCTAAGCCTGAAACCTTGACTTTCAGCAGGCTCTTCAAAGGGTCAGACTGAGAATTTTTTTCCCTGTGCTTCTACATAGCTACAAAGTTTCAGAAGCCAAGAGTTGGGAGATGTGTGGGTTCATTCTCTTGAGAAATGCAGATGCATAAATCCTGTGACCCTTTACCTTTACTGAAGAGAGGATGATTATGCAGGAGAGTTGAATTTGTAAAGCTTTTTATTCATGAGTACAATATAGTTTATGGATGGGAAGCTTTCTGCTGGAAACTTCAAAGACTTGAGGAGTCTGAGAAATCCGTTTTGACCTGACTCTTCTCAGAAGTAGCCTGACACCATGTAGGTTGCAATTGCATATTGATACGGAAAGGCAAATACTGCAAAATAGCAAGTCTCCAGGGACTTCCTTCCAAGAGAACTGGACCTGCTAAGGAACTATTCCAAAGAAACCTAATCCAGTCCAACATAGACTGAATTGGGTGCTTATTTCTTGTTCTTGCCTTCATGTTGATCTTGACCCATGGAGACCCTGTGGATGAGACATCTTCAGGTCCCCCTTTCCTCTACTGCTCTTCCCAGCTCCTGCAAACTCATATTTGTGGTATCTTTAATTAAGTCCATCCATCTAGCATGTGGCCTTCTTCTCATTCTACTTCCCTCCACCTTTCCTAACATTATTGTCTTTTCCAGCAATTCATTTCTTCTCATGTTGTGTCCAAAGGACAATAGTCTAAGTCTTGCCATCTTGGCTTCTAGGGATATTTCTGACTTGATCTGCTCTTGATCTGTTTGTCCTTTTGGCTGTCCATGAAATCCTCAACACTCTTCTCCAGCACCACATCTCAGATGAATTGGTTTTCCTCCTATCTTCTTTCTTGTCTGTCCAACTCTCACATCCATACATGGTAATAAGGAATCCAATGGCTTGTGTGATTCTGACTTTTGTGCTGAGTTGTATGTCTTTGCATTTTAGGATCTTTTCTAGTTCTTTCATAGTTCTTTCATACCCTCCCCATTCTTAATCTTCTTCTGATTTTCTGGCTGCGGTCCCCATTTCTATCAATGTTTGATCCCAGATATGAGAACTTTTTTTACTACTTCTATTTCATCATTGACTAGTTTGAATGTGTGTTAAGTTCTCTGTGGTCATTATTTTTGTTTCCCTTATGTTCAACAGTAAACCTACCTTTGCACTTTCTTCTTTTTGATCTTCCTTAGTGGTTAACTCAGGTCTGTGAGGTTCTCTGCTAGTATTATGGTGTCATCAGAATATCTCAGATTGTTGATATTTCTTCCTCCTATTTTCACTCCTCCCTCTTCCATGTCCAAGCCTGCTTTCCTTACAATGTGTTCTGCATATGTTGAATAGGTAGGGTGATAGGATGCAGCCTTGTTTGACTCCTTTGGTGCATTATTTGATGGTCTGCCTCTGGCAGCAAAATGTCTTGGGGCAGGCTTGTTTGTAATCTGATCATTCGGTGCGGCAGAATAGTTTATAGAGGGCATCAGCATTCAGGAATAGATTTCACAATAAAATTAGGATGCACTCTACTTGATAGCAATTGTTACTCACAGAGGAAGAGAGTGATATTGAGGTGGCAAGATAAAAACAGCATGAAGTGTCATTTTGTTAAAAGAGAGACTGAGGGTGGATCTCAAAGGGCAGGCTGACCTGATGTTTCCATATACCTGATGAGCTGTTTTGCTGTGCTCTGATTGCCTTTGGCATCTGCCCCACCACGTTTGTCACTAGCCATGAGGCTTGGTCCCTTGCTAAAACAGCATCTGTGCTATTGCGCCTCCTTCATAATACCTCTGAGGCATCATTGTCAAAGAGGCGTCATTATATTGTCAGGGCTGCCGTCTTCTTGAGGTGTTAACATCTCTTTGGAAGGCGAAAATTACAAGCTACAGCACCAATCACGAGCTGATGTGAAAGATGCAAATTATTTCCATCTTGCGTCAGAAGAAATTAGCAAGACTGGAGTGCCTCTTCTGTCCTAGGGTGGAGGTAGAGCAGGGAGAGGAGGAAGAACTCCAATTGCATTGCCTTGGCTTGTTCTAAGGTGAATTTTTTTATGCCAGGAGATTGCTGTTGTTTTTCAGTCACAACCTTTCAAATGGAACAAATCAATAGCAAAAAACCAGCCAACCAACCAAACAAACAAAAAACAGTCCGGGAAAGCATGCCTTCCAATATACCAGGACATATGGTCAAGCAATATCAGAGTGTGGTCAAGATGGCAAATAAGGAAGAACATGCAAACTAGGAGAAGCTGCAGCAGTTTGTTTTTGCCTAAAACTATTGGGAAGGGCAAGGCTCCAATCTCTCTCCGCTTTTGTTTATTGAGTGCAAACTACTTTAGCACTATGAACACAGTTTGCAGCAATTGAAAGACTAAGCAATTGAAGGTCTAAGGACTAAGGTGGGAGGAAGAGAGAGAAACTGGGACATTTTAAAAGCAAGCTAAAAATGGGATGGCAGAGGATTAATTGGAACCGTCCCTGCCAAATCGAGACAGTAAGAGGGCATAAGAAGGACAGGAGGTGGTTCAGGAGAAATGTGACTCCCCTGTCTTTTGCAGCTACCTATTGCATTGTAAGCTGATGCAGTGGCTAAAGCTGCACCCACACTATAGACATAATGCAGTTTGACAGCACTTTAACTGCCATGCCTCCAACCAAGTTGTGGTTTCTTGTGCAACTTGTATGACTATGAACTGGGAAAACTTGCATTATGAACTCATGAAGTGGCTCTTGAGTCCTCCATCAATCTAGTCTCACACTTGGATCCCCTTTAACTAACTAGCTAACTAACTAAATAGCTAACCAGCTCCTTCTGCAAGCAAGAAGACCCCTCCCTTCACCCACCATCTTGAGGGGGAGAGAAAGGCAGGCCAGCTCCTTCTACAAGCAAGAAGACCCCTCCCTTCATCCACCATCTTGAGGGAGAGAAAGACAAGCCAGAGCTGCAACAGGCCTTGCCTGAAGGAATAAGAGCCCTCCCTCCAGTCCATCTGCCTTGGTCCAGGCCTCTGAGGGAGAGAAGATCTGCTGGACTTTCCCCCTTCCCCACCACCATTCCCTTTTCCTTTTGTGTTGTGTCTTTTTAGATTGTAAGCCTGAGGGCAGGGAAATGTCTAATTAACAAATTGTAAGCCGCTCTGATAGCCTTGGCTGAAGAGCGGGGTATAAATAAAACATTATTATTATTATTATTATTATTATTATCATCATCATCATCATCATCAAACAAAGGAAGCTTGGTAAGAGAAACAGCATAGCTGGAATATATCCACAAACTGCATCAATAGTGGATTGAACAGAGAGAATAGTTTCCTGGCAGCTGGCATACTACATATATTATAGCACTAGTCAACCACCCATCCTCATGTAGGCATCCCTGGTCATAGAATCATAGAATCATAGAGTTGGAAGAGACCACAAGGGCCATCCAGTCCAACCACCTGCCATACAGGAACCCCCAATCAAAGCATCCCCGACAGATGACCATCCAGCCTCTGCTTAAAGACCTCCAAAGAAGGAGACTCCTCCACTCTCCAAGGGAGTGTGTTCCACTGTTGAACAGCCCTTACTGTCAGAAAGTTCCTCCTAATGTTGAGGTGGAACCTCTTTTCCTTGAGCTTGCATCCACTTTTCCATTTTCTAGTCTCTAGAGTGGCAGAAACAAGCTTTCTCCCTCCTCAATATGGCATCCCTTCAAATATTTAAACAGGGCTATCATATCACCTCTTAACTTTCTCTTCTCCAGATTAAACATCCCCAGATCCCTAAATCGTTCCTCATAGGGCATAGTATCCAGACCCTTCACCATTTTAGTCACCCTCCTCTGGACACTCTCAAATTTCTCAACATCTTTTTTGAGTTGTGAATCTACTTTCTGGTTCTATTTTCTGGCGTCACATCACATTCCAAGAACTCCCTCTACCATTCATATGATTATCTACTCACCTTGACTTTAGGTAATATCTTTCTTTCTGCCTTCCTGCAAGAAGAAAGCAGTGTAGTCTGAAGGGTCAATGGTAAATATCTGAGCCTGAAACAATCTATCAGTCAGTGGAAAAATTCAGGAAAATCAAGATAGCTGGGGGGAAAGTTAATGCACAATTTAGGAGATGTGTCAGAACCCAAACCTGACAGATCAGGCCTGAGAGAATCCCATGTATGTGTGGTGAAGGTTTTTAGAAACCAGAGTTTGCAGGTTTTTCAAACTCCAGTACTGGTTATCCAGGGGAAGAGAACTTTACTGATTCAATCAGCAAAATATACTGACTGTCTGGCATGAATACCCTCCCATCCTATAAAATCCACAGGTGTTCTCAGTCTGCAAGCTAGCTGGGGGGAAAAACCCGATATCACTGAATTTGGCTGCCTGCCTCTCTTTAACACTGTGTTGATAAAGATTTAATTGGCAATTCTTGTCTGTAATGTAAGATAATTGCAGATATTCCCAGGAATTGTTTATGGAGTGGAAGGAAACAGATGCATCTGAGATGTATTGGAAGAGTTTAATTAAAGACTTTATAAAAGTGCAACAGATGGCAACTTGCTAGCTAAAGGGGCAGGAGGCAGAGGGCTTTGGTGGCATCTCAGGGTCTTGTGGGAGGCTTTTCTTCCCTGCTGGCTGAACATGTTCTCTCCAGAAGTCTCTGTTCTGTTGGCATGCCTGTGTTTCATGCCCTCTAACATTTCACAAATGAATACAGGCACACTTTTGTAATCTGGCAACAAACTCCTTGTCACATCAAGGATCACAAGCCTGGGTGTCTCTTTTGCTCATATTGGTGAAGAACTTTATCCACTCTCTCTCTCTCTTTTTTGCACAGGCTGAAAAGCAAAGGATGTTCACAGTGTTATGATATGTGCTTTTAATAAAATTTTGGGGGACATGTGGACTGTACTATGACCCCTGACTGACCTATCCAAGGACCTGCCATAAGTCCCAAGCGAGGAGGTCGCATAGTCAAGCCCAATTGGAAGAACAGAGTCCCTAAGTTCGGGAGTCGCCAGACCAGATTTGCCACTGCCCTCCGGAGTAAGACAATAGCCTTGGGCATCTTATCTGATGAGCCAGTGATTGACTTAACAACTCAGCCATTAAGTCAGCTGCCCCTCCGAATTGTGTCCAAACCTAAGTGCATTGTACACAGATTATTTGCTCTTGGCTTAACAAAGCCCAGGCAATCAACACTTTTGTCTAAGACTATCTAGTACCCCCCCGGATACGTTCAGCCCTCTATAAGATCCGGAGTTTGAATCCCTGTTGATGCTATCCTCAGAGTGCAGGCTGGTCCATGCCAGTTTGACCTCTGCTGCGCATAGCTCCTGCGGCCCATTTCCCTTCATCCCAACAGTCGTGTGCATCATCCTCATCCACATCTATCAGGCTTCCCGGAGAAGACTTCTATGGTAATACTCCAGCGGTGTCTCTTTCTCTCAAACCTAACTCCCAATCTTACACCTCCATTTTCGCTATCATTGAACGTAAGTGTTTGTGTGTGTGTGTGTGTGTGTGTGTGTGTGTGTCCCCTTCTGTTGTGTGTGGTATTTATGCCCCCCCAATAAAGTGTGTATTTTCATTGAATTCATTTGGACTAGTGTCATCTCTCTTGGGGTTTGTTGGTGGACCTCTGGTAGACAATACTGGAACCGCGATTCTGGCTTAAGGCTTTGTTAGGACCGCCTCTCTGCATATTTGAGCTAATTATAATTCCCCTAAGTGAAAGACTTCCTAACAAAAGCATCTCCATGGCAAATCCATCAGTTTTTCAAAAACAAGGCCACTTCTGTACTTTAATGTATGAGACCAGGTAAGTCAGTAGATGAGCCTATATCCTCCCACTGTCCTGATTTGGCATGGATACTCCCAATTAATCCTCTGTCATCCAACTCTATCAGCTGCTTTTAAAATGTCCCAGTTTCTCCCTCCTTCTCCCACCTTCCTTGTTCTTCCTCAGCTTACTTCAATTGCTGCAAACTGAGGTCAAAGTGCAAAAGTAGTTTGCCGTCAATTAACTTGGAATGGGGAAACAGAGGATAAGAGAGGGAACAATCTTGCCCTTCCCTGTAGTCTCACACAAAAGAAACTGTTCCAGTTTCTCCTAGCTCATCTGGTCTTCCTTAGAAATAACATTTACCATCTTGACTACACTCTGATGTTGCATAGCCACACGTCTCCTGGTTTCCATCTGTGAAACGCCGGAGGGTATGCATGAGCCACATAATCAGAACTGAGACGCACATAGAAATGTACTATAGCCTTGAAGTAGAAATTAAAGGCTTAAATCTAATCAATAATTCTTGCTATGGCTCATAACTGCAAATAGGACAAGGGGAGCAAGCAAATAGCATGCAAGAACTGCAGTTAATGGCTTAACCCAATCACACAGTAAACCTTTAGCCACACTTATAAGCAATGTGCCTCTGTTGAGCCTTGTGGATAACTGTGTGTGTGCTGACTTGAAGAAGTTTATATATTATGAATGGCAATGAATCTGACAAGGTTAAGAGGTTGATTAGCTAATGCAGTTCTAGGAAGGTTCCAGAAGGTTTGTGGTTAAGACTATATATGCATGTGTGTCATGGCACTGAGTTGGAGTGGATTGTTATAAACCTCCATCTACATGCCTGTATGATAAAACTGGGTTTTGGCTGATCCTCTATGTGAGATCTCTCACCTCCATGCAAAGGACTCTCTGGAAAGGGCCCCAAGTCATGGTTCCCATTTCATCCTTACAGGAAGACAGTGTTGCAAAGTCCCAGAACTTTTGCAAACCATCATCTCCTGACAGTCAGCCTGGGTGAACATGAGAGTAAGGCCAATCCAAAGCTGTATAATGCTTATGTGGAGATGTTCCAAGCTGGAATTTGAACAGCTCACTCGATGGGGCTGGTACACATAGAATATGCAGAGACTCCTTCCTGGGTCTAACCTAGTGGTTCATGAAACATCGGCTTCATTTACCCTGTAGAATTAATGCAGTTACAGTTGGTCCTCCATATCCACAGATCTTTTCTCCACGTATTCAACCATCCACGGCTTGAAAATATTCCTCAAAATATATAAATTCCAATAAGCAAACCTGGATTTTGCCATTTTATATAAGGGACACAATTTTACTGTGCCATTGTATATAATGGGACTTGAGCATCCACAGATTTTGCTATCCATGGGAGATCCTGGAACCACACCCCAGCAGATACCAAGGGCCTACTGTACCACTTTAACTGCTATGGCTCAATGCTATGGCATTCTGGAATTTGTAGCTTTGCAAGATATTTAGCCTTCTCCATCAAAGAACTCTGGTGTCACAACAAACTTCATTATCTGAAGTTGAAGGCTTTTATGGCCCGCATCCATAGTTTTTTGTGGTCATGTTCTAGAAGAGTTCATTCCTGACATTTTGCCAGCATCTGTGACTACAAATCCCTGGGTTGGTGCAGGGATGGCCTTGTTAACACCCACCTATCCCCACACCACCCCAGGAACCAACCTTGGTGTTGTGATGTTTGTTTTAAGTGATTGTGTTTTTAACTGATTATTAATCAATTATGTTTTTGTTTAATCATTTTTTGACTTTTGCATTTTTGTGAATGCTAACTGTGGGTTTTTTTTAATGATGCAAACTGCTTTAAATCCCAAACTGGGGGAAAGGGGGATGAAACAATAGTAACAAACAATAACAAATGATCAAGTTGGAACAGTGCAACAACAACAAGACTGCTAGGCTGTCAGACTTTGGGGGTTACTTCTGAAATGTCCCTGGCCCACCTTGCCAGCATCTCTGTTCTACCTTTGCCAAATCCCAGGATCATCTTTACAAGATTTTCTCTGACCTCTCAGGGGCTCTTGTCTTTTTTCCACTGCTCGGTGTTCATTTCACTTCAGGCTCTTTTGGAAAGTGATTACTTGGGAGAGATTTGGTTACACCGCACAGTTGGCACCAGCAAAGGAAACATTGGTCGCTGGGGCAGCGAGATACTTGGCAGTTTTTGCCTGCGTTTTGGGTTTCCATGCCAGAGCTGCTCGTTCTCTGCTCCGATGGCTGAACTTTGGAAGCAGCTTATTTTATTTTCTGCCCTTGTGTGTTTCTCACCAGGTAAGTTTAAATCTTGAGACATCTCCATCCCCAACTTTTCTTTATTTGTCTAGTATTACATTTTCCATATGGGTGTCCCAAGGAGACCATTGTATTTGACTTTCTCTATAATTCCTTAGAAGTTTCACTTAAGCGGGAATGCCCTTAACAAAGAAAGAAAGAAAGAAAGAAAGAAAGAAAGAAAGATGTTCTTATTTTCTTATTTGATAATAGTAATAATAATAATAATAATAATAATAACAACAACAACAACAACAACTTTATTAACTCCTAACAGGGTGTCTATGAAGTGAAGGCATTTTTCCACTGATGGGCTTATTTCCCCCTCCCTCCTGATCTTGCTGTGTTGAATGAAAAGAATATAAATATATTTTAAAATCATTTTTAATTCAGTTGTCATTTTTATATGACAAGTTTGTTTAATTCTACTGTCATATTACAATTACTGGTTTTAGCTGTTTTTTTAAAGGATGTGACCCACTTGAGAACCTAGTACTAAGAGATAAAAAGGTATAATGAAAATACTTTTAAAAATGACCAAAATTTGGCACAGGGTCCTATTGTAAAAAAAGGGGATAGCGAGGCACATTTTGTAAACCTATCTCGCCTGCAGCTTTCCCTGTTTTCCATGGCAGATTTTTAGAGACACGAAAAACTGCAGTAAGAAATCGGCATCAGGAACAATCTCCCAAGTTGTAGCAATATTCAAGACACAAACTGCTTTCTCACCCACAGAAATTCACTTTAAAAAATCTCCCAGAGTTGTATGTTAAGGGGGGGGGGGGAAACCAACCTCCCATAGCCCAAACTCTTCTCTTCCCCCCTCCTGCCATTTTGTTTTGAAACTGAGATGTCACTTCTATTCTTATATGCCATATATTCCCCAAAATTTGCATTAGTCTAATGGTTTAAATCTCTCTTTGACATGAGGAACAGAGAAAAAAGGTTAGTTATTTAGGTGTCAGTTACTAAGTACACAACCGTTCAAACAGAGCTGAAAGGAACATTCTATAGAAGGATTCTCACCCACGTTTGAATTGTCTGTGCAAATACACATTTCAAAATATGCCTGTTGAGTGTTTTTCCTTGCATTTGTGAAGCGACACTGCTTTTCTTTAGCAGGCTTTTTTTTCCCTTAAAAAAAGATTTCTATAGAGCTGTACTACATGTGATTTTATTTTCTCTGGCAAGAATAGAATCATGGAGGTGAACACATACTGTCTTCCATATCATTACTGTCACTGTTGCTATCATTGATATTGTTATGGTTATTGTTATTTTTGTTGTATGGCTGATGATTATTTTTATCATTAATTTTTAAAAATGCACAATAAAATCCAGCAAACCTATTCAAAGCATATTAATCACAAACAAATTCAAATAAAGCCAGTTAACAATAAATTGCATTTTCTAAGAATGCAATGTAGTCAGATTACAAGATTAATTTACTGATATGGTAAATTGTGTGGACAGTGTCATTTTGTAGTTTACCACTAGGTTGCACTGGATTTAATTGTATCTGTTTTGGGGAGATTCCAGTTACTGTTCTGTTCTTTACGCAAAGGAATCTTGTAGCACTTTTGAGACTAATGGAAAGAAAGAAGTTGGTAGCATCAGCTTTTGTAAACTTGAGCCTGCTTCCTCAGATGCAGGTTCTTTGCTTATTTTGGAAGCTTCTTGACTGGTGGATTCCTTAGCCCTTATATGTTAGACAAGTATAGTAAATTAAAATTTTGTAATTTTATATTTTTATGATTTCAATTGTACAATTTTAATTGTTGTGCCTTCTATATGTTAGCCGCCTTGGGTCCCACTTTGGAAGAAAGGTGGGATAAAAATAAAATAAAATAAATATTTAGAGGAAAAAACTGAGAAAATTGTTCAAAATTCGCTCTCTTTGGACTAAGTAGATAAAACAGTTGGAGATCTGTGTCTGGATTCCCTGTAATTTATAATGATATTAAATGCAACCCAATACAGGGTGGTGCATGTGAATACCATGAATGTAGCAATTGTAAGTGTTGCAACTGATGGTGCATATTCAGATGAGAAAAACAAGGGGGAAAGGCATAAGCTTTTCTCCCCCACCGCCACCCCACCCTTTTTGCCTTAGCACCACAGTCCCAATCTGAATGGTAAGACACTACATCATTTATTTTATTTTATTTTTATCCCGCCTTTCTGCCAAATTGGGACCCAAGGCGGCTGCTCCAAGTATCCTTGCCTACTGAGATCCCTTTGCTGGCTATTGAGGTACAGGCCTTTTCAGCAAGAAGAATTTCTCCCACTGCTACAATCGCACAGTATAAAATATCCTCCCCAAAAACATAAATTCAAGCTTTCCTGATTTGGCAAGCACAATGTCAGTTAATCCTCTGTCATCCTATTTTTCAGCTGCTTTTAAAATGTCCCAGTTTCTCTCTTGCCCTTCCATTTGCTCCCTTTGTCCTCAGCTTCCTTTAACTGGTGCAAACTGAGTTCAAAGTGCAAAAGTAGCTTGCACTCACATAATTCAGCCGGGGAAGAAGAGGGAGCAGAATCTTGCCCTTCCCTCAAGACTCAGGCAAAAGCAAACTGCTGCAGTATTTTCCAGCCTGGTTGTTCTTCCCCATAACTATCTTTTCTTCCATCCTGACCACATCCTGGTGTTACTTGGCCACATGTGTCCCAGTTTTCCCCCACGAAATGGATATGCAAAGGGGTCTTCCTGTCACACATTTTGTTATCTCTTTCACACCAAACAAAAACCTTATTTGCTCAGGCCTTTTAATTCTCTGTATATTTCTGCTGTTATGTTCTGCCTTTACATGGTTTTAGGTTTCTGGTTTCTAACACAAACAACACATCTCGTGGTATGTGTTGTTTGAGCCTTGGCTGCTTTTAATGCATTATTTCATTATGCTGCTTTTGATTTGATTTATATGGCTTTTCGATTTCATTTGTGGTTGCCTGTGTGTTTATTGCTCTTTGCTCTCAGAGCTATTATCCATGGGCAGCAAATAAAACTCAGAAATAAATGAACGAAAACAATCTCTGCGCAGATGTCAGTAAATTTTAGATATTTGAGGAGGAAGAGGAGGAAAGAGAGAAAGAGAAGGAGATGACAACTGTGAAAACCCTTGGCCTAAAAGGCTATGATGATTCCCTTGTCGACTCAATATTGGTCATGTAGAAGACCTTTGTGTTAGATGCCTCACTTGGAGCTTAAAGATATATATGTATGCATCAAATAAATAATAGTACTAATAAATACAAAGTACAAGCAGCCAGCAAACCAATCCTCCCCCTTCACCCTCTCTCCTTCAGTTGCATATTTGAAAAAGCCTTCCATTTGGCAGACAGCTTGTCTAGTAAGCAAATAATGAAAATGTTTGCAGAGAGCCAAGTCTTTGAAAAATAAGATTATAGTATGTCAAGAAAGCATTCCACAAGACAATGTTACAGAGGGATCATAGGTGAGGCCTTGCTTCAGTTAAAATGAATTGCTTCCACTCTGAATATGATACCAGGACTCAGGAAAGCAGCATTTTCACATCAGGTCTTATCAAGGCTCCATCCTATGGGATCCTGGGATCTGAAATTCTTTTTTTATTATTATTTTATTTTCTTGATTAAAAATATACAAACAAACACACAAACAAATAATACATTCACTTCCATATTACATTATATATATAAAAAACTTTCCGTTCTTTAAACTAAATATTTATGTTTCTTTTTGACTTTCTATTGTATATTCTTCTATATCCATAGTTAAGTATACTTTAGCCTCTTTCCACATTCACCATCTATTTTCTATGTCATTACACTTCGTATCCATATATTAGATTTGTTTCTTCCTATATTTCCATCTTTTTTTTTAATTTCACCACGTTTTCATATTCTAAAGACAATCCTTTTTAACATTTCACAGAGTGATTTCTTGACGCTATCCTTGCTATAATTGTGTTTTATAGGTGGATAAAACACCTATGTTCTTTCCTGTTCATCCATCATACCTTTTTATTTCGTATTTGCCTTCCCAATCATTTATTTTGATAATATTTATACATTCAGAGCTCTTTTCTTTTCTTTCTTTTGAAGGAAAGAAAATTCTGGGATCTGAAATTCATTGAGATACTTAACCATCTCTTCTAGGGAGCTCTAAAGCTATCTAGAACCTGAATTCTGACAGTTCAGATATGTTGCAAACCTTGACCTCTTAGCTTTGCCTTCTTTGGCATCTCTAAGCACCCTTTCTTCCTTTCTCATAGGAACTGCTTCTCTCTCAAGCCATGAAGACATAGACTGCAGGACCCGGTGCCTGGTTAACTGTTCTGAAGGACACTACTTTATGTCTGGCAACTGTCTGGAGTGCCCAGTTGGATTCTTGTAAGCAAGCCCTTTTTCCCACCAATGTTTTGCATAATTAGAATATCAAAGAAATTGAGGATGCATCCCTACTTCAAAACTGTACTACGTTGAAACTGCTTTAACTGTCACGACTCCTTCCTGGAGAAATTTGGGCTTCATGAGGTGCATGGAATTCTCTGACAGATAGTTCTAATGCTTTCCAGTCATATGTAAATGTTAGATTCATAATCAGATCATCAGCAGATCATATACTTTAAATTCCACACTACTCTGAGGACTATGATACACTTCCCAGCTCAAAAATGGCCTTAAAATCAAATATATATTTTTAAAGAATGCAGAAATTAGAAATGGGAATCGGACTAAAATGTATATGAAAGTGACACCAAGCACCAGGAGAAAGATTTGTACATTCCTCTGATTACAGTAATCTGGCCTTTCATTTTGGTTGTCATTTCTAGAGAGCTTTTACATTGCACACACGTACATACACACACATACACACACACAAATCTGGATGTTCTTTTCCCTTTTTTAACCACACACAATTGCTTCCTTTCCTTTTCCTGTAGCTGTGGCAGCTGCCTTTTCATCGTCCATCTGCTGCTGTTGTGGGTATTAATTTTGAACTTCACTCAGGTTCAAGCCAAAATGTATTTTGGGGTCTATTGCACAAAGTAATTCATCAACCCATTTTATTCAATTTAAGACAACGATATCTGTCTTTCAGGGGCACTGCCTGAGATGGAGATATCTTAGAGCCAAATTTCAACATTCCCTATTGTCCTGCCAAAATTTCTATCACACTGTAGTTTGATCAAGGAACAGAGTAACCCAGGATGGGTGATACAGCTTGTTTGACTCTTTGCGGCTGCTGCTGAGACAAAGTAACTCCTGCAGGATTGTTAATTCTTTCCCCAATAAGATTCAAACTAGACATTAAGGGGAATGGATATTCTCTATCAAAGCCAGCATGGTGCTGTGGTTTCAGCATTGGACTAGGGCACTGGGGGACCATTACTAAATGGAGGTAAACCACAGTGTGCAACTCTAAGCCAAATATTTCTTTGAATTGCAGCTGCCCAGGAGGTCAGATGGCTCCACAGTGGTGTCCAATGGGAACATACAATCAACTCACAGCTCAAGCAGATATCACATCCTGCCAGGTAAAAGAAAAATGGTGGGGAAATAATAAGAGCACTAGGGGCAAGGGTAGAAGGATAGTTAAAGTTGCAATGTTTTATGTACACAGAACAATGGATCCAAGCTGCAGAAAAAGAGGTTCCACCTGAACATTAGGGAGAACTTCCTGTTAGTGATAGCTATTCAATAATGGAAGGTTCTGCTTCAGAGAGTGGTGGAATTTCCTTCTTTGGAGGTTTTTAAAAATAGGCCAAATGGATGTCTGTCAGGGGAGTGCTATGATGGTGTTTTCCTACGTGGGTGTCTTCCAACTCTATGAGTCTATGATTCTACAAAGAGGTTTCCAAGTTGCCCTGATTCTTCCTGTCTAGAGAAGAGAATTCCTGGAGTGACCATCTTCTAATATCTGAAGGACTGTCAGGTACAAGATGGAGCTGGGTGTCTTCCAACTCTACGAGTCTATGATTCTACTAAGAATCATGGGTGTCTTCCAAACTATATGGGTCTATGATTCTACTAAGAGGTTGCCAAGTTGCCTTGATTCTTCCTGTATAGAGAAGATAATTCCTGGGGTGACCATCTGAAGGACTATCAGGTACAAGATGGAGCTGGTTTGTTTTCTAGAGCTTCAGAAGATCGGATTAAAAATCAATGGATTCAAATTACAAGAAAGGACCTTTTTGAGTGGGAAGAACTTCCTAATGGCAGGAGTGGAACAAACTGCATTGAAGGCTGCTGGTGGACTTCAAGATTCTTAAGCCTGAAGATTCTTAAGCAAAATCTGCAGATCGTGGATGCTTGAGCTGTGGATTTCTGGTTTGGTCAGATGGCTGAACTAAATAGTCTTTGGATTCCTCCTATACCATTCTGAGATTGTATGATTCTTGCATGGAATTATCCCGTGAGGCTCTTTTCCCATGCACAGTTATTTAGGTGCAACTCCCACTGAAACAATTAGGACTTCTGCCTGAGTTTAGGATTAAGGATGTTTAGAATTAAGACAAAAATCATGTTTTTAGACTGATCAGCTGAAAGACCTGTAACTGACAAGAGGTGAGTAGGACAAGTACAAAAGTACTGGGATGGCTAGAATGGGACTGCTTTAATTGCCATGGCTCAATGCTGTGGAATTCTGGGATTTTTAGTATTGTGGGAGATTTAGCCTTCTCTGTCAGAGAGCCCTGGTGCCACAACAAACTACAAATCCAGAATTCCATAGCACTGAGCCGTGGAAGTTCAAGCAGTGTCAAAATGCATTATTTCTGCAGGGCAGGTTATACCTCAATTCCAAAGAATCATGCCTTCTGTTCTTCAGCTCTCTACACTACCTACAGCCCACAAATCATGGCATTATGGGTGCCCGTTTTCTTTGGTTGAAATGGGTGATGACAGGAGGATGGGACTTTTCCATGATCAGTCAGTCTTCTTTCTGCTGCTTGTCAAATATGTCAGTCTGGCCCAACAAGTCTGCCAAGAGATCTGTTAATTGTAGGAAAAAGAAGCCAAGAGGTGGAAGCAGAAATGATGCCAGTTATTCCCTTACAAAAGCAAATGTTTGGTGGAGATGTTTATCACAGATTTCCAAAGGTTTTGCTGCCAGTGAAAAGTTATTCACTGGGGCAATCAAGGGGATCTTAGGCTGCTGCCACACTGCAGAATTGATGCAGTTTGACATCACTTTAACTGTAATGGCACCATCCTATGGAATCCTGGGGTTTGTAGTTTGTTGAAACCCCAGAGCACTTTGACAGAGACGGCAAAGTATCTGACTAAACTACCAACCCCAGAATTCTGTAACTTTGAGCCATGACTCAAAGTGCTGTCAAACTGCATCAATTCTTCAGTGTAGTTGCACTCTTAGTTCCAGTAACCAACTGAAATTTCCAGTTTCCAAAGATACCAAACCTAGCAAGTTTTAAAAAAAGGAAAACATTGGTTTCTCTTCATGCCACTGTCACACACACAAAAAATCATACCTGCTAATGGTTCACCTTATCTTTGACAGGCCTGCCCCTATGGATATATCAGCTTGGAAACCAGAGCTGGCTGCCGAACATGTCCAAATGGCTACTGGTGTGATCCACAGAAGGGTTTGCAGAGACGTTGCAACCCTGGGCAGTATTCACCTGAAGGAGCAATGGACTGCTGGGTGTGCCCTAAAGGATATGTCTGTCCCAACGGATGGGAGACACAGGTAGAGTATATCAAGCTGAGGGTCATTTTATACCATCATTAGAAAAGGAGACATCTCAGCCTTCAGTAAGACATTTCTGCAAGCCTTCCATGTCTACTCACAGTGTTCTCCTAGACATGTCTACAGCAGAGGGAATCCCATTAATTTCAGTGAAATTCTTCTTTGTTTTATGTTTTCAGCGTTGCCTAGGTGGCCATGAGCCCAATCCCACTCGCACACTTTGTGTAACCTGTTTCCCTGGCTTTTTCTCCACCGAAGCGACCCTGGAATGCCAGCTGTGCCCAGCAGGTAGGACAGACATTTGGGAGAGGGATGTACATCTTCATAAATTCCTTTCTTCCTGGTAAGTATACCTTTTCCCCCTCTTCACCATGAGAAATCAACCAAGAGCTGCACTGTTGTTGAAGATGGTAGTTTGAGACTTATTCTGTGCAAAAATTCACTTCTTCTGCAGTAACCAGTATTTTCTGTGAAGGAAACAACTTTCTCTCATTGAAAACATTTGCTGTTCAGGAAATTCTGTTTTATATGTTTTGGGTTTTTTGTTTTGTACACAAATGTTGTAAGTGCAGAAAATTTTGTTTCATGTGCAGGACTAGTTTTCTGCTCGTGAAATGTTTTCATTTTCTGCATAGAAAACTTGTCTGTAGAGCGCATGGCATTTTCTGTGCAAAATATCCACATGCGTTTTTCATGCTGAATAAGTCCAGAACTTGTTCATCTTGCTCATCTAGGATTCTCTTTGTCAGGGTTTTCTCCAAAGCTCAAGAAAACCATTTTTAACTATTTACAGATACTACTTCCATTCCTATTGAAAAAAAATCACTTTGTTGTATGAAATGCATAAAAGAAAGGACTAGTCTCTTATGTTTCCTGCATCAACTACAATCCTTTGACTCTCCCTCCAAACATCAAGGATTTTTAATTAAAACCATGACTTGGAAAGCATCACTGTAGAGTTCTGAGGATAAAGGACTCAAAAAGGCATTACAGTCATGACCTAGCTTTCTCTTGCTCCCCTGGAATGGGAGAAAACAGAATGAAACAAAGTAGAGCCTTCCTTCTTTTCCTCTTCATGTGACTTTATATGCCAATTATACTGACCATATTACACTGTTATCACACCTTTAATAATAATAATAAAAGCTTTATTTATATACCGCCCTTCCAAAGATCAGGGCGGTGTACATCACATTTCTATTCATAAATTTGCACTCAGAGCACCTAGCAGTGATACACAAATATTTAATTAAAAATAAAAACATTTTCAAACCATTAAAATCATATCAATAAACAGAACGATTAAGACCAGACTAGTTTATTGTGATTTAGCAAACAGCCATTAAGCATAATTATAAATAAGAAAAATCAATGCAATTTAAAATTTCTTCTAATTAACTTTTAACCTATTCCATACTCTGTCTAAACTTTATAGCATCTATTTGACAATAATTTTTGATGCTATATAAAAAAATACTTCTCTGCACTGGACAACAAACAAACAAACAAACCTTTACAATAGATTATCTTAGCAAAGGATAAATGTAGTTATTTCCAAGATCACTGTATATAGACCATTCAAGCAGTAGATGAATTGTATCTTCTGTTGACCCAGAATTACAACTACACACACTGTCCTTATTAGGAATCCTTTTATGTCAACCCATCAAATATGCCAATGGAAGAACATTTAATCTTGCCTGCATGAAGGCTACCTTCATTTTAATGTTTGGTAGATCTATCAGGTGTTTTGGAAGATGTAGATACAATGGAATAACAGAGACATAACAATTGCTGGATTGACAAGTTTATCAAAACCATTAAAGCCATCCTTTCCTGTTATTAATTGCCATCAAGTTGACTTAGATTTATAGCAACACTATAAATGAGAGACCTCCAAGTCAACCTGTTGAGTCTATCCCCCTGTAATATGATCTTCCTTTTTTCCTACTAACCTTATAACTTACCAAGCATTATTATCTTTTCAAGTGAGTCATATCTTCTCAAGCTATATCCAAAGTACAACAGTCTAAGCTTGGTCATCTTGACTTCCAGGGAGAGTTCGGGCTTGATTTGCCCTTGGACTCATTCATTTATCTTTTTGATAATCCATGTCAACTCTTCACAGAACCTTCACTTCAAATGAACTGATTCTTGGTCTCTTTTCTTCTCCTATCAGTTTTCTTCCGCTTTCACAACCATACTGAGAAATCGCAGCCCCCATTAGAGCAATCAGTAGACTTGAGAACAGTTCAAAAGACCACTTTGAAAAAGAGACATCGTCTTCAGACTCTTTCTAAAAGCAACAAGAGTAGAAGCTGATTGCATCTCCGAGGGGAGTGCATCCCACAAACTGGGAACAATGCAAGAGAAAGCTTTCTCCTGCATGCCTATTAAGTGAGCCTCTGAATCCAATGGTTTTTTTCTTCTTAAAATCTTAGATCCAAGAAAACTGGATCAGATCATATATAAAATTCTGTGTTTTTTCATATGAAAAACATGGTGCTTTCCAGCATTCATGCAGCCACAGAATCTGATTCATTTCTGATAAGGCAGGGCACCTCATTCCCTTACCTCACTGTGTCTCTTCCTGCATCTGTACTGCAGATATAATGCAGTTTGACAACATATTTGACTGTTACAGTTCAGTGCTATGGGGTTCTGGGATTTGTAGTTTTGTGAGCCATTTTGCCTTCTCTGACAGAGAAATCCCACTATTCCATAGGATGGAGCCATGACAGTTAAAGTGCTGTCAAACTGCATTAATTCTGGAGTGTGGCAGCAGCCTAGGAGTGTATTTCTTCACTATTATTATTCTTGGAAAAAAACATTGATGAATTTTAGGAACTCTCTTTCCCACTGCAGAAAGGCCTTTGGAGACTGTGCAGTTTTCAAATTTTATTTGCAGTCCAGGATGTATATAATTTGTATGGAGTATTTCTTTGCAGAAAACAGCATTTGCTGCACAATGTATTATTATTTGTGCAGACAATGTTGCTTAGTGTTCAGAAAATGCAGTTTTCTTTCCAAAATACCATACACAACATTTCCACAGAATAAGTTCAGTAAATTTGTATTTATTAATTGATTGATTGATTACCCACCTCTCCCTATGAAGATAGGGAACAATAAGAGATTAACATCCATTAAAAACAGATAGGCCCATTTTAGATTGGCAAAAAGAGGTGTGTTGAAGGCTGCATGAAAGCCCAGCCTTTAGATGAGAAAAAGGGAAAGTGTGCCATGAAAACACTATTTTGGAGTTTTAAGGGAGAAGAAGTGCCTTTAAAAAGTAGTTTGATTTCCCCACTACTTTTTTTAAAAGGGCGCAACATTGCTATTGCATATAAAGGCTAAGGTGTAGTTGCACGGTTAAATGGGGCTCTGTCTCTTTAAAGCGCCCATTTAAAGGAAGCGATACAAGTGCGGATCATAATGGATCGTGGATTGGGAGCATGCGTGGTGTGGACTTCACTTCTAATTAAAACGCTCAATGCCCTGCAGGTGTAAAAGCTGGGGTTTATCCGCGAAGTTTTTTAAAGCTCCCAAATCCTAGCTCCACTCCTAATCCGAACCCTAGACATGCGCAGGAGGGACTCTGGGATGCCGTTACTGTTATTCTACTGTGGATAACATGTCAATTCATTCACAAAATAAAGGGGTTCATTCATGATGCACCAGTGCAACGGCACAGTTTAAAAAGGCGGAGGAAACGCAATGATAATTTGACGGATCCTCATAAGTATACATTTGTCCTGTGCAGCCGGCTGCTGGCTGCAAAGTGCGCAATTGCGCAGTTCCCAGCCGGCAATGATAATTTGACTGTATGGTGTAACTGCGTTTGCGCAGTTACAAAACCTGCACAGTTGCGCAGCACAAAAGTATACTTATGAGGATCCGTCAAATTATCATTGCGGCTCCTCTGCCTTTTTAAACTGTGCCATTGCACTGGTGCATCATGAATGAACCTCTTTATTTTGTGAATGAATTGACATGTTATCCACAGTAGAATAACAGTAACGGCATCCCAGAGTCCCTACTGCGCATGTCTAGGGTTCGGATTAGGGGTGGAGCTAGGGTTTGGGAGCTTTAAAAAACTTCGCGGATAAACCCCAGCTTTTACACCTGCAGGGCATTGAGGAATTGCATAGTTCGCAGCTGGCAAGGAAAAAAAAATTAAAGGTTCACCGCGGCTAAAAGCCGCGTTCATTGCCGCCCATGTAGCTGCTCCACCTGTGTTTGTAGCGTTCTGACAGCTTCCCATGTAGCTGCTGAGCCACAGAAAAGACCTCAGATAAGTCGTTCCCACACCCCTCAGTCTAGCTGCCCTGTACTTTTTAAATGCACACCTGGGGCTTGCAGTCTAGCTGCTAAGCATTAAGGAAAGTGCAACTTCATGTCACACTTTCCTGCCAATCTAAAAAGCCCCATAGTACCAGTTTTTTAAAAAAATATATATAACACCTCTTTAAAAGCATATAAAACACAACTATTTAGTGTAAAACAATTTTCTGCACAAAATGTTTTTTGTGCAAAAAATTTACATGTACCACATGTTTTGAAGGGAAAAAAAGAAAAATTCCAAAATATGCAGAAACCTTCATGATGTCACCTAGTGCAGAGGAAAAATAAAAGTATTTCTTCTTCCATGCAAGAATGACACAGCAGTGGAATTGGATCCAACATGAGAATCTCTTGCCACTTCATTCTGATATCCCATGATAATTTAGTTGCTCTGTGTGCTCTGGGCTTGGGTTCTGGATTTCGGCACAATTAAAGCACTTTTCCACGACAAAATGAAAGGCTGCAACTTTGCGGTTACAGGTTTATCTTGGAGGTCATTCCACTTTAATAGCTCCAAGACTTACAACACTGAATGGCAATCAGTTTGTGCAAGGGCCTTCCACTGTGCTATTTTTCCAGCAAGAAACCAATGTGGACTTCTGTGTAACTTCCACTTAATCATTTGTAATAACTACATCCATTTGGGAACATTTGAGCAGGGAGAAGGTCCCCCTACCTGAATGGATTGGACTGGACCTGAATGACTTTGAGGTTCTGTATTCCGAGTCCAACATTTCTCTGATTCAAAGCAACTTGGCAGGATCAACTTTTAATTCTTTGGAAAGGCTGGAAGTAAAGCCTGGGAGATTAGATGTGCTTCACCAGTAAATAAGTGAATTCTCGATTGTCCTCCATAAACCATTTAAAGAGCTGTTCTTCTTAACTACGATGTGCCTCCCACTGTTTGATATTCCACAGGAGTCTTGATAATCCCATCCTGAGGATATCACCAGCCTATCATTGTAAGAACGATAGGGGAGTTGCAAATTTATCACTGTGACATTATTGCCGAACCACGTATGATAGGAGGATGGGCAGAGAAGGACTCAGACCTTTGTTTTTAAAAAAGAAACAATTGCCTCTGTGAATTAGGAAACCGTAGAATGTTATTAGAGATGATTAATTGGCTGGAATGGCTCAGAAAATTGCAGAGAAAGGCAAGCTACCAACATTGCAGGGCTCTCCCCGCTGTATGATATCTGCCACCATAAAATTGGGTTGGAAGGGAATCAAATATCTGAAATAATTCATGCTGGGGATTTATTTCCCTCAGGTAGTTTTAGAAATGGAAGAAAGTTGGGAGAAGGGCTGTCTGTGAAAATCACCAGAATGCTTTTTGTGGGAGGAGATGGTATACATGTTATTCCCCCCCTCACGAAACGGCTTTTTAAATATATATATATATATATATATATGGTAGAGTATATGCTTTATAGGCCAAAATTCCATAGCTTTTTGTGGAGCTTTCAGGTATGTGGCCATGTTCTAGAAGAGTTCCTTTCTGACACTTCACCAGCATCTGTGGCTGGCATCAAAAGCTCCACAAAAAACTATGGATGCCGGCCATGAAAGCCTTCAACTCCACATTCCAAAAATCCATGTGGTCTCTTCCAACTCTATGATTCTATGATTCTGTGATTCTAATTCCATGTAGAATCATAGAGTCATAGAGTTGGAAGAGACCCCAAAGACCATCCAGTCCAAGCTGCCATGTACAAAGACACAATCAAAGCACTCCTGATAGATGGCCGTCCAGCCTCTGTTTAAAAACCTCCAAAGAATGAGACTCCACTACCCTCCAATGCAACATATTTCACTGTCAAACAGCTCTTACTGTCAGGAAGGCCTTCCTAAGGTATAGGTGTTAAGGAACATCTTCAATTAATTGGAAAGGTTGTGGGGTCTCTTTCTCTGGACATCTTCCAAAAGAGGCTGGATAGCTGTCTGGTGAGGAATCTCTAGCTGGGGTTCCTGCATTGGACTCAATGGCCAATAAGGACCCTTCCAACTCTGTGTGCTTAGTAATGTTTCACAGTTTTCACATAAGTTTTTGAACCCATTTTACAGTCACCGGTGTGGCCAGAGGCATAAGGATGGGGTCAAGCCCCACAGGATAATTTAGTTTATGGCTCCTCCTGCCAGTAGCAAAACCTTCGATAGACATCTCAGCCTTTCAGAATTGGAGAAGACATAAAGAAGGAAGAAAACCATCAAACAGTGATGTGATGGTGAACGTCAGAGGGCTGGCTTTGTTCCCAGGGATTTACCACTCTGATTCGGCAAACAAGGTCCATCTCTCTGTGAGTTCCAGGCTCTTCCTCAATTTGTGTCCTATTGCTCCATTGGAAGACAAAGTATTTAATGAGCATACCCAGGTACCTCCTGCTGCACCACTCTAGTCAGTCACTTGATTCGGTTGTCTGTAATGAGGATCCTCTTAATTAAATAATGAAGTGTGCCTGTATTCTAGCTGCCTTGATGTCGACTGATAAAAGGCAAAACGGAATGATTGATGCTCAATGAAAGCCTTGTAGTTCACATCCAGCAGTGGTCTGTAATTCACTGTTATGGAAATTAGATAACATTGGATCTTAGGTTTCTAGGCTTTCAGTATCTAGTATTAGCAGCCAATGAATAGAGATCAGTCTTCTCCTGGGAGCCTGCATTGTGCAAAATATGGAGTTAGGAGAATGTAAGCTGGCAATGAGGCAACGCACGAAGGCCAGGATGAAATACTGTAATTTCAGTCTAGTGGTTCTGGCAGAATGAGACACGAGGTCTTCATTGTCTACAAAAATTGGGGAGAAAATTGACACAAGCCAGAACATGGGAACCAATCTTTTTAGGAGAGAGCTCTCTTTGAGGCCTTTAAATATTTCAGCAGATATTTAAACATCATGTTCTTTGGCTTGAATTCAACATTCTGGTGAGTAAGCTGTGATTTCTTCTATGAAGCAACTTGGGGCAATATCGGGCTTCATGTTGACAGTGGGGCATCCCAAATCAGTAGAGCACTACACCTGTTTCAGGGTTTATTCTGATCTGAAAGGAGGTGCCAAAGGTGATGAATTCGATTTTTGATAGGATTAATGCCCAGAGAACTTTTCACCAGCCCTATAGCAATTGCTAGTCAAGTATGTACAAACCTACCCATGAGAATAAATGGCAAAAGAGGGAAATGCCAGAGTGAGGAAATGGTACAGCATGATGTCTTCTACTGAATGAAACCACTGGTTCCTTTAGCTCAGTTGTTTCACTTCTGAATAATTGTAACTCCCACAAGTTCTTAGGAAGGGAATCCTTTTTTTTAATGACTTATATCTCGGTTTCTCAGAACTGAGACTCAAGGTATCCTCCAGCAAGATTTTTTAAAACTTCAGGTAAGTCAGACCATAAAAAACACAATCCAGACAATGGAAGGTTGAGTCTTCCTTATCCAAAATGCTTGGGACCAGAAGTGCTTTGGATTTTGGATTTCTTTTCTTTTCAATTCATTTTGTTTTTATTTTAGAATACCTATGTTTTCATATGAGTACACAATGAGATATCTTGGAGATGGGACCCAAGTCTAAAAACAAAATTCATTTATATATGATATATACCTTATAGACATATTCTGAAGGTAATTTGATACAATATTTTTTAATAATTTTGGGCATGAAACAAAGGTGTCAAAATTTCAGCCACCCATAAAAAATGCTTTTTATAATATTTTGGGTTTTGGAATTCTGGATAAGGGAATCTCAATCTGTATAATATTGAAACACTATTGTTGTTATTTAACACACACACACACACACACACACACACATTTATTAATGAAAACCTACATCACAAACCTCTCAAACACCCTGCAATTGCTAAAAGTTAGGGATGTAAAGAATTATCTCATCAGTACATCCAATTGAAAATATATAACCATCACAAATTTTTGTTGACTCCCTCATGAAAGTGAAAAGTCTAAAACTTTTTGTCAGCAGCAGCAATAGCAACTAAAAGAAGGGGAGGGATTTTGTGCAAACATCTCACATGTTTTGTACAATTTTCTGCAAAACCACTGTATTTTGAACAAAACACATTTTGTCATATATTAAAACTCCTTCTGTGTGAAAAATCTCAAAAATGAAAAAATAATTTGAAAATGTGCAAAAAGTCTTGTCCTCTTACCCAGCAAATGAGAAAAAATTTTTTAAAAGAAGTATACAGTGGAGTCTTGATTATTCGACATAAACTGGACCTGCTGATAGTTAGATAACCCAAAAAGTTGGGTAATCCGGAAGGTCCAAGAAAAGCCTTGAAATCATTATGAATTGCAAATGTATTGAAGTTTTATTGCAATAATAGTAAAAGTAAATGTAAAGAAATCACGGATCAACATTGTGATGTACAGTATAAACAGTTCAGTCCTCTGAAAATTTTAAAAAATCACAGAAAATTTAAAGAAATCACAGCAGCCGCAACGTTGGATAATCTGGAATGTTGGATAACCGGAGATTGGATAACCGAGAATCTACAGTAAATCAAATAAATAAAAAAAGACATCTTCTCTGCTACTGATCTTTGATTGATTTCCTGCTTTCATGGTTCTAATCCCTGACTATGTCAGATTGGAAACTCCATCTCTTAAGAGCTTCATGGAAGGCAACAATCCTGGAAATGGCTCCTTTTCAAACTGCATAGGCTTCCTTCAGTCTTAGTCCTATTGGAGTAGAGAAGATTAGCTGAAATCAAAGGAAGTTATCAGTCAGTCACCACTGACTTCATTCCCATTCATTTCTACCAGTTTGCCTCAAGTAGGACTAATATTGGATTTATTCCAGTGAGTTTAACATTGCTGTGCTTCAGAAGAACTGGAACCCCATGGTTTCAGAAGACATGAAACTCCAGACCATGTTTTGGTTACCAAGCATAGACTGTGCATGCTATTAAAAGCTTCCATTTTCCATAGGTTTCCAGCCATGCCTAACTTTGATCTCCATTGGCTGACTCTGCTGGCATCAGTGTTTATGGGAATTTCATCCTTTCTGCTTTGGTGCAACTTTATGTGAAGGCTTGTCAGAGGCTAGGGCTGAGATCCACCATTCTTACGCATAAGCAATCCCATATGGTAAACTACCAAGGGCTACAGTTTGAGGAGGCATCCCCTTGGTCAGTGCAGGGTTTCTAGTTATTGGAATGGTCTGGCCCATCAAGGCTACCTATTAACTCTGGCTTCCATTTCAGGCTGCTCACTTAACTGGGTGTTTTGTTCAAAATACAGTGGTTTTGCAGGAAATTGTACAAAACATGTGAGATTTTTGCACAAAATTCCTCCTCTTCTTTTAGTTGCTATTGCTGCATTTTCCTCTTCCTTTCCTAAATGAAAAAGGAAAAAAAATCAAGGCTTTGCAAGAGCAGATGCCACCATAACCTTATACTGAAGCAATTCTCTTCTCTTTCTCACCTCTGACTTCAAGAAGTGTTTTCTAAAGAGAGAATGATAAGCAGAGACAAGGAAGTGGGGGGAAGTTGACTTCTAATATCACTTTGCTTCCCTTGTTCTTTCTGCTGTGTACATATGTTCTATTGCTAACCAGGATAATGTGATGCTGTTCCTTTGCTTAAATTAATCTGGCATCTCATGGTCATTAGCTCTTTTTAAAAAGCCCCTTAAGTACAAGTTATCAGAGAGTGAAGGAGTATGGGCTAGTGCACTTAACCTAACCATCCAACCATTCTCTACACGTTCTGAGCTGTTCCTTTCAATAATGCATCTTCATGGATGCCATTTTGCCCTTCCCTGGTTTCACTGGTTGCATTAAAATTTCATAGATACCACAATAATTCATCCCTCCAAAATGCACTATCATATCTGATCTCTTTGGGTTTCTTTTAGGGCATCATTGTCCTCATGCTGGCACCATTCAGCCACTACCATGTCCTCCTGGTTCTTGGGCTCCCATTCCAGGGCAGACTGAATGTCAAAAATGCAATGGAAGTTCTTGTTGTCTTGATGGCATGAATAAGGCACATCTTGCCCAGAGATCCACTCGCTCTGCTGGAGGTCTGCAAAACCATCTCTGTCCCCCAGGTAATCCCTTTAGTTTGTTTGTATTTAATGGATTGTTTATCCACATGGTGTTGGAACTAACCAATGCATGGTCTTCATTTGACTCTGTAAAGTGTGCAAAATTCACATAGCTACCCCCCCCAATAAAAAGCCAATATGCACAAGTTTGAAGGGAGTAAAAGTGCAGCTGTTGGATGACTATCTATCTGACTTCACATCATGGACCAATACAGTACCTAATAGCCTAAGCAGATAGATACCATTTTAGGCAGTAGGTGGGAGATTGTTCTCCCATATTATTTGGTTTCCACAGGGCAGCCTTGAAATATTTCAGAGGTGAGGAATCTTTGGCTCTCAAATTGTCATTGCACTACAGTTCCTATCATCCCTGACCACTGGTTGCACTGACTGGGGCTCATAGGAATTGAAGACCAACAACACTTGCAGGACCACAGACTTTTTCCCAGTGAAATATGTGATGCCCTGCTTACAGTCTGAAGTGATGCAGTCTAACCAGGAGGCCTCTAGTTTTCAGTAGGACCTCTGGTTTGAGGTTTTTAACAGAGGAATTGCTACTGGAGCGGGACTGAAAGGTTATATGCAAGAGATAGATTGACATCTCTCATTTCATCTTTTAGGTCACTTCCAGCCCAATGGGCTTACTGTGTTGCCATGTCCAGGAGGAAGTTTTGAGTCTCGAGAACGTTTTGCAAGGCCCACCAATGGCTCTTTATCATACTTCCCAGGTCCGTGCCTTCTATTATCTCTGTTTTGCACAATAGGGAAAGCTGTTTCTGTTCTAAATCACACCACTAATTAGACTCTTCTACAGTGCCTGACAGTTATAGTGCTTATTTACTACCCTCTGGCATAAAACAAGGCAAGTTAGACACCAAGAAAATTTCCTAGAAATTTGTACACAGAAGCTTTGAGAATTATTAGAGTGTGTTTGTTAATATATAAAGTTGGATTATAGATTTCTGGAAAGCTGCTGATATTCTAAGACTCAGATTCCATGTGAATAGATGAGAGGCACTAGGAACTCAAGGCCCTTCAGGTTCAATCGGACAAGCGGTAATGGGTCATTGGATAAACCATGGATAGGGGATCTGAATCTGAACCCAGGAGAGAAATCCTAGGATAGTTTGTTCAGGTTTCTCTCAGTTGCTCTTTGTATGGATTCCACCTTCTAACATAAGCATGGAAGGCTATGCTGTAACACATCATCCATGACAGAACAATATGTAATCATAAGTTATTTATCTTCCCAGTCAGATGTCAGTTAGTATTCTGTCCTGCAAAATGTCGTGTCAGCATGCCTATTGGCTGGACTGGTCCTTTCCCTTTCTTCTTAACACACATAATGAGTTGTATCCCACATTGTACCCTTCCTTGTTTGTGTTATAATTGTATTAGGGATGCAATCCAACATATTCTCAGTGTAGCCTAAATATCTGCATGCAGAGATAAGTTGCATCGGCAGTACACAATCATCATGCTGAATTGCAACATTGTGCAAGATATGGCAATGACTGGGTGCCATCAAGCAATTTTCAGTGCACAACTGCAATTCACAATGCGCAGACCCCATCTGATCTTGGTAGCTAAGCAGGGTCATCCCTAATAAGTATTTGGATGGGAGATTTTCCAATGACTATCAGGTGCTGTAGGCTGTATTTCAAAGGAAGGAACCAGCAAAACCACCTCTGAGTATTTCTTGCCTAAAAAAACATACAAAATTCATAGGGTCACTGTAAGTCAACAAGTCTGAAGATGCATATGCACACACACACACACACACACACACACACAGAGAGAGACTGATGTACTCAAACACATTTTTTTTGTGCAAATACAGTGATTTGGCACAAACAGAATGTTCATGAATGAAGTCCCAAAATACAAACAAACCACAAAATATTGAAATCTGTCAGGACAGCTTTTCTTACTGAGGTCAAGAAAATTTGTGGATTGTTTTTACATCCCAAATTAAAAACTAGACATGAGCCAAGACAGAGTGGGATAAAAAGTGGATAAAGAGGAAGATAGAGAAGATGACAAACTAGGAAGGTGGAAATCGGTAAGGGAGGAGGAATGCATGCAACTCGCTATCCCATTTACCTTTCATCATTTCATGCCTCTGTGCTGTTATGCCGGCACATTCCTGTGGGAACTCTATTGTAGAGAGATTAGGCAGCTGATGGAGTCCATTCCATTAACTGATAGGTTTATTTTACTTACAATTGACGTCCATTAGGACAGGAGATGGATGGTTTGGCCAATGGCCTTTGTCATGGCATTTGTTGTAATGGATGATACCTGTACATGAAATAAACCTATTTTTAATGGAAGCGACTGCATGAGCAACTTCCTTCGAAGCAGAGGGCACCTTCATGAATATGTATCCCACATGCTTGATCTTGTTGGATATCAGCCCAGGGAGCACAATGGTGCCTGTTAATTGGCACCTGTAAGTGTAACGTGTCATTATCATTATCCAGTTCCTAAAAAAGCGTAGGATGCAGGAAATTATACTTCTCAGTAGATACAAAGCTAACGAGAATCCCTGCACCGGAGGTGGGAAGATAATCTGATCTAGGATCTTCATTTGCTATTGCTAACATATGTTGGCAAGATGGCAAAAACTTCCACCAAAGTTAGGATGACTTGCAATCAGGCATCCCAAGGGCAGAAGCCGAATGTGCTCTGTAAGTGATTCCAGAAAATGTTCGCAAAAAGAAATGCTGCTATTGCTAGACAAAATGGAAGTTCTTCCTTATTTCATACCAGCCAAGAAGACAAAAGCCTGCCATATTAGTGGCATAGTGTGTCTGGTGTCTCAACAGTGAGCTCTTTAGATGGAGTTGTCCTTCGGGGGGGAGGGGGGGATAAATTAGGAGGTTATTGGAGGATCAAAAATTGGGGGCCATGGTCAGGAAAATATATAATACACTTGCAAGTTGGTTTATTTATCTGCTCTCACGTCAACTCCTACTTATAGCAAGTCTATCCTAGGGGTTTCTTGAAAAGATTTTATCCCAGGGACATTTGCCTTTGCCTTCCTTGTAAGTTGCCAAATGGTTTTCTATGGCTGTCTGGATATTTGAACCCAGGTCTCTTGAAGTCTCAGTCCAACATTCAAACCACTACTTCACACTACGTTTTGCCCAGTGGGGATTTCCCAACGGACATCCTTGTCATTCCTGCATGGCAGGGTTGGCCTGGATGACCCTTGTGGTCTCTTCCAACTCTATGATTCTATGATTCTATGAAGGAAAAATTGGACCACCAATGGTCCTCTCTACCTAAGCCCCTGCAGGAAATATCAATCAGAAGTTTACTAAATGATCAAGCTATAAGAAATAATAAGGCAGCAATTGTCATTGAGCCCTTCCAGGAATAATAAAGACTTACTGCAATTTATTTGGGGGTAAGCTATATTGAACACATGGAAGGCATTTCTATGTACACATTGCGCTTGGAAGAGCCTTTATATTTAAGCATATTTTAATGATAATGGATGGGAAACATACTCCCCTCCCCCTGCATGCAAGTACTAGCAAGTAGGCAAAATTAATAACAATCTGCCTGCTGCTGCCGAGCCACCTGCCACCCACAACTTAAAAATAGTTTTGGGGTCCTTGGGGCCAAATTTGTTGCACAAGTTGCCAGTGGGTGATTCCTGATCTGTACAATGACAGCGCTATTAGTTCACAGTTGTCTGTCACTGTGATATCATCCAGAGCAGCTACAGTAAACATCTCATTAATTACCAGAAAAGGAAAGGTGCAAGTTAATACTTTTCAGAACTTGCTTTTTTCTTACTGCAACTGAAAATATAGAAAATGCCGGACTCATCAGATCTGGTGCTGCTCTTTACAGAAAAAACAAAACAGCTCTGCTGCTCTTATATTTTAAAAACATTTGGGCTCTTTCTCCCTTCCCCGCCCCACCTTCCTTTACCTTCTGGGTTATATTAGTTATTTTCCTTATGGCGGAATTTTTAAAGAAATTATATGATAATGAGTGGGGAAACCTGTTCAGTGTGAATGAGTTTTGCAAATTAAGGAGTAATTGGGCAAACTCAATTAACAAAAAATAATCCAGTGGTGGCACATCACAAACTGTACTCGCTTCATTTATTTTGATAATTGTCATTTGTCTTTAATTATTTTTCCCCCATCCCACTGCTGAGTAGAATGCAATATTGTGTTTGTTTGTTTTTCCTGGTGGGACAAACAATACCTAAGTAAGAGGCGATATTTCCAGCACCTTCTACTGGAAAGAGAGAGTGATGGAAACATTTTGAGGCCATTTTCTTACTGTATTTCTTGAGTGGACTAAACATCACCAGCCTCCGGAGAAGGATGTTTTTCTTAGTCACCCCTTGTGCCAATCTGTTTAGGGCCAAATAGTGTGGAGAAACAAGTCGCATTTCCTCCAGGGTTGAGATGTTGCTACATAACAAGCAGTCCCCTGAGTTGTTTTCTAACTTCTCTGAGTTGTAAATGTACAACTTGAGCGCAACTCTTTGTCTTGCTTATATGGCTTCCCAGCCTTGTTCCATGTCTCTCTGGGCCACAAGCTTCCAGTGTTGGAACGATGAATCATGGCTTCTGTGTAGTGAGCTATTGTAGTTGGAAAGCAGCTCCAGACTATCTTCTAGTACAATGAATTCTCAGTCTCTGGATTGGCCTCATCCATCTAGGCTGGCCACCAAGCCCTCTTGAACTAGAAATAATCCCTGCTTTGGGGAGAACTTAGTTTGGGTGTTGGACTAGGGTACTGGGAGATCAGGGTTTGAATGCTGGCCAAGAAAATTCTATGGTAGGTTCGCCTTAGGGTCACTACAAAATGGAAATGGCTTGAAGGCACACAACAATAACAACAATTGGGGGGACTTTCCTGAGCCACAATGAGTCTTCATTTGGTTTCTCTGCCTTCCTTGATACTGCTGTGGCTCAATTCACTTCCAATAGCTGATCAGGGCCACCCAGGACAAGATAGTTTCTCTCTCCACGTACAACAGACTGGATACTGGCACTGGTAACATGACTTCATCTTCCATGGTACTCAGGGACTGTGGGCTAACTTAGGGGAAACAAGCAAATGATATGGCACACATAGCAACAACAATTGCTTATTCCTCTCACCATTTACTCTGAGGCAAAGAGCTCACTCTGCCCAAGAGTAGAGCTGGCCTTGCAGCTCTTGATACCATTATTCTACCCTTGATACCATTATTCTAACTCTTTTGGGAATGTTTTAGTTGTGCTTCTGCTTGCCTGCATTGCAGTGAATTAGATTAGAAGGCCCTCATCACTTACAAGTCTACAGTTCTATGAATCTACTATCTCCCTGTCTGACCATTCCACCAAGTCCTCTCCCAGTCTGGTAGTTTCCTTACTCACCTGCCTTCCTTCACTTTAGTGCATGTCTACATCGGCATTTCATTTCATTCCCTCATCTGGATTTGCTATGCCCCTGGCTTTCTATTAGTTGACTCTAGACTACCAGTTGACTCTTTCTCTGGGTTCCTGTGAAGACCTACATGTCACCTCATTCCTTCCATCCTTGTCTGTGTCTCCACAATGAGCACTCTATTGCTTTCACAACTCTGGAGAAAACAACCTTCCTTATTGCAAATGGCTGTCATTATACCAAGGACATGTAAAAGAGAATCACACACATTTCCATCTCACATCAAACTTATGTTGCATTAAATATGCACCCTTGTTCCACTGTTGGATGGCTTGCTAAATATCCTGCATTCTTTCCTCAACTTTTTTCAAGTGGATTCCTTCTTGATCAGAAATCATTCTGACTTGACTTAACTAAGAGGCACAGGACAGTTCATGGGGAAGTCTTAAAGTCTTACCTCTATGTTATGAGCATGCAGGCAAAAAGCTGTCATGACTCTGCCCACTCTCTTTGGTTCAGTCAACCAGTCTTCTTTATTTTAACAGTAAAACTTTATTTCAGTAGCCAAAGAAGTTAACAGCTTGATTTCTGTAGATAAAACAACCATCATCCCAGTTGTAAGAATGTAGCAATCAATGCACCCACCCTGTATGTTTGTGGGCTTTCCTCTCATATGTTTATTGACCAAAACATTTGTGCATACCCTCTTGCTACCTCTATTCCACTCACACACTTCCAGGTTTCCCATAGGACTGACCTTGATGAAAAGCAGTACCATTTTTTCACCCATCCCAACACACATATGTGTTCACTACCAAGCTAGACAGTTTTTTTCTTCTTCTTGTATAAACTGCACTAGTTTCATCACCAATCATTACTGGCAATTTTATAAGGTATAAACATCACTGATAGCATAACTAAGGAAGCTTCCCATAATACTAAATGCCAGCCATTTCCAGAACTAATCAACACAGAGAAGTTTATCTACAGACCACTTGACAAATTTGAAGGTTAGGAGGTCCCCCCCCCCCCCCCGAAATACCATTCAGATGTGTTTCACAAGAGCAGCTCTTGACTGCAATCTGTCATCGATTTAAAGCACACAGGTCTTGGGGTGCTGACAAGCTCAGTTAAGGATCCCTGTTTCCGTTTCAAGAACTACAGTTTTCCTAGAAAGAAAGAATAGCCCTCATAGGTGTCTGCAGTGTGTCAAGTCATTTCTGACTTATGGCGACCCTAAGGCACATCCAACATCTATTTTCTTGGCAGGTTTCTTCAGATAGAGTTTGCCATTGCTATCCTCTGAGGCTGAGAGACTGTGACTTGCCCAGGGTCACCTGGGTTTCATGGCTGAGCAAGGATTCTAACCCTGGTCTCCACAGTCATAGTCATACACTCAAGCTATTACACCATACTGCCCTAATGTTATTTTTTGCTTTTTCATGAGTATCCTTTCATATCTAGCTAGGTGTCCCTTTTCTATCAGAGGTACTTCAGATGTTCGACAATGGAAAAGTTTTAAGCATTCCTTTAAGTATTTGCGCAGTGCTTTGGCTGGATGGAAATGACGAACTCTAAGCATGTGTGGCTGGTGGGGTTAATTCCAAGCAACCTTCATTTCTTTTCCTCCCCCTTGTTATCTCAGTGGCATTCCTTCTGAACGCCCACAATGAAGCAGCTCCATTGTTTAAGGTGCACATTTCCAAAGCCCGATCACACATTCAGAATGTTTGTCATTCATGCAGGTATCTGAGTGTTTGTGCTGAGTCTATCGCCAGTCTGTGAAGCCCTTTCATTGCTCTCCGTTCAGAATACCAATGTAGGCTCAGCTTTCTTTTTCATTTTTTAAATTTTCTTTATTTATTTTAACACAGAGCCAGCTCCCTGAAGATCTGAGCCCATATCTTCTTGGTTTTAACTACATTAACAATGAGGCAACAGTGGACCTGCACCCACATGTGCTCATAGTCTAATATATTTGTTGCAAGTTTAAGGTTTCTCTTTCTCATATGATCAGGTTTGAGCTAAATCCCTGCGGGTTTTTATCACACCTAGGATTTTTTTTTAAAGCAAACAAACCAACAATATTGAAATTTCAGCAAGTCCAATAGTGCCACCTCCTGATGTAAGAGTGCACTTCCCTAATTTTGGATTCCTCCTTTCATTTTCAGCATAACACAGGAAACTACTGATGGATAGACAGTGGTGGTGGCTTCCATTTCAGTGGCCAGTGAAACCCTTCAGGATTTCAGAGTGAACCTTTAGGAGCTATGGAAGATCCTAAACCTATTTAAGGCATGGCATTTAGTGCAGTCTAAAAAACCCCCAACATGATTCTACTCTCTCCATGAACTGAATCCATGTAGCCTACATTTGGTACAAAGAATCTGTAGCAATTCTGCATCTGTAGCTGTTACAGTGGGCCTTCAGTATCCATCAGGGTCTGATTTCAGGACCCTTCATGGATACAAAAATCCATGGATGTTCAAGTCCCATTGTATACAAGGGTGTAGTAAAATGGCATCCCTTATATTAAATGACAAAATCAAGGTTTGTTTTTTGGATTTGTTGTTGTTGCTGCTGTGGTGGTTGAATCTGTGGAAGCAGAATCCATGGATGTGAAGGGCTGACTGCATGCAAAGGGTAAACATGTGTTGCTGTTTGCCAAACATGCATAACTTTATTCTTCTTCTGGTGGACTTGAGAACTAGCCCCAAGTAGAGTAAATCCATGAAGTCAATGGTGACCTGGAAAGGCAACACTTACACAGGTTCCACTGCTTCAGAAGACCCGTTCCTCTAATTGGAACTTACAATAGGATTCAGGCCTCTTTTACAGATATGCTTTTCTATTTCTTTCTGTTTTTCTCTTAACCCAGGTGTCAAACAGTGCTTGAAGTGTCCAGCTGGGTATTTCTGCCCTAATGGGACAAATTACCCAAATCCATGTCCCTCGGGAACCTACAATCCTCTTCAGGGACAAGATGAATCTTCAGATTGCAGAACCTGTCCTGCTGGGAGAGCTTGCACCCAAGCTGGCTTGGCTAAACCAGATTCAGAGTGCATGCCAGGGTAAGCATCAGCTATCTTGTCTCCTTTTTAGCTGCCATATTTCAGAAAAGGCTTAAAAAGTCACTTTTGGAGGAGAAAGGAAATAAAACAGGAGTGTGTCTAAAATAAGAACAGACGAATGTAAGAAGACCAGATCAAGAGCTTGTCTTGTCCAGCATTCTGTTCTCATGGGAATCAATAATTTGGAAAGCCCACCATCAAGACATGAATGCAGCTCTATCCTCCATCCCATGCTCTGTGCAACTGGAATACAGAAATGTAGTGCCTATGTACATTAAAACCATTGTGATAGGATGGCTTGTGTTTTGCACTAGGACAGGGGAAGACTAAGGTTGGAATCCCCACTTAGCTTTGGAAGCCCACTTGGTGACCTTTGGCAAGTCATCTTCTCCCACCTTTAGAGAAAGGCAATGGCAAGCCCACTCTGAACAAATCTTGCCTAGGAAATCCCACCTTAGGGTCACTATAATTTGGAAATGAATTGAAGGCACACAATAACAGCAATTGCCTCTGATATTGGAGGTGATATGCGGCCATCCTCACAAGTAATCATTGATGGCCCTTATCTCTACAAATTTATCTAGCTCCCTTTTAATGTCACCCAAATTGTCAGCCATAACTATCCACTGTAGGGAGGAAAGGGGCATTCTTAAAAAATATAGCAGGGGCTCTTCATCAGTAGAAGCACAACAGTTTTTAAAGACATTTTGATTTTGATTTGTGGCTAAACGCCTTATGATCTCTAAATGCACACTGCTGTTCCTGTCATTGTCCCAATGTAGTGTGTGGAAAGAAGGGGTGACCATCTTAAAAAAGAATAGCTGTGTTCTTTTTTGTTGTGCTTTTGAAAGCTAAGATGTGCTAGTGCTTCAGAACCAAAGAAACCCCTAAACATCAAATGGGGTGGGCAGGGGATGTTAAAAAGCAAATGGTTCACTTGGATAGGGAAAGAAGTGGTCGCCTTGCTGGTATTGAGGCTGAAAATCAAACTAGATTATGTATATTAGCACATATTTACAAGAAGCATTCCTCAGGTAATTAAAAAAAAATCTGTTCTTCAGAGTGTGTGCTCCTTCACCTATGCTTTTAGCATTTAGTGTGATTTGTTTTATTATTAGTCTTTGGATGGTAAGCAGGGGCTAAACTTACAAGTCTAAGTTGTGTGCTTGGTGCTGGCCTACAAATGGTGAAACTGTCTTCCAGTCTACTGAAGCCTTGTCCCTTCTATCCATGCATTTGGATAAGACTGGAAAACCTTCTCTTTCAGCTCCTCTATGATGTTGTAATTAGAGGAACAACTTCTCAGTGTACTTTATACACTTGCTAATGTGGCTATCCTTTTCTTCATAGAAACATAGAAATTTAGAGTTGGAAGAGACCACAAGGGCCATCCAGTCCAACCCCCTGCCATGCAGGAACTCCCAATCAAAGCATACCCGACACCTTGTACACCTCTTTCTGAGGGTCTAGCCCTTAAAAACAACAAAAAATACATTATAAAATGTAATTTATGAGTGGTTGCAAAAAGAGGCAGATAAGCACAGTGCAGGAGCTGTGGCACTCACCACTGATGACATAATACAATGGTGACTATGACAAACCCTATTATTCCACACAACAGTAGCCAGGACTATGTCTGCTGAGGTCCAGTTGGCTAGAGATAGGAGAGGTGGGCTCTCTCTCTCTCATTTTCAACCTGAGTAACATTTTGTTTTCAGGTACGTGTGCCCAGTTGGCTCCTCCAGTCCACATGCTCCCAGCAATGCTTGCCCTCCGGGGACATTCAGCAACCACTCTGACCTGTTTGATAAATCTCAGTGTGAAACCTGCCCAGAGAGATTTGTTTGTACAAGAGGTAAGTTGCTCTGTACTTATTTATTTGTAAAATGTGTATGAGAAGGTCAAGCATTAATGTGACACTCAAGATGCAAAGATGGACCAATGGAACACAATAGTAACAGGGGCAGATGGCTTTAGAAAGAGTTGAGGTGAGATTTACTGTCCCCTAACTGTCTCTACTGTGCCTGAACATCTACCTTACTCTGAACCTCTCCTTTCCCAGTCATCAGTATTCACCTACCAGGAATTGGTGAACAATTGCCTAAATGAGTTCTTTCAAAACGAATAAGCCAGCAATGCATTTGGACAGTAACTCCATGTCAGCTGCTGATTTGCAGGAGTAGTGTGTAATAGAATGAGGCCTGATCGGAGACACCACACCAAACAGATTAAAAAGTGATCAAAATCAGAAGTTGCTGGTGATTCCAAAGATGCAGCAGCTTAGTCCTTGGAACCAACATGTAGCGATTTGAGTGTTGGACTAAGATTTCAGATGACCCGTATTTCAATCGCTGCTCAGCCATGCAAAACCACTGGGTGATCTTGGGCTGTCTCTCTCAAACTGAGGTCATCTGTATAAATCTTGCCAAGAAAACCCTAGGTTAACTTTGCCATAACTCAGAGTTGACTTGAAAACACACAAAAATAGCAAGAGCAGGCACATGTTTTAAAGCATGAAAAAGCCACATGTGCATCCACAAATGACCAGCTGTGGTTCCAGAGAGTTTCCAGAAAGAAGGAAAAACAATTGTAGACAATGGGCACAGGTATGGTACTAGTCTCTGTCATATTAGAACAGACACTAAGAAACATGGACATTGGCATAGAAAATAGCATTTTCTGTGCGGGAAATAATATTTTTTTATGGAAAATAATTACAGCTTGTTCTCTGCACTGAAAGCAACATTTTCTGCACAGGAATTAATTTTCTGCTTTGAAATATTATTTTACATGCATAAAATGCTGTTTCCTGCACAAAAAATGCTGCTTTCAGGGCAAAACAATCCAGTGTGAATTTTGCACAGAATAAGTCCCTGATTGCGAATAGCCTTCAAGAACTATATGTTTTTCAAAGACTTTCTTGCAAATGGAAGAAAGTTGTTGAAATTACTGAATGTTACCTTCAAGAGAAAATATAGTGAAGAATTACATCCCTAGAAAATTGTTACAGGGTGCTGATGGGGATGGAGTGAGGTATTTTCATGCATTTACACGTCTTTGTGGGTTTTTCTATGTCATATGCAGGCAACAGTTGCACCTTTTAAAACTTGGGTGGTTGGGGTGACTTTGGAAGATTGGTGAAGAGTTTCAGAAAACACAAAAGGGAGAAGGTCTAGAGGCCACACAAAGTCTATGGGTCACACTATGCCCGCTCCTGTTCTATATTTTAACTGCTACCAATGATCGCCACTCTGATAAACTATTAGAGATCTGTTCCTCCTTGTGGAGGAATTTGGTGAAAGAGCCTTCCAGTTCTTTGGCCCACAACTAGGGTAGAAATCCTCAAGAGACAGTGTGCACAACACTCTATTTTAGTCTCTGCCCTGGGTGAGGCTTCAATATTGACTGTCCTTCATTGTGTTTTCACAGGCTCTGGGGGGAAGCAGAAGCCACCAGCTCCATGCCCAGCTGGTCACTATTGCCCACCAGGAACCAAGCACCCAACGCAGTACAAGTGTGCAGCTGGAACATGGAGCAACATGACAGGACTAGCCAAAGAAAATGAATGTGCCCTGTGTCCTGCAGGATGGTTCTGCATGCCAGGTGCTCATGCCCCTTCAGGAAGCTGCAGTGCAGGTCATTTCTGCCCAGAGGGTAAGGAGAAGCCAACCAGACTGAACGCCTCAATGCATGTTTGTAAATTATTGGAATTCTTCTGGTGGATTCCTTTGTCCCTTTAAATCAGGATGATTGTTGAATATGGTAGAAGCAGATGCCTGGATTCTAGAGACCAGCACCTAAAAATGATTAAATAATTTATTGGACTACCCCTTCCAAGGTCCCTCACTGGTCATGTTGGTTGAGGGATTCTGAGACTTGTAATCTGGAAGGGAAAAAAAAACCTTTTCCAAGGCTTTTTGCGTGCAAAATTTCAAATGTGCATGAAAACGAAAATTGGAATCACTTGGACATGAATCACAGATCCATGCATCTTCCAGTATTCTAGCCTTCTGCTTCACTTAACATACTCTTAAGGATACACAGGGCATCTCATTGTGTCAGACCATTGTTGTGGCTAGCTAAATGCCTTGGCTGTCAGCGAAGAGCCACAAGTGAATAAGAAGTGAGACGACAATATGGTGTGATGTACTCTCCAGAAGTAGCAATTTTAGGAGCACTCTGAATATAAGAAGATGCCTTTTAGTGGTCCAGTTTGTAGATGTATTGAGCCCAGTGTTGTTTGTATTTTCTCATCACACAGTTATATGGCTATGATTCCACTTTCAACTGCCATGATTCTATCCTATGAAATCATGGGTTTTGCAGTTTAGGAAAGGACAGCTACATTTCTCAGCAGAGTGCTCTAGTCCCTCACCAAAGACCCTGGTCTAGACTATTATAGGATGTTGCTGTGGTAGTTAAACTGGGGTCATAGTATTGTTTTGTATAGTGTGAAAGTTCCCTAGGTTACAACAGCTTCCCAAGAGCTCAAGATGGGAAATTTTCAAATCTGCGTAAGATTCATGCATTAGGAGGTGCTGAAGATTGGACCTTGGACATCCTATCTTCAAAGGGCACTGGAATGCATGATTCAGTTATCTTGTTTTCTTGAAGAAAACTCAAGCAAGTGTTGCATCACCACATGTCACCATTTTGAGTGGGGCTGTGGAAGAAAATAGAGGCATTTGACAGTACTACAGAATATTGAAGTGCTTATGAAGATGGAGTGTTTACATAACATTTATTTTAAAATCTTGGGGAGGTCTGGAAGGAACTATGAGGGTTTCAAAGGCCATGAAAGCGCTGTCCAACGTTCACATGCAGCCTGCAAGCTACATGTAGCCCGAAAGCCTGATGTGTAGGACGTTGGGCCACCTGAGCACTCCATAAATGCTGCTGTAACTTCCACAAAGAAGAGGTGGGATAAAAATATAATTAATCACCGTCATTTCTTCCCTTAATTTTGTAGCCTTCTTCATTCCAGAGAGTGCTTCTTTCCTTTCTCTTTTCCTGCTGACTACAACTGTGTTGATTCTGTCCCTTTGTCTCCTGGAAAAGGTACTCAGACAAGCACTCAGTTTCCATGCCCAGCAGGAACCTATAGTACCAGGCTTGGGAACAGTCAAAGAGATGATTGTGTGCCCTGCCCAGGTGGAGCCTACTGCCCAGAAGGAACAGCCAAGCCAAATCTCTGCCCACCGTAAGTTTCAAAACAACAGTTATGACATCTAATACTTCAATGCTGGAATATGAAACATGATATTTGATTTACCAGCAGGATTCATCATTGTGCTAAATAAGCTACAGTGTAGGATCCCAACTTCCAAAGATGAACTACTCATCTGGGTTAGAACCAGCTGTGCCCTTTTTCCTCTTTCCACTGGGCTTCAAATTTAAAAAAAAAAAAAAAAACAGTTTCCATGGCTTTAGACAGTTCCTTTTAGAATTCATTTATTACAGACATATTAAAACTAGTTTTTATGTTCCTGCCCTCTTCTGACTCCCTTGCTTTTAAAACAAACAAACCCCAAACTCTGTTTGCTGGTTCCGACACAACTTTCAGAATGGCAGTAATTGGCAAGCTCAGTGTGGGACTAATGAAACAAAGCAGGCAACCCTGCCGAGAGATGGGGAGGTGGAGAGAACAGAAAGTCTATGACATGAAGCAAAGATTCCCTTTATGCAACCAAGTAGTACTAATGGATTTTAACCCCCACTGATCTAAATAATAACCTGTCTTCCATGTCCTGCTCTCTCTTTATACAGAGGAAAGTATTATTCAGAGCAAGGGGCCAAAACAGCGAGTGACTGCCTCTTGTGCCCTGGAGGGTATCAATGTCCTAATGTGGGCACCATCATTCCTCATGCCTGCGGTGCTGGCAAATTTTCAGTAAGTACTATTGGATATTGCCACTGTGTGCTCACAGCTCATCTCCCCCCCCCTTTTCCTAACACGGGGTGGGGGCTGAGGGCATACGAAGACAAAATATCTTTTAGGATATATTGTGGTAGCTTTTTCTTTCCTACCATTTCCCCCCAGAGCCTCTCTATGCCAGCCCTGCAAAAAGTTTGGTTTTTAATTGCATAGCTTTTGCATCAAGAAGGGGAAAGTAGCTGCTGGTTGCAGAGAAAGCAGGCTTCAAAATGGCTACAGGGAAAGGAAGATGCAAAAAGGTTGCAGGGGAAATTAAAGCTTCAAAGAGGCTAAAGGGGAGACAGGCTTTGAAAGGATTAAGAACCTCTTCTCCTCTTCTGCTACTCCTCTGCAAATCATGCTGTTCCAAACCCATTTTTCTGTAGCGTATAATGCCTTTCTTCCAAGAAGTGTCTTGGACCCAACAGCTGATGAAAGGCCTTCCCTCCATCCCAATTGCCCTGACTATGGAGAGTAGATAAAGTAAGCATAGCTCTACTTTATCAAGCCAGGGGTTTTGTTTGTTTAAACTATTTTCTTTTCTTTAAACCAAGTATGTTTTATTGTTGTTGCTGTTTTGCATTAATGTTGCAGGACTACACCAATATAGGGCTAAATCAGAAAATTAAGTAGCAGAATGCAGTTCAGATGTTATGGCTGCTAGTTTAAATAATGATTGTTCTTTCTTTCTAAAGTGTTCTTTTAAAGAAAGTTGTTTTGGTCAAGCTTAATTGAAGGATTGCTGAATGGCATTTCTTGCACTATAAGACAAAGTGATGAAAAAGAGGCAACTAACATTGGAAACTGGTTTGACAATGAATAACTGCCAATAAACTGTTAAAGTTAAAACAGTCATTGTTGCCCCAGTAAGAGGTTGAAAATAGTAATAGTAGTCAGACTTTTAAAAAATGAATAATCTATTATTATTTTTTAAAGTCATTTGGTTTAAACCATAGTTTAAAACAGCTTGGTTTAAACCTGCCAACCCTTCTTTGTGTGATTGTAATCATGAGGACAGGGAAGTGTCAAATTAACAACTTGCAAACCATTTTGGGAGCCTTTTGGGTTGATGGATGGCAAGGTATCAATAAATAAATGAAGAAATAAAATTGGTATACTAATTCACTTCTTGGTGGCTGTTCCTTTACCCTGTGTCTTCCCTCTCTGTCACTAAATTTCCCTTCATGTTTGGTGTCTTGCTTAGTTCCACATATGTTGATACAATAAACTTTTCATGTTTCTTTTAATTCAGCAAATATAATCTGATATTACATACTATAATTTATTGTGTTTTAGCTGTATCTGATTTTCAGCCATGTTGTAGGCCTTCTTGAGTCCACTTCTTTTAAAAAGGGGGCATATCATACCAAGAATATCTATTTAATTTGGTGGTCCCATAAAAACACCAGGTCTCACCTGGTCTTGGATACTAAGCAGAATCAGACCTGGTTACTACTTGGATAATGAAACACCGAGGAATTTTGGGAGCTGTTGGCTAGCTATTTTCAAAGGAAGACAATTTTGAACCATCTCTGAGTGCTCTTTGTCAAACACCCTATGAAATTCATGGGATCACCATAAGTCAACAGGCAACTCAAAGGGCCAGAGACAGAAGACATACAGAGTCTCATGGGAACAGATTAAAAATGAGCATCTCTTGAAGATCCTGATTTTAGCAAGCAGATCCATGGCACAGAATTGGCTGCATTATTGTCTTCCTTTCATGATCATTAATGCACATCATAGAAGTTTTAGATACACATTCCAATTGACATGGAAATTGCTGTCATTTTAATAGGATCTGGTAGCTATCCAGCTGGCCACTTGCCATTGTGAAGAAATGTGTAATTTGGATGATCTCTTCATTGTCAGAATGATTAAAGCTATGGAAAAGAAAGGAACAGATACTGCTGTTCCCAGATTGGCTCCTGGGGGAATACAAATTGCAGTGAAACTGAATGTTCATTTTGCCATCAATGGCAAAGCCAGGGATGAGGAGACAGGCAGAATGTTTCTTCTAACAAACAAATGGCAAATCTATCGCCCTGTTCAGCTATGACTAAATTGTTATGGATAATGTTTTAGTGCCAATGATCAACACTTCTATGTTGATGGTGAACAAAAATGAAACATTGGTACTCTCCACTTTGTACTGTTGTTCCCATCCTGGCAGATTTCTTCAAGCTTGAGAACTGGCAATATATCATTTTAAATTATTTCTTAATGCAGAAAGTGTAAACTGCAGCTAGAGGAAAAGAAAGGATGACCCAAGCAAAAAATATTCAGGAAGAAAGACTTAATAGAGAGTGCATGCAAACATTAGAGTCACCAATGCCTTATATTTCTTATAGGAACTGCATTCTGAGATAGGAAAGTTATGCAGGGTGCTGATCTAATCTAGCTTCATCCTATAGAAGAGCTTGAGAATGAACTGGTAGGAAGATAAAAGGTCCCAAAGAATCACTACTAAGTTATCCAGAAAGAGGGAAAGCATCTAGAAAGTGGTCCCCAAAGATTTTGGACTTCAGCTCCCAGAAGCCCCAGCCATGTTGACCAACAATCTGGGATTCTGGGAGCTAAAGTCCAAAATCCCTTAAAGAGTTTGATTTGGGGACCACTGCTCTAAAAGGATCAAGACATTCCAGTTCTCATGGTTTTTGAATCAACACAGTGTGTTGCTGCTACTGGCCCTACACACTGTGAAATCCTCAGTAAATGAATTAGGCCATGATTCATGACTGTTGTTTCCATACCCACCCAGCACCTCCATTTTGGACTCCCCATCATACTTTCCCAACTCTACACTTCATTTAAAAAAGAATGTGATTATATCTTTTCCTCTTAAAGATGAAATGAATACTCACAATTATTCATTTCAAAGTCAAAAAGTGGGTTTCCTGATAGTTGGAAAAACTTTGGGGCAGATATTAGAGCAGTGAGACTTTTGTACACTTTTCCCTGGTATGCAAATGTCCTAAAGTGTTGCAGGTTAAATATTTTGCAGACTTATACACAAGGGTGTGTGTGTAGAAAAAATGTGTATTCTGCAGAATTATTGTTCCACAACACTTTAGAGTACTTGAATATATGCAGAATACGTGTGTTCTCCTGCAGAGGGGAGAAAACAACAGTGATTATTTGTCTTTTCATGCAAAGACAAAATAGAAAAAGATTTATGTCCCCACTTCTTCGTTTTGTATAGGATCTTGGATCCACCTCTTGCTCACCCTGCCTTGTTGGGTATTACTGTGCCGAGATGAACACCAGCAGGGAAGCTATGTTGCTTACGATGGTGTGCCCAGCAGGTTTGCTTTGCCCCAAAGGCCTGGCAGCTGCTCCAAATGCCAGTGGCCATGCCTGCCCAAGAGGTTACTATTGCCCACAAGGTGATGTTGTAAGTATTCTTGTTTTGGTTGTTCCATCTTCTTTACACCCACTGTGTGATGTGGCAGAATGAAATCACAGTAAACACCTACCATGTAGAGTGGATAAAAGCATATAGAATAGGGGTGAACAAAACACAACCCTCAGCCTGTTTTTGTTTGTTCGTTTAAATTGGCCTTAAGTCCCATACCAACTACCCTTTTTCTTGCCAAAAAAGGTGTGTGGGGTGGAAGACTTCAAGATCAACAATTCCCATTTCAAATATATGGCAGCCCCCCATCCATTCACCCAAACTGTTTAACCTTTCAGAGACACTTGTTTTTCAAAAGCAGAAGTGAACCTCTGACCAGTTCTTGGGGATGTTGTTGTTGAGGCAGATCATGCCTAAATGGAAAGCCCCCCAATCAGGGAACTGGACTCTAGAACCACACACATTTTCACACCTGATATAGAACCTAATGGCCGGCAAGATCCCATGTTTCAAATTTTGAAACTAGCAGGGCAACATCTCAGAGTCCAGGCAACTGGTGGGTAATGAGAGGGGCCTCCAAACTGATACAGATTAGCTGATGGATGGGAAAGAAGTTTCAGTTTCCCAGTGTAAAGAGACTGGGTAGAGAACCACCCTTGTTTCAAGTCTCTGTGGGTGCTAAATGGTGATGGTGGGTGAAGATGATTATGGTGATGATGATGACGACGACAATGATGATGAGAATAATGTGTTTAAAGAAGCATCTTCAATGCTGTTTGTTTCCAGAATTCACAGGCTAAGCCATGCCCTAATGGGACTTACGGTGGTCAGAGAGGACTGGGCAGAGCTGACCAATGCTTGCTGTGCCCAATGGGCATGTACTGCTACAGAGAAGGGGGAGAACCTCAAGGGATATCCCAGCCAGTGAGTACACCTACCTTGTCTCCTCCATCATTGAAGCCTTTTATTTATATGCATTTTTAAAAGTGCTTTTCATTTCTGAATCCTATTGCTTCATTTTGTGTAATGAGTGTCTGTGTTTCTTTCTTAGACTGGAGATTGCCCGGCTGGTTATGCTTGTCCTCCAGGGACTGGTTTCCCCTACTCTTTCCCATGTCTGCCTGGCAGCTACTGGGATAATTCCTCTATGGATGGAGGAGATGTGTGCAAACCATGTCCAGCTGGATTCTACTGTGATTCTATGGCTATGCTCCAGCCCAAAATATGCCCACTGGTAAGGTGTTGGAGAAGGTAGAAATGCTTGGGGATGGTTAAATAGTTACCGTGGTAGCCCTGCCTCTCCTTATGCATACACGCTATTGCCTGTTTCCTCATTTCTGTTTCATCTGGCACAGCAGTAACATATCACTAGCACCTCTCTGCAGATGAGACTTTCTCTGGACTTTATCCTGACTCTTGCTTCAGTTGTCTTTTCTTGGCAGCTCCTTTCTTTATCCTCTGCAAAAACCCACTCTTCAGTAGACCCTTTGCCATTTCCTCCCAGCTAGAAATCACTGGGGTCTATGACCTGAGGACCACTCTTTAAACATTTCTCAAAGTGAAACAAAAAGCTATCCCTTTCAGACGGGAACCCCAAGGGTTTGATCTGTCTGGGACCTTCATACAATGCCAATGCTTGTCAAGCTTGCCTAGACTTTACAATGCAGGTTAAGCATAACAGAGGAACCAGTTTATGCCTACTCCTTTGGGGGGAAAACCATCAAGTTCATATGCTTCTGATGGCAGGAACTTCTATCAGTAAGAACCAAACAAGCTGTCTTAATAGTTAAATTGTTACCAGGCAAATGGGATCTTTAACAAAATTCCCAGTGAGAAGTACTTTTGTTCAGAATTTTGGTCAACAATGCTCTCTGCTAGCACAATCCATTCCATACTATTCTTCTTTCCTCTCATATTCAAACAGGGGAAAACATAGTTATTGCTTTTGTTTCTGCAGGCAATCTGAATAGGAGACTCTGAAGAGCTTTGTTTGAACTTTAAGGTTTCTTCTACTTATCCAATTCCTCAAAGACTACTGTTATGCATTATTGCCATCATTTTGATTGATATCCCTTGGTTATAGGCTAACTGAACAACTATAGTCCCTCATACAGAACTGCCTGTACTTTGAGATCTTTGTAGGAAGCCATTCATTCAGTTCTACCACCCTGAGAGGTGCATCTGGAGAGGAGGCAAGAAACATCTTGGTGGCTGCTTTCACATTGTGGAACTCTCTTTGCACAGAATCCAGATTGATACCCTTCATGTTATTGTTCCACAAGCAGGCAAAGACCTTTCAACTCAATGGGCTTTTTAGCAACTGGTCACTAAGCAAGGGCTGTATGTTGTACTGTAGCAGTGAGTTGTACTTTCTTTTTTTCTTGTGTCTCTAATTGCTTTTAATTGAAGTGTCTTTCACTGTTATAATTTGCTTAATCATGTTTTAACATTTCATCTGGGGTTACCTTTACATATATTTTATCTGTGTCTGATTTAATCTTAATTTTATCTATGTCTGTTTTTCATTTGAGTGTATTTTTATGTTATAATTGGTTTAATTATGTTCTAACATTTTAACATTTTATCTGGCATTCCCTATACACGCATTTTATCAGTATCTCCTTTAATCTTGTTGTGAGCCTTTGGGAGTTCCAGTTCTCTGAAAAAGAGAGGAATAAAGATTAAATATATATTAATTACAGGTTGTGTCTCCCTTATGCAGCTTTCCCAAATTCAAAATATTTCCAAGTCCAAAACTACCCACATGGATGGCTGAGATAGTGACACCTTTGCCTTCTGATGGTTCATTGCACACAAACTTTGTCTCATGTACAAAATTATTTAAATTATTGTGTATGAAAATATCTTCAAGCTATGTATATGAAGTGTACAGTGGTCCCCCAGGTTATGAAGGTAATCCGTTCCGGATTACCTTTCGTAACCCGGAAGTCTTCGTTTCCCGGGGGACCGCATTAGGAGACGGACCACGCGGATGATTTAAAGGGGCAGCACGGTTTTTCTCCTTCGCATCCCGGGGGATCCTTCAGATCCCGGGGGATGTTTTTTGGTCCCGCCGGTTTCGGGTCCCGGGGATTTCGTTCCCCGGGGGATTCGTAAACCGGGGGACCACTGTATATGAAACATAAATGAATTTCATGTTTAAACTTGGGTCCCATCTTCAAGTTATCTCATTATGTATATGCAAATATTCCAACATCATCAGAATACTAAAACACTTCTGGTCCCAAGCCTTTTGGATAAGAGAGATTCAACCTGTTTTTTAAAAATGTTTTCTTATGCACTCTATAGTTGGAGAACTGGCTCTGTCATTGTATATATAGCAACAGTGCTATCAATATGGAAGGTACACTAGATCATGATGCTTCAATGGATCTAAGGAGGTGCCATTCATTTCCAGGCATCCTATTGTGCTGGTGGCAGCTCCCAACCTGAACCATGTCCAGAGGGTACCTATGGCAACAAGAAGGGCTTGACAGGCCTTCAAGAGTGTAGTCCATGTAGAGCAGGTTTCTACTGTGCTACTCATGGGCAGACATCTCCAAGTGGCCGTTGTGAGGCTGGGTTCTATTGCTGGAGCAGAGCCGTGTCACCAGTAAGTTATCCTTTGGTCTCTGTCTTTTTGATGCCATGTTATAAGGTGATCTTTTCCTCTCATGCTCTTTTAAAAAAATAATGGAAGTGTATTCCTGGAGTCTCATTCATGGGACTAACTCCAAATGGACAGTCCCAACTGGAGCAGATCCATCAATCAACTCTTGAATGAGAGTCAACACTTATATAAATCTCTTTGATTCAACAGGACTATGCTGGCTGAGATTTAGGCTTAGGGTGGGAGTGGGCAATTGTATGAGGTTATAACCCATTTCCCTTTGACTGCTTCCTATGGTCCAACAATCTCTTCCCCAGCCTGCAGTGTGCCAAAATATCTCTGTATTTCTTCAGAGTCCCTCTCAAAATAGCAACCAGACATGAAGCCACATCACTTCCACTTGCTATTTTGAAAGGGATTTCAATGGGAGGGGGCATTTGGAAAGATAGGGTGGTGTCTGTGTGTTTTCACATATTTGATGGGCTTTCTTTGTTATTTTTGGGACCAAGACAATCACCTGAGGATCTTCAGGGGCCACAAATGTGGACTCCAGAGGTTCCATGTGGTTTGTGGGCAACAGTATTCCCACTCTTGACATGGAGCAGAAGGAAAATGAAGTCTCCTTGTTCAATCCTCTCCATGGCATATCTAAACTCATTAAATACTTAAAACCAAAATATATGATCAGTATTATTATCCTTTATTTATATAGTGCTGTAATTTTTACACATACAATCTTATATTTGAGGCCCAGTGGTTCTTCTCTCCCTCTGGGGCCTGGACCAAGGCAGATGGACTGGAGGGAGGGCTTGGCTTCTTAATGCATAGTTAAAAGGAGGCAACCTGGGCAGATGGCACAATCCTTGGAACGCTTCCCTAAACAATATAGTCTTTAACTTAATTTTGAATCTGGTTAGAGAAGTGATGAGGCGGACATGTGGAGGAAGAAGGTTCCAGGAGTGAGGGGCAGCAAGTGAGAAGGGACGAATCCAGGACAGGGCAGTGGAAATCCTTGGCTGGGACAGGAGACCTTGACTACCAGAACGGAGGGTACGAGAAGGAGTGTGAGGAGAAAGAAGTTCAGACAAGTAAGGAGGGGTCAGTCCATGAAGGGCTTTGAAAGTCAACAATAAAAGCTTGTACTGGATGCAGAAGGGGAGGGGGAGCCAATGAAGGGACGATAATAGAGGAGAAACATGGTCAAAGAGGCGAGCGTATGTGATAATACGTGCAGCTGAGCTCTGGACAAAGGATGGAGCAAGGGAGAGGAAGCCCAATCTTTGCAATATGGACCATCATCCAGCTGACTGTAGTTTATAATGCAATACTGTCACACTTTCCTTTGCTGAATACTAATGACTTGCAGACCTTCATGTTTCACTGTAGGTGGAAAGTGTTTCAAAACCCAATGGTTAATGATGCTGCTGTTGACCTTTTGAAGTCCGAAAGTGAATGGGAGAAGGCTATTTTAAGGACCACGTTTTCCTAGATGAATCATTGTGTACTCAAATTTAGTGTCCTTCCTTTCCATCATCCGAGGTGTGACAGTCACACAAAACAGGGCCTTTTTGACGAAGGTGTTAAATTCTGGAATACCTTTATGATGAAGTTCTGTTTAGTTTTCCTCTACCTAGCAAACAATGATTAATAAAAATATTGATGCTGAGCATGGTTATGTTTTTTATTTTATTTTATTTTTTTGAGGGAGGCACGGGTACTTTAAATTGTGCAGCAACTGAGGATTGATGCAAGGTACCGTTTATACTCAACTATAAGTCGACTTCATGTACAAGTCAAGGGCAGGTTTGGGGGCCAGAATTATGGATTTTGATATGACCCTTGGATAAGTCGAGGGGAAAAACTTTGGGACATGTAACAAAGCAAAGTTTCCAGGAGAAAAGCAAAGGAAAACAATGCCAATGAACATAACAAAATTTCAGCAGGCCCAACTGTTTGTACTTATACTAAAGGTAGGATGGATGAGAGAATAGAGAGTTAATGCTTTCAGGACAGATTACAGTCTTGCCTTTCACCAAGGGATGATAAGAGTTAAAGTACAGTATTTACATTGGCTCGGAGATACATCGATTCAAGTATTAGGGATCTATTTTTGACTAAAATTTCTAGACTTATACATGAGTATATACAATATGTAATTTTAAAAGAAGCTGAGAATGTGAGACATGGAGGATTAATCAGGACAATTCCTGCCAAACTGGGATTTTTGCAAGTTATATACGTATGTGGATCAGTTGTGTCCACCAAAAAAAAAAAAAAACACCTGGGAGCCTTCTCTCTATTGAGATTTAACTATCTGTCCCTCAAATTTAGCTGCCCACAGATGGAGTGACTGGGAATATTTGCCCACCTGGAGCATACTGCCCTCTTGGATCATCTGTACCCATCCTCTGCCCTCCAGGAACCTATAGCAATACCAGTGGACTGAAAAATGTGGATCAATGTTTGGACTGTCCCCCTGGGTAAGGGTTTATCATCATCATCATCATCATCATCATCATCATCATCTCTAATCTGGAGGAGAGTGTCACAGTGAATGTAAAAATACACAAAACCCACCTACCCTGCTGAAGTTCACATAGTACACTTGATACAACTGGCTCAATAATATACCTTACCAACATATCACAGCTTAAGTGTTGCAATCACAATACTCTAGTTGAATAATGGTGGCCCTCCTAATTTATTTAACCATTGGAGAGTAAATTTAGTTTTATAGTCTATGGGATTTTCTAATGCTTCTGTACTGTACTGTGCTTCAGAGTGATTGTTTAAAAGCTAATTGGAATTGGAGAATTAAGATCCTTGCTTATCCTTAAGACTCTTGAAAACAAAGACAGAATGACCATACTGGATCATACCAAAGAGTTAGCGTTTCATTTTCAGCATCGGTCAACCAGATAATTCATCCACAAACAGGGTCTCCAAGGTTGTGACCCCACAGCCATGACTTCCACTGCTTTTTGCTGTCTCCACTTTTCCAAAGCTGCTTCTACACTCTAGAAATAATGCAGTTTGACCCCAGCTGTAGCTCCACCCTTTGAAATCCTGGGATTCATAGCAGATCTTTAGCCTTCTCTGCTAAAGAGTGCTGGTGCCTCACAAAACTACAAATCCCAGGACTCTATAAGGTGGAGCCATGGCAGTTAAAGTAGTGCCAAGCTATTTTCTACAGTGTTTCTATAGTGTAGATGTGCCCCATGTATCTAGTACTCAAAGTTCCTTGTTTCCATTTAACAACTGTGGCTATAAAGCATTGCACCTCGATCCTCCTTGGGCTTGTCATTGCATCCTTTTTAAAAAGCCCTATGAATCATGACTTTCCATGTTATGTTTTCATGGCAACTCATGGCCTTTAAGACTGATCTGTGATACTGTAGAAGTCTTGCCACAGTTAACTCCATAGGCCCAAGTAATAAAAATAATAAAATAAAACTTTTATTTATACCCCGCTTTTTGCCGGACCAATCAAAGCGGCTTACAGCATTTAAAATCTTACAACAATATATAAAAATTACCCCCCCCCTTAAAAAGAAATTAAACAAATTATGATTAAAATTTACATAAAATGATTAAAATAAATAAAATCTCAACAGTTCCCAACAATAACAGTGCAGAGTCGTTGTCCTATGTGCCTATGTGGGGGGATATTTTTGGCCAAGTGATTTATTCTGGGAAGGCCTGCCAAAAGAGATCCGTCTTGATTGCTTTTTTAAAGCCAATTTGATGGATCTCGTCCGGCAGGCCATTCCATAAAGTGGGAGCACCTGCAGAAAAAGTCCTGTGGGAGGTCGCAACCAATCTGGTCTTCACTGGTTACAATAGGTTCCTTCCAGAGGATCTAAGTGCACAAGGCGGATTATATGGAAGCAGGCGATCCCTTAGATAAGTTGGCCCAAGCCATGTAGGGCTTTAAAGGTGATAACCAACACCTTGTACTGTGCCCGGAAACTAATAGGCAGCCAGTGGAGTGACTTCAATATTGGTGTAATATGGTCACTCCTTGCTGTTCCCGTAATTAGTTTGGCTGCCATGTTCTGTACCAACTGAAGTTTCTGAACTAAGCACCCCATCACAAGGGTAGCCCCAAGGTGTCTTCTTCTTTCAGGAAAAGGTTTGATTTATTAATTTACTTGCTTGTCCAATGAAAGAGCAATCCTGAGGCCCGAGGTGTTTTGATAGAGTAGACCTGCCAATGCTTTGATAGGGAAAAGATCAGCTGGCTGAATGATACACTCTACCGATATACACATGGAAACCTTCACAGTTATAGATGTCTCTATGGTAGAATTTTTGCCAAAGGTGAGCTCTGAAAAAAGCTGTTTCAGAGGATGCCCACCTTCAGATCTGCTGGCTTCTAATCCCCTCCAGTATGAGACATTAACTTGGCATTCACTTTCTACCAGACTTAAATCAGCACTGAGAATGAGGTTGTTCCTCCCATGCTCTTGAGTGGAAAAAGAGAAAATAATAACAAACAAGCAAACAAACTACCACAACAGGAATGGCAAACAAATTCACCTTCACCACTACCACCCATCCTGGCTGACTTTGTAAACCAGCAGGGCTGTGAATTTTTAAGTAGTTCTTTCACAGATTTCCCTCCACTCTAGGAAGAACTATAACAATCATCATCATCATCATCATCATCTCTTCTTCATCTTCATCTTCATCATCGTATATCCCATCTTTCTTCCAATATAGGGACTCAAGGTGGCATAGCACATTTTTTTTTATAAATAATTTTTATTGAAGTTTCTTTTAAAAAGAGAGCATATTAATATACACTTAATACATATAACTGTACATTTTACATACATTTTGATATTGTTGACTTCCTTATGTCACTCTTATAAGTCAAGTATTTCTGCTATCCTCATTGTACCTTGCATTTTCTTTAAATTTATTCCCTCTATGTCAGGAGTACTATAACTTTTTATCCTTATATTTTATATATCGGTATTATTTCATGGCAAAATAAATGAGTTTTATTATAATCTTATAAAAAAAATAACACTTTTTTTAAAAAAAATTAATGAATTCAGCAGTTAGACGCAGTATTTAAAACAAGTTCTTTAGATTTAGGAAATTAAATACTTCTAAAAGTCTATCAGATCTCTAGCTAGCTAGTTAGTTAGTTACCTATCCAGATAGCTATCTAGGTATCTTTCTGTCTTTTTAAAATAACTTTGCAAAGAACTGGGAGGATAACAAGGTTGTTTTCCATTAGGCCTCTCTGGGAAGGGGGTCCAAAGTCCTAAGAAGTCCTTGCTCTCCAATTATCTTTGGGTAGGGAAGTGCCCAAAGATCACTCTCCACTGATCTCAGTACATGGTGAGTTACCAATGAAGTCTACATTTTCTTTCCAATACTAGGTTTTACTGCGATGGGACCAATACCCAAGCTCCCAATGGGCCTTGCAAACCTGGCTATTTCTGTACTGGAGCTGCCAAAACATCCACCCAGATGATGGCAAAGGAAGGGCATTATACACTAGAAGGGGCTATCCAGCCTGAAACCTGCCCACCAGGGAGTTTCCAGTCGGTAAGCACAGTCTCCAGATTTTCCTGACCTACAGATAATGCAGCTAATATCGTTTTCAGATGAATTTGTTATCAAATAATATATGACAAGCCAGATTTTTTTTGAAGGGGTGGGGAAATTAAACAGTCTCTGCGTAGGTCTTCACTTTTGTTGCTTTAAAGAGTTTTGGGCTCCAATCAGTTTAATCAGTAAATTAATCAACTAAAGCTTAGTTATTCAACAGGTGGAGGGAAATTTGAATTAGTGGAACTAGAAAATTAGGGCACACTTGTTCGCTTTTGTGGCTGTTTTGGAGTAATACATTTCACTGTGTCAAAAAGGCACTCAGTCATGAAATATTGATCATATGTTAATCTATTTATAATCAATGGGTTCACTGAATCATTTAAAAGACAGGTGATTAGTCAATTTAAATTATGTGATTGGTTGATTGCTCTAATTTCATTCATTCATTCGTTCATTCATTTGCCACACTGTTCTACTAGAGTATAATTCTTTTATTCTCTGTTGCTTAAAGACTTCTGTTGAGCAGCTATTCAGCTGCCAAGGGGTCAAATATCTTCTGAGCCAAATAAATTTAATTGTGTTCTATTTGTTAGCCTGTTCTCTCCACTATTAGTCAATTTTATTTTTTAACAAAAATCTGTACAAGCTATGGTTGCCATATCTCAGGACCTGGATATAACTCTCCAGTTTTGTGGATCATCTTCAGATTGGGAGATGAGGATGAAATTATTGAGATTTGATGGGCCCAGCTCCAGGCAGAGGGAAAGGGCTGTGCATAGATCTCCATTTCAGCTACTAGTGCAACAACTTGCAATGATTTCCAAGGATAATTTGATTTGTTGCTGGGACTTTTAAAGACTCCCCAGGGAGGATCTATGTATTTACTTAAGTAGCTTCCTCCTCCTCTCATATCCATCATATTGCCACGGCTCACCTTCAGTTCTGCTCTGCAAAGTATGGAAGACTAAATGTTCGAAATGTCTCTCTAAGTAAGTGAGAAGGAATAATACTCTTGTTTCACCTGGATCTGGGAACAGGAAATATGTTTTGTGTGTGTGTGTTTGAATAACAAACTGTGAGCAACTTTATTTAGTACTTAATACATAACAGTTAATACTACTTATCATGAACTGCTCCTTTCATTTTTGCCCAGAAACTTCAGGGTATGGGGCAATCCTAGTACAAACATTTTAACTTAAGCATATATCTTGAACACAATATTTGCTGTCACAAACTGCAAATTTCTAATTGCATTGTGAAAGTATGCAAAAACATGCATTTTTGGTACCCCCTTTTTTTTCTGAGCCAAGAATCGTTTCACAGAAAAAGTGTGTAATATAAATGATAGCTACTTTTCATCCCGTAGATAAACCTGGGAGAAGTGTATTGGGTTGATTCACTTTGAAATGCAAACTCGACAAAATTCATGAGCAAACCTAGCTGTGAGCCAGATCAATGTACACTAGAGGCCCCTTCACACTGTACAATTATAGCACAATGATTCCACTTAACTGCCATGGAAACATCCTATGAAATCCTGGGATTTGCACTTTAGGGAGAGCCATTCAAAATTCTCAGCTAGAGAGATCCAATGCCTCCCCAAACTAGAGAACCTCGTGATTCCACAAGATGTTACCATGACAGTTAAAGTGGAGTAATTCTTTAATGTGGAAAGGCCTAGACTCGAGACATCATGGGGCAGTCTGCTTGTCTTCCCTTCTAGAAAGACTCTGAGACTTGGTGAGCAAGAGAAATTTTCAGGTTCCATGGTCTTATTCTTTATTTGAAGAACCAAAAGAGACAAAGGTCCAAAACACACACTGCAGATATAATCCACTTTGAGACTTAATTTAACTGCTCTGGCTCAATGTTAGGGAATTCTGGGAACTGTAGTTTTGTGAGACACTCAGCCTTCTCTGCCGAGAGCTCCGGTGCCACAATATTCTACCATTCCCAGTTAAAGCGGTCTCAAACTGGATTATTTCTGCAGTGTGTTTTGTCCCATGTCCCATGGTCCTATGTGCTGTGTGATGGTCCAAACATTTTTATTTCTTAAAAAGTCTAGCACGTTTCAGCCTGATCACCAATTGGCCTTCTCCAGGGGCTATTATAAAATAGACAAAAGCACATTTACTATTATTGCGGTACTGAGACAACTTATTTTTGGTTTTCCTGATGCTGGCAGCCTTTTCCTACGGTCTCACTTTCTTTACCTTTTTTTGTAGAGTCTGGCCCAATCTGCCTGCAGGGAATGCCCAGCGGGGATGTTCTGCAACCAGACTGGCATGGTGGAACCATTGACTTGTCCCAAAGGACATTATTGTCCAGCCCATAGTACTCTGCCTCTTCTTTGCCCAGTGGTAAGATGTTCTTGAATGAAAAAAATCACAGAAGCATATAGGTCAGAATGGCTCATTAGAAAAAGTACTACATCACGTAATAGAATGATAAGCTCATATTAGGACAATACAGTTTGGTTGGCCTAATAAAGGTATTGCCCCAATATGGATCTGCAAAATCCAAGAATCTCATGTGAGTATTTGGAATTTCATACTCCAGAATTATTTATTTGTTTTAATCCAAGGCTACAGATTCCATAGTTCTGTTCTGAATCCCCTTCCCAGCCTCTCGCTCTGTTTTTAATCTTTCTATTTCTCGGGTCATCAAATCCAGGGGAGGAAACATGTACGTAGACTATGGAGCCAGTTTTTTTGTATATGAAGCCAGACTTTTTCTTTCTTTCTTTCTACACCTTTTACAGCCATTGCCACTGTTGAAGAAACTTGCAATTTCAGCTGTAGCTCAAACAACTCCTCAAAGTTCTCCCCAAAGCACCCTTACCTGTTTGAAATCCAAACCACCATTTCTGGATTGGCTTTAAACTTGGCACAATCCAATCTCAAAATCTCTTAGGACACAAAAATGTCAACAGATGTCTGGAACAAATATTAAGACTGCTTTCATGAGATAAAAACCTGGTGATCTATTATGGGCATCCATACAATACCACATCACTTTTCATTATGTTTGTTCCCACGTTAATTTTTTGCACTCAAAACAAATGTCATCAAATTATTTTCATATGTAGGAGAGATCTCATGAAGCCACAAAGGCCCGAGTACTGCGTTCCTTCATGAAAAATATTGTTCCCTTAGTTTTTGACGTATCTCTTTTTTCCCCCAGGGGACTTATTCTGACATTTTAGGTGGCACTGGAATTGCTGTTTGCAAATTATGTCCCTCAGGCACATACTGCAGCAAGTCGGGACTCATGGCACCCGAAGGACCTTGTCAACCAGGGTATTACTGCCTCCAGGGCTCCACTAGTGCCTCCCCAGTAAGTTCAGTGCTGCCGTTCCATCTCCTGCTTTTCTATTAAAATGGCAAACTTTGTTCACAGAAGCATCTCTGTTCAAACCTGAGATGTGAGTCCTGGTGGGGTGGGGGAGAGAATGGTGAAAACACACACACAAAAGTTGCCTAGGAACAAGTGACTAAACAAAGCCTACTTGCATTCTCATTGGCTCAGATGCCTTTATAAAGTCATCGTTTCATTCCAGACTGTACAGCCAACTGCGGTCATATTCAAGAAGGGTTGTGGACAGTCTTGCTGCTGAGTTTGAGCCATTATCATTGCTCCCAAATTCTAAATATTAAATGCACTGCATTACAATAGCTCAGCTATGCCTCTTTTATTTTCTCCAAGGCCGGTCTCCCATTTGGTGGTCCTTGTCCTGCAGGGCACTACTGCCCAGCTGGCACAAAACAATCCAGGGAGAAGCCTTGTCCAGTTGGGACATGGAATGAGCAGAAAGGAGGCCAGGATTCAACCTGGTGCTTACCATGCCCACCTGGATTCTTCTGCAGCAGCCCAGGCCGTGTTTCTCCAACAGGACCCTGTGCTCCTGGTAAGTGGGTAAAGCGGGGGGAAGTAACTTGGGAAGAATCTTTCTTTGCAATTGGAAGGGGGATCTCCTATAATGGTACCCCATCCCCAGAGATAAATCAAAAATCGTTTCTTGTGTCATACCATCCAACATTTCACAGGTCAAAACCAAGATGTGTGTGGCCAAGCAACATCAGAGTGTTGTCAAGATGGCAAAAGTTAATGAGGAAAAAATGCCCAAGCTAGGAGAGGATGCGGTGGTTTGCTTTTTCTTGAGCTTACTGAGAAGTGCAAGACTCTTCTCCTTCCTCACCTCTCTTTCCTGCTGAGTTAATTGAGTACATGCATCTTTTTCACTTTGAACTCATTTTGCCATCACCAACAAAATTATTTTCCAAGCTAAACATGCTGTCCTAAAGTCCTTGGAGGAGAGTTAGAGTACTCAGGTTTAAGCCAGACCACTAACTAACAATTTCATGAGTACACTTTCCCCCTTTTCACAATGCAAATTAGGGGTAGGATTCATGCAACTCATAGACTGCATAAACACCTTGAAGAGCATCTAGTGTGATGCTTGCTCCACTGAGGTTCTGATTTATTTATTTATTTATTTTAAAATCAGGAAAAAATTCATCAGCCCTGAATAGTGTCCAGGGGGGTCAGTTTTGACCCATAACAATCTTTCAAAGGAATTCTCCAGCCCAAAATAAGAACAAAAATGTCCCAAATTGATGGGAAGTGACATCCTGCACCCTGAAATGTTACTTCCAGCCAGCACTGGCCTCATCTATGTGGCCCATTGAAGATTAGAAAGTGTCAAAAATGGTCCTTTGATACCCAACTTGGGTCCCCCCCCCCATCCTTGCTGTGTATGTTGTGGCTGGGCTTTTGTTCTGATTGTTAAAATACTGCCTCCAGCTTGTTCTCTTCCCTTTTTCATAATATCTGACATTCACAAGCTAATCAATGATATTGAACTAAGTCTTTCAATGCTATAAGCTGCTGGTGATGAACATGTGTGGAGCCGTGGTTAAATGCCTGTACTGCAGCCACACACTCAAAACCATAAGGTGTCGAGTTCAAGACCAGCAAAAGGGCTCAAGCTTGACTCAGGCTTGCATCCTTCTGAGGTCTCTAAAATGAGTACCCAGATTGTTGGGGGCAAGTAGCTTACAGTTGTAAACCGCTTAGACACTCCTTAGGTGGTATGAAGTGGTATATAAATGAAGCTGTTTGTTTGTTTGTTTGTTTGTTTGTTTGAATGGCAAATTCTAAAACATTGCGTGCTTGGTACTTCCACAACTAGATCACCCTCTGTTTTCCGCCACAACAATATGCCATTTGATGCAATCCGTTTGATCTTTCCCTTTCAGGCTTTTACTGCAGGGGTGGGACACGAACGGCGAAGCCAGTGGACCGGGCAACTGGAGAACTGTGCCCCGAAGGTCATTTCTGCCCTGTAGGATCAGCAGTGCCATCACCATGCCGAGATGGGGAGTACAATGCAATAACAGGTCAGGAGTGGCATGGCAGAGGGAGAGGCTTCCAGATTGGCTTGTAGTTGTCAGTAGAGACAGATAAATTCGCTTCAGCTCAAATCAGATTAGCTCAGAGTTGAATATACCTTTCCTAAACAACCAGCATGGTGTAGAAGTTTGAGTTTTGGACTAGAACTCTGAGACTTAGTCTACATGAGCAATTTAGTTCGAATTTGCCCTGGGATAACTACATCCTGTTTACAAGACACAGGCCAGAAACACCAAATTGGGAATGGACTGTCTTCACAACATACATCTGCACCCAATTCAGACTTTTGCTCTTGTAACCCACATTTTTAAAGCTCAGCTATAGCCTGCCCACCCCACTTTAGTGGGTCTCTTCACAGCAATGATGGGCTGCTGCCTTCCTATGAGCCCCTGTGACCCACCCAGTGCTAACAATGTAGGCATGAATTGTTCTGAAGTTAGAACAAGGTGCCAAGCATTGAAAATATGGCTGGGTGCCTCAGTGATGGCAATGGGCGTTGAATGAGGATCATGTGAGAAAGCAGCCATCATCGTTGCTGCAGCGATAACACGAGTGAAGACAAGTCCTGGAAGATCAGTGTTTGAATCCTCACTCAGCATGGAAAACCCCTGGGTGAATACCTGTATAGGCAAGTCGCACATTCACAGCCTTAGGGGAAAGCCATGACAAACCTCCTCTGACTAAATCTTGCCAAGAAAACAGGATCAAGGTAAATCAGACATGACTTGAAGGCACAGAAAAACAATGTGTCTCAAAAAACAGCATAGAAAATCCAAATTCAGTGCACTTCATCTCACCTTCACCACAACCTCAAGCAAATGGTAACCCCCAAATTTTCTCTTCTTCCCTTGCTTCCTTCCTTCTGGTACTGTAACCCAAAAGCTAGTAGGAGAAAACAAAGAATGGAAGAATAGAAGACTCCCCACAAGTAGCCCTCTGGAAAAGATGGAGGTCCAAATTGCAGGGGAAATTGTTTTAATGCATACATCATATGAGCGTAACAAGTTCCCAAGGTTCAAATTTCTGAGCTCAGAAGTATGACTCTGAATAACATCCTCATCAGTTGTAAACCTGCCTGTCCTTTTCATACTGACTAATCCAGAAATACTGGGGGGCACGGGGACACCTTTTTATATGGAAGAATAATTCTTGGGTTCATCTACAAGTGCAGAATTGGGAAAAGCAATTTCTTAACTTAGTTTTTCTTTTCTTTGCCCTAGGTCGGGATGAATGTTTCCCCTGCCCAGCTGGTCTTTATTGTAAAAATGGTGTACGATACCACTGTCCAGCTGGGTTTTACTGCCCACCAAAGACAGGGGTGTCCATTCCTCCCTGCCCTCCTGGAACGTATAATCCATCCCCTGGTATTGACCGAGTTGAGAGGTGTCTGCTGTGCCCTGCAGGTGAACATCTATCTCAGAATATAAATATTGCCGCTATTTTGTTCTGAACAAAATGTATGGTCCCTGTATGTATCTCTTGCAGATGGAGATGTAATTCTTTGCTAATTTTCTCCTTGAAGCAAGCCATGGATAACTTTAATAATGTGCCTCCTACTGCGTGAAAATCTTCAAAAACTGTGCTGATTTCAAGTTTATTCTGTGTTCAAGACTTATTCTGCACAAAATTCACATGAGATTGTTTTGCACAGAAAACATAATTTTCCGTGGTGGAAACATTGTTTTGTGCAGAAAAGGGGTGTTTTCTGCACAGAACAACCATGTGAAAAACTACAATGATTCTCAGCAGTTCAGGATTCTTTTCATTAGAGTGCCTTGATATTTTTGAATATTCTTCCCATCCCTTCTTGCCGAAGCCCTATTCCTTACTGTCTGTCATAAACAAATGTATCCACAATCTGGCTGTCATAATCAAGATCTGCTACTGAACCACACCATTTTCTGTTGCAAGAATAGAATTATCTTTTATTTTCCCATGGTGACTGGTGTCTTTATAGAAAGCGGGTGACCTTTTCATGTTAGAGTGTTTGTATTTCTACCCAGGGATGTTCTGCGGCGAATGGGGATTATCTTCTCCCACTGGCCCCTGTCTCCCTGGATTCTTCTGCAGTTCAGGTATCTAAAGTTTCATTTATGCTAGTCTATGCATATATAGTTCTAAAATTCATTTTACCTTATATTCATTGAGAATGGATGAAGCAGGGGCATATATTGTACTGGCTACAGACCAGGCTGGTGAGTGTTTAATTTCTTATCAGCGTCATGGCAAAATGGCTATTTATTTTTGTATCTCCCCCCCCCCCCCCATACACACACACTTTTGTCTCACCGCAGGACCCAAAATAACTCAAAAGAAATTAAAACAAAGTACAGGCAGAATCCCATTGTACAAATAAATATAAATAAAAATGCATGTTTTAAAAATAAGCAATTGTATTACAAATAGGATGTTAAAAGGATCACATTTAAAATATAATTTTTAAAAAAGCACAGGAAATCTCATTAAAACATTCATTTTGCCACATGACTTAAGAGCTAACGGCCTACCAATATAAAAAGGACTTTGCCAGCTTGCAGGCAGAAAACAGCCCTACCTTTACCTCCACTGCCACAAACTGTGAGGGCTTCTACCTATCCACTGCCACCAAATATGCCGACTTCCATATATCAGAACCATTACCATCCAAAAAGTGTGAGGGCTTTCCCTTATCCTCACCCCCACCATAAAGTAAGGACTGCTATGCCCACCAACTGTCGTGACTTCCTAGATCCCATTATATTCCTGTGTGAAATTTGTATTTATCTTCTGTTCCCATCCAGCTGCCATTACTCTTTGCTAACTGCTGCCAACACAGACATTATAATATGATCTGAACTCAGCTTTTCAATATGTAGTATTCCTGGAGGCATAATGCAAGTGTATAATACAAAAATCAGAATTTGAACATAAATTTGCAGGTTACTTATTTAATATATCCAAAGCACATTTCTCTAGTGTACATCTGCAATTCCACCCCAATGCAACCAAAGGCTGCTATTATAGATGGAGCTCTGCGTTAGATGGGTTCGATGGTGTAGGGTCCCTGTTACACTTTTTGGAAGTGATTTGGCTCTCTGTTTCTTTGGATGGTCTATGATTTGGCTCTCCTTCCTTGGAGGTCTTTAAGCAGAGGCTGGATGGCCATCTGTTGGGGATGCTTTGATTGGGAGTTCCTGCATGGCACGGGGTTGGACTGGATAGCCCTTGTGGTCATCTACAATTCTATGATTCTATGATTCTATTCAGGCTCAAGTGTCCCAAACCCTGATGGAGCCATCAACACAAGTGCTGGTGGTCCGTGCCCTCCAGGACACTTTTGCCCAGCTGGCACCAGAATCCCTCTGCCTTGCCCAGCGGGAACCTTCTCAGACAGGTATGGATGTGTAATCTCAGATAAAACATCCTCTTCAAGTACACAGAGGAGTAGCAAGATGTAATGGACTCCTGGGATTGACTGAACAGTTTATAAATGCAGTGGTCCTTCCACAGTTGCTGGGGTTAGGGGCACAGGACTCCCATGAATGTGGGAAAACCACAAATAAAGGGGGGAAAACACTATTCTTTTTACCTAAGAGCACACCTCTCTAAGAATCTACATGTCCTCCAGTGCCACTCTGTGCTCAACATCTTCCAGAAGTTGGCCATAGAATCATGCTAGAGGACCTATAGATTGTAAACTGCTTAGAGAGTGCTGAGTTTACTATTAAGTGGAAGAGAAAGGTGAATATTAAAAGGCTATTGTTACAAAGGCCCAGAGAAGTGTTTTATTTAAGAACTTCTAGGTTCTCCAGCACAACTCTATGGTGAAATTCTGGCAGAGTTGCGCTGGAGGAACTAGAGGTTCCTAGAGAGAACATATTAATCAAAACCACAAATAACCAAAGCCGTAAAAGTCAAAACTGCACATGTGGAGGGGAAATTGTACCAGGTGTCAGGACTTTGGCTTTTGCGATTTGACCAAATATCATGCTTTCTGAAATGTCCAGACCAAGATATTACTGGTTTGGGTGATGGAGAAGGGATTTAGAGGAGGCTGCTCCCAATCCTAGCCCCAAGATAGCCTGATATTTCTCTCTCCTCAGATTGTATCTCTCCCTTGAGACAAGCTGCATTACATGCCCACCTGGTCATTACTGCCTCTCTGCTGGTCTCACGGCTCCTTCCGGACCCTGTTCTGCTGGCTACTACTGCTTACCTGGGGCCACCTCACCTTCTCCTGCAGGTGAATATGTTGATTTGATTTGCTGCATATCTTTGCAAAGGAAACCTAGGTCCAAAACCAAGGATGTGTCTCTAATCTTTGCTATCATCTTGAGGACTAGAAACCTAAGTCTGTATTTTTTTAACTGTTCCATTTTCAGAAAACGGGGGGCCTTGCCCCACGGGCCACTTTTGTCCAGAGGGAACCAGCCACCCAGTTCCCTGCCCTGTGGGAACCTATAACAATCTTACCAGGCAACCTGTTTGCTTCCCATGCGCAGCTGGTTACTACTGCCCTGAAAATACCACCGACTATAGTGGGTTTGCATGCCCACCTGGCTTCTACTGTCCTGAAGGTGAGATGTGTCATCCTGTTAGGGGGGACTGATGTTTGTGGTTTAAAAGAAAAGAAAAAGAGAGAGAATCTCATGGCACCAGGAAGCATGATATTCTTAAATGCCATAGCGGAAGTCTGTTTGCTCAGATCCCTTGGAGAGCAAAGCCTTTAAATGGAGAGATTGTTTTTGCTTCTTGGTTTTTAAAGTGAGAAGAGACCTGGATTTCCTAAGGGAAATAAAGGAGCCAATTTGCAAAGCTTCAAAACTGTTCCAGATCCATCAGTGCCATCTCCTGGCAGCAATATAGTAGTACAAGATCCCAGAAACAAATGAGTCCTCAGTGTCAGTTTGATTGTCTGGATCCAAATACCTCTCTCTGTCTAATTCAGCAAGAAATGTAGAGTTGGAATCTGCTTGAAGAAGCATCAAGGATAGACCCAATGACCAACCTACTTGTTGGTTGCACAACCATTAAAAGTAGAAGAGCCCTTTCCAGCTTTTCAGTATGGCAACCTTAATTAGGAACAAAATGGTAATTCGCACTGCAGAAACAATGCAGTTTACACTGCTCTAAGTGCCATGGCTCAGTGCTATGGAACTCTGATATTTGTAGTTTTGTGAGATATTTAGCCTTCTCTGCCACAACAAAGTACAAGAGCTCCAGTGCCACAACAAAATACAAATCCCAGGATTCCATAGCATCACTCCATGGCAGTTAAAACAGTATCAAACTGCATTATTTCCACTGTTCCCCTTTAGTTCTTATAAGGCCCTGCTTGCATTCCAGACCCAGGTTTATCATCTCCCATGAGAGCTAGGCCCAAAGCACAAAGCAAGAATTGTCTGCCAAATGTTTTGGTCACTGCTGTGCTCTCTCTGTTTTATTGTACTTCCAAGGCACTAGGTTCGCAACTGAATTTCCCTGCCCGAGGGGTTATTACAACCCAGATCCTATGACCCAGAGCCTGGATAGCTGTCTACCTTGCCTACCAGGGCACTACTGTGGAAAGGAAAACTTAACAACCGTGTCAGGGAAGTGCGATGCAGGTAAGGCTGTGTTATCTAAGCCAGAAGCTTCTCTAAGACTAATGACAATTTTTAAACTAAAAAGAGAGAGAAGCAAAGTGAAGTTGTTTTACACCTTCACCTTTTCCCTCTTGTACCTTTCCCATTATCTTGTCCTGATTTTTGTTGTTGTTGTTGTTCTTTTTGTTTCATTTTGCTCTTGAAGGCTGGTTCTGCATCTCTGCTGCCTGGACCCCACAGCCCTTTGATCTGGACAACTACACAAATGGCAACTGTCTTTGCCCAGCCACTGCTACTGGAGCGAAATGTTCCCCTGGGACTTACTGCCCGGAAGGCAGCCCTGAGCCTATTCTCTGTCCTCCGGGGTTTTACTGCAATGCACCAGGTAAAGGGAAAAATAGGCCAGTTGTGCTAGAATGCAGTGACTAAGTAGAGTGACGGAAAATGTTTGAACTTGTTGTGGGCTGCCTTAGGTCTAGAGCTGCTGTATTCCAGTCCCTCATATCCAGGCATTTGATTTGCATGTTGTACAAATTATTATAATTATGCATATTATTAATTTGCATTATGATGATGCAAAGCCAACACACTAATCATTGCACCTTTTCTACTATTATGTTTCAATCTCAGTACCAGTACCAAGCTAAGAGGTCTCTTTTTCTCTCCCCCCCCCCCCCACCAACCAAGCTGGTGTGAAAAGAGGGATGACCTTGAGCAAGTCACTCTCTCTCAGCCTCAGAGGATGGCAAACCCCCCTCTGAAGAAACTTACCAAGAAAACCCCATGATAGCTTCCACCTTAGGGTCATCATAAGTTGGAAACAACTGGAAGGCACACAGCAAAACAACAACAACAACAACAACAACAACAGTGGAGGGGTGTGACTTTCCAAGGTCTCCTTGGGGGCTAATGTGGTTTCCTAGCCTTCCGCAGTTGCTCACCCCTGCACTGGAGGGAATAAGGGGCCCTTTTAAGTTTAAAAATGCAAGCATGAAAGAGCTCCACCATCCATGTGCCACCTGTGGACTTGTGGCTTCAGCCAGGGATAGAGAACCTATGCTTTCCAAGGTGTTCTTGAACTCCAGTCATGGACAGTAATAGGAGTTGTCATCCACCCGTTGAATCTGGGAAACAGCTCTATGCACAAAAGTCTATAATTAGCAATTGTTTCAGAATATCTCATAGAACCCAAAACAACATCTGACTCTAAAGAAAGACAGGAGGAACTTCACAAGCATTTCTAGCATGGCCATAAAGACTCATGCTAGAGAAGAAGGAGTCCCCAATGGCTTCTACAGGTTTCTGCTCCAAAGTGAAAGCACTTCCCTTCAAAGCTTTACACTAGCCTGGACTGTGACATACTCTCAAATATTATGCAGATGAAAACCAGGACATATTATGGCCAGCATATGACCAAAAAGGCAAAAGCATACAGACCCCTAAGTCTTTGTGGACATTCAAAACAATGAGTTTCCTACTTCAGAGATCTTCCACCCAGAACTTAAGACAGGCAACAGCCACAGAGAATAGATCTCTTGTTTAGCGAATTTATGTGAAATCTAATTGCATTCAGAATGACTTCAGAATGACTTCCCATTTCCTGAAAATGACTTCCTTTTGCCCGAAATTGCATGAGATACTCTTATACGCATTAACGTAAAACCTATGATTGCGTTCAGAATGACTTCCCTTTTGCCCGAAATTGTGTGAGATCAATTCATACGCAATTACGTGAAACCCCATGAAATGCGTTCAGATTGCCATTGCATTATACCCGCAAATTCCATCGTATGATAAACTCCTATGTATCTTTAAGTGGTGGGTCTATCAGCCCTTGTTAGAAAGCAAGGCCTTTTTTTAAAATATTCTATTGTTCATTCTTTGTTTCAAAACACACAAAGACCTAATTAGCATCAGATCTACTGTTTATGACCTTAAATTGCTACCATACCTATTAATCACTCTCTTTAGACTGATCTTCTAAAGGTTTTGCTGATTTGAAGTTTATAGTCCCTAAGTATTTGTATAGCTATAAATAAGAAATAATGGAAACTGCTTTTATATATGATTATCGTAGCTAAGTTAACATATGGGCAAAGATGGAAAGACAGATGGAACATATGTTAAGTACCTCAGGATCTATGTTTCTCTGTTCTCATCCCTCTCCAGGTCTTTCTGCTCCAAGTGGTGAATGTGCTTCTGGATTTTATTGTACAGGTGGAGCATCTTCTCCCAAGCCAACGGATGGAGTTACCGGCAACATCTGTCCACAAGGGACTTACTGCTGTGAGTATCTGTTCTTCATAGAATCATAAAGTTGGAAAAGACCTCAAGGGCCATCCAGTCCAATCCCCTACCATGCAGGAATACACAATCAAAGCACCCTCAACAGATGGTCATCTAACCTCTGTTTAAAAACTTTCAAAGTAGGAGACTCCACCATACTCCAAGGCATCATATTCCACTGTTGAACAGCTCTTTCAGTCAAGAAGTTCTTCCCAATATTTAGGTCTCTTTTTCTGTAGTTTGAATTCATGGCTCTATGTCTTAATCTGTGGATCAGCAATACATAACCATGGTAATCATCATATATATTTGTCACATTGTTCAAGAACTAATCTTTGATGTACCCAGATCAACAACCTCTGCTCAAAATAGGAAGTATCAGAAAGCTTGGGAAAACCCCAATGTTTGGAGAAATACACCTCCCCTGCCCGAACTCTTCTGGAAGTTATAGACCAAAAGTATCTTTTGGGGATAATAAATAAATAATAATCCAATGCACAACAAACTGGAATGACTTGACATGTCAGTATACCTTACTGAAAAAGTAATCATGAGGAGATGATGATGATGATGATGATGATGATGATGATGATGCCGCCTCTAGGGAACAAAATATCAGCACTCTTTCTTTTGTTGTTATAAGAGGCAACAGTAGTTGAAAAGCAAAATTTATAAAAAACTAAAATTGTATATTGGGCAAAAATATATTTTGCATGAAATTACCAATTTAATACAAAAGATTGCATTTTTTGGAAAAATTGCACAGAAAAAAAGTAAAATTGGAGAAAAATTCTATTGCACAATGCAATTGCAGAAAAATGCACAAAATCTCATAATCTCATTCAGCGGAGATGTACTTTTGACAGGATTAATTCTCAAATCAGAGGAAAAGAAAAATAACCAAAAATATGCATCCCCAATAAATCCCCAATAAATACCCTTTAAATAAATGGCATCATCTGTTTTACCACCTCACCATGTTCCATGGAAAGATTTACATGAATGGACGTGGAGGTTTCAGCTTTTGCTGTCTTCAATTTGAATCTACAGTTCTCATTGAACTCTTGGCAGCTTGAAGGACAAACATGTTATAAATGTTCTAGATAAATACAGTTATCAGGTGTTGAATGATTTTCTTGCCTGCAAAGAACAGGGACATCTGTAAGGAGTGCTTTGTATTTATTTATTTTCACCTAGGAGTCACCCTATAGCTGAATCTTTCTCATGTATGCATAATGAAACAGTGCAATAAAACCAATAATAAAAAGAAGGGAAATCATTTAAAAGCTTAATTAAATTAAAAGCAGCATATTAAGACAGCTGCCAGAGAGATGGAGAGTGAGCGATTGTGCTAATTCTATTTAACAGCTGTCTGATATTTTTTTTCCTTCTGTATTTTGTCATTTGTATGTTTTTTCCTGCCCAGCTGTGGGGTCTCCATCACCGACTTCGTGTCCAACTGGCACCTTCTCGAACTTGTTAGGGAGAAGTACGGTTTCAGACTGCCAGCTCTGTCCCTCTGGGTTTTACTGTGAAGGATTGGGACTGAAAGCTCCCACTGGAGAATGCTGGGAAGGTAATCTAACTTGGCAAATGGATACTCTTTGCAGGCAGGCATAGGAGATATGCTTTCAGACTTTGGGAACATTACTTTTTTGGACAACGTTCAGAATCCCCTGGCCATACGGCTTCCATGTTTATTAGGGCAGGGGTTCCAAGCTGGTGGTTTCCCATTTGTTTGGGACTTCAGGTCCCAGAAGCCCCAGCCAACTTGGCCAACACTCAAGACTTCTAGGAGCTGAAATCCAAAATATCTGGAGGATCAAAGATCAGGAACCACTGGGTTAGTGAGTTTTTGCAGCTAGAATTCTAAAACATTTCCAAGGTCCATATGTTTGCAGGTGGACCTAAATTTACATTCTTTCAGATAGTGTTTGGGTCCTTGATATCCACTGAGGTTTGGTTCCAGGACCCCCTGTGGATACCAAAATCTGTAGATGCTCAAATCCCATCCAATACAATGTGATAGTAAAATGGTGTCCCTTATATAAAACGATAAAACCAAGGTTTGCTTTTTGAAATTTATATATATATTTTGGAATATTTTCAGTCTATGGATGTGTGACTCCATGGATTAAAAAAAAAATCCATGGATATGGAGAGCTGACTGTATATCTCTGCCATCCCTTTAGTGTCCTCTCTTTTTTTCCAACACCTTTTCTACTTTCCCTGCAGGTTATTACTGTGACAACCAGCAAGGACCCATCAATGACTTCACTCTCTACCCTTGCCCACAGGGCTATTACTGCCCGCCGGGCACACAAAGGTCTACACAATACAGCTGCCCTTCAGGGACGTTTGGACCCAAGCAGAGGCTAAAGAACATCCAGGAATGTCAAATCTGCCCATCAGGAAAATTTTGTTCATCTCCTGGTTTGGCAGCGCCAACAGGTAGATTGCTTCTACAGCCAGAAATGAGTCAACATGCATCCTGTATTTGTTTAAATTAGAGCTTGGAAAGTTCTTTTTTAAAATAATAATAAGAAGAATTAGAATAATAATAAGTCACAGACCCAGTCCGCCAAGCAATTGCTGTCAGTTACAATTTTTAAAGCAACTGTTACAATCTTTAAAGCAATTTATTAGTCAAAAGTAACAAAAAATAGTTATTTTACAAAGAAAGAATACTAAAATATTCTGCCCTGTGGAATAAAGCATTTCTAAGCAGTAAGGCCATGCAAACCTGCACTGAACAGCTATGGAGATCTCTCCTTCAAGCAAAATTGATTTAGCTTCAAGAGAGACTCAGTTTAGCACTTCTGGAATGTACCCTATTCACAAAAACTTAAGTGCATTGAAAAGCATTATGCTTAGTTTTCAGAATGATTTTGCATGATAGAAATAATTTTCTATTTACTTACATACCATTTCCAAGATAGTCTTTAATACAAATATTTTACCCAATATCTCTCATTATTATTATTATTATTATTATTATTATTATTATTATTATTATTATTCCTTTATTTAAATAGCACTGTAAATTTAATAGCCTAAGGCCCTGTCTGCATGAGCCAAATAAAATGCTTCCTCTTGTTGGGAAGTCTGGATAATGCACAACCCAAATCCCAGTCTTTCTGGAAAATGCAGAGCTTTCTGTTGCAATGCCAAGAGGATGTTCAAAATGTGCCACCTGGCATGGCCACTGCAGTGACGAGTCACTTGCTTTGTGGTCAGAACAAGGTGCCCAGCCTAAGGGTTAGTGACCCATCACAGTGGCATACATGCCAAGTGGCACAGTGGGATGTCCATGCAAACAGCCATCCAGCATCACAAGGGAGACCCTCAGGTAATGGAGGAACACCAGGGCAACTCCAGGTCCAGAATACTCTGGGCATCTCCCAGAGTATTCTGGCCCATGCAGATAGCCTCAATTGCTCTAGTACTAATGCTTCCAGGAACTATTCTGCTGCTGTGAAAGGGATTTGATGTCAGGGATTTGTAAATTTTCAACTTTTGCTGGAATGTGCTTGATACATTTCTGAGCATGTGCTTTTGAATATCAGCTGCTTAGGCGACAGTGGAGCTTCTTTAAGACAACAAGAGCACTCATCTGTATATTAATGGATGAGCACACACTAAATAAAATCTGGGACAGTTAGTATGCCTTGATTTCAGTCTCCAAACCAGCAAGGAATCTGTGATGCTCTTTTTCTTTTCAGGGGACTGCTCTGCTGGGTATTGGTGCAAGGGAGCTGCTCAGATTCAGAATCCAACAGATGGTGTGTCTGGACGTCTTTGCCCTCCTGGACATTACTGTCTTTCAGGTAGAGTGAGGTTTATTTTCCCCCTTTTGTCTTTGTTTAGAAAGCTGGCAACTTGGAATTTGTGTCATAGATGATTTTAAATGGAGGGAAGTTCCATATTAAGGAAAACTGTATGTCTAAGACGTAGCAAAGGCTTGGGGGTCTGCTGGCTACAGTTGTGTGATTAAGAGGAAGACTGAAATCCTGTTGCTGATGTACACAGGAGTAATGTCAAATTACAAATATATATACTGGTCATTGCAGAAGGATATTTCTTCTTCCTCCTTTGTTCAGCAACCCTTTCCCAGTGGAACCCCCCATTCTCTTGCCCCATAACCCACTATCAGTTAGTGGTTGAAAGAAGATAGAGGCAGTCGGGCAGCATCTAGCTGTGTTCTTACAGTTGGATACACAATGAAGAAGGCATCTTCTAGGACAGGATGGGCAGCTGCAGGATGCTAGGGGCTACATCAGCTTACCTAGGAGGACTGAACCCCCTCACTGCAAAAAAATCCATTGTTTTACTCCCATATTACCTCCGGGAGGGGGGGCATTTTTGCCATGTTTTTATGCCCCCTGGACTAAATTTACTCCCTGGACTGGCATTTTTGTTAACAAAAAGAAATGATCAGAACTCACTCCCTGCTTTAAAAAGGAACTTTCTTGGGCCAAAATGACTCAATGGGGGCAAAAAGTGGGATAAATGATACCTGTGCCCTATAGAGGGAATGTGAGGATAAAAATATGACCCCTGGGCTGCCACCTGGAGCCCCTGGGCCCCACGTTGCCCATTTCTCCTTCAGGACATGCCAGGCTGGCATGAGAGTGGTAGATTCCATATACAAGTAAAGGGGGAACAGACCTCCATCTAGCAAGACTTTAACATGCTGTCAGAGCCATCCAGAATCTCAGTCATTGACTGTGGAAGAAAGGCAAGCGTAAGTGAATTTAAACTCATGAGTATCAGTTAACAGATTAGAAATTAATAGCGCAAACAAGACAAGAGGGAATACACCAAGGAACCCTGACTCCCTGTCTCTGCCACCCCCGTCAGCACATAGTTGCTTATACAAGCTAAGCTGCATTTTTTTTCTACAGTTGTGCTATTTATATAGTTTTAATCCTCTGCGTATTCCTCAGCATCCTTTTGCTGTTTTCATTCAGCACCCAAATGAACCTGAATGTTCTTGGTCTGTTCTTTTAGGAACTCTCACTCCATCTGCCTGCCCACTTGGAACCTGGTCTGGTCATGAAGGGAATCAAAACCTCCAGAATTGCCAGCCCTGTCCTGGAGGATATTACTGCAATGGTACCGGTCTTGCGGCCCCATCAGGACTCTGTGCAGCAGGGTATGAACAGAATACACAGCCAACCCTCCTGAGATTTAGATATTTTCTCGGGATCTATCTACTTACCTCCCTGATTTAAGATGAGATACAAATTCCAGAACTCATTTCTTCTTCTGCCTTATTTTAAGTCCAATTTTGGACTGGAAGAGAAGGCGGGATGCACATGAGACTTAGCAGACAGGAACAGTGTGCACCTTACTGACATATGTAGCCTACAGTGTTAAAGCAGAATGCCTGAATATGACTAATATCTGATCATTTAAAGATTCCAGATTGAATGTAGGTATAATGCAGATTTGTATTTGATGTCTCTTCAAGTGATGCTGCACTGCCATTATGGAATTTGGTCAACTGTAGACTTTTAACATAAGCCAGTTATCTCAGGGCGAGTGTATGAGTTCAATGCCTTGTTGTTATAACTGAGAAGCAATGGCAACAGTGGCAATTGAAAACAAAGTTAAGTATAGAAACGCCAAGGCCGGGTCCTCCTGGGCCAGAATACTCCAGGAGCAGCTCAGAATATTCTGGTACCAAAGCTGCCCTGACATGCCTGTTACCTGAGGTCTTCTTTCATGACACTGGGTGGCTGTTCACACGCACATCCCACTGTGGGGCCTGGAATGGCTGCTGCTGCATTGAATTGCTCTGAGGTCAAAACAAGGAGCCCAGCATTGATCACATGGCTGGGTACCTCATTCTGATCTCAGAACAAGTGACTCACTATGGTGGCAGCTGTTCCAAATGGCACAGCAGGATGCATTGCAAACAGCCACAGTCCTCTGGGAAGATCCAAAGCAAACTTAGTTTGTTTGGGTTTTAAAAAACATTTTAAAGGGAGTATATGGCTCATTCAGTGCTGAACCAGGCATACCAATGACCAGACTGTTCACACCAGAACCAGGGATTGGGTCCTGCCTTGTACAGACTCCCCTCTAGTTGGGACTAACCAAGAGGATCCTCACCCATTAGAGATAGCAAAGTGCTCTAAAAGGGTGTTATACTAAGCTAGGTTTAGCAGGGACAGGAGAGAGCAGGACTAAGCTAGTTTCATGTTTGTAGCAGTGAAATAATAAAGAAGACATGGAGAGAAGAGATGGAATGATCCTTAGGGATATCAGTCTACAGCTCATAGAGGTTAGGATAAAGTGGATAAGATATGAGGAGACTTCAGGTCAGTGGAACACTTGGAACATGTACCTCTTTCAATGCTTGACATAGTTGCATTTCCAACATTAACATCACTCAGGCTGCATCTGCACTGGAGAAATAATGCAGCTGGGATTTGTAATGTACTTTGGCAAACTGACAGAAAAGACTAAATATTCCACAAATCTCAGAATTCCGTAGCCCAAGTGGTGTCAAACTGCAGTTTCAATGATGCAGCAGCTACTAAGTGGAGCAGGTACATCTCTGAATCACTGAAGAAAGCCTAGGTTCAGAGGACCATTTTCTAATTCACCTATGATATAGTCCCTTGTTTTTTGAAACAATTCAAAATGTCTTCTTGTTAACAAAGCCATTTTCCTCTTGTCCTTTTGGCAGGTTTTACTGCATTGCAGGAGCTATCACTCCTACTCCCACAGATGGGATTTCAGGTGCTCCATGTCCTGTGGGCCATTTCTGTCCCTTTGGTAGTGACAGGCCCACTCCATGCCCCCCTGGTTTCTACATGGCTGAGACACATGGAGAAGAATGGTGTCACACTTGTCCAGAGGGAAAGTACTGTATCCCTGGTCACTTGCCACAACTTTGTCCTAAAGGTGAGTCTCTGGGTTCCAGAAGGCTGGGAATTCTCTCCTTGCAGAGTTCTCTACATTGTCTTCTATGGTTTTAAGCCAAGAGTGGCAAACTTTAGTGCTTGCGAAGCATGTGGCCTCAAAAGGTGTTTCTGCAGTCCCCAATCCCTCCAAGTTCACTGGAATATCTTTTTTTTTTCTTGTTAAAAACAAAGCAAACAGTGAATTGTCTCACCAGGGAACATCCGAGAGTGGCAATTTGGCTTTTAAATAGATTTCAGCCTCCTACACACATACATGTATGTTTCAAAATGCCAGTTTTTCAAAGTAGATGCCCAATCATCATTACTGTTGCTCTTACAAAGATTACTAATAGCTTTTATACACTCTGCTTCTTTATTGTTTTATCGGCTCGCTGCGTTTTGTGATCCACTCCATTGAACTATGAGATTTCTTAAAATGTGAGTGTAGATCTGGAATGCCATATTGATTTGCTGGATTTGAAAGTTGTCAAGCCTTTTGAATTGTGGGGGATTCTTCAAACCTTGGAGTGTACCAAACTGTCTTGATTTTTTTCTACAGCTGACCAAATCCCATCATGGTATTTCTGCATTTGTGGTGGACTCTTCTATGCAAAAGCCCGCACTGTTCATAAATATGTCAAGGGAACTCAATTATGGTTGCAGTAAGAGGATGGGGCGGTACATACTGCCCCCAAAGGGTGCTGGAGGGAAGCTGCAGTGGCCAAACTGTGTGGCTTCCCAATGGCAGAAAAAGAAACTGCAAAAAGCAGGTTTATTTTAAGCTGTGGCGACACGCAGCCTCAGTGTAACGAGTGCGCCATTGGCGCACTCATTCCATAAGTGCCGTGCCACACTGTGTGGATGCCATGTGGTGCTTACGTAATGATGGCAGCGCCCATGTAAACAGGGTGCTGCCACATGATGAGGGCGCCTCAAAGGGCTGGTCTGTACCGGCCCTATGTTCTAAGCCATATTAATGGCTTATAAGTAGAGTTTCCAGGTAGCTTCACAACTAAGCATGGGCCACTTGACCTGAGTGCTATGTAATTCATTTTTCTAACATTGTGTTTACAGCCTTATTTTGTTCTCTGTTATGATTTAGGACATGAAAAGATATACAACAGCAGTGCTGTGTCATGTGTCTTCAGATTATGTCCCAGGATCTCTTTCATCTCTCCATTGTCTGCCTATCTGATATCTCTATACATGGGAGGCCACACATTAACAGTATGAAGTCGCACATTTTTTGCCTTCGCAGCTTTCCACTTTCTACACTGATATGTCTTTCCCCATCCAGGCTTTTACTGCCCTGAAGGAACAGGCTTAAACTGGGAGCCTTGCCCCCCTGGAACCTATGGTCCTAACCAAGGAATTTCTCATCGAACTGAATGCAGAGCATGTGATGGAGGGAAGTTCTGCATGCATTACAATGCAACTGATGTCACAGGACTGTGTTGGGAAGGGTATTACTGCACCCAAGGATCAGATCGGCCCAATCCTGACACCCACCTTAACGGTATGGACTTTTTTACTTGAAACAATGTTAATGTTCTCTTTTTGACTCTTTTGGAGGTTCTCTTTTTCCTAAGAACTAGCCTGCAGGCTCTTCAAACATGGCAAATGTATCCAAACTGTTCACCTCTGTGCCAGTTTGCACAGACAGCAGATGGCATGATAAGACTGACTCTTATCATATGAGAATTTGTTACTTTAAAAAACAATTTGTTAACTGTTATAGTCCCCTTTTTTGTTGTAGTCCCACTTGTAATATTTTCACAAACATATGCTAACAAAACTTAAGCAGAGCAGTGGAAAACAGGGAGTCTTGGAGATGTCTCATCCACAGGGTCACCATGAGTCAAGGTTGGCTCAAGGGCAGACAACAACAACAACAACAACAACAACAACAACAACAGTCTTCCCTTCTTCCCATCCTGCCCATCCACCTTATTCATCTACACTTATATACTGACAAACCTAAGCATACTGGATCCCTTGTTATTATGACTGTCTTTGTTTTCAACAGTAAAATAGATGAATAACAGTTACACACATACACATTTCTGGAGTGAGATGGCCACATTTTTGGTTGTAACAGAACCAGTTGGGCCCAGCATACAGCAACCCATACAAGCCCTGGATGACCTTTCTGCTGACTGATGATCACTTGCCTCCACCTTTCATGCAATGACATTATGAGAAAATACTCATGAGCAGAATCTATTATGATGCTCCCCTGCCATTTGACAGTGAAGCAGGTGCGGCCTATGATCTAGGCTTGTTGCTGAAAGCCTTCATGCCCAGATCCCTTATAAGGATCTCCCAAAACTATGGGACACAGGCGCACAAACTCTATCACCGCTTAAATCTGGATTCAGCCCAGTTCCCTTAACCACCTTATCACAAGCTATGAATAAGAATGACCAGGCACACAGGGATGAGCAACTTCAATCCAAGAATGTCAGTATAATAATCAATGCATAATGGTTAACATATCCACCACGTGTGGGAATATAACCAGGGAAAGTAAATGGGGGAGATCCCCTGGAAAATGAAGCTTCCATTATGACAGAGAACATTTTTATGTTCCCTCCACCAGACCAGACAGGGAACTTTCCTTCTTTATTTCACTCAGCAAACCCCACCAGCAGTCATTCTTCTGACTAACCAGACCTGGGGGAAAGCATGCCACTTGCCAGCATGGGCTTTGGTGGAAGAGTGGATCTTATGTTCATATCGGCATTACTTTCTATCCCTTTTTATGACCTATCACCCCTTCACTTTGATCATAGGTCATGCTGGTCCATGTTCTTTTGGTCACTACTGTCCAAGGGGTACAGCTATTCCACAGCGGTGCCCGATGGGAACGTTTGGTGCTAGGATCAAGCTTAGCTCTGAGGTAAGGCCATGCATATCAAATACAGTTACAGCTCTCTTCTATAGGAATTGGTAATTATGTTCCTTCCTGGATATAATTTGTACTGGGTATAAATTCACCAAACAGCTGGACCTGTGCATGTCACATAAAATTAATGGTTGTGAAACAGAAGCTACATTTCAGAATATTACGCCAAAACTATTGCCTTTCTGTTACACACAGAATCTTTCTCTCTAGTTTTTTTTAAATCCAAAGTTTATAATGAAGACAATGCACAGAGGCCATTTCCTTTATTTCTGGGACTAATAGATAACTAGTGTTGTATAGTGGTTACAGTTCAGGATTGAGATGAGGGAAATCCAGTTTAATCTCCTGAAGGAGTCATGAAACCGAGGATGCCTCTTGCACTGTAGAAATAATGCAATTTGATACCACTTTAAGTGCTGCAGCTCCATCTTATGAGATACTGAGATCTGTAGTTGTACAAGGTCTTTAGCCTTCTTTGCCAAAGTGTACTAGTGCTTCACAAAGCTACAAATCCTAGGATTCTGTAGGCTGGAGCCATGGCAGTGAAAGTAGTGTCAAACTGCATCATTGTAAATGCACCCTCATCGTCTTGAGGCAATAGTGCACAGGGTTGGGGTGAGCAATAATGTGGCAATAATGCAACAACCCTGTGCATTATTGCCACAAGGCGATTCAGTGAGGGTGCTGTTACAATGGACTTTTGTGAGGGTAAAGTGGGAAGGAGAAACATAGAGCCAGCTTGTGCTCACGGTAGGAAAGGCAGAGCAGTGTGATGGTCATGATGATGATAATGATGACCAGGATTATTATGGCAACCACCACCACAGTCTCCAAACATCCAAAACACCAGCCAACTGAGTTTCCAAGGCAATATAAATGGGCACACAATGTTATTTTTTAAAATAAATAAATACATAATGAATCACCAACTTAATCAATTTCTCATAGGATGAATGCTCCCATTGCCTCCCAGGTCACTACTGTGACACTCCTGGCCTGACAACAGTGAGGGGACCATGTGAAGAAGGCTTCTACTGCACCCTGGGCTCCATGGTTCCTGACCCACCAATTCCGGACCACAGTGGAGGCCCATGTCCCACAGGTAGCTCTTATCCTACTCAAAAGCAAAATTCCAGAGAAGTCATAATGGACAGTTTCTTAGGCTTGAGAACCCTTTCTTTCTTGAAAATGATTCTGGGTATAAACCAGTGATGAAACACTTCTCCTCTGTTTTCTATAAATAATAGCAACTGCTGAAATCCTTTCTTTTATGCAGAGTTCAAAAACATAGGACCTTATCACACTAGCGAGAAATGAGATTTAAATAGATTTAATTTAAATAATTTTTAAAAACCTGCAAGTGCGGGAAGTTTATCACATGACGTTTTGCCAGACCAGAAATAATGCAAAAATAAAGCAAACATAAAGGAGACCAAAACAACAGCTTTTTACTTTTGGAACTTCCCGAAAGTAAAAAGCTGCCGTTTTTGTCCCCTTTACATTTGCTTTATTTTCACATTATTTCTGGTCTGGCGAAATGCCATGTGATAAACTTCCTGCATTTGCGGGTTTTTAAAGATTTAAATCTACTTGAAATCCCATTTGTCGGTGGGATTTCACTAGTGTGATAAGGTCCATAGCCATGTAAGTCTGGAAAATCAGTATGCAAAGGGATCTTTTAGCACCTTTGAGGCTAACTGAAAGACACCGGTTACATGGGTTTCAAAGCCTTGAGTCTAATTCATTATTAAACCATAATTCAGCACATACTGTATATACTCATATATAAATCTAGAAATTTAGATCAAAAAATTGACCCAAAAACCTGAGTTGACTTATCCACGGGTCAATGTAAGTACTGTATCTTAACTCTTATTTAAAAGAAGGAACCATCCCCTGATGAAAAGCAAGAGGATAATCTGTCCTGGAAGCACTGACCCCCTCTCATCCATCCAGTCTTAAGAAGAAGCACAAAGAGTTATGTCTGATGGCATTTTGGAAGTTATTTGATATTGTTTTGCTTTGCTTCATCCTTTAGATCCTTTCCTATATGCCCCTAAATTTTATCCTCGACTTATCCACGGGTCATAGCAAAATCCATAATTTTGGCCCCCAAACTTGCCCTCGACTTATACATGAGGTCGACTTACGGTCAAGTATATATGGTACTTTCCATGAAAAAGCCCTCTGATTTCTCAGAACTGAGAAACACCCCCATCCGACACTTTTTGGAAACCATTTTAAAACTTACCAAAGTCTCAAGGAATTCTGCAGCTTGTGTGAATTATCTTGAGAGAGGATTTTACTTTTGCTATTGTGATGCTTTCTTGTCTAGATCTCAGCAGGGCCCTGCTGTGTTGATTGTGATGTGTTGCTTTCCTTACAGGTTATTTTTGTCCCCGAGGCACAGCTGTTCCACTGGCTTGCCCACCTGGGTCATACAATCCTTTGCCAAGGCAAGCCAGCTGCCTCACCTGCCCTTCTGGGTAAGGAAAAAAATGCTCTTTACTAAAACATAGTAAAAGAGAAGGGAAAGTTGTTTCACAGCAGCCAGTGAAATGATACAGAAAAGACTCTCTTGTGTGTTTGTATGTATGTGGCTGCTTACAAGGTGCCTGGCGACTTATGGTGGCCCCATGAATTTCATAGGATTTTCTCAGGCAAGGAATACTTAAGAGGTGGTTTTGCTAGTTCCTTCCTCTGAAATATAGCTAATAATAATAATAATAATAATATTTATTTCTATTCCGCCCCTCTGAATAAGCAATCGGGGCGGAGTACAGCAGAGGTTAAAACAATATCAAGTTAAAATACCCCTTCCTTACCCTTACCACCCTCCCTTAAAAAAGAATTAAATCACAATGGAGTTAAAAAACATAATAGATTAAAACAGCAATACACAATAGTAGGGAGTGGACCCAGCTTAGGTTGTATGGAGAAAAATGCAGGAAAAGATTTAAGAAGCCCTTAAAACCTAGGTATGGAGCTGGGGATATTCACATTCTCTGGAAAGGCTTGCCAGAAGAGATGTACGTTATAAGCTATATAGTTGTACGTTTCTACTGTTTTGATTTTTCGTTGCACTGGTTATTTATCAATAGCATTCATAGCCTATTTTTGAGCCAAACAAAGCTTATAGGATATGCCACAAGACAGCCTCTGCCCTCAAGTTTGCAATATACATTTAAGACACAACAAACAAGGAAAAAAGAATTGGGAAAAGGATAAAATTAAGTTCGCTACTTATAATTTTTATAATGGCATTAGAATGCTCATAATATGCAGCAGATGGACCCACATGCACTGAAGTGAAGCCTGGTTATCGCTATGTATTACTTTATATTTTAAAATGTTATTGCTAACCACTGAGAAGTATGTCAGTTGTGGAATAATACAGAAGTACTCCTATGGGTTCCTGTTCTCACTCTTTCTTTTTCTGGGATGTAGGTACTTCTGTCCCGAGAATTCCTCAACTTTGGCTGGGAGCAAATGTCCAGAAGGACACTATTGCCCTCCTGGGACTGTGTCAGAAACTCAGTTTCCATGCCCAAGAGGGACTTACAATGCAAACTCAGGAAGCAGTGATGTGTCCCTCTGCTTTTCTTGTGAGCCTGGTGGGTATTGCAACTCAGCTGGTTGAATGTTTATTTTGACAAAAAGGCATATTTAATGATTTTCTGGGCTGGTGCAAGGAAGAGTCTGTATGAGGTGGTGGTGGTGGTGGTGGTTATACTGCCCAGAAAAAGGCAGGAAAATCATGTGATTCCAAAAGAAGGATTTAGGAAATTTGGCCAGACTCCAGTTTTTAGCTTCTCAAAGCTACCTGACAGTCCCAAAAGCCTAACAGATCCTCCCCCCCCCCCCCATTGACCCAGGTACTGAGTGATTTTTCACCTGAAAAGGGAAATAAACGGAAGAAAATTACTTGCAAATGCAATGGTTTTGCTACCCCCGTCCTCCCTCCAACCTGTTCCCATACCTATGGTGACTGGAAGTGATGAAAGATCCCTTTAAGTGCATTGCTGCTGGGTCTCCATGGTGCAACAGCCCATCTCTATTCTGAAATGATTGGGAACTTCAGAACCCCCAGGTTGTCCTACCAATTTCTCTTTTCTGACTAGGAGTATGTGTTCGTTTAACATAATGGAAGGAATAACAAGACATGGAAGCCACATACATCTTCCAAAGATATTTTTCCAGTCCCCAGAAACTCCTGTCTTGCTGCTTCCTGATATTGTTTGTTTGTTTGAAAATACTTCCCCATGAAATGTTGATTCTTTTCTGTTTTGTATTGTTTTTATCATTCGAATGCAACGTCATTGATTGAACAACAATGCCAACAATGGATTCCAATGCATCTCCCAGGCCATTACTGTGCTCTGCCAGGTCAGCCTCGTGTCACAGGCCCTTGTTCAGCGGGATACTATTGCACCACAGGAGCTTCCACCCCAACGCCTACAGATGAACCAGTTGGAAATGTATGCCCCAAAGGACATTATTGCTCACAAGGGTCTGCTTTGCCCCAGCCTTGTCCCCGTGGTTTCTACAGCAACTCTACAGGAAATACCAAGACTGAAGATTGCCTACTTTGTCCTGCAGGTATGGTGAAGGTGGTGGACAACTAAGATCTTAATATGCCTGATACAGCAGTCACTTCTAACTTAGCATTCTCTGCACATTTGGAACTGGAATTCCTATCATCTGATAGTCATGTTGGCTGGAGATGGTTGGAATGGTGGTCAGACACATCTAGTGGGTGCCAGCCTATTGAAGGTGGATATACAAGGTGAATGATCCTGCAGGCATTACCCAGGATGGTGCATGTTTACTGGTCACAAGGGCAGCCTGTCTTTTCTCCAGAGATGGTTGGCTAATGCTTAAGTTCTTTACTAGAACTTTACTAGGTAATGTGGGTTCACATTTTTTTCCTCGATATAATGGCAACGTACCAATTCCTTTGGCTTCACCTGTTAGAATCATAGAATCATAGAATTGTAAAGTCGGAAGAGACCACAAGGGCCATCCAGTCCAACCCCCTGCCATGCAGGAACTCTCCATCAAAGCATCCCGGACAGATGTCTGTCAGCCATGTATGTTGGGAATCTGTCCTGTATTTTTGTTCCTTTGCAGGATATTATTGTGATGGAACAGGACTTTCATCTCCTTCTGGTCTCTGTGCTGCTGGGTTCTACTGCAGTGGAGGAAGTGTATCATCAAGACCTGTAATGGTAAGCTCTGGCAAGATTGCTACAGTTGCTGGAAATTTGGAGAAGGAAAGAGAAGGGTAGAAGTAGTATTTAACACTGGTATTCCCTCCATCTATTTCAGTATTTTTGTTGTCTCCCAGTGTCCTTCAGAAGGTATTGTCATAATACACCTTGTCCCACTGCTGCCCCCACTTTGAGGTCTCTTATGTGGACTTATCTTCTCAAATTCTACTGTTGTTGTCATGTGCCTTCAAGTCAATTCCAGCCTATGGTGAGACCTTTGCCTCTGCCTTCTTCTAAGGTTGAGAGAGTATGACTTGCCCAAGGGCACTCAGGGAGAGTTGGATCCATGGCTGAACAAGGATTCAAACCTTCTTCTCCCAGTGTCTCATCATGCAAGCCATTGCACAATGCTGATATTTTATTCCAATTTGTTCCATCACTGCCACCACAGACACAAATGTGTCTGAATTTATGTCACCCATAACACTAATATCCCAAGCTCCAGCACTACTGTTGATATTCAAGAGGCATGTGTGGGTGAACAAGATTTTATTAAACAGAAGTTTTTAAAAAAATAAAAATAAAGTTACTTATTGCACAGAAGCATATGATCTGAAAATGTGCACCTTTTATGGAAAGATAACATTTGATCCAACAAGGCTGCTACCTGGAGAATTTCTAGTGTTGTTCCTAAAATTTCAGCCCAGGTTTCCAAACTCAGTACATTATGCCTTTCTGTCATATGAGATCTCTTTAAAATGTTTCTGTCCTCTTCCGTTCCCATGGATTCTATGCTGATGGCTTGCACTTACATTTGCAGACGACAAGCAAAGGTGGTCAGTGCCCACCTGGCCATTTCTGTCCACTGGGGAGTGGCAGGCCACAGTTGTGCACAGCAGGGAGTTATAACCCTTTCTGGGGGATGGCCCAATGCCTGGAATGCCCCGAAGGTGTTTATTGTGATGTTGGTTCTGCTAACTACACAAATTGTCCAGCTGGTGAGTTCAGACAGTATAATTATCCTTTCAGCTTCTTTTACCTTTAACTGAAATCTCTAAGAGCACTAAGATCACCAAAGGTGCTCCAGAATCCATATAGAGAAAAACAAGTCAGCTTTTACAGGGTCTCTGCTGTGCATATGCATTCAGTAGGAACCTGTCTAAGGCATTAACAATGTTTCTACCTAACATCTTAACATCCTCCTTTTAAAAACTATTATATACTTTTGGTTCAATGGTGGTTTCTGTATTCATTGTGAACACCAGTCTCTTTCCCACTCTAGGACACTATTGCCCAAGAAATACAAAGTTTGCAACACAATTCCCTTGCCCTCAGGGAACCTACAGTGAGGTTCTGAACATTAAGTCAGTCTCTGAATGCCAGCCATGCCCACCAGGGAAGTTTTGCTCCAAGCCAGGCTTGATAAGCCCAGATGGCACATGCAATCCTGGATGGTACTGCCCACCTGGATCAGCGTCAGGCAAGCCAGTCTTCCCAGGAAACAACTCAGGTACTGTTGAGGACATTTGACAACATCATGATATTCGGGAGAGTTGGCACAGGAAGGAATATTTACACCTAGGTGAAGAATACAATAAAACCAACTTGTGACAGTAGGACAGTTCCCCCAAACTAATGCTTTCTATGGATGTTATCATATCAGAAGTATAATCCAATGGCAATCCGAACACAATCTTGGGGTTTCACGTTATTGCATATTAGGGTATCTCACACAATTTCGGGCAATGGGAAGTCATTCTAAATGCATTCTGAACATAATTAGAATTCACGTAAATTTGCTAAACTGGGGAATTTACATGAATTCGAATTGGCTCCATTCAAAATAGAGAGAAATTCCTCCCATCTGATAAACTCCTATGTGTGGGAATCCCCAGCCAGCTGACCAATACTGGTTGGGAAAAATGGTACTGGTAAATATATTCCAACACACCTCAAGAATATCAGGTTGGTGTGATTGTGCTAAGTCAAAGATGGATAGATGGGGGAAACCATTTTTTCCTCTGAAAATGTTAACATGCTGCCATTTGGGGCCACAGTGTATGTGGCACTGTTTGGAGAAACAAGTTTACAAAGAAACTCCTATTCCCACAGCCTTTTAAAAGTCTTAGTTAAGATGTGCTTTTGAGTGTGTGTGTGTGTGTGTGTGTGTGTGTGTGTGATCAGTGCTTGAAGAAATCACAGAAATCCCTCAGTTAGGTTTCCAAGGCATGAGGGCCTTTACTTGCTCTGGGTTTCTATAACTAGCAAAGCCATATAACAATGAAAGATACATTATGCAAAAAATTATCACAAGTAAATAAACAGATTAATCGATTCAGACTGGGAGAAATGTCAGGATTTGTATAAATTATACAGCCCATACAATTCTTGGAGCAGAATTTGGATTGTTTGCGTGCATAAATTTACTTTCTGTAACATAAAAAAATCATAGCTCTTGCCTTTTTCATACCTCGGCTTTTTCATTCTGTTGGCAGGGTCTGCTGGACAAACCTCTGGGTTAATTCAAATGTGTCAAGCTGGGTCATTTTGTCCAGAGGGTTCTTCTATTCCTGTCCCTTGTACTCCAGGTAAATGTATTTCTTGCTAACTCATAAAAGATTCTTTAGGATGTCCATAAAAGGTTCTCTAGGACGCATTGATTCCTGTGTCTGGTAAGATCAACAAAGAGCCAAAGAAAGACTTTGGGACAAAACAGATGGGCAGGAAAAAGTGGCTTGAAGCTGCCTTTTCTGAAGCCACATTTAAACCCCACCAACCACAACACCAGCTCCCAAGGCAGCTGGAGTGTGCATGCCATGACCACATGACATGGCTTCATACCAGGAAGAAGTCGGGGGGGGGGGGAAGCTGTTTCTTTTTAAAACATCTTTTTTTTCTGCACAAGGACACTTTTCTGCTGGCTTCAAGGCATTTGTCATCTAAACACCATGCCTTCAAGCCAGCCTGGTAGCACCTCTTTTTGCCTGTCTGTTTAGCCCCTTTGTATTGTGAACACCTGGGACATCTGTGACAGTAGTTTTCCATCAAAGTGAAGGCATGTCCTTGGTTTAGTCTTAAACTAAAAATCGCAATCAGGAACTCGGGAATCTGCCAACTCACTGTGTCCATAGAAGGAATAAGTTTGACCATGATAGTACTAGGAATCTATGCCAAATCTCAAGAACTTCAGTGTGTGTGAGAGAGAGAGAGAGAGTGAAGGAGAAAGAGAGAGGAGGAAATGCAAAATCTTCTTATAACAAGCTCATAAAGTTTTCAGAGGAGAACTTGCACAGGAGTTTCCAGAGGAGAACTTGCTTCCCTCCCTCTTTCTATGAGGTCTTCAGCTACACCTCTCTCTCTTTCTTCTGCTTGGACGCACTTAACACAGGCCCTGAGATACAAAACTTCTCCAAAAGTCTTATTTGCAAAATAATTACATACCTTGAAATGTACCTGAGTCAAGGGAAGGATTCAGCTGGCCCTCTGGTTGTTGCTGAATGACAGTTCTTGGCATTTCTCACTGTTGGATATTTTAGTTGCAAGTCAATAACATCTGGAGGGGCTTCATGATGATTCCCACCCCAGTAGAAATTCTCATAGCTTGTTTCAGATATTACAAGATGGAAAAGTTTTAGGGGCCAAATCGAATTCCATTAGAATTTGTCTCTTTATATCAATACCTTAGAACCATCCCAGTTATATTATAGCCTGTAGTGGCTCACATTGATAGTGCAGGAAAACCCAGCTAGTGTCAAGAAGATCCAAGAAGGCATTGGTTCTGGAGATATATATATTTTTTTGCTACTTTTCTTCTAGGTTTTTACTGTGCATCTTCAGAACTGGCTGCTCCATCAGGTCCTTGTGATGCTGGCTTCTACTGCACTGGGGGCACCACAGTACCAAACCCAACAGATGGTACACTGGGAGATATTTGTCCTCGAGGCCATTTCTGTCCCCAAGGAAGCACGTCTCCATTTCCATGCCCAGCAGGTTCATTCAAGATTAGATGCCTTCTGCCAAAAACATCACAGTATTTGCAGATGCCAAAATTAATATGCAGAAGGAGAATATGTTCAGAAAGTCTCAGGTCCAAACCGTATTATTATAATCATTATCATTGCCATTGCCATCATCTTATCCTCTGACAATGAAATCAGTTCTCTCATAGTAGAGCTGTATGTAGCCAAAAATGGTGCAAAAATAATGCTATCAAGGTGCAAGAAATGTCGAAAGTAGCTGGGGGGGGGGGGGTTGGGGAGGAGGATGGCAACTCCAGTGTTGGCAGGGTGAATTTGGGATCTGTTATCCAAAAAAGTAACTTTTTCAGGTTCTGATTTGGAAGAACCCACAAGAATTTTTTAAAAAAACTTTTAATGGAAAATTGCATTTTAAAGCACTACATTCACAACCTGATGAAGAGTCAGGATGAAATGGATTTATACATTGAAATGTCTGTCGATTTGGGAATTTGAGACCAAGTTGTCCATTCTGAATCAGGTTTATAGTCTAGTTCATTGTGTGAAATCTTTGAGAGCCTTCCACTGCAATGGCTGGTGGCTGTTTACACACCCAATCTGTTGTGCCAACCAGTGTAGCTACCACCATGGCAAGTCACTCATGCTGAGGTCATAACAAAGTTCTCAACAACGTGGTCAATGCTGGGTGCCTTGTTCTGACCGCAGAGCAAGCAACTCACCACCGCAGTAGCAGTCTTAGACATATGTGCACACATCTGTTCAGTATTGAAACAGAGGGCCCATAAATGCTACAAATAATCATCCTGTTACATACATACACATCTCTGTGTGTTTCTTTTTGCAGGCTCCTTTTTAGCCCACCGTGGTGGTCAGTCACTGAAAGACTGCCAGTTCTGTCTGCCTGGTTGGTTCTGTTCCCTCCAAGGTCAAACATCACCAGAGGGTTTGTGCATGGAAGGATCGTTCTGTCCAGAGGGGTCCATATCTGACCAAGATACAGGTAAGAAAAACAAAACAAAAACACAAAGGCAGCACTACGCATAGCGGACTGAGAATGTGAATAGAAAAATTAGATGAATTCGCTGCTGTTGTCCAGAGGCCTATTCACACTTCACAGTTATAACACTGTGATTCCATTTCATCCCGTGGAATCCTGGCAACTCGCACACCCACACCCACACACATCTTATTCATTCACTTACTTTATTCTTGTGTGCAAGAACAAAACATTTAAAAATTTTCTCTCCAGAGGGCAAGATTACAAGAGCTCTCACATATTTTCCATTATATGTTTTTCTATTTCAGACTTTTTTTTTAGGGGGGGGTGAATTCTGTGGAGAAAAAAAACCCCACATTTTTTAAACACAGAAAATAGTATATTTTCCACAAAATATTATACAGGAAGTTTGCTTTTTTGCACAAACTAGGTTTTTTCACACACACACACAAAAGGTCCGGAATTGTTTTAAAAAAGCAAAAAACCAACAACTTTGCAGTGGTTGGCCATTTTTCTTTTACAAGCTTGACATCATCATCATCAACAACAACAACAACAACAACATCCCACTCTTTCCCCAGAACTGGGACTCGTGTGATGTGTTGAGAGACCTTTCCTTGTTAAGGATGACAAATTCTTAGGGCAATCTTTATATCCCTTTTTAATAATGAGTATTACTTGTGATTTCTGTAAGCAAGTCTATATTCGGAATTATGATGCATCCTTGTATCAATTGCACAGAGTGCTAGTTAAAGGTATGTTCAGCTATAACACATAACACCTTTTCTGTTTTTGTAACAGATCACCTCTGTCCTCTTGGTCACTATTGTCCCATGGGCAGCTCAGAGCCCAAACCATGCCCTCCTGGGAAATATCAGGATGAAATTAGCCAAAGTCTATGCAAAGAATGTCCAGCAGGAAAGTAAGTTAACATATTGGACATGATCCTTCCCTTTCTTTGTTTAGCTTCAAGGTTTCTCTTTGCAATCTGCACAGCAGTTGTCATTGGCTGCTCTCAAATGCAAAGCAAAAGCAAATTCTTTTCATCAAATCCAAACAGCAAAAGTATCAAGCCTTTCTCTTTTGTTGTTGTTTTCCCATTTTGGATCTCTGTTACCAGGAAATTTAACACCTTCTTGTTAAGATAGTGTAATATTTCTGGAGAAACGAGCACAGGAGTTTATTTTACCAGCTGAAATGTTTTCATTACGTATCTTTGGTGTCTAAATATAACCCAATTTGCATCTTTGAAAACAAGGAAGGACTGCAATCTATTTTGATTGTGTTTAAAAATGCATATAATGAATTTCAAATGTTCAAGACACTTAACATTATCTCATATATACTTATAGCAATCACATAAGGTAAAGCTGTCTTGTTACCATTGTATTGCAGACATGTCTTGCCTGAATTCTTGGAAACATAGTCAGCAGTAGGAGATTTGACCATATAGCCAAGTGCAATAACTTCCAAAAACCCCAAAACAGTGTGTGTATGTGGAATGATAAAATGATGATGTTAGGCGTGCATTTTCTCAAGGTGTTGTTGGTGTGTTGTTCTTTGGAGGGATAGCAATACAAGTGGGTCCCTCCACCTTCTGACCATGTAGCACTTGAATTCTTGAATGCTGAATTCTTGGTTGACATGAAGTTTGAACTGGACACTACTAGGGTTTATGACAATGTTAGGCCAGCCTCTTCCATCTCAACCTGCTACCCTCCTCAGTATTATTTATTTACTCATTGGTAGAGTGGATTTCATTAGCTTGTTCCCTAAACTATCATTAAGCTGTAGCCATTTCATCAAGTAGTAGCAGAGGAGGATGAAGTTTGAAGGACCATTCCATCAGCTCCATTGGTGGCTCTTCTTGCTGAACTCTTTCCAACTAGTAAATTTACAGCGCCATATAAATAAAGGTTAATAATAATGATGATGATAATGATAATCATTATGTGATTATGTACTACTTAATTTTAGGAACTGGTGCCTGAGTTTGTTTTCCTCTTCCGTCCTCAAGTCTTTCTTCTTTCATGTTGCTTATTTTAAATTGTAAAGCAACCAGCAGATATTATCTTATTTGAAGCTATTGTATCTGAGCAGCTGTAAATCCCCTTCTGACTGAAGAACATTATAAAATACTTTGTATCCATGAATGAGTAAATGAACAGTCAATCTTATTTATAGGTTCTGTGACCCTGATTTCCAAGTACAAGATTTCAAGGAAACTGCTCCAAAGGGAGTGATTAAGCCATCTGACTGTCTGGCTGGATACTACTGTCTCTCAGGAACAAAAAATGCCAAGCAGTTTCCATGCCCTGATGGCACCTTCAGTAACCAAACAGGCCTGAGCAGCTCTGAGGAATGCTGGCCCTGTCCTGGAGGCAAATTCTGTGCAAATCCAGGTAAATGAAGGAGACAAGAAGTCGAGAAGATGCAGGCTTCACTCCTAAGCATGCCTGCTTGGAAGTCAGTGCTATTAAAACAGATTTTTATTTAAGAAGCGGCACGTGTGATGAATGCAGAATTGATCTCAGGGCAGAGAACAACTGTGACATACTGTATGGCTTTGGATCTCTAAGATTCTAGGATTAGTTCTTGGCACCTTTTAACAAGCGCTGTGAGTTTCAGGGCTGGAAGAGATCTACCTGAGACCTTGAGAATCCTCCACCAACTAGAGGTGCATCTACACTGTAGAAATAATGCAGTTTAGCACAACTTTATGTGCTGTAGCTCCATCCTATGGAATCCTGGGATTTATAGTTGTATAAGGAACAAAAAGTACTTGTGACTCATAACACTACAAATTCCAGGGTTCTGTAGAATGGAGCCATGGCAGGTAAAATGGTGTCAAACTGCATTATTTCTAGATGCACCCTAGGTCCCAAAAACAGAGTGAGAGCTGGCAGATAGTGTACCTGACCTACATCCAATTCCAGCTCAAAACTGTTTTCAGATATCAGGCTTCTGCTCAATGGCAAGATTATGAATAACATGTCTCTGGGGGAAAAAAATCAATGAATTTGTCCCTTTCTAGTTGGAAAAAAGGTGGTTTTGACCATTATTCTCTGAGCCTAACGAAAAGCTGAATGTGCATATGCATGAAAAACAAAAATGAAAATAAGGACAAATCACATAATTTGTTTTATCTAACGTGGGTCCCATTTATTAGTTATTCTAACTATAATAGCAGACAGTATTGCCCACTTTCTTCAGCCAGTAATTTATGGCAGGATTTACTTATGAATTGTTAAATACTGTAATTAATTTGAGTGATACTAGAGAATGATACATTCTGTGTGTTCCTTGCTGTGCTTTTTAAAAATACATCTTGTGTTCTTTTATCTAAAAAAAATATACCAGGCTTCCTCTTCCCATCTCTTTATGGTCACAGTTCCCAGGAAGAAAATTAAACTTTGCAGCAGAGGTTCTGAGTAAATGTCTAGATTGAATAGCCTGACTAGTTACATTCAAAGTAGGTTCCTGAATGCGCATTTAAAAATAAAAATATCTTTTCTAGGTCTTGTTGTTCCTAGTGGCCCTTGTTTGCCTGGGTATTACTGCACCTTGAAGGCACGGGTGTCCAACCCTGTCCATGATGAAACTGGAGACTTCTGCCCTGCTGGACATTTCTGCCCCTTGGGTAGCAGTAGCCCAACACCATGCCCTACTGGGACTTTTCTACCCCAGCTTGGAATGACGTCCCAAAATGCCTGCTTGCCTTGTCCTGGAGGAAGCTTCTGCCAAGGAGAAGGCCTAACCAGTGTTTCAGGTGAATCCCACAACCCTCTATCCTCGCACATTGTTCTGATATATAGGGATATGCACAAGCAATTGAGATACTGATACAAGAGAAAGCTCTATTGAGATGCGTTCCTTGGGAAGCATTAAACCAGCTTTGTCTTGTACTAATCACACAGTCTCTTGTCTCTGGCTTTTGTCCAAGAAAATAATTACCTCTGTTTTATGTAATTGGCATAGGTTTCTTCCTGAGGATTTTAGCTGTCTTACCTAACAGGTTAGGAATCTTAGTATACTTTTCTACCTGATGCTACATGAAGGAAGTTTAATTTGCCATCCTGAAAAAGAGGAATCTATTACCCTTACGAGATTTCCCCTCCCCTTCCATCTGGAACCAAACTCCTCTTGAATACTCTGGTTGTTCAATAGGTTAGGAGTGAGAGAAATGTTTCCTCTGGTCGATATTTTAATTCATACTTCCCAAAGTAACTCGCAGACTAGAACACATTATCCTTTAAGCTATGTATCTCTCCAAATGTCTTGATCCATTGTGGGGGAAATTGCATACAAAAATGTACATGTGTAGCAAAGTCCCATGCAAAAATGTGAATTTTGAGGGTGTTGAATACAAAAATAAGTGCAAATTTTGTGCACTTAAAAAGTAACACCTAAATGCGGTTTTGGAGGTTGGATGAAACAGACTTATAGCCAAATAGTTGCAGAACAGTTGCAAAACAGAGGGGCAGGATACAAATAAATTGTTGTTGTTGTTGTTGTTGTTGTTGTTCATCCTTTGGCTTGGCTAAGGAATCTCTCCTCTGATAAAGAGAACAGTGTCTCTCAGTATACAGAATACCTTAACTTTACCATCACTGCAACTTTACTCTATTTCTATCCATGCAAATATGGTGTAAGAAAGCAGTGTTTGGGTGATGGAACATAATCTCCAAGAAGGTTTCTCCCAACATCTCTCATATTAAGAGCAGATGCTTTGAGGCTCACCAATGACTTGCTGTTGTCTCTGCAATGCCCTCCTTTTGCAGGCGTGTGTCATGCTGGCTACTACTGTGAAATTCTGTCCTCACGTCCTGACCAGAAGATATGTCCTCCAGGATTCTACTGTCCTAAAGGCACAGGGTTGCCAGTGCCATGTGCACCAGGAAGCATCAATCCTCACATTGGGAAGTGGGATGCTGCTGACTGCCAACTCTGTCCAGCTGGGTATTTCTGCAGTGGTAAGAACCAGCATGGTATAGTGGTTTGAGTGTTCGATTATGACTTTGGAGACCGGGGTTCAATTCCCAGCTTGGTCATGAAACCCACTGAATGATCTCAGGCAAGTTGCATGTTCTCAGCCTTAGTTGAAGGCAACGGCAAACCTCCTCTGAATAAATCTTGCCAAGAAAAGCTGCTGCTGCTCTGTTGTTGCTGCTGCTGATGATAATGATGGTGATGATATATTTATATTATCCCATCAAGAAGGATTACAAAGGGATAGCTTTGTCTTAGGATTGCCATAAATTGGAAATGACTTGGGCATTATGAATATTTTTCCTTCTTAAAGAGGGGCTGAGGGACAGTTGATGGGTTCTAAGTTGAGTTTATACCCAGATATCCTTGAGAAAAGAAGGGCCTTCTTTTTTTGTAGTGACACCTGCCTTGGAGAAGGATCCACAGCATGCCTTTTCTCAATGTACTGTAGGCACCTTGGCTCTCTCTCAACCTCAAAGTGTTTGAGAATCTTTTGATTTGGTTTAGACGATGGTGCCATTGTTACTGTTAGAATGTTCGCCATTTCATGGTGTTTTAAACCACTTCTAGAGTGGGTTCAACTGATAAGCAATAGAAGAACACTATTAATAAATAAATGAAAGCAATTATTATTGTTATTATTGTGCCATTGATGTAATGAATAAACATTGTTCTTTCTTTCTGTTCATTCAGGGCTTGGAAAGGCTACTCCTGAGGGACCATGTTCCTCTGGTTACTATTGCCCTTCAGGGCAGGCCTCTGCCACACCTGTTTCCTATCGGTGCCCACATGGATTTTACTGCCCTGAAGGATCTGTGGCTCCAGTGGCTTGTCAGAAAGGCACCTACCAGTCTGAGGAAGGGAAAGACTCGTGTGATCTCTGTCCATCTGGGTTCTTTTGTGAAGCATCTAACATAAGTAAGAAGACTGGCAGATTGCACATATGGTTCTTGGCAATATTTATGGATAGAGACTCCTTATTCTATACCCGTTTAAGTCATGATGATAGTGGCTGGTGACTCCTATGTCAGTGGGATGGTGAGACTGCTCTAGATTTTAGTTCAAATTGTAGACATGTTACCACCTTGAGAAGCTGATTAAAAGTTCAAGCTGAAACCTCGAACAAATTTTGCTGAAAGGGAAGCCATTAGTCATCACAGTGTATAGATAGATCCCTGATCCAAAAGCAATAATGGTCTACCAAGCGAAAATTTTGCAAGCGAAAATTAGGGAAGGCATCTATAGTGTATCTTCTTGAGACAGAATTAGCACCTTTGCAAAGGAGCTGTATCTTATATGAATCATCAAAGAAAGATTCTCTAAACACAGTGCTGGAAATTTGTAGCTGCATATGTTTGTTGTAAATCAACACTACCCCCCCCCTCCCCATTCCTTGCTCCTGGCTGCCCAAAACAAATGTTACCAAGAAGGTTCCAAGCTACTCTTTCTTTTGTAGGTGCTGTGGTTCAGGTTCCCAAGCCATGCTTTCCTGGGCATTTTTGCCCTCCTGGCACTAAATCGGGCACAGAGCACCCATGTCCCAAGGGTACATATAGGCCAAAAGCTGGTGCTGCTATGGAATCTGACTGTGAGCCTTGTCCAGCAGGTGAGTGAAAACCTAGACTGAGGAATGTCCAGTCAATCCAGGAAAGATGGGGTGATGCTGAGAAATAATGAGGCCTCAGTTCATCCTTAGAAATGCTGCCCACCCCTTTTCACTGCTTCTTTTCCTCCTCATTTCAGGAATGTATTGCTTATCCCTTGGACTCTCCCAGCCCACTGGTCTTTGCCATCAAGGCTACTATTGCACCAAGGGAGCAGTCAACCCAACTCCCATTAGACACAGGGTGAGTAGGAATGGCAAGAAGTAGGTTGAAGTATGTCCTCACCACTGCCCTAGCTAAACAGTGCTCACAAGGTAAAAGTGTCAGGGTACATAAAAAAGTCATTCATCATGACTATTTCAGTCATATTTTCTCAAAGGGGAAAATCAGCCCATGATAGCTACACTATAAGGTAGGGAAGGTGGTGAGAAAGTTAAGAATTGATGTCCCCTGACACAGTTTGGTTATCTCTGACTCACAAGGTTTTGCTTTCTAACATAGGGGCTGTGTAGACTGGCCATTAAGACCAGTCTACATGGGGGCGGAGTGGAGGCATGGCATTTGCATGACAAATGCCCCAATTCTTTCCTATGCCAGCGTGACGCCATGTACTGCACCATACAGCAGGCAGTGTCACGGCGCTCCTCTGGCACTGTATCCAGATGACGCAGCACCAAAGGAGTGCAGAAAATCCATGGTGCCAGAAAGGTGCAGAAAGGAATTGCATTTTGTGGCTCCTTTTTGCACCATGGAAAGGCCAGATCAGAGCCACAGCGTGTGATTGCCATGGCCCTGATCTGTCACTAAAAGGATTGGCTGCAGATTGCACCTTAGGGGCAGTCGGTATAGCCCCTTAGTTACATTCTTCTCTAGTGACAGCTGGCATTAGTCATGCCAGGGAAGAACACAGCTTTGAAAAGTTGAGCCAAAACTCCCAAAATCTCCCACACATTGGTCATGTGGGCTGGACAGTTTTATGAATTCTAGTGAGAAAAGGTAACTTTCCAGATCTCTGGGGAAGATGCTTAAAACATAACAGGCTTTCCTGATATGCAGTTAGAAATAGCTACTCATTTTCAGAAGCATTCCTAAGAAATATTGATTGAATGAATTTGGAACCAGCAAAATAGATGTATAACTTTGTCAGAAACAGATCTTTCATTGTACCTGTGTTTTGGTTTTTGTAATCTTTTTCCTCAAGGGTTTTCCCCCTTTTTGTCTTGGCTAGGTGGATTCTGCCAGCTTCCTCTTGACTGGGAATGATATCTGTCCTTCTGGGCATTTCTGCCCAAACGGGACTGGATACCCCATCCCTTGCCCACCTGGCTCCTTCTCCACATCACTGGGCTTGAAGGCAGAGCAAGAGTGTCGCCCTTGCCCAGCAGGACTCTACTGCAGCCAGCCAGGGATATCTGATCTCTCCCAAATGGCACCATGTAATGAAGGGTGAGATTCAACAGCAAGGACTGCTTTCTTAGATTTCCTTATTCCAAACCTTGACACAGTGATGCTCCCTAGTGTGTAACCTCTGATCACAGAATATTCTTTAAATAATTATGGATGGCACTCAGAGCAGGAAACTGTGTCTACTGTTTTATCATGTCCCACTCCCCCACATTTGACTGTTCAATAGCTATAATAGCATCCCATAGGATATGGGAGTTGCAGAGGTGAGGAGGAATGCATCTGGATGCAATATCTATCTGTGTCATATAAATACTTAGTTTAGGAAGTTTGAAGCAATGAATCATTTTCTGCTTTCTCATCAAGAATAATCTTGGATTGAGGGTGCAAAGAGATCTTGTAGCACCTTTGAGACTAAGTGAAAGAGAGAAGCTGGTAGCGTGAGCTTTCGTATACTTCTTTCTACTTCCTCAGATGCATGGGGTCAATAATCTTATTTATTTTATTTATACCCTGCTCTTCAGAAATGTTCTCGAAGTGGTTTAGAAATTGTTAATTTGACTGTTCCCTGTCTTCAGGCTTATCATGTAAAGGCTCCTTTTCATGTTGCAAAAATCAACCACACACCTTTGAAAGGGAATCTTGTAATCTACTGCAAGCACCCTGCCACATAATAATGGGTAAGGCAAAGGGACATTCTTACCATCAAAATGGCCAGCCAAGGATGCACAGAAGTAGTTGCTCTTGACCTTAGTTCCCAGGAGCTTTGGATTACCATTTCAATGTTATTGTACATCAACATCCATCTATGACATAGAGACACTTTGCTTAGAATAGTTGCGAAGTTTCTGCCTCATATTTTGAGCTATGTTTCATTCTTCTCCCAGCACAGGGCAAACAAACTAGCTCCTCCAAGCTCTGCTCACAATATGAACAAACCCTTAGATACTCCTTTGTAATATTTACAGGTATGTTTGCCTGGAAGGTAATTCTGCTCCCTGCCCCAGTGATGGGATCCATGGGTATAGATGCCCCAGAGGCTTCCGCTGTCCTGAGGGCATTGGCCTAGAGATTCCTTGTGATCCTGGCATGTTTAGCCCAATGGTTGGAGCAAGCACTTGCCTCCCTTGCCCAGCAGGTACAGCCTGCAAAGATGCTGGCACTGCAGAGCTACTCAGCTGCCCTCGAGGTAAGGCGTCCAGAGATTGTTCATATTCTTTTCTTATCGGTAGTCAGAAAAATTACCTTTCTGAGATATAATTCACAGAATCTTCCAATGCTGTTCAATGGTGGTGGGAGTGGGGGTGGGAGTGGTGCACATTACAACCCCGCAAAATCATTTTCTTACCTTTTCTATCAAGATCTTTGAGGATTAGTTGGATTTTTTTTTATATATGAGGTCAGAGCCCCCTAATATGTCACTCTCTCCATTTGTCAGGTTACTATTGTCCACTCCAGACTGCTGTCCCCTTTCCATGTCCAGCTGGTACACTGAACACTCTAGAAGGGGCACTGTCCTTCAGTGCTTGCAAACCATGCCCAGTTGGGAGGTACTGCAGTGGCAATGCAAACTGGGAACCAGATGGTAAGGAGCTGTGACATGTCAGCAATGAATGGATCAGTCTGCTTCTTCTCCAAGTCAGTTTTGTATGTGTCCAGTCAAACTCTGCCATTATGGTTTCTGCATCCATACACATTTAAAAAATAATTTTTGTTTTGAACTGATGTTGTTGTAAAGCTGAATTTTTATGACCTGATTGTTATTGGATGAATTATTAAAATCAGGCCCAGGAAAAGTTACTTTTTGGACCAAAATTTCGAGGATTGGATAGGTCATGCCAGCTAGTCGAATCTGATAAAAATGATAACTGTTACAAGCTCTGGGTAAAACCCGTCTGTCCAGGAATGCTGCCAGCACCCACACAAACAAACGCTGATAGTGATGGCTCAGTGAGGAAAACAAACTAGGCAGCTGACAGACAGTCTACAGACCTTTCAATAGCCTGAGTGAAGTGAACCACAAACGAAAGCCAGGGTCAGGATACCAGAAGTCGTGGAAGTCAGAATAGTCAAAGGTTAAGGAAGCCAGAAGGTTTGGAGTAGTCCAGTCCATTCCAGGATCGTAGGTTTAGGGCCAACAATGATTCAAAAAGCACGGAGTTCTAGGAGCCAGTGCTGACAGCAACCAATATGATGGATTTGCAATAAACTCTGGCAAAGAGTTACCGCTCTCCAGCAGCCATAAATTAGTGAAGCACTCCCTTGTCCCAGATGTTACTTATCTGCAGAATGCTTGTCTGCAAGTCTCTTAAATCTCCATAAGCAAGCCATTTCAGCCCTCTTTTGGGAGCCCTGGTGGCGCAGTGGTTAAATGCCTGTACTGCAGCCACTCCCTCAAAACCATAAGGTGGCAAGTTCAATGCCAGCAAAAAGGCTGAAGCTCAACTCAGGCTTGCATCCTTTCAAGGTCACTAAAATGAGTACTCAGATTGTTGGGGGCAAGTAGCTTACAGTTGTAGACCGCTTAGACTCTGCTTAGGTGGTATGAATCAGTATATAAATGAAGCTGTTTACTTGACTGCTGTAATCCGCTTTGATTTCCCACTGGAAAAGATGGATTAGAAATAAATCCTATTATTATTATTATTATTATTATTAGAAGGAACCTCCATGCTTTCTTCTTCCACTGGGGCAACCCTAGGCTGCTGAGCATCTGGATGGGACTCCACAGAGCTAAGGTCTTGCTGATCCTCAATCACTGGGGCTGGAGGAGCAGACCTGGGATCTGGCAGGGCAGAACTGGGACCTGGCATGACCTCAGGTTGCTCCTGCACCTGAGTAGCCACGACCTCCTCCTCGTCCTCTGAATCCTCCTCTTTGCTGGCCATGACACCGTCTCACCTCACTGTGTAGTCTGACTGCTTTTGTCTCTGACAAGGGCATTACCAGTTCATTTTAACTAGAGGAAGGAGAGGTGCTCATTCATTCCAAAAATTTGTCCTCCAGATGTTTTGGACTTCAACTCCCAGAAGCCCCAGTTAGTTTGGCCAACAATCAGGAATCCTGAGAGCTGAAGTCCAAAACATCTGGAAGACCAAAGTTTGGGAACTCTGCTAACTTAAGAAGTAAGTGCATGTTTGATCAGTACAGGATTAAAATGCTGTTTCTTGAGGGATTATCTATAAAACCAAGGTGAGGAGCCAAGGGCATTTTATCACCCCACAATCTCCCATAGACATGCCCCCTCCCAGTTTTGCTAGAAATTCACGGTTCTGAAAAGATGGTCAAAAGTCAGCCTTAACACAGACAATTGTCAGTCCTGAAGTAAGGTAGAGCCTAACCTCCCCAGTCAGTGAAAACCATCAGAATTCAGAAGTTGCTTTCTGTTTCAGTTTCAGATGGATGGTGGCCAGTTTTCAGTCAGGTGCAGCCATGAAGGGGATGTCCACCCCTACTATACTTTCTGTCCCAAACTACATTTTGAAGCTGCTTTAATACGTCTTGGACTTAGCTTATGTGAGTGCAGGTTTGACAGTCCTCTGGTCTCCTATGTTGCAGGTCTGTGCTCCACTGGGTACTACTGTGCTGGGGGAGCCTCTGATGCTGTTCCACAAAGCACTCCTGAGTTTCCTCTCAATGGACCTTGCCCACGGGGGCACTATTGTCCAGAAGGCACTCGGTTCCCTGTTGCCTGCCCAGTGGGCACCCTGAATAATGCTACAGGTGAGTATAGCTTGGGTTCGCCATCTCAATCCATTTTTAGATCCTCATCATTTTTAGATTCTGCTTCTTCAGTGGAGAAGAGCAGGGGGCACCTTCCTCTTCCTTATCCTGGTCAAAATTTGTCCACCTGTAAATTGATACTTTCCCACGATAGCCCTCATAAATAGCAACTAGCAAAGATATTGTCCGCATGGGCAACAAATGTAGCTTTGGCAGGAAGAATACATGGAGGGAATGGTTTTTAAAACCTCCTAATGACATGGAATGATGGTACTCCCCTACCCTTGCCTGACTCAGCTGCAATAAGGTAAGCACGTTTTTTAAAAAACTGTGAAATCCTGCTCACAGATCTCATGTGTCAAAGCTAAGCAATATTAGATCCACTAACTAAAACTGGACAGGTTAATTAATCTAACCAAGCTAGTGAAAGTTTCAGTTGCAAGGAGAGTGTATTGCATGTGTGGTAGTCATTTCCAAATTTTTATTACATCTTCCAGAGGGTTTTTTCCTCCCTATTTCACAGGTGGTTCCTCTCCAGACTGCTGTGTTCCCTGCTATCCAGGATTCTTCTGTGCTGGTGTGGGCTTGAGTTCACCTACCGGACCATGCACAGCTGGTTTCTATTGTCCAGGAAACTTCAGTTCCTTCAGCCCAACAGCATTCCTCTGTCCGGAGGTTTGTCATAGAATCATAGGATCATACAATACAATTCTTAGAGTTCATAATATTAAAAACTGTTTGTGGACAGTCAGAATGCTGGGTGTGGCAGTTTCTGCTTCAGGCCTTGTCTCAACTGGCCAATAGCGATAGCAATAGCATTTATATTTCTATACTGATCTCTCTCCATTACCTGGCCCTCCATTCCCACTCTGGGGTGCCTGTCTGCACACAAGGCCCACTGACCCCGCCGACATATACCGGCTCAGTGGGACACTACTATGGGTCACTCACAGCAGAGGTCAGAACAAGGTGTCCAGTACCCAGAACAAAATGGCTGGGTGCCTTGTTCTGATCTCAGAACAAGTGTCTGGTGACAGATGTGGCCATGTAGGTTAGCAAAGTGGCATGTGAGAGCAGACCGTTGCCTTGGCTCCTGATCTTCCTGGAAGATTCAGAGTAAGAAGTAAGATTTTAAAATTTGTGTTAAGAGTGTTATACTTTGGTTCTAGTGCTGAGCATGCTGAACATTGTGCAGGGTGTTTGCACCAGAACTGGGGTTTGGGCCTTCTGAACAGGACACCACCAGAACTGGGGGAGAAACTTGCTTTTTGGCCTGGGTAGACTGGTCTTCAGTGATTGGAGAGAAATAAATGGCCTCAGGCTAGACATGAAAATGATTATTAAACTTACATGTTTAAAAATTCTTTTTTTAAAAAAAAAATTGAAAAACACAATACAGTCATCCCTCTCTATCCATGGATTCTTTATCCATGGATTCAAGCATCCATGACTTGAAAATATTTTTAAAATATATACATTCCAAAAAGCAAACCTTGATTTTTGCAATTTTATATAAGTACTTGGTTTTACTACCCCATTGTCTATAATGGGATTTGAGCATCCACAGATTTTGGTATCCACAGAGGGTCCTGGAACCAAATTCCAGGGGATACCAAGGGTCCACTGTTGTTAAATGATAAGCACAGACCAAAGAATTCCTGCTGGATATGGCCATTTCTTCCAGTATCCTAAATGAAACCAACAAATAGAAACTGAACACAATAGTTCCACACATACCACCACCACCACCACCAGGTATTCATTTCACTGTATGTCTTGCAGTTTTGTAAAATTTACTGTGTATAACATTGCACGATCACTCCTGATATTTCTGGAAAAGCAAAATATAAGAAACATTTCAGAGCTTGAAAAGGGATTTTTGAACTATAGCTCCAAGAAAGTAGTTTTTCCAGACTCCAGCAGTAATGGAATTATTTCTGACTCACCTAAGCTGTTTCTTCATTCCTTTCCTTTCTAGGGACATTTCTGTCACTCTGGAGCTGCCTATCCAGCTCCATGCCCCACTGGCAAATACCAACCAAACCGAGGATCAGAGTACTGCCTCCCCTGTCAAGCAGGATTCTACTGCCATGAGGCTTTCGCTGGGAACCCCAAACCTTGTCCATCACATTCCTATTGTCCTGCAGGTACATAGATGTGAAGATATAGCAACAAAAGCACTAGCATTACTAAATTTGATTGCGTAATGGATTAAACAATAGCTTATATGTTTAGATGCTCTCCCACACCCCCATTAGCTGTTCAGTTTAAGGTGTCAGAAGATTCTCTTGCTGTGTATGTGCTGAAGGTCACATTCAGCATGATAACTGATAAGAAAGAGTCAACTCATATATTTTATTTATTTGCTTTAAAAAGAGTGTATGGATGTGGAAACAGGAAGAAGTGGCTCAAAACCAATATTAAATGTAGATGATTGAATCAGCACTAATGGCTAGTTTGGACAAACCCATAGTTGACTATGATGATGATGAATTTTTACGCTGCTTTCTAAAGGAGTCCTAGCAAATCACATCTCTTCCACTAATTTTGGGGTTTTCCCATCCCCTTTCATAGGTACTTTAGTTCCCCATCCATGTCCTGATGGCACTTTTACTCCTTTGGATGTGACTGGTCTACGGGAGGAGCGAGATTGTTTTCCTTGTCCTCCTGGTCACTATTGCAGGTTGTGAATTATTTCTTCTGCTTCATCAAATTTAACTGGGATTGATACATTGTGCTCTTTGCTTCTTGTCGTGATGTCTTGGTTAGGATTATTTTATTGCATGCAAGCATTTCCTGATTTTCTTTGCACCTAAATGACTGTCGTAGGAATTAAAGCAAGATCAGAAAACACCAAAAATATGGCCAATATTTTGGGGGGGGGGGGGGGTGAGCAAATCGTCCTCCAATTGGTTTTGTACAAAATGTTGGTTTTTGGGGAGACAGCATTATTTTAGCATATCAAAACAAATAAAGCCCTTTGTGAAGTACCAATAGTTAAAAGGAAAAGGAAAGGGAAAAAATGCACAAAAACTTTCCAAATATGACTTGTGATTTTTTTCCCTTTCATTTCTCTCATACAAAACAAAGATTTACAACTCTGGTTTGGCTGCTTTTTCAAACTGAACAAAATTCCTTTTCTTTCTTGTAGACATTAAGAGTGCTGCTTGACTGATTCTGTTGTCTCTTGTTCTGTGATTTCATTGTATTAATTTAAATTTCTCTGGTACTGTAAAGAGCTCTGTAAGTTAATATCAAAAAGTGGTATATAATTAATGTGCATGTGTATGATTCAAAATCAAGCCCATAGCTCTTCCCCCAAGTTTGTTCTTGGTTAGACCCTAACACCGTATGGCCACAGTTTCAAGGATAGACCATCATCCACTGAAAAATGCTGAAAACAGAGTGTTCTGAAATTGCTACCTTAGATGCAATTTTAGTTTAGTTCAGTTTCATCTTTAGCAACTGAAGAAGGCAGAATTTGCAATGTTTTCGTGCTATATGTTAGGAAGTCTCTTGCTTAGGGAAATTATAATTAGCTCAAATGCTGCAGAGAGGAAGGTCCTAACAAAGCCTTTTCACCAGAAACGTGGTCGCAGAATTGTCTACCAGAGGTCCACCGACAAACCCCAAGAGATTTGACACTAGTCCAAATGAGTTCAATGAAAATACACAATTTATTGGGAAGGGCATAAATTCCACACACAGCAAAAGGGGACATACATTCACACACACGTTCAATGCTAGCAAAAAAGGGAGGAGGTAAGACTGGGAGTTAGGATTGAGAGAGAGAGAGAGACACTGCTGGAATATTACCATAGAAGTCTTCTCCTGGAAGCCTGATGGATGTGGATGATGATGATGATGAACATGACCGCTGGGATGAGGAGAGATTGTCCGCGGGAGCTATGAACAGAGGTCAAACTGGCGTGGACCAGTCTGTACTCTGAGGATAGCGTCAATGGGGGATTCCAACTTGGGATCTTTTATAAGGCTGAACATATCCTGGGGCTAGGTATCAAGGCTTGGACAAAGGTGTTGATTGCCTGGGCTTTGTTAAACTGAGAGCAAATAATCTGTGTACAATGCACTAAGGTTTGGACACAATTCAGAGGGGAAGCCGGCTTAAAGCCGGCTTAATGGCTGAGTGGTTAGGTCAATCACTGGCTCATCAGGTGTGAGGCCATGGCTAATGTCTTACTCCGGAGGGCAGTGGCAAATCTGGTCTGGCAACTCCCAAACTTCCTATTGAGAGGCGCTTACTAGGGACTGTTCCTCCAAGTGGGCTTGACTACGTGACCTCCTCACTTGGGACTTATGGCGGGTCCTTGAATAGGTCAGTCAGGGGTCATAGCACTTTCCACGTGTCCCCCCAAAAATTTTAATTAAAAGCATATATCGTAACATATATATTGTTTTTTTAGTTTTGTTTGTTAATCATTACAATGTGAGTGTCTCTTGATGTTTGTGTGTATTGATGAATGAAGTAGTCCTTCCCAATGTTAAATTCCTTTTTTGTTTCCAGGGGAGGTCGGATGGAGGGGTGGTGTGCTGCTGGTTTCTTCTGTCAAGAAGGGAGCTCTGACGCTACCCCACAGGGTCATAACTACACCTGGAGTCCCCTCGCCGACTGTCTCTGGGGCCAGGTGTGTGCAGGACTCTGCCCAGCAGGTAACTAAGAATCCTAGCAAGAGTTGAATCTTATTTTTTACCAAAAAAAGTCAGATCAGAAGCAGTTTCCAAGAAGAGGGGATTTTAAAATCCGCATCCTTTGGATGCATAGAAGCTTTGATACTGGTGCCTGAATTATTTAGTGCAACCCTACGCATGTTTTCTGATATGTAAGGATTTCTGAACTTAACCAGGCTCAGTCACTAGGGTTCCAGGCTACATGAACTTGCAAGCTAGTAAATGGTTGGTCTACAAAATGAATACATTTAAGTATCTGATATTTTTAAGTATCTAGAGATTTTAAACATTACTTTAAATTTTACTCATTTTAAGTAGCTAGAGATTTGGAATGCTGAGTCTTATTCATTTTTTTTCCCCATTGCATTTACATCTCCCTTTTCTCCAAGGCAGTGTTTATTGCCCTCTTCTATTTTATTCCTACAGCAACCCTGTGGGAAAGGTCAGATTGAGAGAAAGTTACTGGTCTAAGATTACACAGTGCAATCCCTACCTAAGTGTGGATTTGGAACTTTCTAGTGCTAGGCTGAACTAAAAAGATTCAAATCCATAATTAATATATAATTAATGGCATAATTAATGCAGTGACAGTACTTTAACTGCCATGGCTCAATGCTATGGAGTTCTGGGACTTCTTTGTCAGAGAACTCTGGTGGCACAATAAACTTCAAATCCCAGGATTCTATAGCATTGAGCCATGGCAATTAAAGCACTTTCAGACAGCATTATTTATGCAGTACAGATGCAGTCCTTGTCTAACACTCTAACCACAACTTTATCCTAATCTAGCTTTAAAAATGATATCTCTGCATAATTCTTTCCCCCTTTTTGTTCCAAGTAAAGGCAAGAGAGGAGATGACATTGTGTTTAGCATGTTGTTTTCTGCACTTGTGTGTGGCCTTGCCACTAGCTGGTGGATATAGCTTCTTGAACCAAATCTTGGTGCAGGCAGTCCTTTGTGCCTTTCAGGGATAAAGGCAGGATAATATGGAAATATCAGGGACCTAGAAGTAAGTCCTCTCTTCAAACTGGTGTCAAACTGCTTTATTTCTGCAGTGAAGGAACAGCCTACAATGTTTTCCATAGAAATACTTCCTCATGTCTTTACAGAATGCTACAATGATATAGGATTCCACAAGAGGCAGGGAAAGTTCACCAAAGAGGCAGAATTACCTTATTTTGAGTTGTACTGTCTCAGAGGAATCATGGATGCCAACTCAAAAAAACAGTTATAGGTCTGAGACCTGTCCTTCTGTTAAGGTAACAAAAAAGCAATTAACCCATTCACAACCAATTATGCAAAGAGAAGCAGTTGAGAAGATTTCCAACCAGGTTCAGTTTTTATTCAAACAGCATCAGCCTGCATGCAAGTGTTCAGTTGGGAATCATTCCACCAACTGACCCCCGATCACATGGTGCAGGCTGGTTTTATTAAAATCCAAAATTCATTTCACACATGCACAGTTTCATATGCATCTATATTACCATCTAGTTAACTTACTGACTTCAGCTGGTTGCAAAGCATCATATATATATATATATATATATATATATATATATATATATTCTTTGTCTTTGCATTACTCTTCATTTGTATCTTTGCTATTCTGGGAATGAAGGCAACATTCTGAGAATGCAGCCAACAATTGAGTTCTGAAAGGTTTCCTTGTTTTCCACACTCTTTAATTTCCTTCCTCCCTTCTAAGGTGGTGGGCTATTTCTTTCGCCCAAATCCAGGCCGAATTCAAAAGGACAAGTTTCACTGTGGCTGAACTGTTTACCATTGATCATTAATGGCATAGATTATTGATTAATTTCCTTAACGCTTCCAAGCTCTGAAGAAAAGATGGTAGAAATTCAACTCTTGAGATTCTTTATTAAGAGCTTCACGTGGCTATTTTTCCCATCTGTCCCTCAGGTTTCTACTGTCCAGAAGGCTCAGAGGCACCCATCTCTTGTCCCGATGATACTATTGGTTCTCTCCCAGGTGCCAGGCAAAGGGAAGACTGTCTGCCTTGCCCACCAGGACGCTGGTGTAAAACAGGTTAGAATTTATATCCCAGATACCTATCTATCTATTATTTATTTCATATGCCACCTTTCTCCCAGCTTGAGATCTAGTGCAATCCTCACATCAAACCTATACTCTACCCAATAAATGCTGGGGGTTTGTTCATCTGTTTATCCCCAGCCTCTGATACCTCTCCCATCTTTCTTTCTCTTTAGGAAACCTAGAGGCATATCCATGCACCAGTGGGTACAACTGCTATGGCATGAATTACACTGACACTGATGAACCCCGAACTCTCCACCAGTGTCCCAAGCAGGCTTTCCGGACAGAACTAAACACCGAGAGTGCATCCGATTGCCAGCCCTGTTCATTAGACCACCAGTGTCCTCCAACAGGTAAGCTACTATTTAAGGAACAACACTAAATTCAGTTTGCAAACAGCCTAGGGTGTATCCATACTATGGAATTAAAGGAGCTTGAACCATTTTAATGCCATCACTCTATCCTCCAGAATGCAGGGATTTGTAGTTTGGTGAGGCACATGATCTCTCTGACAGTCCAGGCTGTACACTTCACCAAACTTGAAATGCTAGGGTTCTGGAGTATAGAGCCATGACAGGGTGTCAAACTGCTTTAATTCTGCGGTGTGCAGAATATTAGTTGATATTAGCTGGTTTTCTCCTCTCTCATGTTGTAATTTAGTTTCCCTTCCTTTGTCTTACAGCAGTCATGGCTTTTGGAGACTACCCTTGTGCCCCAGGGCATTGGTGCCCAGGGAGAAGGGAGGCTTTCCTTTGCCCACCTGGTTCCTATAGGACTCAGCCAGGTGCTTTGACTTTGGAGGAATGCCAGCCCTGCCCTTCTGGATTTTACTGTCCTGACCCAGCAAAATCAGGAGTGCCAAATATCCATGGAATACCTTGTGAACCAGGCTACGAATGCCCACCAGGTGAGATGCCATTGCATGTTGGCACATGAGACTCATAGTTTCAGCAATTTATTAGACATTCTTCCAATGTGGTTTTGTGAGAGTTTTGCACTTGCGAAGGTGTCAGCTGAAATCTTAGATGCTGGACTGGCAACAACTTCTATAGGAGGAACAGTTTCAAGATAAGATGAAGAATGGTGGACTAGACATTCCATCCCCGCTCCCCTCACTCACATGCACCCCAAAATTAGTTGCTAATACCTTGTGCTGCTGCTCTTTAATAGTTGAAAACTGAAGGATGGATAGCTAATATTTATGAGCAGAGGGCATTAAGTTCTGCATCAAGGAATTGGGCTAGTTGCAGTATAAATTCCAAGCCAAATATCATAAATAAGCACATTGCAAACACATAACAAACAAACAAAAAAAGGAAATGTCAAATTGTTACCATTTTAGGTCCTTTAGATGTTTGGAGTAAAGCTATTAGAATTACTGCCCATTGGCTCACAATGTCTGGAGCTGGTGGGAGTTGTAGCATAAAACAGGTGGAGGGCACTGGATTAAGAAAAGCTAAAAATAAATAAATAAATAAATAAATGTCACGCTGAGACACGCATTGTGCTCTGCACCTCTTACAAAAGTGATACTGCAGAATTAATCCTGTTTGACACTGCTTTAACTGTCATAGCTCCATCCTATGGAATCCTAGGATTTGGAGTTTGTTGTGGCACCAGAGCTTTTTTTTACAGAGAAGATTTAATAGACTACAAAACTACAAATCCCATAGTACTGAGCCACAGAAGTTCAAGTGGAGTCAAGCTGCATTAACTTTGCAGTGTAGATGCAGCCACAGTTTGCATGACCATTGATTTGTATTATTTTGATATCCAATATGCTGGGCCATAGAAAAACCACTGTTTACTTACAGTGTGATGCTTGTGCAGATGGCACTGAACTTGGGATCCTATAGGACACTGCATTATCTCAAGTGTTTATTTTTCCCCCCAGGTTCATCTCGCCCCATGGTGTGCCGGCCTGGCTCTTTCTGTGGCCCCCATACAGGGATTCCACCTCTGTGTCCTGCTGGATATTACTGTCCTGGAGGGTCATCCACATATAATATGCCTGAGCAGCAGTAAGTATATTTCACAAGAAGTGAAAATGTTATACACCTCTGAGAAATGTTCACTTTAGGATGAAACTTAACTTTTCCCCAGTCTCCTCTAATATGTCCTGTATTTCCAATAAAAACTATGTTTCCATCACAGCTGCAATATTCTGCACTGTTATCTGTGTGGATGGGGATGTCAATTTCAGCTGAAGCCTTGAAATGGAAACCACATCAATGTGAATGTCTAACATTGCCATCTTTTTATGTTTACTCAGAAGTGAACCCTACTGTGTTCAGTGGGGCTTTACTCCCAGATTTATACTACAGCCTAAATTCAAAAAAGTTTCCATTGATAAGAGAATGTATCGATTAAAAAAAAATAACAGGATAGGCCTCTGTGAGTTCTCCACTGAGCCATTGGTTTTCTTCTTCTCTTATCTCCGAGCAGAGATAAGATGCTACTTAAAGCGTGAGAAATGGTTATATGGGACTGATCTTTAGTTTTCAGCACAGAAAGCTGCAAAGGACAAGACTCATTTCACTTCCACACTGCCATTTTGATGCAACTTTCTTTGTCAATGGATTTCCAACATGTGTTATAATGCAAGCCACCTGAGGATGGCAAAATAGAAAGATGAGATCCCTCCTTGGCCTGAGTAAACAAAATAGTGCAAAGGTTAGGATGGTCATGAGACTATCCCTGAAGCTGCTTAATGCCTGGCATAGAGAGGCCTTCATTATACAGCAGATTTTGACATCACCTCCAAGTTGTCAAAAATCTGTCAATCAAGTAACAGAAGTGTCAAAAGTATTCTGAATTTGTATTTCAAACTGAAATTTCACAAAGGAAATACGAATGGCAAAATTGTTCTCTCCTTTTTGGAAGATGTAGTTTCCTGCATGCCCAGAGGCTGGAGGGGGAAGAGACTTATCTTGAGTTTTTGGATACAGCTGTTTAAACCTGATCCTAGCTATTTCTGTTTTCCAGATGCATCTACCCACATTATTGCCCTCTTGGCAGTGCCCAGCCACTTCTGTGCCCAGCTGGCTATACAGCTCTGAACATAACAGGTCTCAGGGACTCCTTTGAGAAGAGCTGTCAGGCCTGTAGAGCAGGCACATATGGTGGCAGTTCAGACATCCATTCAGCCTGTTTGCCTTGCCCACCAGGATTCAGCTGTCCAGAAGGTGATTATTCCACACTTTGCCACAGTGTGTGCATGTAAGAGGGCAATGGAAACTTGTCATGGAACAGAGAAAGAGCTTGGTTGGGGCACAAGAAAAAATCTTAAAGCCTTCATTTAAGAAATGCCACTTTCAAAATGTGAGCCAGAATCCAAATGACTGCAAGCTTGGAAGGCTTGGAAATTTCTTTTCTGAAAACATTAGGTCTCGCCAGTATGAGAGATGCTGGCTTATATGGGAATACAGCAGCAAAATTTTCTTTTTGTTATGAGGATAATGCTATATGTGCTACAGTGTCAGCCTGCTACTTTCAAATGCAGTGGTGGTTGGGCTCCTTTGACAGAACCCCTCTCCAAGTTGACCCCACAGTTCTCTAACCCTTGGGCACCCATCGCTCACTTTGCCCTTTTACCCTTAAGATCCCTCCTTCAATCGAGCCTCAATGTGACCCTTGTCCTGCCAAAATGGCTGTGTTGATCAGTGCCTTCAGTGTGGTAAAGCATGACTAGTCCTCCTTGTTAATTATTAAATTCAAACCTTGGACAGAGATGTAGAAAATAAAAATTTATTGTGTAATAAATAAAACAAACATCAATTCTTATGCTGATTCCACACAGTGCATGGTAAAATCTCAGGTTCAATGCTTCTCGCTGAATTCCTTCCACATTCTCAGCTCCCCAAACCCTAGTAAGATTTTGTCAATTCCTCTCTCTCTAATACTCTTAAACTTCTGATTGGCCCTAACTAATTCTTTTACAGACAAGCCTCTGGTTTTTATAGTTCTCTCCCCACAAACCCTAGTACATTGCACACCATGAGCTAATACCATCTGGCTGTACCTAATTGTCTTCTGTACATGTCTGGGCACCATCATGCCTTCTCTCTTAGACAGCAAAATGTCTTGGATCAGCCCTAGTAGAATGAATGTCTCCTGCAGCTGCTCAGTAACTGACCAGAGGTAAATTAAGCATCAAACAAGATCTCAAAAGGGAGGCTTATTCCTTGAAGTAAACCCATTTTCCCTCCAAAAAAAAAAAAAAAATTTCATCAGAGATGAGTGCCTCAACAATCAGACTTGCAAACTGAGCCCATGCTTACTTTCCAATGATGAATCACAAAACAAAGCTGCATGCTGAATGCAAAACATATAGTTGAGAAACATGCTATGACAAGTAAACAACTTTACCACTTGAGAGTGGACCTTGTCTAAAAACATTCTAGTTTCACCCTCAAAAGCTTCAATGAGAATCTTCAGTTTCTTCCATAAGCACAAAGTCACAATGGAGAAGGTCTTCTACTTCCTAGAGCTTCTAGATCTGAGAAATTCTCATTTTCCCCATCTTCTTGCTTCAGGCACAGGAAGTTACCTCCAGAATCCGTGTCCTCGAGGATATTACTGTCCTCCTTTGACCTCTTCACCCATGCCCTGTCCTCCTGGTACTTATGGGAACACAAGCCTTGCAAAGCAGATAGATGAATGCCACCCCTGCCCAGCTGGATCATTCAACCACCTACCAGCTCAGACTGGATGCTTTCCCTGTGGGAGCTCCTCAGCATCTAAATTAGGTGAGTCTTGTGCCCTCTAAATGCAATTCTTGATCTACATCAGTTGGTGCTCCATATCTTGTATGAGTGTAGTCCACAGCTGCTTTTGCCAACATAGCCAGTGGTGAGGGATGGTGGTAGTTGCAATCCAGCAGCATCTGGAGACCTATGAATTTCCCATTCCTGACTGGATGGAGCCAGTGAAGTTTCTTTCTTGGAAGGAGTGTATTTAAAACTAAAAGGTTTGCCTTTGAGTGCACAATTGCATTTATTTCAGTGTCCTTGCAACCATGGGCAAATGCAACACTGAAGAATGACTTTTGACCTCATCTTCTGCCTCTATAAATCATAATCTGCTTTCTTCTCAAGGTGCTACCAGCTGTACCTGCCATGGTCTGAATCGGACTTTTCAGGAATCAGATGGTTCTTGCATCTGTCAAGTGGGATACCTTTACTATGATGAAAGAGGAAAGAAAACACCTGACAGCAACAGTGACCAAGACTGCCAGCCCCAGGTGATGCACCGAGATTATTACTATTGTGGTTGGATAAACAGACATGCATGAAATGCTCTGATTTCACTTTTTAAATAAAACTTTTAGCCACTGGATTTTCTGTTTGCCTTTTCTTCTGCAGGTGGAGGCACGTTGTGCTCCTGGAGAGATCCGCTTGGCATCTACCCGCATGTGTGTGTTCCCTGAGCAGTATAACTGCTCTCCAGTCTGTGATCCAGTGAATGGAGAACTCCATGCTGAACTTGGAATGTAAGCATTATCTTCTAGGAAGACACTTTTGGGCACTGATTAAACTAATCCTTTCCCCCTTTTATCCAGGAGTCTAAATTCTAGTCAGGTATTATACATTTTGACTATTGATGGTGCTCCTCATGGAATGAGTTTGATGTTGAGTTACAGGGATGATGAGTTCGCTTGCTGGAACTACTTCACTGACTACCAGTTCATTTCCAGGCACAATTCAAAGTGCTTATTATTACCTATACAGTTATATATATACTTTGATCCAGACTGTCTGAACAACTATATCTTCCTATACCAGTGATTCCCAAAGTGGGTGCTACCAGCAAACTACTAAAGATAATATTCAAAAGTGTTAGAAGAAAAAGAATAGGAAATCACCCAGACGCTTATTTCTCTCTGGTTCCCAGCTGTCATTGTGAACAGTATGTCTCTGCCGAAGAGGTCTGTGATCACCTGTGCTTGCTGAGATCGCCGCAGCTTTCCATGAGATTCGGTGCAGAGAGAGAGCTGCTCTTGGACATTGAGGGGGCTGGAGAAAGAGTGAGTAGAGAATGCCAGGTGGGCAGATGTGGGTTTGCATGAAGAAAAATGGAGTGAAGACTTGGAGTATCTCTATGTCAGGAGTGGAGAAACACAGGCCCTGAGATCCAAATCTGCCCCCTTGTGAATCTCCAGATGTTTACTTCATGTTCCCTGTGATTTCATGATTTTTTAGGTTTTCTGTAGTTTTTGTCACCATTCTCAGAGGTTGAGATGGTACTCCTAAGATTACTTCTTGGCCCAAAGAGCTCAAGTTAATATATACTGATCATTTTTATCCCACTCTTTTGGCCCCATGCAATACCGGCAATCTTGTCTGAACCAAAACTTGGCCCTCAGGCTAAGAGGGGTTCCTGACCTTTGGTACAGGTGGCCAACTATAAGGAGTTGAGAAGCCTCATTGTCCTTCCAATGAACTTTAGAATGCTCTCCTGCTGGGTCCAGCATCTCATTTAGAAAATACTTTTCCTCAAAATACTTCACCAGTATCCCTAGGGAGACCTGAAGACAGTTTCACCACATTTGGGGGGTAGAGATCACAATTCTAGATGCAGGAGAAACCATTTTTTTTCAACAATAAGTGAATCTGATGTTGACTTTTAAAAGCCATGGGGCACAAAACATGATAATATTACTGTCTATCCCCTAGGGAAACTGTGGGGCATTTGGGGCAAAATCTCCCCACCCCCAAATATTTTCTAAAAATTAAAAAGGGGACTCAAACAGCATTTGGGGGTACATATGACCATGGGCCACACTTTTCTTCATCCTTGTCCTATGGTGTGAATTTTAAAGGCCTTTAGCAATATTGCACTGTGCCTAGGGTTAGGTTTGATGGGTTGAGTGATGCACTCATCAAACAAACTGGTTCTTACAATAATGGAGTTTCCTGATAATCTAAAATATAAAATAATTGAAGATGTGGGTGTGATTTGCAGTGGGTATGACTTTTAACCTTGTCCCCAACTGTTGCTTTTCCCTCACAGTCCCCTGTCGTACCTAATTTTCAGCAGATTTCCCAGAGGGCAGAGGGATAGTACGAGAATATGATCTAGGAAGAAATGGCAAACAGGACAAAGGTTTAAGATGTCTTGTCCCTTGCTTGTGTCTTTTCCTCTCCAAACCTTTCACGTTCACTGCTGATTCTGCTGCTTTAGAGAAATTTGGCAGCGGTCTGTATGCCCAGTCTTTCATCAAATGTTTAGTTTTAGCATTCAACCGTGAGGACCAATTTCAGAACTCTGCTCATTCATAAAATTCAGCAGTGACCATGTGCGAAGAACTCCCTCTTGGGAAGGCGTCATGTTTTATTTGTGTTTTCTATAGCAGTTGGCATCTAGAGTAATACTGGGTGTCGATGTTTTGAACATGAGCTTATTCATGTAGTGGGGATGTTTATACACAGAACCCCCTTTGAACTGCTTGCAAAGAATTCTTTTGACCTGTTTTGGACATCTTTAGAAGCAGGAAAAGGCAACATATGGATGTTCTGTAATTCTCCTTTCCCTGTTCTTGACAACCTCCAAATCATATTAAATAGTGCAGCCACATTGCCAGTAATTCCCTTGTTTATGTTGTGCTTGGCAGGAGATCACAAATACTCTGGGACCAGATGAACATATTCAGGAAAGCCAGCAGGTCCATTTGTCTCTCTTTAGCCCCAGTGGAGTTTTTGGTTTCCTTCTTTCCAGCTCCGATATGCTAGATGCCTTTTTGTCAGGTAAGAGCTTAGTCTTTGTCCATGGAACCTTCCTTGTAGAAATGAAATCAGATACTCCTTAATTTTGAAACAATCTTGATGAAATTGGTTTTTTTTTAGCCTTTACTTCCTTCTGTTTATTTATGCAACCTCATTCATTGTTTTTTTAAGTGGTAAGGTTTCTAGGCCAACCCTGAATTCACACCTTTCAGAATATGGGTTTTTAGGATGCTTTCTGTTTTGTTACTACCAAATGTTCCCTTATTTTCTGAGAGAATTCCAAGACATAGCTGTGATAGTCTTTAGAACCAATATGTAGAGAGATCTTATAACACCTTTTAGACTAACTGAAAGAAAGATGGCAGCATGAGCTTTCATAGACTTAAGTCTACTTCCTCAAATGCATATGATCAATTAGATTTAAGTCTACAAAAGCTCATGCTGCCAACTTCTTTCGAAAAGAAAAATTTCAGTTCCACTTGAAATGTAAAAGTCATCCTTTGAGAAAATTAGAATCCTCTTTTTCATCTGTTATCTGTCGACAGATGCCACAGTTAGTAGCATGTGGACCCTGAAATTTTGCATCTGCATCATAAGTCCCTTGAAGCAATGTACATGCAGTAATACACAATATTACTATGTGTGATGGACTTTCTGCAGAAATCCCAAAGGCTGGGAAGTCCCCCTATGCAATCATTTCCGATACATCACATTGTTGTTGTTGTGTGCCTTCAAGTCATTTCAAACCTCAGGTGAGCCTGTCATGGGGTTTTCTGGTGCAGTTAGTGTGTGACTTGCCAAAGGTTACCTGTAGGGTTTCCATTGCTGAATGGGAAATCAAACTCCCATCTCCAGAGTCTTAATGCTATGCTCAAACCACTACACTGTGCTGGCTTTCATATATGGCATACTTTTGGATTACACTGTATTTACATGTGTGAACTCATCACTTAAAGACAATGGTGTGAAGTGATGATTTGCACATTTGAATGGATGAAAGCCCAATCAGACATCCTGGAAAAAACCTTTCATCTCTCTCCAGAAGTGATGTTTTGTGGTGGAGACAATCTGTATTTTAAGTCTGTGGGTCAGAAGTAATGCAAATATATCCACATGTGAATTGATCATTTATGTGATTTCCCTCAATCCACCTATTGGGTTTCAACCTCTTAAGACCAGGAAAGATGTCCATCTGTATAAGAAGATGGTCCATTATACCCTCTCCTCCAAAACAACAAAACACCTTTCCTTGGTTCTCATTGCCTCTGTTGTCTTTCTTTGACCCCAGTCCTCTTTTTCCCCTCATCTTTTCTGGTCCAGGAGATTTGGGGTTACTTCCTCCTAGACAAAGACAGCGGCGAGATGAAGAGGCTGCATCATCCCAACACACTCCCCTTTTACCCACAATCCCGAACCCTGTTGCATGTCTGGCAGTGGGAGACACTATCCTTTTCCAATTGAGCATCAACCCTCACGGTGAGCATCTATCACTGTACTCATTTGCCATCAGTGGTGTGGTTTCCTCTATCTAAAAGTCAGGAAGGACAGAAGTAAGAATGGCTGTTAGCCCACTGTTGTCAGCAGTGACATCCTTGGTCTTGAGTTATCCCTATATGTTGGACCATTTTCAGTAGAAAAGGTTCACTATTATAAGTCAAATAAGGGTTTTCCTGCTTTAAGGTGAATTTTGCTTCCCAGTTTCATTTGCTGATGTGCTTTTGACTGTATATTCAGTGAGGAACTTCTGAGGTTCAGGTTGCCACATTGACCCTCTCCCACCTACTAAAGGTTACAGTACGATACAATTTAGTAATATGCCCCCATTGTTGTTGTTGTTGCTGCTGCTGCTGTTGTGTGCCTTGAAGACATTTCCAGCATGTGGCAACCTGAAGAGTGAACCTATCATGAGGTTCAGGGGAGGTTTGCCATTGCCTTTTCCTGAGGGTCAGGGCATGTGATTTGCACAAGTTCACCAAAGAGTTTCATGGCTTAGCCAGGAACTGAACCCTACTCTGAAGAGTCATAGTCCAACATACAAACCACTATGTCATGCTGACTTTTACCCCATTTAAAACTAGCTCTTCCAGTTTGGAACAAGGTATGTGGGGAGTGTTCACCAAATTTTATTGTCAAGTCTCATTTCTGGGAGGCTTCCAGAATGACAATTCAAACAATGGACCTTTCCCTCAACATAATTCTGACAATTTTGTTTTCAGAATCAGACACCCCCAGCAGGTTGATTAACTTTTATTTGTTGACCCTATTTAAAACCATGGTTTCTTTTTAAAAACACATTGAAATAGTGCACTGAGTACTAAAAATGACTTTATGATGCACTAGGAATGGCTTTTATGATGATCACAATTGTCAGCCAATGAGCACTCTGCATAGCTGTCTAGGGGAAGGGGCAGGAGGTGGCATCATCACTATTACAAAAGCCAACCATTCAACACTCTGCATCACTTCATGTTGGCTTTGTTATGATGATCACAAGGGTCAGTTAGCTCAGGCATGGATGAAGGAAAAGAGAAGGTGACTTTGGGGTTGTGCGAGCATCTACTAGAGAAAGAAAGACATAGTTGCTCCTGAGGTCCAGCCTCCTAGGACATCTGATCAAAAAAGGATGAGCACGGACTACCAAAATAGATGTTTGTATGCAGCCTAAGCCTGACTTTATATATATATCCAAGATAGTTTGGTTGGTATTAACCTTGCTGACATTCTTTCCAGATCGAATTTCCAGTCACTATCCTGTCTATCAGAAGCAACATCTCTACAACACCAATGCCAACTGGGATTTTGGTGCATTCAGAAGGCTAGATCATCTCATTCGAGAGACTCAGGTCAACATTTCAAGGTATTCCTTTGCTGATACTGTACAGAGGCCACCTCCTTCCTTAAGATCCTAAATACTTAGATCCCCCCCACACACCTTTCTTTGAAATTAAATCAGTGTGAAGAGTGTCTCAGTGGTGACACTCCCCTGGGGTATTCAGTGATGCTTCATAGATCAGCTCAGTTCTTGGGTTTTAGATTGCAATGAGTTATGTGGCCCAGCGAATGTGGGTTAGTGTGTAATTGATGCTGTTTCTGATGTGACTTGCTTATATTCTATTAATTTGTGCAGAGTAAATCTATATGAATAAATATTTACAAGGTTCCAAGTATTGTCCACATGTTCAGCCCAACTAGGGCCAGACCTGCCATAAGGAAAATGCTCCAGGCAATAGATTTTGATGTGCTGAAAGGTCAACACACTAAGAACTTATTAAATTTATTGTTATGTTTTTACTGCTAAAAATACAGAGAAATCATTGAAAGATTTTTTTGCCTCACATACCAAAATTATTTATCTTATTTTGGGTACAATGGGTCGATCTAGACGCACCAAAAGAGGTGCGTCTAGGGCCCAAAAGTGTGTGAATAGGGTTAGGGAGGGTGCAGCTTTCACACCCTCCCTAACCCTAGCACGTATGGGTGCCGCCATAATTAAATGGCGGTATCCATACGGGCACACCATGATGGTGTCATGTGTGCGCAGTTGCTAGACACACTGTGCACGCCATGATGCCTTTGCGCCGCAGGAGGGCTCAAATTGTGCCCTTTCCGTGACACAAAAAAAGGAGCTCCAAATGGAGCTCCTTTTTGGAGGCGGGTCTTTGCTGCAGCTTTTAGACAGCCATGGCAAAGACCCAGGGAGAAAGGCCACTTAGAGGCCATGGGGAACCAGCAGTTTGCCACTTCCCCGTGGCCTCTGGAAGCAGCAGGATGGGGCCGCCATAATTAAATGGCGGCATCCCGCTGCTTCCTGGGGCGGTCACGGACCACCCCTTTTGGGCAGTCTAGATCGCCCCGATGTGTCTTAAAAGTTTGTTGTGGATGTTGGGAGTAGGCATTAGCTGTTCTTCCCAAAGAGCCAAAATGTCCTAGCATTTTCCCTTTTCCCCAAGAACTGGAGTGTCCTATACAATATGTGCAATATGGTAATTGACCCATTGGGAAAGAAGGAGAACATAGAACATTTGGGATGAGTGGTGAAATACAGAATGTTTGACTGGGATTCTTAAAAGTTTGTTGGCTATGAAAGTTGGACAGTTAGGATCAGAAGCTAGAGGTGGTAAGGGAGTTAATCAGGGTCGGAAAGAGAGATTAGCTAGTCTCAGATCACTTACAGGGGGTGAAAGATACAAGTGTCAAAATTAGGACTATGAGTGAAGGATGTAAATCAGAATTAGTGTCGGTCAGGTTTTAGACATTCTGATTAAGTAATCTTTAACTTTATATTGAACTTCTGTTTAACAAATGAATTTTTATATTGTACTTGTATTTCTGGGAATGCTACTTAAATTGAGTTCAGACACACTGTGTCTGTAGTGGCAGCAGTTATTCAAGAGTGATAGGGTCCAGTGGTGAGATGATGAATGTGGTCTCACACAAGAATCACGAGGGCATCTAGAAGATCCCCAGTTTTGCTCCCATAGCGGTGGGAGAGGAAGAGGTCCTCAGAATTGGTGGCAGAGATGGGGTAAATAGAAGCCCACAGAGGAGGTTATAGTTCCCACCTTCGTCATGATTCTTTTTCTGAGTTGTAGGTGCTTGAGCTTGCAAGTTTATTTATTTAAAAACAAAATGCATACTATCTCAAATATGACTCCATCATCTCTGAGTAGTACAATGCTTTCTTGAAGCTTTGCCCTTCTTGGTCATCTCATATATTTGTGGAATACAGGGTAGCAAATTGATTTAATTTAAAAAGTGTGTTTCTCCATTTTTTCCCCAGGTTTGCTCATGTTTTCCTGGAACCTGGGACCTACGTCTTCCGGGATAATGCCATTGAGGAACGGATGCTAATAGTGGTGGTGAACAATGACAGCATGATCTGTGAGCCTCTCACAGCTTCTTTCCAGCCCTCCTCTCCATACCAGCTGGCTCGGCATGGGGTCCTGAAGCGTCAGGTGCTGAATGTTGCCCCAGACTGGGCAACTATTTCAGGTATTGTGACATTGTGTCTTCCCCCAAAGATTTGAATGAACCTGCCAAGGTTATATTTTCTTTGATATTAACTTATTTTGACTTTCGTTATCCAACCTGCTAAACTAAAATGTGTATTTCAGAACAGCCAGAAATAAATAGACCTTGGCTTGGGATTTTGTCTACCCCAAAACAAACACACTAAAAAAAACAAACAAACAAAAAAACAGTTTCTGCACCATCTCAATCAGCACCTATACATACTGGCAAATCCTAAAGGGCAAACAGTGGAAATGTTTAAATATGGGAGAGCTAAAATACCTATGGACATAAAAGAATGGATTTTACACATTCTAAACTTCTCCCATATAGAGGAATGCACATCAACGGCACTGCTAATTCTCCAATCTAGCTGACCACTTCACATGAATAGAGTATTGCCTTTGAATCAGGACTATATTGCAAAATGCAGTCGAAACACAGACTACATTGTTTCCTTGAACATGTTCCAAAGGATTATCTCCACTCTGTGAATCTTTCTGAGATGCTCCTCAAACTGCAATAGACTCTGCGTCTCCATCCACATGAAAACAAATATACAGGAACTATTGAAGTATTCATTCTACTTTATCTCATTCAGTGTCTTACAGAAGTAATCACACCCTTTGACCTTTCTACATTTTGTTGGGTTACAGACTGGAATTGGAATGGATTTAATGGGCACTGTGACATGATTTTTTTATTATTATTATTGTGGAACAAACCAGGTCATTTCTGACCTCCAAATGTACTGTGATCATGAGTTATAGTGAGCCCTTTCCTTTCCTTTAGTCACCATGACATTTTTCTCTCCGTTTCAGCTGTGATTTTTGTCCTGGGCTTCCTGACAGCAGTATTGACAGGCCTCATTGTCCTTTTGAGGCATCCCACCTCCATTCCAAGTCCAATGAAGAGCTGGAAGCCACGATGGAGAAGCCTGGGAGAACCACACATCCCACCTGAATATGTGCTGATAAAAGAGAGGTGAGACCAGGAACTTTCATTAGTGCTGGGGACAGCAGACAATTTCACCAATGGGTACAGCTAATGTTGTTCAAACATAACTAGAAACAAGGTTTTAGGAGCTGGGAAGAAAAGAGTTTGGTCACATATAGATTTTCCCAACCTACAAGTGCTCCTGAAGAACTTGGGCTCAACCTTTGTTGTCTAGTTTCACGTTTGGGTCCTTCAGCATGTTGCATCTTCTCTGCCTTGCTTGTTGATGTCTGTTTTTAAATGTAAATCAATTCTGTGCTTTTTGTCATGTCTGCAAGAGCCTGGTTGGCTCCTAACAGATTTCACTCACTATAATTAGCTTCATTCTCTTCTTTGCCTCTGTTTCCCATCTGTACGGTGGGAAATTAAGTTGACCCAGAGGACTGCTGCAAGGAGAAATAAAAATGAAGCACTCCCTTATTTGTAGGATTTGTTTGTTGCAGCTGGCAAAATTCCCACCTCCTCTCCCCACATTAAAGAGAAATTTAATCAAATCTGGAAAACTTCAGAGCTGGGTCACATATGAGAGAGCCTCACTTAAGTGCAGCACCGGTTGCGCCTGGCATATTTGAATGAGCCATCACAGAGATCCTGCAGCAGACATGCACACTGACACCAAGAGTAAGGTTTTGCATGCTGTCCCTGTGCAGAGAAGAACTGGGTTTTGCAGAGTTTTCTTTCTTTTCTTTTCTTTTTTTAAGTGGTAGTGGTGGCCAAATGGTAACAGCAGGTCAGTATGCCTCAAAATTAGCCTGGAAGGCCACTTGTAGCTATGGAACATGTTACAATATAAGAAACAGAATGTTGGGTACCATGGACCTCTGGTCTGTTCTCCATCTGATTCTGATTTTTTGTGTATTTCTGCCTTCTTGATCTTGTAGCCTCCAATTCTATGAAGCACTTGGCCCCTGTGGCTCTGGAGAAGAACCTGATGCTGGAGAAAGAGGTTTTTCCAGAATAGGTAAGACCCCGCATAGAAGATTGACTCAAGAATCTAGAGATGAATGGGTACATGTTACATACAGGTTGCATCTTTCTTATCCAAAATGCTAGGGACCAGACGTGTTTGGGATTTTTTGATTATTTTTCAGATTTTGGAAGATTCGCATGTACATCTTGAGAGATCTTGGAGATGACACCTGTCGAAACATGAAATTCATTTATGTTTCATATACAGCTTATATACATAACCTGAAGATAATGTTATGCACAAAATTTTATGCATGAAACAAAGTTTGCATACATTCAGTTATCCAACAGCAAAGCTGTTGTTAACTCAGCCACAATTTTGGACAATTTTGGATTTTGGAGTATTTCAGAATTTGCCATTCCAGAGAAGGGAAACCCAACCTAGATCTTTCTTCCTTGGCAAACATGCAAATGCTAGCAAGTGGTTTTATTTGAATTCTGGCACCAGAAGCATCTTCTGTACCTTAAAGAAAACACTTTCCCACAAAATTGGTGTTCCAGAGTTGTGACACAGTACCCTGAAGAAAGTTCTGTGCTTTATTATTATTATTATTATTATTATTATTATTATTAGGCTTTATTTATTTAGCTCTGTAAATTTACACAGTGCTGTACATACAGTCAATTGAAATAGACAGTTCCCTGACCTCAGGCTTACAATCTAAAAAGACAAGACACAGAAGGAGAAGGGAAACTACCATTTAATGTGGATTACTTCTGGGTACCCCCTGTATCCCCAAATGTATAAATGACAACTGCTTCTTGTGCACATGAAAGTCCCTTTTTAAATCTTACACATATTTTGTGTTCTAGATCTGGTAGCCAGTGTTCTGGACTTTTTCTTTCTTCTTTTCTTTTATAAATAAATTTTTTATTCAAAAAATTGAGCATACATATTCTGATATACACAGTTTTACAGTTAATATTGACAAACTGTATCATCATGTATCTTCATCTTATTCTTAACATCTTTTTGCTTAATATTCTATCACAATTACAAATAACTTTTAAAAAGAATCTGATCTGAGGGTGGTTGTTGAAGTAGTGATATGCAGTTGGATGGAGTGGATAATGTACTTTGTCCATCAGTGAATGTGCAACCTAATGAATCCATACATTCCCTGCACCTCCTCTAAATGGACAATGATGTTTTTTATGTATGGCCATTTTTCTGATGCCTAATAACCCAGGTTTTCCATTTCTCTCCTGAGAATGGTAAAAGTAAAAGTAAAGGTGGTAAAAGTAAAATATTTCACTGTTTGGTTTGCAGGAACAGTTGGGATCCAGAAGAGGGTGGTGTTTCCACTCTGAGAGAATGGCTTGGCTAAAAACGCACAAGATGCAAGCCATTGCCACTCTTCCAGTTCTGTTTCAGAAACTCGATCATGATTCTTGGGGCAATTGTCATTTTACATTTATAGATGAGGCGTTTTTAAGTGTGTATGTGAAAACATAAAGTGTGAATAAACCATTAAAGCTTAGTTGTTTTGGACTACAACTCCCAAAATTCTAGTGACGGTGCTAGCTAGTGGATTGTGGGAGCTGTCAACAAACAATTAACTTTTCATACATTTAATAACGGCAGATCTTGGTGTCAATATCAATCTAGATTTTGGAAAAAGCCACAGCCAGTTTTGCTAGCCCGTAATGTATGAAAACGCTATCAAGGTTACGGTGAGATAGGATTGGTAATTCATGAGTACTATACTTGCGGGAGAGTTGCCCACTTTTGCAATGTGTACTGTAGAAATTTCACAATAATACTTTATTGCTATAGCTGCAATCCATATTGTTTTAAGTCACACCAAATACTGCATGTCCTAGCAGATCAATGGGCTGAGAGACAAAGAGGCTAAAGGTAATATCTGAAGCAGTTTTCATAAAACTGCAACAATAGAAGTATAGTTTAAATGGTACCTCTTTCTTAATAGGAAACTATTACAGGCCAAATGTCCCAACACATTAAGTGCCCAACAGATGAACTAATAATAGCTGATAATTAACATTTTATATATATCTAGGACATCTCACTCAAGATGCTATGAAAACTGTGAAGTATTGTCTGCATTGTTTTGGTTTACTTGAGATAATCTAGTTGATGAAAGCTTATATATATTTATACTGAAAAATATATCCTGTACTGAGTGATCAGTCTTTCTTTTTCTACTCACATTTGGGTGCTACTCTCTATTCTGACACATTATGTTGATACATAGGACTCATCTCCTTTTATCAACAAGTAAACCAAAGGAATAGCTTAGGTTTTGAGCAACTCTCATCCAGTTTGAATTCCCAGTGAGGCAGTCAAAGTCTATGACTGCTGCCACATCATAGAATGAATGCAGTTTAGCACAACTTTAGCTGTCATGGCTCCATCCTATGGAATCCTGGGATTTGTAGTTTGGTGTGGCATCAGTGCTCTCTGGCAGAGAAGGCAAAATATCTCACAAAATTGCAAATCCTAGAATTCCATAGCAGTGAGCCACAGCAATTAAAGCAGTGTCAAATTGCATTAATTCTGTAGTGCAGATGCAGCCTAAAACCTATTGTATTTATTTATTTATTTGTTTATTTTTGCCATAAGACAGAAAGGCAGATGTACTGTAAGAGCTGATTCCTAATGCACAGAAATAATAGAGGCTTGGACTTGAAATATTCACACTCTCTCAGCCACAGAGGATGGCAGTGGCAAACCCCTCCTGAAGAAACTTGTCAAGAAAACCCTATGAGAGGTTCGCCTTAGGGTCACCATAAGTTTTTAAAAAATGGCTTGGAGGAACACAACAACAAGACTACTACCAAGCCTTCTTAGCCTATGAACATCATCAGATATCGAGAGGGTTGACATGTCTTTCTTTCTAGGGGACCGATTCGCAATAAGAGATCTGGAAGATTTCAGTGTCCGTACTTTGTATGACAAACTGGAGGACCAGAATCTGCACCTTGCATCACAGCTCGCAAAACATCGGGCAGATGTCCTGGTGTTTTACCAAGGGATCAGCCAAAAAATACAGAGCCTTTTGGTCAGTACCTTGATGGGGGGGGGGGGGGACCATGAGGAAGCAATAATACTTGCAAACCTGGCTACAATAATACTTGGGTGTATCCTAGAAATTCTGCCCTGTCTTTCCTTGTAGGATTATTGGTATATCATGGTGTTTCCAAAAAGGCACAGCACTTTTGGAAACACCATGATACAGGCTGCCTAGGCTAGAACTGAACCCTGCTTCTTGAGTGTCAAGGAGAATCCTGGACTGGGCGGAATCTTCTCAATTCAAGACTTATTCTGTGCATGTTCCAATCATTGTGTGTGTGTGTGTGTGTGTGTGTGTGGAGAAGACAACCTTTTATGTGCAGGGAAAAATGTTTTCTGCTTTAAAATAATATTTCTGTTCAAATATTGACTTTTTCTAGGATATGGTACAGACACTCGACATGGGTGAATTGAAAGGCCCCCAAAGAGCAAAGGTTTTGAGGGACAGAACCCAGGTCACTTTCGGCCCCTTCAAGGAGACACAACAGAGCGAGAATTCTGCAGCCAAGCTTTCTAGAGTGTTGCAAGCAATGGGCTATTCAGGTGAGAGATCTGGAGTCAAGCAAAACTCATACCACACCTTCTTTCACACTGAGTCTATTCTAAACTAACAATGTTATGTCTCTGATTTCTATATGTAAAGGGACCTTGAAGCACCTTTGAGACTGACTGAAAGACAGAAGTTGGTAGTATGAGCTTTCATAGCCTTGAGCCTACTTCCTCAGATGCTGCAAGATCCCTTTGCATACTGATTTTCAAGACTAATACAACTTTGCCTTTGAATTCTGATTTTTATGACACACTATGACACAAGGGGCTTGCTACATTACTCCAAAAACAGCTAAAACAACTTTCTCCAATGTGGCCCATGAAGTTCCAGAATGCTGTACCTTTTATCTTCAGCCACTATGTCCAGTCGCTATGTTTGGGATTCATGGAGGTTGGACTCAGCGCATCTGGAGGTCCCAAGTTTGGAGAATTTTATACTAATGCATGTCTGAAGAAACATCAGCTTCTTACACGTCTTCAGAGTTATCAGTCCAAAGAAGCAGAATGAGCTTATCGCTAATATAAATGTCTTGCAGGCTCTCAGTGGCAGGAAGCTACAGATTTAATGAAAGCACTGGAAATGTTGCTGCGCAAAGTCCATTGTGGGAAAGTGATGGCAAAACAAGAAAGGGCCCAGGAGCATGAAGGGGTTCCCATCCGAGAGCAAGCAGAAACTCAACAGCACTGCTTGGTAAGAGTAAAGGTCCTCCTTTGGGATACTCTGGTATTTCTTCCTGTATTAGCCTGAGATTCTTTAACATTTTTCCCCATAGGATGCTAGTGTGCTGCAGCATCATGCCCTCTCCAGTGGGAAGAGGGTTTCTCCTAGTTCCCATGGATGTGAAGACCAAAGTAAGTGAGATGGCCTTTTTCCAGACTATTGGCCAGGGTGGAAAATATGAAGACTTCCAGATTTTGTTGAACTCACACTCCCATCAGCATAGACAAATCAACCAAAATACACCACCAACCACATCATCATCTCGATTACTGATTTCCCACAACAATGTATTTTAGCTTGGTCTTAGCTTGGCGGCAACATGAGTCATGTGTTGTCTGGAAATGTCAGAGCATCTACTATGAACCAGATGATAATGATGATGATGATGATGATAAATATTTAACATTTCCCTTTCAAGGATCTAGGCGGGTAATAACAATCCAGTATAAAAATTAATAAGAAATGATAAAATATTCCCTAACCCCCTTAACCCTCCCTCCTTCAGATCATTTTTAGGCAAGGCAAGTCTCCTTTGCATGTTACATAATAGCTCCCCTCCCCATCTATTTGGTCATCTGCATGAAGTCATGCCCCCCAAAAGGATCGCTGTAGGCTGATATGCCTTGTCTGTTTTAATCAGGGTTGGATCTGCAAACTCACAAGAGCACCATCTTTGCTTGTGTGACTGAGCTGGAAGTCGAATCCTTGATGCTGACATCTCCTCTTGCCAGGACTCTACAGGAAATCAAGCAGTTTTTGGAGACATCACAGCAACCACCTCATTCCCCTTCTTCACCAGGTGATGAAGCTGATTGTTCCTTTTATTCCCTTCTTGGAACAAATCTTCCTTGAAGTCCTCAACACTGTCTCAAATGCTAAAATGAGGAATAAACTCCTGTGACAACCCAGAGTCATATGTGCATTCACACATGCCAGCAAAACTACGTTCATTTCACCAGTTCCTCCTTTGAATACATAGGCTACTTTTAAAAATTTATCTAGCTTTAAAAAGTAGTTAGGCTGTTTATCAGGAGAATTTCAACACTACTTTCCCATTTCTCCAGGGATAAAAGAAGATGAAAGTCCTTTTACTCCAAGGCCTGACATTGGTACAGTGATTTCCACCAACTTGGCCAGCTTGCCTCCTCGCCATTTTGTGGTCTATCGTTTTGGTTGCACTGTGGCTCACCTGCTGGGAAAAGTCTTCGCCTTCCCAGGACTGGTACTTCTCTTGGCCCAAGCAATCCCCAAACAAGGCCCAATGGAGGGCCAGGAGACTCTTCAGTTGGCCAGGGATTTCTACTACGATGCTAATAATAGGTGCCTCTACATCCTTTCATCACACCTGGAGAATGCCGGCGGATTTGTGGCAGTCCTGGTGAATGCCATCGCACACCTCAAAGCAGGTATTAGAGTTCAGTGGAATGATGCTGTCAGGTCCTTGGTCTTCCTGTTGACTCTGTCAGAGGCTCTTCAAAGTTTTATGCACGTCTTTCTAATGCTTGCCACCTGATGGCAGAACTGTGCTTTGCAAAGAACAAAAGGATGCTGCTGAAAACAGCGGCCCTGAATCAGCTTCCTCCTCCCTCCTCTTTGGGACATGGAGTTCTGCTTACCAAGTATGCTCATGTTATTATGATGTGCACTTCTATGTCTCTCTTGCCTAGTAGTGTGGAGGAGAGTGGGGGGAATGCATCCAATGAAAGAAGAGCATGGGGAATGAGCAAGCTTTAAAGGCAAGATTGATTGTAAAGCAAGGCTTCCTTGTGTTCTTTGTAATGAGATCTTTTTACTGTAGACACCATGGGCTGAACAGCCAGCATGGTGTAGTGGTTTGTACATTGGACTATGAATCTGGAGACCAGGGTTTAAATGTAAACTCACTGGTTTACCTCAGGCAAGTCACACACTCTCAGCTTCAGAGGATGGCAATGGCAAACCCACTCTGAAGAAACTTGCCAAGAAAACTCCATGATTGGTTCACCTTAGGGATGGCATAAGTCAAAATTGAAAGCACTCAACAATAACAGCGGACTGAAACTAGGACTTCCACATGTAAAACACGGAACTTCAGATTGCAGCAGGGTTATCTGAAAGCGTGCGATAGAATGATGAAACGTTGGCAATTGTCACATCAAATTCAAATCAGGTTGCTACACCCTGTGATTGAATAATAGTTTTTTTCCGCATAACTAGGCGCAGGGATTTTTAATTTCTATTTCTGTAGCCGGTACTTGGCACAGCACTTCCTTCATCATGTTATATTTTTGCAGCTTGTTCAGCGTCCCATATTCACTTCCCTGCTTAGGCAAGATTGGAAACAAAAGATAACTTACTTCATTTGGCATATTTATTTATTTTATTTATTTATTTACTATTCATGACCTCTGCGATTGTGCCAGTTTTTCAGGATCTAATTCCAGTAGTGGTAGGAATACTTCTGTTTTTTAAAAAAGCTCATTTCAAAGATTTTAATTGTGTCAAGACAGAAAGAAGTTTTTCCGTGTAAAGGTAAAACACAGTCCAGCCAAAGCAAAGAACATTAAAAATGCAATTCTGGGCATGGTTACTCAGAAATCCACTGAATTAAATGGATCTTACCAACAGGTATCTGAATATTTGCCCAATTGTTGCTTAACGGGAAATTTAAATGCTTACCCAGTCCTCTCCCCCATTGAATCCAGTGGAATTTACATTTGATTTTATTCAGTGTTTGTCACTGGTTATGTGCTGTACATGAAATTGCCTTTTGTTTAAGTCAAATGGCACACTGCTTAATTGCACTCAAGTATCTTTCACTTAAATCCATTAGGAGCCAATATTTCGGTAATGCACTTGGATAAAGGGAAGCTACATGCAAATGCCCATAAAATGAAATTTGTAACATATCTGAGAGCACCTTTCCCCAATGTGGTTATCCAGGAGTGTCATATCACAGTTTCATCATCCCTGAGCCAGCAAGACCGATATCTGTTGCCCTAAACCCATGCACCCTAACAATGCAAAGTAGCAACCAGTTATATCTCTCCTCTTGCTTGACTTTAGATTGATGACATACCCAGGTTGTCTCACCCAGTGACTTCCCAAGGAAATATCAAAATAATGCTCAGACTGCAAGCTAAAATATTTTACTCTGTTTCTTCATCCTTGGGTGTTCCATACTATAAAGCAGTGGAAGAATTGGGGGGAAAGTTACATAATTCCAGATTCATGGGCTGGAATTCAGCCTGGAACTTAGATCTTTTGGGTAGATTTCTATGTGTGGGAAACAGAATTGAGTAGTTTTGCAAATGTGTATTTAATTAGGTGCAGCCATGATGTTACAACATATAGGTGTCCATTGCAAAATGATAGCTGGTAGAGTGACTCATGCGCCAAGCCCCAATGTGCAGTGGGCACTAATGTACATCAGATCTTCCCAGTGTGCATCCAGATATTATCTAGGAAATGATGGAATTCAGAAGTGTCCAATGTGCATCACAAGTACCGAGTGTATAGGAGAAGTGCTTAGTGAAAATCAGGAGTGTGCATTGAGCACCAGGAGTGCTTAAAGCATATTGGAACACTCTTGCCAGTGCCCAAATTGGCATCTTTGTAATTTACTTACAAGGAGGTGTTGCATTTTTGCAACACAGCTGTGTGTTCGTAAAGTACAAAATAGAGCATCTTGGATGTTGTTGTTGTTGTTATTGTTGTTGTTGTTGTTGAAAACATGCAATGAAATAGTCTTCTTTATAAGGTAAAGATGTTAAAGCTAAAGGATCACAATAACTGTAATGGCATGGGCCCTTTTTCACTTTTTCTTTTTCTCCTAGGCCCCGAGAATGTTATCCCTAAGAACATTGGCTTTTGGAAACAGCTGAATACAGCCATCGCAGCATTAGCTAATGCCTTATTCCAATGCTCTTGGGAAGCAGCAGCAAAAGCTGAGAAGGTAAATAACTTTCCACTGTTTGTGACCAGATCCATTTAGTGCACAACTGTGCTAAAATTTGGAGGTTTGGCTTGGAGGCAAGTTTTGTGCTAGGACTGAGTTGAAAAGCTCAAGCCCTCAACCCAATTTCACCACTTATTTTGTATAGTGTGAAATTGGCAGAGGCACTTCAGAGCTGAAGTTAGAAGTGGCTGTCCTCTCCTCAGTCTTGGCTGCTCCTGGGCTTCTTCATGTCAGCATTGTCCAACTCGGTGCCTTCCACATGTGCTGGGCTACAGTTTCCATTATTCCCATCCAGCATGCTGGCCAAGTACATCAGGAATGGTAGCGTGTCTCGTCTGGAGGGCACCAGGATGTCAAAGGTGATACAGACTGCACCCACACTGCAGAAATAATTCAGTTTGACCCCACTTTAACTGCCATGGCCCAGGGCTATGGAATTCTGGGATTTGTAGTTTTGTGAGACATTATCTTTCTCTGGCAGAGAGTCCTGGTACAACTACCAAATTCTAAAGGATGCAGCCATGGCAGTTAAAGTGGTGTCAGACTAGATTATTTCTGCAGTGGATACAGCCATGGTGTCCTCATGAAGCCACTCAGGCAGGGTTTCCTGTCCTCATGCTAAAGAATCCTTGAAAGGGAGAATAGGAGTAACAGGCCACCAGATTCCAAGGGCTTGAAGGCACTCAAAACCTTTGACATTCACTATAGCCTTAGTATTAGTCTCAATTTGAAGAGCTATAACTTAACAATCAGCTCTAAGTGAATATTTTACAAGCAAGGTAATACCAAGCTTGGCCACTTGGAACTATCTTCAGGCTCTGCCGGATTTCACCTTGAGTCATTGTTTGAGGGAAAAGAGGGCTATTGATAGTTACGATCATGATGATGATGCCCAGTTGACTTTGTAGATTTTCAGACATAGAAGTGGGTAGATATGCAAATATAATCCATATAATTCATTCTGGAATGTTGTATGCATGAGATGCTGGACTAGAGAGAGAGAGAGAGAGAGTTTTCCGCATCCTTGCACTGTGATAAATGTTCACTGCAGTACTCAGGTCTTTGGCTCATGGTGTTCCCAGGAGTCTTCCTTTCTGTCCTTCTCATTTATGTATTTGGAGAGTGTGGGGATTTCCGGTGGGATTGCCACATGGATCCAACCCCCAACCCACAATGTACATGACAGCAAAGACCCTTGGACCTTGCAAGATAGAAAACTGGAGTATAGTGAGGACTTGACTGGTCAGCTGTCATACTTTTCTGGAGGGAATATTTATAAAAGGGTTGGTTTCACAAAAGGAAGTGGAACATACCTATTTAATTATTTTGTTTTTGCCTCTGAATCTTACATGGAATCAAAAGCAGTTTTAAAGATAGTCTGTCCTGTTGAATGGTTTGTCAGGAGACAAAGAAGGAATATCCAGAGAGAGGAGCAATTGGGGATAGTTTTAGACAAAAGGCTCTATTTGTGAATTAAACTTCTGAATTTCTTTTCTTTTCATGTCATAGCCTTGAATAAAAAACTGACCATTACCATGCAGCTTAATCCCCACCACCCCAGAAACATCCCCACAACATCGGCAAGATTTTTGACTGTTTGGTATTTTTGATGAATTCTCTGTTGAAGAATACCAAACTTTGCTTCTTTTCTTCTCACTACTTCTTTCAGGACACTGTGAAAAATTACTCCCCCATTTGTTTAGCCACTCGCTCCATTTTTGAAGAACTGCTGGGTATTCAAATGTTGCTCAGTCCTTGCTTCTTTGAGAAACACCCACATGAAAGGTAATAGAAATGAGGCTGATGATCTTATTAACCCAAGTAATACTCATTCCAAGATGTTTCTGTTTGTTGTTATATTAGTGCTTGCTTTAGGAAAACAGGACTAATTTTCAGTTACATAATACAACATGAGAGGTCTTCATCAGTCCATGCCTTTACACTTCTTTTAGATTACTTATATTGTTCCTAAGACTTCTTGAAATGTTGCAAAGATTCTGGGAATAACCATATCTTCAAGTTTCATGAAGCCATAAGATTCTACCTTTATGTTATAACAAAAATATTTTCAAGATTTTTCAAGCCATAGGATTGTAAAACCTCAGGTTCTGAAAAACTCACCTGATAATCTTCAAGTTCCTTGAAGCTGTAGGATTCTAAACCTTATGTCTCAAAATGATATTTCCGAGATGTCTTTAAGCCACAGGATCTTCAGAAGTCAAGTTACATCTTAACTTACATCATAAACCACATGAACTTTATATCTTCGTTAAATAGATTTGCATTTGAAGTATGGGCATTACCTTACTTATTTCTGATTGTTTTCTTGATGATTTGTTAAACTTTAGATATGAGATATCTCATATTATGGCTACTTTACAATATTTTTTATGGTAAGACAATTTTCTAATGGTTTATATAGTTTCATTATTCCATTGGATGCCCAAAATTCTATTATTATAGTAAACACATGCAATTTATGGGTAAAATATGTTTTTGAATTATTGTTAAATACCTAACTTTTCTAGTTTGTCTTTTTTTTTCCAGTTTCTCTGTATGTAATGTTGCACACCTTCTATTCCCCCTTTTTGAGTTCCCCTAACTCATAGATATCAGTCCTACACCTGCACTAGTCATACATGTTCTCAGCACATATTTTCTTTTAAGTATTCTGGAAACACTTTTCAGTGTCTAATGCAATTGTGACATCACTGGTCTCCTAGTTTTAACTCAACAGTTGTGTTGAGTTTTCATTTGTTCTTCTGCTTTGCATAAAAGCCATCACAATGCATGGTGCACACGCTGCTTCTTCTGCACCAATAAGATGGGCTTATGCCAATGAGTTCTAGAACATTCATCTCTGACAGTTGAAGGAGCAACTGGTCTTTCGCAGTCGTAGACTCTCTTAGCTCTGGGGCAGTTGGACGCCGATTGAGCTCCATCAAACTAGTTATCGGTGAGCTTTGGCTTCCCTGTCCCATAATTATGGATTAGCAACCAAGCTTCCAAGATCAGATGAGATCAAGTATGTTTAGTGTTGTATGTAGTATTGTGACAAATCAGTTTTGTTCTTCTCATCCATCAGGTAGATGCAAATTTTTAAAAATATTCTTTTCAAAAGTTCCACTTTCAAAAGGTTATTTTTTCCCTCCCTGTCGAGAAGTATTTTTCACAGATTTCTCGAATGAAAATAAAAGACAAGAGAATTTACACTAATTAGCTTGCATTTCAAACTCAGTTAGCAGGTCAAAAGGAAGTTTGGCAGAGGTTTAAAGAACATTCTGCTGCTAGAAAAAAACCAATATGAATGGTAGCTTTGTTTATGCAAAATACCCAAATCCTGGCCATTGAATTAAAAACCAAAATTCTTACTCGTTGATTGATAAGTGCTCATAATTTCTTCTCTTTAAAAAGCTTTTGAAATCTTTGAATAACAGATATTTCTTCTGTTTATCGAATTTTGACGAATATTCTTTCCATCACTAGTGGTATAGCCATAAGTGATTAGTAACCAATGGTACCACCTTTCTGACATGGTGCGATTATGTGGTCCTGTGAAGCAAGAGGCTGCTGATGGCGGCAGTTCTGTTGATGGTATCTCTTGTGTCAGATGGGTTTTTATTAAGGAGAACATACCTAACAGTTAATGGGCAGCAACAGTATTGGAGGTTGACACTGGAGGAGGATCTCCCAGAGACAACAGCAGTAGTACCATAGCTAATGCTTGTTAGTATTGCACTGAGGGAGGCACTGGTAAACCCTCTTTTGAAGATCTTTTACCATGAAAACCCTATGATGAGACAATCCAAAATGTATCAAGAGATAGTGCCAGAAGATGACACTCCCAGATCGAAGGGCGCTCAACAAGTTACTGGAATACATCCGAAGACAACTAGTGTTGTGGCTAATCACAAAACTGGCCTTAAGCTGCAAAGATATTCACCTGTTGATGTTCTCAGAGGCAAAAAGAAAGTCTGATTAGGAAGGCCCATGAACCTGGTATGCTGTTTCCTTCCTCCTGCTGCCTAATCTTTCCTGAAAAGGACTAGACACATCAATCAAATTCCTCATCTGTGCCAATTTTGAATTTGTCATTGATAATTGTATTCTGCCACTGCCATCCATTTCTGCACTGAGGATGGGGGTTCAAATCATAAGGACATTTGTGTATGGTATTAATATGTGTATTTTCATATGAAATACAGTGGTCCCCCAGGATACGAAGCCCCCGGGGAACGAAATCCCCGGGAGCCGAAACCGCCGGGGGCGAAAAAAAGCCCCCGGGATGCAAAAAAAAAACCCCCAGGATACGAAGCAGAAAAACCGCATGGCTCCTTTAAATTGGCCGCGCGGTCCGGCAAAAATAGCGGTCCCCTGGGAAACGAAGATTTCCGAGTTACGAAAGGTAATCTGGAACGGATTACCTTCGTAACCCGGGGGACCACTGTATACATTTCTAAATGCATTTCCTCTCATAGTACATATTACTCAATCTTTTTATCCTGGTACACACATTCCAATAAGCAACGTGGTACCTTTTTGAGCCAAGAACTATATTTCAAAGTTCAGAGAAATGAGAAAGTCAAAGGGTCCCAGTCTTCACTTTCATGCAGAAGGTGTGCATTGTGTCAGTAGAAAAATCAAATTCACCAAACACCCCCTTTTTTTAATTCAATGGTTGAAGAGGGTAAGAAATCAAGACTTGCGTTTTTCACATCCTTCAGGTTGAAGCATTACAAAAACTTCCACCTGCAAGCAGAGCTACGAAATATATTGGAAAACCCAGAGCAAAATGTAGAGAAAGGGTACAGCAATGGGAAGAATCAGGAAGGCGATTCCTCTAGCCTCCAGGTAGCTCATTTATTAAATTAAACCACAAAGTTATTTATTTATTTAATAAATCTGTACTACCTGTTCTCTTTTTTTCCTCCATTCTGTGGCAGGACTGGGAGGTAAGGCAGACACTATCTAACAGAGCCTTGCTCTTGCTCCCCCAACAAGTCTTGCTATACCTCTCCTTTTTACTTATACTGTATGATGTGAGATGCTACAGGCACCAAATCTCCCCTGTATGAAAATATATAGCATGTCTTCTCTTCTCCAGGTGAAAATTGCAGAGCTGGAGCAGATGCTGGATGCCTTGAATGAGGACTTCTTTCAGCTTTCAGTGCAGGTCATGACAATCCACCAGGAGGAGGAACATTTGAATCAAGAACTTAGAACACAAGAAGACTCTATCTCATTTGAAGTACATGAATTCCCTTGCTTATAACCTAGGGGTCAATAATTGAATTTGCACTTATATTATACCCAGATGAATATTAATTCTCAGGATACCTAGGATGCAGAGGTTCTAAAATCTTTTCATCTACAGAATAGCAGGGCATGGTTGAGCTTAGGATGAGCTAGAAGGCTAATAACCTCCTCTGTCTCAGTTCACATTTCATGTGGCTTGTGGACATTTTGGTGCATGAATACAAGTATGCATAAAGCTAAATATTGTAAATTGAAGAGACGTATCTCCAAATGTTCTAGGCCATGTGGGGGCCAAACAAGTATCATGGTTAGCATGACTGTCTTCTCCCTGATAGCTGTCCATCCTGTGTCTTCAAGTGGGGTAGATACTTCTTCATTAAGCATTCTCAAAGTGCCCCATAGCATCTAAATATATTCTTTGTGAGTGACTAAACCTGTGAACACAGGTCTACAGGGACTGTGTAATACTAGATATTAAATGTGGCAAGCTGGTGGCCTTCAAGTTGCCCTTGTTGACTGCAGCCAATGAGAGTTGTAGACACCAACATTTGAAGGGCCACATATCCCCCACCCTTCCTATTTCTAGTGCATTATACCAGACAATTTGATGATATCCATATAATACTATCATAAATTTGATAGTGCTTTGCAAATGAAACTGGATAGGGCCATAAGGATTCCCCCAGTTTCCAGCATCTTGTTTCACCCACTGTTTCAAATGCTTTTTTTCTGCTTTCTCCTGCCCTCTCTCCCCTATCTATTATACAGTCTTCAAGTGAACTTCCTGAGAAGAAAGCACTAGACTTCTCAGAACTTCTTGAATCCTGGACTGTCAAGAGGGACCAAAAGGTTCTGCTGGAAATTAAGAGAAGCTTCATTGTACAGAAGATCAGAGATGTGGAATCAGAACTGGTATCACTTAGAAATCTGCGGGGCTGCCATCTTGACAGCTGAGGAGAGACCATTTTGAACTGAGCACCTGCCAGAAACTTTCCGTTGACTGTGCTTCACTGATCCTTTTGGGATTTTATGTATAAGTATAGGTTTAAGGTATACAGCAGCAGTGAACCAAAATAGCTCCTCCTCAAGTAGTAAATTGGAAGTGCCGCATTTTAGGGGTTGCTGTTTAACCCAACAAATTGTTTCAATAGATAGGTTTTACGTTACTGATGAGAGAAAAGCTCTTCCTTTTTATCTTTGGCTTGAAACAGACGGGCAGTAAGAGGCTCCTGGGCAGTGCCATTAAGGTTTGGGAACGCACAGCATTCACACGCTCCCAAACCCTACTACGTAATGGTGCCAGTGCCATTAGGTAATGCCGTTTAGATGGCGTACATAATGGCGCTGCCCCAAGTGTGCAGCTGCGAGATGAAGGTGTGTAGTTGTGGTGGCGGAAAGGTGCCCAATGGTGCCTTTTCTCTCAATTGCACCGCACCAAAGTATGAGGAACTGGTTTGTAGAATGTTTCCAAGCAGAGATGTTACCAGAAATTGACTGAATTTGTTTACAGTAGAATAAAACAGCAAATTTGAATTAATTTGTCAAATACCCAAGGATTAAGTTGGGTCTGTGAAAGGCTGTAGAATCTGTTTGGTGTAACTGCTAACCTAATGAGTGGATGTGAATACTTTTGTACTGCATTATGTTTTAGCGAGAATGCTGTAAGTTTGTGGAGAAAATGCTGTTCTGTGAAAAATAACAAAAGCAAACGGATTTGCAGTTCACTGGAGTGACACTTAAACCTGTTGTGTGAAGAAAGGCTCAAGCATGCTTCTGCAGTTGTGTCTGAAGTTTCACATTTCTGTTAGTCAAATGCAACAAACATCACAAATAGTCAGTGTGAGGTTCTATAGCAACTGGCATGCCTGATGAAAGAGATCTGACTCCGGCAGGGATTAAAAGAGTGTGTCACACCTGATGAGAAACACGGTTACTGAAATAGAATAATAGTGTGTTGTTTTTCCCTATACCCAAATACAGCGAGCATCTCCAAGCATTTCCTCTAACCTAGTTTTCCTTAGATCCTCATCCAGGTAGAGTTATGATAAAGAAAAAAAATCATGTGGCTGAGGGCCAACTTAGTAACACTCCAAAGGCAAGAGACTTTTCCTCCCCTCTATCATTAATACTGAAGTAATATTTACACAGTGGAATGAAAGCATTTACCCCACCATTGTGAAGATTTTAAATGTTTATCAAGTCTTTTATTCCTGATCGTCGACCAGAACGTTAAAGATTAAGACTTGAGATACCAAGCCCTTTAGTAGATCAGTAGATCACCCTTAGAGAAGGAAACAAACCCTAGGCAGCACCCAGCAACCAAGACGTGTGAACTCTCCTTCCAGTAACCGATTGCCTGCAAAACAGTTCCTGGTATCACTTTCTTTTTGCAGATATACTCTGGTTGTACTATTATGTTATGTTGCTGCATTGTTATTTTTATGAGATTTGAATTAGTGGTAATCTACCTAAGAAGGTCAGAATACACATTTTAAAAATCTAGTCAAAGGAAGAAGGGAACCTACAGAATTTGGTGCAATGGAGATCAGGCTTCTCCCATCTCCATGCTCCCAATTTCTGGGCATTTGCTATCTGTCTGTTTTGGTTTAATCTTTGTTTGTTTTTCATCTTTTAGGTGATTAGCAAAAATGTTCATAACTGTGCTTCATGGAGGTAAGTGATTTTCTGGAATTGCACTTTGGTTGAAATAGCCAGTCTTCATCCATCCATCCATTTCTGTGTCCCTAACCCAAGTATCTTTTTAATTGAATTTTCCATAATGGTTGCAATTTTTAAAAAGCTCTTTTAAAAATGTGTGTACTCCTCTTTTATCTTGTTTAGAAGATGAATTGTGGCCCCGGAAGCAACATAGAAACACCATTCTACTTCTGAACAAGATCTACAGGTCCTATGCAGTCTGTGTAAAGTATAAGAAGCACTTTTTTTGCTGCTACCTCTGCATAAAATTTTGAAGCAGTAGGGAAAGGCATTGGCATTTGGAGAGTACCAATGTGACCCCCCTGACCCATAGACCCAGTAATTAAAGGGGGAACCAGATGGGAGGGATTGAGGAACCCTCTCATGCATATTGCTTTAATAAAACATGACCATTTGAAATGACATGCAGGAGGAGAGTTCTACAGATACCACAGACTGCGAAACAGACCAATGAATGGGTCCTAGAACAAATCACGCCTGAACTGTCACTAAAAGCCAAGATGACAAAAATGAGGCTGTTATACTTTGGACATTTCATGAGATGAAATAACTCATTGGCAAAAAGAACCCCACAATAATTCCTGGCAGAGTGGAAGGCAGAGTAGGAAAATAGAAAGACTCCATCACACAAGTTTTGGGTCAAGCAAGCAAGCCATAGCATTGACTTTGCAAGACCTAATCAGGGAAGATGATGACCAGGGGTCTTGAAGGCCTCTTCATAGAGTCACCATAGTTCAAGGTTGATGTGATAGCAAATGACAACAACAAAAACACGGCCATATTTTGCTAGCAGAAGCTGCTAGACTCTTGGTGCAGCATCTCGATGATCCTAACACTGGACCATACAGCTTTTGTCTGTTGAAGCCACCTGCTGGAGGGACCATGAAACAGTAGTCATGGGGCATTGGCCATTATGTGTCTCACCCCTGCCTTCTGGGCTCACCTCCCACCCCTCGATCTGAGCTTGTTTCTGCCCAGCTTCACTCAACAAGATCCCTTAACAGGGTCTCAAAACTGGGAAGATGGACACACACATCCTGTCTCCTCAACACCACAAGTATCCCAAGAGAACAAGTAATTGTTGATTCACATCCTCTGTTTCTGGTCTTGACATCAAGAGACAACACAAAGTGTTGACCATTCAAGGCCTACTCCAATGTGTGCTCCATTAAACTGGATTGAACCCATGGGGCTTTGACTCCATAACCAAATGGTTGGTTATTGTTATCCTGATCAATTGTGACAATGGGAGGACAAGAAGAGGTGTGTGGCCAAAGGGAAGATATTAGCTCAAGAAAGAAGCCATAGATAAGACAGGTGGGGATAAAATGATAACACTATATTTTGTTAGAAAGAGATAAACAATTGGGAGAAAGAAACCAGCTACTTTGCAAGCTGAGTTGTACTAGGAGGACTTGGCAGAAGTGGCCAAATGTCTATCTTGATGAGCAGCCCTACTTATAATACCTTAGATGTAATGCAGATGTAATGATATCCAGGATCAGTAACAGATGTTTAACTTGGTTTTATTATTGTGTGTATGTATTAAATTGATTGTTCTATGCTTGTTCTTATCCACCTTCACAGCTGTTTTACTGAAAGTTTAAGAGAGATTTTGACAATTAAAAAAATAATAAAGTAAATCAAAGCAATAAAGTAATCAAATCCAAAACCTTTTCCTGATATTTCCTTCATAGAACATAAGGCAGAACTCTTCAACATTCATTGTAATGTCCAGAACCTCCTAGATTGCATAAAGCAACACTGTGGCTGTGAGGATGAAGGTACTGTGGCAATAATAATAATAATTTGTACACTTTGTGTGGGATTTTAAAAACTAATAGTCCATGCAGACTTTTCTTCTTTTTTTTACCTTCACCGTATTCCATGTTCTTGCCTCCTTCCCCTATATGTCCCTTATTATATTCTGATACATCTGTGTCTCTGGTTTATACCAGTCAGGGGAAACAGATAATAATTTCGGGGCAGGTTAAAACAAATTTAAAACAGAAACAGTTAAAATAGAAACAGCCCCATCCCAACGACCCACCCCTTAGAATAAGATTAAATTAACAATGAGTTAAAACATGACACATAAAAACAGGAACAATATCAAAAACCTAAAATTCTTGAGCAGAATGGGTGAAGGCTGAAATCATGGGGAAAAAGAAGCTGGGAAAACTATAGACCTTGGATTTGGAGCTGGGGGATATTAAGCATTGTCTGGGATGCACTCTGGATGGCTAAAACCTCACAATTTCTCCTCGGCTTCCTCCAATGGGATCTCTCCTCGAAAATCTTTCATGTTAAGCCCTTTGCACAGTCTCTTTGCCTCCATAATCTACTGAAGCCTTCCCCAACATGGTGCCTTTCCAACATTTGGACTACACCTCTTATCACCACCAGACATGGCCAATGTGTAGGGATGATGGCAAATAGACTCCAAAGCATCTGGAAGGCAACAGTTCGGCAGTGTCTGCCTTCTTGAATTAAGTGTATGTATTAAATTTGTTGTTGTTGTGTGCTTTCAAGTCATTTCTGACAACCCTAAAGTGAGCCTATCATGGGGTTTTCCTTGCAATATTTGCTCAGAAAGAGCATGCCATTGCACCCCCCTGAAGCAGAGACTTTCTTGAGGTCACCCAGTAGATTTCCATGGTCAAGTGAGGATTTGAACCCTGGTCTCCCAGAGTCCTAATCCAAATCTCAAACCACTATCCCACACTGACTCTCATGTGTTAGACAGATACCTGGAGTAAATACATATTCTTTCTCCTTACTTCTGCCTTCTCTTTCTCCTGTGACCTCTTTGTGTTTTGTTACAGCTTGCTCCTTGGGGGATATGTCTATGCGCTTGTACTTTGCAAAGAGGTCTTGAAGAGAAGGGTTGTTGGGCCAATAAGCAACCAAGCAAATATATCTAGCCCCTGAATTTTGTTTTGCAGAGGAAATAGAATTAGCAGATGTGAATGGCCAAGTCAAGAATTTGCTCAAAAACAAGCATCGCTCTGCAGCTGAGCTTCTGGAGGGAAGAGAAACTTACGTGCTCCTTGGTGTTACAACCAGTAGGTTCCACACTTCAAGTCCTAAAACAGCCTCTAGATGAACAGGTTTATTCATCAGGTTGCATATACTCTATTTAACACTTGTTTATTATTTGATACTTAGCTGTACTTTAATCTGTGCTTTAATCTTTTATCTGTTTTGTAAACTGCCTTGGTTACTATGCCAGGAGAAAGCTGGGGTACAAATAAAAATAAAAGACACCTAGATAGCAAGGCACAATTTTAGATTCAGAGTTACAGACATGCAGGTATCCTTTTATTTTACTAGGAAATGAAATCTTACCAAAAAGCATGAGATTTGCTTCCTAATGAATATGCTTGACCGATTGGTAACAATTATCAAGTGTACCATGCTGAAATCTTTTCAGCTAATGCCCAAAGAAAACGTTATGTAAATTGTGTCAATAGACCTGATGTACTTTTTCTTAGAAAATAACTTGTAGCAAATCATGGAGAGGAATACCAGATCAAATTTGTGGAATGTTGGAAAGGAGATTCTCCAGTCCAAACGGGAGCATTGAGAAGGGAAGACTCTGGCTGAATCTGCACTGCAGAAACAAGGCCATTTGATGCCGCTTTAACTGCCCTGGCTCAATGTTATGGAGTCTGGGGATTTTGTTGTGGCACCAGAACTCTCTGAGAGAAAAGGCTAAATATCTCACAAACTACACATCCCAGAATTCCATAGCATTGAGCCATGGCAATTAAAGGGGTATCAAACTGCATTAAATCTGCAGATTTAGTCTATGTCTTCCTATCTGCCCAGAGGGGAAAAAAACACAAAGCTTTCACTGATGTGTTTACTGTCACCTAGTTGGTCTCTTAAGATTCTCCTTTGCTTCCTTGGTAACAGTAAGTCAAGTTATCTCTTGGGAGCATGATTCTCTTTCTAACAACAGGATCTGAAATATAGGAAGCAAAGCTTTCTTTCACTCTCACAGTGGCTAGACTAAGCTTTCACTGGAGTTTATCACACAGGAGGAATTTCTCCCAGTTTCGAATGGAGCCAATTCGAATTCACATAAATTCACTAGTTTAGCGAATTTATGTGAATTCTAATTGCATTCGGAATTTGTTCAGAATGACTTCCCATCTCCCAAAAATGATCTCCCCCCATTGCCCAAAATTGTGTGAGATACTTTAATACGCAATTACGTGAAACCCTATGTTTGCGTTCGGAATGACTTCCCTTTACTCGAAATTGTGTGAGATATTTTAATACGTAATAACGTGAAACCCCATGATTGTGTTCGGATTGCCATTGCATTATACCCCTAAATTCCATCGTATGATAAACTCCAATGCTAGAAGATAAAGGGATCAGGAGTTTCAGGAAAGGGCTTCAAAACCTTTCATCTGCTTCCGCCTTTGCTAACTAGGTCCTCTTTCCATCGGGGCAATTTTCCCCAGGTCAGATTAGACATGAAGGTTTCTAGCCTTTGCTTTTGAGCAGAAGAGAGTTGGGTGGGCTAAAGGAACGATGAAGCACAGGAACATAATGGCCACAGTGCCAAGGTTCAAGCAGACTTCCATAGGCCCTGGGCAGCACACTGCGCTGATTTATTAATGGTTTGGGTCCAGGTTACCTACAGGATCTCCCCCTTCCATATAACTCAGGTCCTTTGGCAGACATTTAGGCCAGTCAGCCAGGACTAGGTTGGCAATTGTCAGCCAGAGGACATTTTCTTCAGCTGCTCCTAGACTGTGGAATGACCTGCCGGAAGAGACTTGACAACTGCATATGCTGTCTGAAACAGAATTAAAGACCAGTCTCTTTCAGCAGGCTTACCCAGGCGATTTTTAAATTGTGAATTTTAAATATGGATTGTTTTAACAAGTGGACATCTTAATTGTCCTTTTAAATTGTTGTGTGTTTTAATTGATGTTTGTCTGTTAACCTTTGTTAGTTCCCTGCTGCAATCCATGGGGAGAAATGTTGTTGTTGTTGCTGTTGTTGTTGCTCTATTAATTCCATTATTTATTTCTGGCAGGGCATCAAGGCAGTTCTGATTCAATAAGGAATCAGGCTATGTTTTCCCTTTTATATGCATCTCCCAGACCTGTTCGAAGGGCAGCACAGGGAACTTTAGGACAAACAAATCTTGAATCAGTCCCATCTTCCATGAGAAACAGGTGCCGCCTGGATATAGGACAACCCATATATAGTTTCAGTTCCTTTTGATCCAGCAGTCCTTTTATAGGAATATGAAAAGCAACATACCAAGTGCATAGTGCTTCATGTATGTTCAAACCAAAAGCTACAAATATTTTTTTTAAAGCCCTGAATGATCACCTTGAGAAATAATAACTTAGTTGTGGAAAAAGTCTTGCCAAGATCAACTCTCATCCTTTATACTAATCACAAGACAGGACATACCATCCACATTTGCACACTAAAGCTTCTCTTTTTTGCCCCCTCCAGATGGTGAAGGACCTTCAGAGGGAGGATTTATACCTCTACTGATAGATGAAAACATCATTAATTCTAAGTTCCTAGGTAGGTGAACTAATGTATTTCTAATTTTATCTGGAGAACGTTAGAATCAAAAGTCACTGGAGTTTATCATACAACGAAATTTGGGGGTATAATACAATGGCAATCCAAACACAATCATGGGGTTCCATGTTACTGCGAATTAGTGTATCTCACGCAATTTCGGGCAATGGGAAGTCATTCCAAACGCAATCATGGGGTTTCACGTAATTGTGTATTAGAGTATCTCATGCAATTTCGGGTAATGGGAGGGTCATTTTCGGGAAATGGGAAGTCATTCTGAATGCATTCCAAACGCAATCAGATTTCATGTAAATTCGCTAAACTAGCGAATTCATGTAATTGCAAATTGACTCCATTCGCAATTGAAAGAAATTCCTCCCATATGATAAACTCCATTGTGTAATTGAGACAAGCAGGACAGCTGCCTCTAAAACAGCATGGTATACATATAGAGTTCAAATGTTGCTAACCTAAAGCCACACAGTTGTGAAAAATTTGACAGAGCTGCTAAACATTGCAAGTGGGAGGAACTTTTACTCTGAATAGAATCTCCCTTATATCCAGAGGCTGGAAAGCTAGACAATATGTATTTTATTCCGACTGGTGAAGCATCCATCTCTGTTGAGATCTGAGTGGGATGGGATGGGAAAACATGATGGTGACTTTTGGTTGTAAATAATTCCAAATTAGTCTGAAGGTGAAGGAACAGAGCGCTGGACAAAATGTGCTGCCAATGAAAGACTCAAAGGCACAAGCTGAAGAGCAGGTTGTCTCTTTGGAATAGGAAATCACCGGAGTTTATCACACAGGAAGAATTTCTCCCTATTTTGAATGAGCCAATTCAACTTCACTTAAATTGGCTAGTTTAGTGAATTTACGTGAATCCTAATTGAATTCGGAATGTGTTCAGAATGACTTCCCATTTCTCGAAAATGACCCCACAATGCCCAAAATTGCATGAGATTCAATAATATGCAATTACGTGAAACCCCATGATTGCATTCGGAATGACTTCCCATTGGCCGAAATTGCGTGAGATATACTCATACACAATAACGGGCAACCCCATGATTGCATTCGGATTGCCATTGCATTATACCCCCAAATTCCGTCGTATGATAAACTCCACCGTTTCAGTGTAAAAGTAGACTGAAATCCACAAAAATTTGTGGTAAAACAAAGCCATCTGAAACATGCTGCGAGAAAAGTGACAATTAAAAGGGAGCTATACTTATTGGATCTATACCTTAGGTCACAGTTTAGATTAGAGAGAACACACACAGTTTATGTATCACTGCTTTCATCAAAAACGTTTGTTTTCGTTGTTGCTGCTGTTGTGTACCTTCAAGTCATTTCTGACTTATGGCAACCCTAAGACAAACCTATCATGGGTTTTCTTGACAATATTTATTCAGAGAAGGTTTGCCATTCCCTTCCTCTGAGACTGAGAGAGTGTGACTTGCTTGAACCCATGGTTTCCCTGGCTACGCAGGGATTCAAACCTGTGTTATAAAAAGAGTAAAAACAGAAAATAATTGCATCAGAAAAAATGCAAGCAACTTTGGCATTCCCATTCAGAATAAGGTATTTTCCCGCTCAGATCAAAAGCCTTTGTACAAATATCACTTTTAGTTTGCTTAACAGACAAGACAAGTCTTGTTTCCGTAAGTAGTTATGATCTTCTCCAATAATGTTAGCCTTCACATAGCAGGAAAACACCTTTTGCACAGATGCTTAATCACAGAAGATGAAGGATTACCAGAGATAATCTCCAATAAAATTTTCCGGAAAGGAAATAATAGGGCTTAGCCAACCTGGCAACTGATGTGCTTTCCCTCCATTTTTGCTTCCATAGCAAGAATATTACTTATAAATTTGATAATCCTCTGTTCCTTCTTACTATTAGAAACTGCCTGTCAGAGGAAAAATCAAAAGCAATTGGCTTTAAAAGTATGCTGAGTTACAGAATAGCATATATCGTATTTGGTTTGTTCATGATAGCACTGGACCATCTAGGTTTGCTTTAAATAACTTGTGTGAGTTATATTATGTAATTTTTCGATCTGAAGCTAAACTAGCAACTTCGCAAGAACAGAAGAGCCCTTCCCCCAGGATGAAATCCAGAAAGAGTCATAAAAAATCAACCCTGGATATTCCAGCTGTTGGTGGTGAGTTCATTTTAAATAAGTGAATAAATAAATATATACGTTTTATTACATATTTTAGTCTGATATACTTCATTATAGTTCAAATAAGGGGCAAGAAAAGAAGGTACAATTCACAGAACAACTAACAGTTCATGGCAGGAAAATTAAGGTTTTCAGATTTATCAGCCATGTAAATCTCATAATGTAAAAGATGTTATAATCGGCCTGTGATATCCTATCATAAGAACAGTGTCAGTTCAATATATACTGTGTAAGTCTTACCATGACAGCTTGTGTTAGGTACAGGTATTAACAGCATACTTTGTATCCTGAATTGTTTACATCATCATCACCACCACCACCATCATCCTTTGGGCCTAGGTAACATTAACATACATTTTTTATTTGTTGGATAGATCTGATATTTTCCAACTCATCAATCTCCTAACACCATCTCTGTGTACTTATTGAAACTCATCAATACTAATTTAAGGGTTCTGTTCTCTTGCCATGGTTATTCTTTCCTGACCTTCGATCAAGAAGAATCCTGAAAGTGGATTGTATGAATGTGTGTTAGCATTTGAGTAGTGCAGTCCGTGATGAGGTACCACGGGTACGTTTGGAGCCAGGATCACCTTCACAACTGTAGTGTAGGCAGCAGCTTGTGAGTTGGAGACGTACCTCTCCTCTTCCAGAATAACTGGAAGAGAGACTGTAGACAAAGGTCTCTATGATGAGGCTTTTATTCTTAGAAGTTACAGTTTGTACAGAGCTACTTACAGTACAAACATCTACACCGTCTACCATCTATCAACAGAAGAACCCACACAGTCAACCAACTGTAACAGAATCCACAACCAACTGCCAAACCCAACTGTCAAGACCAACTGCCAACGGAACCATCAAATTCCCCCAGCCAGCATCTGATTGGCTGATGTTCCTGGCTGGTCTTTGGCCATTACACATTGTACATTTTCCTTGGGGCTCTTTATAAATAAATAAATAAAATTTTATTTGTATACCGCCCTTCCAAAGATCAGGGCGGTTCACAACATCTTTAAAAACATTCATACAACAATAAAAAACTGTGTCATTCCAATATAGCTACACAATGGTGCTCATGTTAATAAAACGATTGACAACGGGGGAGACGATGGGATCAGGAGTAAGCCTGTTCAAATAAATAGGTTTTTAACCCCCTTTTAAATTGGATGAGGGAGGCAGCCGAGCGGAGGTCAAAGGGCAGTGAGTTCCAGAGGCTCGGGGCCGAGATGGAATATGCCCTCTTTATGGTGGTAGATAATCTAGCCTCTGGAACTTTTAATAGTTGTTGCCCGGTGGACCTGAGTGTGCGGGGCGGATTGTGTGGGGAGAGACGGTCCTTCAGGTACTCTGGGCCCAAGCCATTTAGGGCTTTATAGGTGATAACCAGCACTTTGTACTGAGCCCGGAAGCGAACAGGCATCCAATGAAGATCTTTTAGTACAGGAGTTATATGGCTGGCCCTGGGTACACCAGTGACCAGCCGTGCTGCCATGTTCTGCACTAATTGTAGCTTCCGAGTGTGATACAAAGGCTGCCCCATGTAGACCGCATTGCAGAAATCTAATCGAGAGGTTACCAGAGCATGTACTACAGTTTCAAGGTCCCTCCGGTCCAGGCAGGGACGCAGCTGGCGTATCAGCCGAAGCTGAAAACAGGTGCTCCTGACCGTCTCATCCACCTGAGATGTGAGATGGAGCGACGAGTCAAGGAGCACCCCCAAGCTGCGTACAGTGTCCTTAACGGGAAGCGTGAGCCCGTCCAGGACAGGTGGAACCACCTCCATCCCAGGGCCGGGAGAACCTATCACGAGCACTTCCGTTTTCTCTGGATTCAGGCTGAGTCTGTTTTCCCTCATCCAGTCCATTACCGATTCCAGACAGGCCACGAGCGGAGCGATGCCATCCCTGGTCACTGCATCAGTCGGAGACATAGAGAAGACTATTTGGGTGTCATCAGCGTACTGATAACCCCACGCCCCATGCCTCCAGATGATCTCTCCCAGCGGTTTCATGTAAATGTTGAAAAGCATGGGGGACAGAATAGCTCCTTGAGGGACCCCAGAGCTGAGGGCCCTCTTATCGGAGCAAACGTCCCCCAGCTGCACCATCTGGAACCTCCCAGAGAGGTAGGACCGGAACCACTGAAGCGCAGTGCCCCCGATTCCCACCTCAGCCAGGCGCTCCAGAAGGATACCATGGTCGATGGTATCGAAAGCCGCTGAGATGTCCAAGAGCACCAACAGGGACACGCTACCCCTGTCGATGCCCAGATGGAGATCATCGACCAGGGCGACCACGGCAGTGTCAACCCTGTAGCCCGCCCGAAAACCGGTTTGAAATGGATCTAGATAATCCGTTTCATCCAAGATCGATTGAAGCTGGACCACAACCGCCCTCTCAATCACCTTCCCCAAGAATGGTAGTAGCGAAACTGGCCGATAACTATTGTGTACCAGGGGGTCGAGAGAGGGCTTTTTCAGTATCGGTTTTATAGTGGCCAATTTGAGGTTGTCCGGAAACTGTCCCTCTCTCAGAGATGTATTAATAATCCGGTGTAACAATGAAGTTACAACCAGCCCCTCCTGTGCTACCAACCATGAGGGACAGGGATCGAGGGAGCAGGTTGTTTTCCTAACGCTTCTAAGGATCTTGTCCACATCCTCAGTACTAACAAACTCAAACTGATCCAGTACAACAGAGTCCACGGAAGCTCTGGACGCCTCTACTCTAGTCTCTGCATTAATACTGGCATCCAGACCTTTGTTTATCCGAGAGATTTTATCCGCGAAGAAGTTGTTAAATTGGTCACAGCAGGCCTTAGTGGGTTCAAGGATCTGGTTCGGGGCAGCAGGGAGCTGAGTTAGCTCCCTCACTACCCTGAACAACTCTGCTGGACGCGACTCCGCGGACGTGACACGAGCAGCATAGAACGAGTTCTTAGCTGCTTGAATTGCCTCTCCGTAGTCCTCCAAATGGTGGTCTAGGAGAGCCTTGTTGTGTTTCCGCCAGGTGTGCTCTAGCCGTCGCAAAACCTGCTTCTTGGCCCGGAGATCTTCCGTGTACCAGGGCTTCTTCTTGGAAGCAGGCCTGAGAGGGCGCTTGGGAGCGATACTGTGTATAGCCCTGGAGAGATCCGTATCCCAGGTGTTAACTAGGGCATCAACAGGGTCACCGTCACTTCCAACCATATAACCCTCTAGGGCTTCTTGGAACCTATCAGGTTCCATCAGCCTTCGAGGGTGGACCATTCTAATAGGTCCGCCACCCCCGGAGGGGATCTGGGTTGAAGCCTTGATGCTTGCCTCTACCAAGAAGTGGTCCGTTCATGACAGGGCGGAAATATTAGTGACTTCCGCCCACGGAATTTCCATGTCCGTACAGAAGACCAAATCGAGTGTATTCCCTGCAAAATGCGTTGGACCCGAAACCAGCTGAGACAGGCCCATGGCTGTCATGGTGTCCATGAATTCCCGAGCCGCACCAGATGGAACATTGTTGGCCGCAAAGGGGACTAGAAGCCTGGGGGACTCCAACACCAGCTCCGAGACCAACTGTGTCAGCTCGTTAAGGGAGTCTGTTAGCGCACGGGGTGGCCGGTAGACCAACAGAATCCCTAGACTGTCTCTTGCCTTCAGGGTCAGATAAATACACTCGATATAGGAGGTCTGACGAACATGGTTCCTGGTTAGAGACAAAGTGTTTTTGTGCACCAAGGCAACACACACATCCCACCCACCTAACCTGTTCTTTATCCCAACAGTGTGTGTGTATGTGTGCCTTCAAGTTGCCTGTTGACTTATGGCAATCCCATGAATTTCCTAGGGTTTTCTTTGGCAAGGAATAATCCGAGATGGTTTTACCAGTTCCTTCCTCTGAAATATCGCCTACACCACCTGATATTCATTGGTGGTCTTCCATCCGAGTGCTAACCAGGCCCGATCCTGTTTATCTACCAAGGCCAGGCAGGTTCTGGTGCCTTTAGGGTTTTTAGGCCCCTGTAGGTGGCTTCAGATACACTTTATACATGTGGCTGGAAGATCATTTTATGCAATATTTTAAAATAATTTTGTGCATGAAACAAAATCTGTGTAAATTGAACTATGAGTAACCAAAGGTGTCACTATCTCAGCCACCCAAGGAAAAGGTTTGGTTTTAGAAGTACATATTTTGGATTTTGGAACTCCAGGTAAGAGAGAGAGTGAACCTGTACTTGCCATTTAGTGGCCATTAATTGAATGTCCTGTTTGTCTGGTATTATATGCAATAATCCCCAGCAACTGATATAAAGAGCCTCATGCTTGTTTGTACATTGTCTCTTTCTGATGCAGGCTTAAGGACTCATTCACCCCAAGGTAGTAGAACAAGGACGCCCATTGCATCTCCAAAACAAAGCGTTAAACTGTTGACCTGACTCCTGCTAATGCTGATATGACAGACTGGTGGAAAGTTGTATTCTGCAAGGCTGTTCACTGACCAGTCTGGCTGATCCATTTTGATCTGAATATGAGGGTTCATAGTCTTCTATCTTAGACATGTTATTTATTTCCATATACTATCTCTGGGGTTAAACAATTTCTTCTCCATAGTAGAATATAGGGAGGAAAATAAAAGATAAAAAAAATATGTTATTAAAATTAGGATATTTAAATTCTACTGTTTTGAGTGACTGCGTATTTCTAAACTAGCACTTTTTCAGATTTCTGGATGCCGTGGTTCTACAACCATGTGTAGATTTTATGTTATGTCTTTGCGTTCTACAGTAGTTTGTCTGCACATTCATATTGGCAGCTGTGACCAAAATAAGAAACCATCTTTGCAGGCATTGGAAGAAAATACTTAGAGTTGAAGAGTAGCTGTAACCCACAGATCTTCAAGAACATAGAGAGTGAATGAGTAGTAAAGAGAAGTTTGTAACTGGGTTGGAAAATATACTTGTTTTAATATACCTTTATTTGTGGTTTTGTTATCGGGAACAAGTTTGCAACAAACTGATGCTGTAACTTTTATTTGTTCAAAAAAGGTTTAGAACAGTGTTGCCTTAAGTAACTACAAAAATAACCTTTAATCTGTTATCTGTATTTTGCATTTGTTTGCTACTTTAATATGAACAATTGACGTTTGTAATAGTAATATCTTTTTATTAATTTTATTAACATACAAAATAAAATAAAAAATACAATACAACAAACATAATTGTCCATATATTTTTCCATACATGCGTCCACATAAATTATTCTAACCGAACATACTGACATATATATATAATTGTTATATATAACAGTTGACATTCAAACCCACTTGTTCTACCTTCCTAAAACTATTAGAACTCCATGTTACCATGGTATATTTTTATCTTCTCTTGACCTGTTCTTATTTCATCTTTTGTAATTACTATTTTTATTCTACGATCACCAAGGATTATCCCATGTAATTTTGCTTATACATAAAAATTCATAAATAGAATTATAAAGTTGTTCGATCATCCTAAATATTTAGTTTTATCAACATATTCCATTGATCATTTATATATTTTATTGTAATGGCAGTATCAATAAACAATCGTAATATGGCTTGATTGAAAAACAAAACAACAAAACAACAAAACAAAACAAAGCAGGAAACTCTGATCTGTCACTGAAGATCTTTTAGCATTTGAGTAGCGCAGTCCGTGATGAGGTACCACGGCTACGTTTGGCGCCAGGATCACCTTTGCGACTGTAGTGTAGGCAGCAACTTGTGAGCTGGAGAAGTACCTCTCCTCTTCAATTAATTTACTATGCAGATTACAGCAGCATTTGTGTATTTGTGTCTTTCTCTTTGGAGGGATTTTTGATTTCTTACTATTTCCATTTTAATTCCAGAACTTTAAAAGAATAGGATTAACACATTTACCTGTGACGAGAACATAAGGGTCTTCTGACATGATTTACTGGGATCAGTTGCCATTTGCTTGATTGAAGTTGATTCAATAAAACACATTATTTCTTAACTATCTTTTGGCTGGACCCTCATGAAAACAATTAGATCCACTGGGTTGTCTAAAGACCGTCATTCTGCAACTAGCACTTAATTGACACAACTGGGCTTATCACTTAAGGCTTATTTCCGATTTTACCTGCCAAGGTAGCAGTAATAATAAAAAGAGATATTTCTTTGAGTGGTGTGTTAGAGATGTTGCATGCATTTTGAGGTTAGGATGGGTGATGAAGCAATAAACCAGATTTTAAGACAAAGTAAAGTTTGCTTATGTGAGATGGAGATATTTTCTTAACATCTGAAGGGATGTTAAACACACTATTTATGGGAAGGACTGAAACAAGTAGATGACACACATTGCTAGCAGAAAACACCAAGGACTTGAAACAATTAATAAAGACAATAAGAGAAGAAAGTGCCAAAGCAGGCCTACTGATGGACATTGAGAAAACAAAAATAATGACCACAGAGGAGTTATAGAAATTCAATCTAGAGAACGAGGAAATTGAAATAGTTAAGAATTTTCCAAACCTTGGCTCAGTCATTGGCTGGAATGGAGACTGCAGTTAGGAAATTAGAAGAAGGCTGGGACTAGAAAGGGCAGCTATGAAAGAACTAGCCAAGATCTCAAGGCGCAACGTTGTAAAACTGAACACCAAACTCAGGATTGCCCAAACCATAGCTTTTCCCCATCACTGAGTATGGATGCAAGAGCTGGACAATGGAAAATGCTGATAAAAAGAAAATCAACTCGTTTGAGATGTGGTGCTGGAGAAGAGTATTCAGGATACCGTAGATGACCAAAAAGGCAAACAATTGGGTCCTAGAACAGACCAAGTCTGAAATCTTCCTGGAAGCCAAGATGATCAAATTGAGGTTGTCGTACATTGACTACATCATGAGAAGGCATGACTCAGAAAAGACAATGAGGCTAGGAAAGGTAAAAGGCAGTGCAAATAAAGGAAAACTGAATGCCAGATTGCTAGACTCAATTCGGAAGGTCACAGGCCTGAATTGACAAGACCTGAGCAGAGTGGTTGAAGATCGAGGGGCTTGGAGATGTCCCCTTCATGGGGTCACCATGGGTTGAAGTCAACTTGAGGGCAGCTAACAACAGCTAGTACTGAGAGGTTAGTGGGAGTGCAAATTACATGCATGAAAAAGTCCCAAAGTCATTCTGTGGCATCTCCAATTAGTACAATTAAGGATCAGATAATAAATGCTGAGTATATTCTCCACCTGAAACCCTGGAGAGTTGCTACCAGTCAGAGTGATGAATACTAAGCTGGATGGAGAAATAAGTCCATCTTCTATATAGGGCAGCTTCTTCCTATATTTATCAACATCAGTGCCATCGGAAAGATGGTCTTTTGAGCCTATCCAATGGTATTACTTCCTATAGCCTATTCAGAAAAAATGCAGGAAGTTTATCTTGTAAGCATCTTATCTAAAAAGGTGAATGCTTCTGGGTTCAGTACAAACTGCAGGTTTAACCACTTGTTACAAAGCAAGAGGTTGCAATGAATGCCTGCAGGGAAGAACAGCAGCTGGAGCAGCATTTGGAGCAAATAAGTGACTGGGAGGAATGGAGATGGAAAGGGGTTTAACCATTTCTTTCATACCTGCTTCTCTCTTCCAAATTTCACATTATGTGGCAAAACCACAGAAGATATCAAGACATCACATAAATTAATTTGTTTTTGGCACGAACTGTTTTGGAGTATTAGATACAGAATACACACTCACACATATATTGTACATGCAATGCAATTTTAGGCTTCGTGAATGGAAGTATTGTATCCAGTATCCAGACTGAGAGAAGTAACTCTATCATTATATTCTACTTTGGTCAGAACTCACTTGGAATATTGTGTACAGTTCTTGGCACCAAAATTCAAGTGTGTCCAGAGGAGGGCAACCAAAATGGTGAAAAGTGCAGAAGCCATGCCCTGTGAGGAGCATCTTAGGGAGCTGGGTGTGTTGTGCTTGGAGAACAAATGGAAAGTGATATGATAGCCGTCTTTAAACATTTGAAGGGATGTCACATAAGCAGATACACAAACGTTGTTTTCTGATGGTCCAGAAACTAGTGCACAATGAAAATGATTCAAATTACAAGAAACAGATTCCACTTACCAAGAATGTTTTGAATGGTAGGAACTGTCCCTCAGTGGAATGCACTCCCTTGAATGTTGGTGGACCTTCATTTAGAAGTCTTCAAACAGAGTTTAGATGGCCATTTCTCAGGAGTGTTTTAGTTGGACATTCTTGCTTGGCAGACCTTTCCCTTATTCACCTTTCCATGATTCTAAGATCTGTGTACCTTAATATGGTAGCATGACAGAAAGGTAGGCTTGGCTGTAAGGGACTAATGTTCATCTCATTGATCTCTTAGCCATAATCCAACTGCTGCAAAACCGAGATAACAGTAACCTGTCTGATAGAGTTACTTGTGAAGTGAAACTAATAAAAATCCTATGTGCAGATTAAAGTTGTTTGTTAAAAGACAGTAGGAGTGAAGAACCGAATGACTAGAAAATGAAGATTAAATAACTCAATTGAAGAGCAATCTTCATAACTGCAGAAAAATCTGTGATGCTTTTTACCACAATTAAGAAGACTAGAAGCACTCTCTGTTTTACTAAATGAAATATATATTTCAGAATGCTATGAGCTCTTTCTAACTTGCATGGATGTGTGCCATGTGTGATACCAACACTTCCAAAAACTGTCAGCTTTTTTCTTATGGGGTCATGGTGTTTAACTGATACCTTTCACATGAATAGTAGTCCTAGGAGTTGTTCAACAACAGATCATAGTTTCACTTTTCTATAGCAATCTGCCACTAAACAGAACATACCCTTTTCTGTCGTATCTTGGCTACAGAGCCTAAGGTTATGGCAAAACACTAATGTCAGACATCAGAGTGTACATTATGGAGTAAGTGGTTGAGGATGGGAGGGGAGGAATGTACCCGAGTTGTGTAATATGTACATTTAACACCACCTAGGAGTAAAAGGTATGCAAATCATGGGGCTGGACTAGTGAGAGGATAAATGCTGTCATTGCCTGATGATTTTATGAAGTGGAAAAGCAAATAAGTTGACAATTCCCTGCATTTTTGTTATCAAGATAGACTTCAGATCGGGACATTCCTTGGCTGCTGTCAACAGGTGATGGGCAACCCACTGTTAAAGCCTGCAGAAATAAAAGCAAATGTTTGCTTTTGAGAGCTATAGCTCAAGCTATGCATGCCTGAGAAAACTCACTCTTTAACATATATCTGGGCTTGAGGAGAGCTCCAGTCCAACATCATCTAGCCCTCATTAAATTGCTGTCATTTGCTACTGCTTATTGCTCTTATGGAGAATTTAAATAAACCTTTTCATTTAAACTTGAATTGCACTAGGCTCTTTTGTAATTTGTGCACCATTCCAATTCATGTTGCCAGACAATAAGTACCAAATATATCTTGATCCAAGAGAACTAGCAAGAAACCAACTTAGGACTTTATACAACGGGTACTTCTTGCAGCATGGTGCTATACCATGTAAAGGTCATTTCATGTCACTTGCCTGTCTAAATGCTCTCTTGATTTTTTTTTTTTAAAAATCATTCAAAACAAAATATCTTGGTTTATTTGTGGGCATTTTATTTTGGATACAGGAGGTGGCATTACATGTATGTCCAGCCCATTGTACCCTTCTCATTTTGCCTCTAAATGAATTTCCAGTTGTTTCTGTCTATTTATAAGCCACCTGTCTGTGAGAGACATACACAGTCCTCGTGCCATCTCTTTTCTCCCCAATGAATCATTGCAATTATCAATTTTTAAAAACTCCATTTAGAATTTTAGCAGCATTGCTTTAAACAGCTGTGGTATATTATTATTATTATTATTATTATTATTATTTGTGTAATTCCAAATTCCAAACTTAATATTGATAGCGTTACATTCTGTTAACTTATTGCACCTTCCTAAATCTGAAATAACATATAATTGTAAACATATTTCATACGTAGTAACATAAATGAAGTTTCCCATTCTCTCCCCCTTAAATATATATCATTCAAATAAAACATAAAAAATGTCTTCATGGGGTCTTCTTCTTCTTCTTCTTCTTCTTCTTCTTCTTCTTCTTCTTCTTCTTCCCATTTAAGTGAAATTATAACTGCTAATCTACAAGAAGCATTGACTGCCTTCTCGGTATCTAATTTGTTAATTGTTAGATGAATTCTGCATACTCCTCCTCCTATATCCAGTTAAACTTATAATCATACTAAATTAGTTGAGTGACAAATCCTTATCCGCACTTAACTAAATATATTTGTAATCTTAATCGTAGTTTAGACATAGTCCTGAAATGGATAGATTAACACATATAATAAATAAACGGTGGTAGCATTGTCATGCTTTTCTACATCGCCTGATGCCACCACACAGACACCACACAGACACACTGCCCCTTGTTCTCTCTTATTCTACTCCAATGTTTCATTTCCACAGAGGATGGGAACTTCATGGCAATAAGTTGCTGCCCTTCATGAGTAATGTAAGAAGCAGTATTCTGTGGCTTGAAGGTAAGAGAGTGGGAGAATTGGTGCAAGAAGGACTAAAGGAAAGGGAAGCCTGGCAAGAAAGAAAATGTAAGAGTTTGGGCCTTTCTGAATTTTCAGAGAACTATGGGGGGAAAAAAACTGAAAGTTTTTCCAAGTACAGTGGACCCTTCACATTTGCTGAGTTTGGGGAAAACAGAACCCCCATGAAAGTAAGGAAATGGATTTTTTTTAAAAAAAATACTATTTTTTTAACCTGAGAGAATCTCTAGGTCCTCTAGGGCACCCCTGCGGTTGACATCAGCTGGAAGTTAACCATAGAATTGCGCTGGAGAATCTACAAAGACCTAGAGATGTGTTTTGTCTAGGAATCGCTAGGTCTTCCAGCATGATTTTTGGCAGACGTTGACCATAGAGTCGTGCTGGAGGATCTAGAGGTACCTAGAGAGAACATATTAGTCAAATCTGTGAATAATCAAAGCCACAAAAGTCATAGCCGTGAATGTGGAGGACTGACCCTATGCTCTGGAGGAAAAGCTCATTTTGAAAACTAAGGGTGCATCTACACTAGCTGAATAAATGCAGGTGCAATCTAGAGTATTCTGCTTTGGCTCTGCCCTAGGATTCACTGCCCTCTCCTTGTTGAACACAGCTGCATGTCCCCTTCTGACCTCACTAGATGTGACATTGCCAGTCCTGAATCCAACCCAATCCAGCTGCCGATACTAGAAATACCAAAATCACACTGGAGTTTCCTGGAAGTTTTCTAAATTTGGATTTAAGGCTAAAAGAAGTGGTTTTGCTGTGGAAATGGCTGTAGGTCATCTGAACGTATTGCGCCAGGCGCATGGTAAGTACAGGGTTTTTGACCTTGTGTAAACTTGGCTTTTCCCTATCACATCTGGAAACTGGAGGAGGGTTTGTTAATCTACCATTGCATGTAGTCTGAAACAAGGTGCACATTAAAAAGGGTGGAGCTCTGTTTTGTTAAGTTATCCTCTTTTGCCTTGCAGCTTTAGGCAATTCCCATAAAACCTAGCAAGGAAGCCATCCTCACACATGCTCATGGTGTGCTCTTCTTTGTACCTTTGTAGAGGCTGCATGTGCATATAATGTTTAAATTAGAGCAAAGCATGATGGCATAATTCAAGCATAATTCTTGAAATTCTGGAAAACTCCATAGTTCAAAATTCTTTTTTTGGGGGGGGGAGGGGGGAAGCAAGTGAAACTGTAAAAAGAATTATATGATCTATTACTCTCACGACCCGCAACTCAAAATGTGCATTCTGCTGCCAACATTTTCAAAGGTGGAATTCACTGTTATTAGTTTCTCAGTCTCTTTTCATTACAACATGAGCTTACCCCAGTTGAACGATTGCAGAGAAAGGAGAGGAATAATAATGCTGTTGGGAAGCAATTTTGGAGAAGATTTACAAATACCATAGTCTGCATCCAGGTTTTCCATACCGCTCTGAAATTGCTTCAGTGAGGAGGGAAAAAAACCCTTTCTGTATGTTATTCTGATCTCAGCAGATTGAATAGCCACACAGAGACAGGATGAAGACGATAAGGCATTTTTCCTATGTGAAAGGTCTAAGATTCAGAGATAAGGCAGTATGTTATGTTCTCCCTATGTTCCTTCAGAAGAATGCAGTATTTCTGTTCGTTACAACTTCTTTGGAACAAAGTGGGCCATTTAATTTCATTTGGGGCAGGAGAAGTTACTGGGCAACAACTAGGAGAACATAGAAGTATTATCAGGAATATCCAAAATTCATTTTTAAAGGGAGTACATTAAATATCTTATGGGCCCATACATCTGAATATAAAAGGCAGCCGACTAAAGGTAATCTAAGGCCATTTCTCTGCCAGCTTTGGAGATGGATAGCAGTCACCTTACTTGAACTTTTGCTCAGTGCTTTCTATGAGAATCATTAACCAACAAGTGTCTGCATTGTTCCGAAGATTTTCTATAAAACGATGTTGACTTAAAGAATATTTATCATATTCTTAGAACAATCCTATACAACGTTGTGTCACTCTAAAACGAGTATGGATACAAATAATTTTGATCTTATTCTTGATCGATTCTTACGCTTTTCTCATGTTCCTGATTGCCTTTTCAGCCTGTTCTGATCTACACGAAATATCTAAATTTGGTTAGCAAGAGCATTCTAGAAATATATCTGTTGTATTATAGCATGACAATTTTTATTTTTATTTTGAAAAACCTGGGAAACAGCAGGAAAACTATCACCTAATTCACCTGTGCATATTCTCCAACATTGCACACATAAAAATTCAGGACATGTGTGGCCAAGCAACAGGAAAGTATGGTTAAGATTGAAAAGGTATTAATGAGAAAGAACACACAGGCTAAAAAAAATGCTGCAGCAGTTTGCTTTTGCCTGAGTCTACTGGGAAGGACAAGAATCCACCTTCTCCTCTCCCCCTCCAAGTCAACTGAGTGTAAACTACTCCGAACTAAGGGTGCAGCTACACTATAGAAACAATCCAGTTTGACACCAATTTAGCTACCATGACTCATGGCTACAGAATCCTGGGATATGTAGCTTTGTGAGGCATTAGCACTCGGAGAAGGCTAAAGCTACAGATCCATAGGTTGGCATTACACTTAAAGCGATATCAACTGCGTTATTTCAACAGTGGAGATGCACCCTCAGTTTGCAGCAATTGAAGTAAGCTGAGGACAAAAGGCGAAAGTGGGAGGAGGAGAGGTAAACTGCAGCATTTTAAAAGCAGTTGAAAAGTGGGATGTCAAATTGGAATTAGTCGGACGGATGCCTATGTGTGTATTTTCCAATGAAGCTGTGTGTCTGCAGTATGCATTGAAAGTTTTAGCGGCAGATTCCTTACTGACTACCAAGTTATTATCCCAGCTAGCCAGTCCAGGATGGCTTTGCACCCAAACAAGAAAAGAGGGAGGGTTACTGCATATTGTGGGATGGAGCTTTAGTTTATGCTGGTTCAAACACTAATCTCTGAAACAAGACAAAATTGTGGAATGTAAGGAAGAAAGGGGGTAGAACATCAAAGATTTCAAGCCTGAGCGGTCAGATAAGCAAAGCAAGTTGGATTGCTTTAACTCTGAGCGGAATTATGCAATAGGGAATGATATGAAAGGCACTTGACTTACAAGTTCAAGGTTCAAAAAAATGTAACTCCTGAAATCCTTACAGGCACTTGTGGCCGAATAGTCATGGCTTCTGCTTATATTTCAGAACAATGTAGTGGCAGGTTTCACTTAGATTCAGATAGGGATGTTTTTATTCCAGGCCTAGACTACTCAGTATGTGAAAGGCCAAGGCAGAAGTATTTAAAATAAGTTAATAAATAGGCGGAGAGTGGAATTCAGTACACATTGCCTAAAGAACTGTATTTTCAAACAATCAGAACAGCATTTTTAGCATACGCAATAGTGCCACGTACACTGATGGGCCAACACACTTAAAGCTTGTTGTTTTGCCTGTGATGATGCTCTCATAATATTAGATGCTGTCCATCACAAATAAAGCCTTGTGAAATATATTTTCCACATCCTCACACACACACACACACACACACACACACAAAATGTACATGGACATAGCTTCTGCTCAAAAGGAGCTATCACTTTTGGGGTTTAAACTACCCAGCTGGTCACATTTGATTGTTCATCTTTGTCACCTTCTTGTGCTATGCCTTGAAGTTGTTTCCAACTTATGGTGATACTATCATGGGGTTTTCGTGGCAAGATTTGTTCAGAGGGAGTTTGTCAATGTCCGCAGCTGAGAGAGTGTGACTTGTCCAAAGCCACCCAGTCAGTTTCCACGGCTGAATAGGGATTCAAACCCGAATCTCCGGAGTCATACTCCAGTCCTGAAACCACTTTGCTTTGTATGCAGGCTATTTTGATCACATACTTTTTGCATTGCTCTGTGGCTGACTGGGGAAATATATACAACTGTGTGTGCAATGAAATATTTGTAATTCAATAAGCCACTGGCAAAAGCACCTCTGAATATTCCTCACCTGAAAAAACCCTATGAAATTCACGGAGACACCATAAGTCAACAGCGAACATACATAGATACACACAAACAAGGCCAGCCTTTCCAGTCAGCCCTGTTTAGGAGACAGTTATTCTTTTTGCAGCAGGAGGTGACAGATAGCATCCCTTTTGCAAGTTATCTTGGCAATCATTTTAACACTCCTTTTTTTATGGCAGTACTAAATGAGGGCTTAAATCTCCCACATCCCACTTCCCAGACGCCTACGTTGGTAGACGTAAATCTGTAAATCTGCAAGACACGGCTTAGCAGTCAGGTTTCAAGACGTAAAGAACAGGCATTATAAAACGATCCAATTTGTACACTACATTAAAGGGTTCTTGTCATACAGAATGCTTAGAAAAGGGAAATCGGCAAATACTTTTGGGCAGCGTTTGCATTTGCCTCAAGTCAGAGAACTTTATATTATGTGAAAAATCCAAAAGGTTTTGCATAACTGTAATTGGATTTGGTGCAAATGTTTGGTTGATTTGTATGAGTGTTTGATAGCTCCTGAGCCGTTGGATGTCAGATGAGGATTCATCTTCTGTGTTCTGCTCTCTACCAAAAACTAAAGGGAGGACTGGCACAGGGAAATTAACTTAATCAAAACAAGGAAGTTATCTTAATAGCAATAAGTCATAGTAAATGATGTGGCCTTGCCCGACTCCTATAAATCATGAGGATCAGGGATTTCTTTTGGTTTGAGCATTTCATTCCTGCTTTGCATTAGTCTCCACCCATTGATAGAAGATGCACATGACAAACAGAGACTTTATGTAAAAAGTTATTTTATTATCAAATTCTGCTTATACAGTGTAGTCCAGAGTAACACACATCTGGTCGACACTTATAAGCTCACAGTTGGATTGCCATAGACAGTGTCATAATAATTCTCAACAACAAAAATATATATTAAGAAACCTAGTGCAAGTCCATTCACATTATTATTGCAACGGACGTGGTTTCTTTCATTCTATATACAACATGGTTATCTTTTCTCTCAACTTTGTACACTTTAAACAAGGGGTTAGGTATTACAAAAGCAGCATTCAAGTCGATAATCCAAGGGAAAGATTTTACAGTACAGAGTAGATCCGTCTAAGAGTCTTTTCGTTCTTTGTTCTGATATGAATCTTTGCAGTTGGTTGATATTGCACAGACCAAGGACCTTCAAGCCTCAGATGACAGAAGAGACAACTTAGTTGCACTCTCCAGCATGGAGAAATGAGGAGGGATAAAGGCATTCTCAATAATACATGTTTTTATCCCACCAGCCTGTAGAAAGAAAATAAATAGAAAGGAATAATTAGCCTTTTCTGAAATATGTAAAGTATTTGCTATGGCATATGTTGTCAACATTACATGTTACCCTTGAGGAATCCTTGAAATAATGTTCAGGTCTCAGCGATTCATACAAATATTATATATATATATATATATATATACACACACACACACACACATACCATTATTATTATTATTATTATTATTATTATTCAATAATGTATCCCTAGCAACTTCTCATAGAACCCTGGTCTTCCAGGGAACTGTAGCTGAGAAACCCTGGCACAAGCGCTGGTGAACTAGGGATAGAAAAGATGTTAGAAAAATATTCGAAAACAGTCAGTAAACACGCTTTGCATGGATCAGAAAACCCCAATCAGAAGGATCCTGGACTGAGAAAAATCTTTGGGATTTTGAGACTGATTCTGTACAAAATTCGTCAAGTAGAAAGCTTGATACGAAGGGGACTTTTTTGCAACTTGCAGTTTCCATAATTAGGTAAACATGGTTGCAGAAATTGTACTAATGTATAATGTCTAAGGATTCCCTGCCTAAGGAAACCCTGTGCAATCCATGGGAGTCACCATAAGTTGACTGGAGACTGGAAGATATTTAAGGGCTAGTTACTTACTTCCTGGGTACCGCCTGATGAACAACTTGCGAATTTCATCATAGACCCATATCAAGATGGCATAAGGCATTGCTACAAACCAATACTGAAACCTAGCAAAAAGAAAGAAAGTATTATGGGTTAAATAGCATTCTAAAAACATTTTTTTGGATAAATTATCTGGCATAGCCATAAATATCCTAAAAAGACTCAAGGATATTGGACCCCCTTCTCCCCACCCTTAAACCATGATGGATTTTCATTTCCTAGCCACAATCAATTTATACATGTATTTGGTATTTGGCACAGCAGACAAAATATTGGAAAGTCATCATGACTCAACCCTTTGTGGGCATCTTTTGGATGAGCCACTCAAAAGGAAGGGAGAGGTTCAATGTCCACTTAGGGTTTTATTTGGCTAACTTTATAGGAAACTGAAAAAAAACAAGGTGGAACTTTAATATCATTGACAGGGTCTTCTCTATTTAATAATACTTCAATAACTGCTCCAAAGCCTAGGTTTCTAAGCCTTGTTATTAGAACAAGAACTCCACCATTTCTTTCAGCCACACTTGTTAATATTTATGAATTGACACCAGCATGTGGCAAGACAGAAGCTGAATTTACCTGAGGGGTGTGAAGTTTAAGGCATTCACACTTCCGAGTCCGTAACACAGAATCAAAGCAATTCCAACCTGGGAGATGATGCCCAACCAGATAACTTTATTCCTATAAGAAAAAAAAAAGAATTAAAACAATTGTTGGTATTATTTGTAAAAGATGGAATCCTCATTAATAATAGTTGATTTTCATTTTCCAGTCATATATTCTTGTTGATGAATAATGATTAAAGATTGAAAGAATATGAGTTCTACCATCAGATCTCACTTCTTTTGGTAAAGATTGGTCTAGTAAACGTAATCTTAAAAGGAAAGGTAATGTGAATGGTAAAAATGGGCTTTCCATGCCCTGTGCCCATTCTGTTGTAACAGATTTGAGGGCTTTGCAGAATTTTCTTTTAAAAGTCTAATTAAAATAGACTTAAATTAAAAAAAAAAAAAGTCTAATTAATGGGGAAATGTCAAACTTTTTTAACTAGTTGGTTCCTCTCCCACCCAAAAAATAAAACAAGGGGAAAGGATGCAAATGTATCTCATTGTGAATGAGTTATCTATCCACGTTCAACTGTTTCATTTTGGGCATGGAAAAACCTGGAAATATTTTTTTAAGTTGAATCTTTTGAGGTAGATCTGGAGGAGGAGTACGACTGGCAATAATAAAGAGAGAGAGAAGAGAGGATGGATTGAGGTTGTTTTGAAGTTTCTCAACATTCGGGATTCCACTTGTTAGCAGGATTTGCCATAAACACCAACCTGAAGAGCCCTTGCTGGAAAATAGAGTTCCGCCGCGTCTTTCGGATGATCAAGTCAGCCACTTGCTGAATGGTGATGCTGACAAAAAAGGCTGTGTAGCCATGATACTGTAGGTTTCTCCGCTGTTCAAAAGTCTGTAAAAGAGAACAGGTTGAATGGTTAACTTAAGGGAGAACTTGAGCTCTGGTGATGTAGCAAGTCGAACATGTGCAGATTATGCTTTTCCTAGACGGGATGCTATGAAGCAGCTTGACCTTTTCTTTAGCCAGAAAATACATGCAGCACGGGGAACATGTAGTCTAATGCTATACAAACCAATGTTTCAGGGAATAAGTATGCAGAACGGTTGTTTTTCAACATGGACTCCTATATCTGTGGACAGTAGCAAACATAGGCTGCTGTTCTACTAAAGCTCTGTTTACATTCTTTCTCTGCTGGGGTGAAATATTGCAATTCTGCATGGTAGTGCTGCCGTGGTGTATGCTCACTTGTGAGTATTTACACTACACTAATGGGATGTTGGACTGAGACCATTGGATGGTACTATCTTGTTCAAAAGAAAACACTCTAATCTGTTACAGAGCTGCATCTATTGGAGAACAAATGCCAATATTGCCCATTAACTAATTTTAGGGCTCTATGAAGCTGATCCAGGATCCTTCTTGCCTTGGCCGCATATGGATATATTCTGTTGCAAGCATTAAACAAAATAAAACATTTATCCTATATAAGAATAGGGGTTGTCCTGCTATGACGATAACCAGTGATTTAAGTGAAGGAGATTTTAAGATGCTATACCCATTCTTGTCCGTAGCTGTCTGGCAAGTCATCAAGCAATTGGTTTTCCCAGTCAACTCTAATATTTAGGAGCGAGTGAGGGAGCCAGCCCTGCTCGGCATAAACAGTAAAATAGGTCAGAAAGGCTCCAATTGTCTGTATCATACCTGTAAAAGAGGACACAAGAGATTATACTTACAGAGAGAAAGGAAATGATAAAAAATAAATGGTCCAATGCACGTTAGCTTTTACTGTGGAATTTTGCATCTCAGTCAAGAGCACTGGATCATTGAGATGTATGTCTTTTATATATACTGATCCAAATTACCCATTAACCACTTCTATAAAGCCGCAAGCCATACCGATCTGTAAGTAGGAGTACACTGCAAGCTCTTGGTTGACCAGCCTGTCCCTTTTCTTGTGTCGCGGCTTCCTTTTCATTATGTCACTTTCAGCTTTTTCATAGGCCAGAGCAACAGAAGGAATCTGTAAGAGAAGCAAATTTATTAAACTCTTCAGTGATATGGCACAAGACTTGCAGGCTGCATCAGCACTGCAGCATTTTTTAACATTTAACACTGCTTTACCTATCATGTCGCAATGCCATGGAATTCTGGGATTTGAAGTTTTGTGAGACATTTAGGCTTCTCTGTTGGAGAGCTCTGGTGCCACAACAAACTACAAATCCCAGGATTCCAGAGGATGGAGCCATGACAGTTAAAGCAATGTCAAACTGCATTAATTCTGTGGTGTGGTGGCAGTCCTGAGGAGTTTATCATATGATGGAATTTGGGGGTATAATCCAATGGCAATCCAAATGCAATCATGGGGTTTCACGTTCTTGTGCATGAGTGTATCTCACGCAATTTCAGGCAATGGGAAGTCATTCTGAACGCAATCATGGGGTTCCACGTAATTGGGTATTAAAGTATCTCATGCAATTTTGGGCAATGGGGGTCATTTTCAGGAAATGGGAAGTCATTCTAAGCGCATTCCAAATGCAATTAGAATTCACGTAAATTCGCTAAACTAGCCAATTTATGTGAATTCGAATTGGCTCCATTCAAAATTGGGAGAAATTCCTCCCGTGTGATAAACTCCTCAGACACCTGTAGGCTGTTTTACATTGTCTGTCTGTTCTGCTCAGGGGTACAAAAATGTATAAATGCAGTCAAGATAATCTAGCAAAATAATCCCATAATTAATTTAATTAGATGAACGGCTTCTTTTATTAAGAAGAATCTTTAGTGCCCTGAACACACCTGTTCTCATCTGATTTTTATAAATTAAGCAGGGTCAGGCCTGGTTAGTAGAGATCCAGTCTGACAGTGGTTTGAGTGTTGGACTCTGGAGACCAGGGTTCAATTCCTCACTCAGCCATGCAACTCAAGTCTTGGGCAAGTCTTACTCTCTCAGCCTCAAGGAAAGGCAATGGCAAACTTCTGAACCCATCTTGCCAAGAAAGCCCTGTGATAGGGTGGTTTTATGGTTGCTGTAAGTCGAAAATGACCTGAAGGCACACCTTCACCACAATAACAATGCCAGGTTGGTCCATGGCTGGAAGACCATCAGTTGTTACTAGGGATCTCCAAGAAGGGTTTGGAAAGTATCCTGCCTGAGACCCTAGAGATCTGCAGGAAAGCAGCATTGACAGTCCTGAACTCTAAAGACCAATGATCTTACTATTATGTGGTTTCCTATATTTCTTTGTTTCTAACTCTTTTGTAAATTTTCCAGTTCATTCCTCCCTAATTATCAAAGGTCTTCTCTTCATTAGCAAGTTGGGAGGAAAGAAGGTGATCAATTGCTTATTGACTTTCATCATATCAGATGTAGATTAAAGCTCCAATGAAAGCTGCATTTTCCAAAGGGAAAGCTTTGTCTTCCAGAAATTAGGACTCACAATGTCTGTGCCCAGGTCAATAAAAAGGATGGTGATGGTGCCAATGGGCAGTGGGATGCTGGCAATGATGTAGATCAGGAAAGGACAGAGCTCAGCAATGTTTTTGGTCAAAGTGTAGGCAATGGTTTTCTTCAGGTTGTCAAAGATCAAGCGACCTGCAGGTGAGAAATGGAATATGGAAAGGATGAGTTTGTTGAATGTCTCTGAATGCAGCCTGTCAGATTCCAAATTCTAATAAAGAAAAATAAAAATGAGATGTATATTTAATGGAAGTGATTAATATAATAAAAGCTGGAAATTTTGTGAGAGCCTTTCTGTTGGGATAAAGTGTTAGAAAACACTGCAACAGAAACCATGGGTAGCATTGCCACTTTGCCCTTGGTATAAATTGCAGTAAATGAGCAAGGCTGAGTACTGTATTATCATGTTTAAATATTAGTACAGTATTTGTAGAGTATGCATTTTTTAAAGAAATTAAAACAATAACATGAATAAGGTGGGTGTAAGCACTGGAAAGTTTGGGACATTATTTGTAAAAAGTTGCTTTCTACCTGTTGTTTGTTTGGGGGTGGCAGGGACAACTGACAAGATTACCAAAAATGTGATAGAATCCATACCAGCTGACTACCGCCAAGGTTATGCTGTGATAATCCCAAAAACACTGGCTTAAAAAGAGGGCACCCTATGGAAACTGTACACTTGAATGTCATCCATGCACATCTACAATGACGGCCATGAACCTGCACAGTCCCTGTTTGCAATTGCATATATAACCCTCTTGAGATATGAAAAGTCTTCCCTTCTGGGTCACCAGATTTTGTCAAGCCACTGTGAGCACATATGACATTGCCCCCAAATCCAGACATGTGTATCAAGTGGGCACCTTCAGGGTGAGTAACTTCAGTTGGCCTGGAGGCCAGTTATTTTGAACATGGCAGCCCTCCTTGCATTACGTGGATTGCCAAAAATACGTTCCCCCCCCCAACAAAACTCCAGATCCAGAAGCAGCTTAAAAGAACTGCTGAAAAATAGTGGTTATTTAGTGTTAAATAATACAAGGGGCTCCGAAATCCTATTTAAAAGGTGAATTCCTGCCCTTGGAGGTTTCCATTTGTTGCAGTTCACCTTTTACATGTTCCAAAATATGTCTGTCTGGAGCAACTGGGGTTTACATGTACAGTATTGTGGTCTCTCCAAGGTTGTACTTTGTGCCACCCCCATGGCTAGGTTGCTTGCACTTGACAAAAAAAACCAGAGAAATAGGCCTCATCTTACCTTCCTCCACTCCTGTAACAATAGAAGCAAAATTGTCATCTAGCAAGACCATATCAGCTGCATTTTTCGCCGCATCAGAGCCAGCAATGCCCATAGCAATTCCTATGTCGGCTTTTTTCAAGGCGGGGGAGTCATTGACGCCATCACCGGTCACGGCCACTACTGCTTCCTGGAATACATAAGAGTCAAGGGGTTTTACTGAAACTGTGCCCAGAGTCCTCCGATTGCTTGGGTCCTGCTATATTGAGCTCATATGACCTTATTCTGAATAATAATATTATTTCAAAGCATCTATAGAAGGTGCTGGATGGACAGCATGAAAGGCATAACCATTCTCTCAGTTCAGCTATAACTTCACCTCATTGCATAAGCAACCCTGACCTTTTCCTTCAAACGTCTCCTATTCCTGCCTGAAGGGACTTTTGTTATTTTCTGAGATGAAACCAGATATCAGTTCTTGGTCTACTACTTGTAAGTGGAAAATAACACCATTTCACGTTTGCTATGTGGATATTTGTATACGGCAAAACCACATTTGTCTATATGGGCTTGGGGGCAGGCAATGTATGCTGATAAATAAGTCCTACTTGCATCGTGCCACGCTAACCAGCTTACAGTATCAGGAATTTTAGATAACTGAGAACTGGCTAATTCAGGTTTTGCAGCACTGAAGGATCTCCTTTCTTTAAATACATTAATGTGACTCTGAAATTATTACAGTGACATTTATCTACTGCAAGGATGGATTGGGGTTTATGTAAGAAGCTAAACTTGCTGATTTGCCAAATCCACGTCTGTTCACTGAGATTCATGTAACCATGTCCTTATTAGGAAAGGTCAGAGGACCTAAGTGAAAGGGAATTTTGCAAACGGTGAGCTAAATTCAGCAGAGGGAAAACCCACAAAACCTGATTAAGGCAAATGCTGGGTATCTTGTTCTTGAGGATTTAGCACATTGAGTCTGGTTATAAATAATACTGTACCAAACAGCTTATAGGCTCTGGTGACTAAATATAAACTGTATGGAGCATCCCTCCCCTCCCTTGTGTTCTTCCCTTGGAGAACTATATAAATATTACTTTGTATAGTGGTTTGAGTGTTAGACTACAATCTGCAGACCAGGGTTCAATTCCCAGCTCAGCCATGAAACCCATTGGATGACCTTGGGCTAGTCACATTCTCTCACCTTCAGGAGAAGGCAATGACAAACTTTCCCTGAATAAATCCTGCCGAGAAAACCCCGTGATAGGTTTGTCTTAGGATCGCCATAAGTCAGAAACTACTTGAGGACACAACGATAACACATGTGGTTGCTACAGTGACAGAATGTTGCATATAAAAAGATGACACCACTATGGGCAAGTTTTTTGTTTCTGTATAGGAGTAAAACTGGAGAACTCGTAAAGTCCTTTTTTTGAAAACTGAGGTGGCTAAACCTGTTCTTTCCTCACCAGTGTCTATTATGTTGTTCTCATCATCATTGTCATAGATATTTTCCATGAAGCTCACAAAACTGCAGCTTGTTGGTACTGAATGTTCACTTTCCCCCCCTTCATCAGTCACTCACCTGTCTTTGGCAGCCCTCTACTATGATCAGTTTTTGCTGGGGTGAAGTGCGAGCAAAGACGATTTCTGAATGGTTGATCAAGATGTCATCCAACTGCTCTGAAGTCATGTCTTTAAGCTCCATTCCATTAACTACAGCAGCTCTGGCTTCTCTGCAAAAGCCAAACGTGACTACCGTCAATGTCTATGTCAAGCAAAGCTATATATTTTATATAGATTGAAAACCAGATACAAGTATATCTATATATATTTTTACCATGGGGTGCATTAGGGAATATGTTTGTTCACACCAATTATGGCTGCATGAAAGATGTGCAAAGCACAAGAAGGTAGCATCAATACTAGTAGATTAAGATAGGTGTAGAAACATTCTAGTAGAACAGATTTTGCTAAGTAACAGAATCAACTATGTATTCAGACAAGAGTAACACTTTAAGGAGGATAGGTTGATTTTCTTGCATTTATATGCAATCCTTACCGTTTGTCCACCTGCTCAACTGGAATGTTAAGGCGTTTTGCAATGTCTTCAACCGTTTCACTGGTGGCTGAAATGATTCCTACACTCTTGGCTATAGCTTTGGCTGTGATGGGATGATCTCCAGTGACCATGATCACCTACAGAAAAGACGATTAATCTTTTTATTAATTCACGATCAGTAATAAGAAGGAGTCAACTTAAGGCTACAACTTGCAATATCTTTCCTGACTAGTGAACTATTTAAGTGTGCAGAACCTGTCATTAGAAACAAATTGGCCTTTTTGGTACCAAGTAATTTTTTAAAAAATGACAGAAGCCTTCTGAATGAAATAAGGTGGCTGGTTTGTAAAGAGGATTTTGGATAGATTAGAAAGAATGCTTTTGCAACTGGACCCTGAAATTTTTTAGACCTGTCATTTCTTTACATTTTTTTAAAAAAGAAAAGTCCCTGGAATTGCCACCAAACAGTCTTTACTGTTTATAATTTTGGTTCCAACTTATGCATTGTTACAGTTAGTATCATCATCAGTTCTGAGAAAAATGTGTGCAATTACTAATCACCCATACGCAGAACAAAATGGTGGAAAAGGCACTGACCCATTTGAAACCCAGTTGTTCAAAGCTGCTTTTTGGAAAACTTACCTTGATCCCAGCACTTCGGCACTTGATGACAGCATCTGGGACAGTGGATCGAGGTGGATCAATCATTGACATGAGCCCCACAAAGCAAAGATTGGAAGTAGGGAAATTCATGGTGTCAGTGTTAAATGTGTAAGTGTCGGGAAATTCCTCCTCTGGCAGATACAGGTGACAGAAACCTAGAGTTGAAATAAGGAGACGACCAAAAAGATGATGTTAAGGAAGAATGACTTGGCTCCACAAGTCATACTTTAATAAAGTATGAGCTACATTGTTGTTGATGTTGTGTGTCTTCAAGTCATTTCACACTTAGGGAGACCCTAAAATGACCCTGTTGTGGGGTTTTCTTGGAAAATTTCTTCAGATGGGGTTTGCCATTGCCATACTCTGAGGCTGAGAGAGTGTGATTTGCCCAAGATCACCCAGTGGGTTTCAATGGCTGAGTAAGGATTCACCAGGGACTGTGAATATGTGAAAATCATGACTATGTAACTCAAGATTGCACATTCATAAAGGATTCTGGTGAAAATTTGTACCTCCCCGCCATTTCACACTCTTATAAATAAGTGCCATCCAACAAATGGCCTAACAAAACAAAGTTGGATTTCTTGCTCTAGAATTACCAGTTAATCCTTGTATGATGCATTTTAAAAAAAGATTAACCCTTTCAACACTACATTGCTGTTTTGCAAAAATGCAACTCACCCAGTACTCTCTCCCCCATGCCTCCCAGGGCCATATACGCGGTTTGGAAAGCCTCTGCTTTCTCCTCATCCAGTGGCTCCTCTTTTCCATTGATCATCATGGTGCTACATCTCTCCAGAATCCTTTCAGGGGCACCTTTCATCACCAGCAGGAAACGTTTATCATCAGGATCATCCGTCTCATGGATGGAAAGCTGCAGACACCAAAAGGGCAACAGTTGAAATGCTCTGCCTTGCTGTTTTTAAGGCTTGATTAAAAACCTTGTCTTTTCAACTTCACACTCCCGGAGAAGAAGAATATAATACAAAATCATGCTGGCTGGCTGGTTTGACAGCTGTCTCATATAAATGTAATATGGTGAAACTATGATATATTTTACAGAGCACGGTAAATCTCAATGATGCTGTTTATTAAGCTATAAATCACAGTTCTCCCATGCTGCCTCTTTTTCAAATGGTGGTTTCTTCTTTGTACTAGCCTTCATCATTCTTAGAGCAGGTTCACTTTAATCAATTGAATTTAAGCTAGTAATGAAGTTTGACTTATGTCTGGACCCAACTGTGTAAGAGAACATATGGATTGGCATCCTGTTAGTGACTTATGTATGCATAAATGCAGTTTATACACACTTAAATCTCTTTTTGGATGGGGTGCAGAGGGGTATTCACTTGCCCATGTGCTCTGTCCATCAACATCCCACTATCTCCTATCATCATAAAGCCCTAGAAGGGATCTATACTGCGACCAGCTGGTTTTCCATTGCCAGACCCATCTCTCCCCTCTTTCCCTTCTTCACCAGTAAACAGCAGCAGAGGAGTGCCCCACCAGGGCTTGGCAGCCATTGGATGAAGAGCAGAAATGGAAGTTCATGTGGAGATCTAGGCACATATGTAGCTTCTTGACCATTGAAGCATCAGCTTTATTGTGCAGAAGAACCACCACCAAAGACAAACCTCAAAAGGAATTAGAGCCATTTACCTGGTTAGCCTCTTGGCTCTATTAGTGCTAATTGAATTTATATTGTATTTTTAATTTGATTTGTGTGGAAGCAATAACACATGGATTCCTATGGGATACTGAAGCACCTTCGAGACTAACTGAGAGAAGGTTGATGCATAAGCTTTTGTAGACTGAGTCAACCTCATCAGACTCAGGTTGCATCTACCTTGTAGAATTAATCCAATTTGACATTATTTTAACTGCCATGGACCAATGCTATGGAATTCTGGGATTTGTTACTTTGTGAAATATTTAACTTTCTCTGTCAGAGAGCTCTGGTGCAACAACAAACTACAAATCCCAGGATTCTACAGGATGAAGCCAGGATAGCTAAAGTAATGTCGAACTACATTAATTCTGCAGTTCAGATACAGCCTACAAAAGCTTATGATACAAACCTCTTTCTGTTAGTATGAAAGGTGCTGCAGTATCTTTTTGCATACTGATCTAGACTAACACAGATTTGGCTGAATTCTACATTAAGACTGAAGTATGTCTTACTCTACATTCACAGATTTGATTCTTCACTTTTTATCCTAGTTGTTTTTTAAACCAATAATTTTCTCCATCAGCTCGCACATTAAAACTTTAATGTTCATGTGATACCCCCTTTCCCCTTAACATCTCTGTATATCAGCTGCTTCTAACAAACCACACTTACCTGAAACTTGTTAGTGGAGTTAAAAGGAATCTCGGCCACTTTCCTATTTCTTTTCCGGGTTTCCATCACATCACCCAAAACAACTTCAGAGAACTTCAGCAGAGCGGTTTCTGAGGCATCTCCCACCACAATTCTCTGTAGACATTTTTGAAAATTAAATCTCAGGGGGTTTTTTGAAAAAGTTGAGTAGTACCATCCCAAAAGACCCAAAAGCATATGATTTACATTTCTGTGATATATCTCTCTAATCCTAAACTAGCAGTGTTACAGCAACATGAAATTTCTCTCAGATTTTCCCAAGATAAATGACCACAAGTCTCATAAATAAATAAAAGCTGGGATTCTAGGCTGTCTTTCCATGGGTCCCATGTAAACACCCACCCACCCATCCCCATTCCAACCTGGGGACCAACCCAGGTGAGCACCCAGGCCAGAATAACACAAGTTCAGCTCATGCTATCTTGGCTCATAAGCTCAGCCCCATACTCATATTGTCCCATGAAAAGTACAGCATTGCCATCTGCATTTCTATTATTTTAGAAGGAATTTTTAGAAATTTTTAAAATCAGAACTGTGTTTTTAACTTTTTTAAAGAAAATTACAACACAAAGTATCCATCAGATAATCTTCTTCAGAAATAATCTAACATAGGACTTTATCACACGTGGGTGAAATGTCACCCAAACATGGCGGAAAAGCTGCAGAAGCACCAGGACGTTATAATCCGTGGGGCTTCTAAACTGTAATTGAGGCTTACTGCAATGGAATTGTGATGGAATCGTTCACGGGGGAGGCCATTTTCTGAATAATGGGATATCCTGTTATTCAGAAAATGGCTCCTCCTGGCTTCTCCGCAAATCATTCCATGATGATTCCATAGTGGTAAGCCTCAATTACACTTTAGAAGCATCACAGATGATCACATCCCTGGCGCTTCTGCAACATTTCCGCCACATTTGGGTGATGTTTCACATGTGATAAAGTCCATAAAGTCCTTGTTACCTTGGTACCTTCATGACTCCACCTTAAAGGTACCAGATCTCATCTGCTCTTGGAAGCTAAGCATGGCCAGCCCCTGGTTAGTACTTGGATGGGAAACTACCAATGAATACCAGGTGCTCTAGGCTATATTTCAGAGGAAGGAACTGGTAAAACCATCTCTGATTAATCTTTGCTTAAGAAAGTCCTATGAAATTTGTGAGGTCACCATAAGATGATAGGAAACTTGAAGGCACATACACACACACACACACACACACACACCTTCATGACAGGCACATCCTCCTGTCCTGGTCTGAATTCTGCCCGATTACACAGTGATACAATTGTTGACAGCGCCGTCCATGTGCCAGATGTTTGGTCAAAGGTCTGGGCTAAAAGGGAGGGGGGAAATAAGAAAACATTTGTCTCATTTTCTAGAATAGGAAATGGCAATACTTATTCCTCTTTCCCTCCACAGTCTCCTGAACCATTATTTACTTGATTGATCTTCACTGGTGTCAGCTGAGTAGATGGCATGGTCAAACCAAAGGTGAGCTACTGTCATCCTGTTCTGTGTAAGGGTCCCCGTCTTGTCAGAGCAGATGATAGAAGTAGAGCCCAGGGTTTCCACAGCTTCCAGGTTCTTCACTAGACAATTCTTTTTCGCCATTCTCTTTGCTGTCAAGGATAAACTTACCTAACAAACATAAAGGACAATCGCCACCCATATTAATCAAATTGTACAGAAGATATGTTTCATACCAATTCTGCTAATTCTGTATCAGGGTGGGCAAAGTGAGTCCATAGGGCTGTATGGAACTCTTAGGATCCCAAATTGTGTCTCCTAAAGCCCTCATCCCCCTCCAAGTCATCTAAAGCATCCAGACTCCTACATTCATTAAAATTATTTTTGCACCAATTTTCAGCCAATGTTTCACCTTAAAAATTGTGGCCCCCAAACTGGCCACAAACATAGTGGCCTTTACCACATCTCCCCTTAAAGCTTGTGGTTTGAGATGTGTTGGTGTTGGATAGGCCTCCCAGGATGTGACAGCAATGCAATGGGTTCAAATATGGCCTGCGTCACCAAAGATAATATATTTTGTGTTAGGTAGCAAACAGTGGTGTGGACTATCACACATGCATAGAGTCATACAGAGCTAGTGATGCCTGTTGTAAGCCAATGCATACTTACAGTAACTGTAGCTAGCAGCCCTTCAGGTACGTTGGCCACAATAATGCCAATGAGGAAGATGATGGAATCCAGAACATGGTAGTGCATGGAGACAGCAATGATGAAGAAAAGCACTCCTATGGAAATAGCTACTCCAGCTACAATATGGACAAAGTGCTCAATCTCCAGAGCAATAGGTGTCTTCTCATTCCCAACCCCAGAAGCTAGTGAAGCAATTCTTCCAATGATGGTGTTGTCACCTGTGTTGATCACTATACCTGTAGCAGTGCCTAAGGAGAAAAATGGGGAAAATATCATCTCTCATCCATCTGGGTACCAAATACCAAGATTTCTTATAACTACTTTTTCGTAATCTTTCTCAGTGCAGGCCTGCTTTCTATTCCTTCTTTGTTGCTATGATCCAAGTCAACTCGGACTCATGGTGATCCTGTGCTATGGTTTTATTGGCAAGAGGCGGAGAAGCAGGAAATATAAATAAATGTTTATTATATTATTATTATATTCAGAGGAGGTTTACAATTGCCTTCCTCTTAGGCTGAAAGAGTCCAGTTTTCCCAAGGTCACTAGTGGGTTTCCATGCATCTCAGTGGTTTCCTGAAGACCTAGTCCAATATTCCAACCACTGCCCCATTTTCTATTTTTTTAAAAAAATAAACGGTATGGATCTTATATTTTCATTTTTAGATAGTACAAAGTCCATATTCCTAAGTTAGGGCTTTCCTATTATCCCCTTTCCTCTGCAGGTCCTTGCATCCCCTTCCCAAATTTGCTTTTGAGGACCATTTGAGAATGGGGGAGGATATGGTGGTGGGGCCAGCAGATAAAAAGGGGAGTTGAGGAAAAAAATAGGATCCCAGCTAATATTTTTACAACAGAACTCAGTACTGTGTACCTAGGCAATAGGTTAATGTAGCTGTTGTTGCTACTGATGTTGTTATTGTTGATAGTAGCACTAATCATCATCACCAGCAACAACAGCAGCAGGTATCTATACTATTTTATATCTATTTGATATCACAAAACATGAAATTACCTCTTTATTTCATTAACGTTTCATGCACACAAAATTAGTTTTAAATGTCTGGAATTGGAGTATCACAATGACATTATAGAGAATATTTTTGGGGGAGATGAAATTTTCCCCAAACCTTCCTTCCATATTTATCTTCTCTTTTTCATTCACTGTTTCTCTTTCTCTGTCCCTCCTTTCCTCCCTCTTTCACACATACACACACAGGTACACCTACCTTCCAAGCAAGTTGTGGAATAAAAAGCAATATTTTTGGTCTCCAGTGGATTTTCATGGGTGAATTCACAGGAACGGGACTGAGGCTCTGACTCCCCAGTAAGGGAAGAGTTATCCACCTGTCGATCAAAGTCAAATGTTCATATGAGTTTGGTTGACCCATTATTATGTTTACTCACCACTGGGTTTTATAGAGATCTGTCCTAAGCATGGTTTGTGATAGCCAAGAAAGACTGAATACATCACTTGTGATCTTATCCCTGATACAATTCTGTTGCAAAAGCGTCTTTCCTCACTTAAAGACTAGAAATTATGCAACCAATTTATCTTCTTGGGTGAAACGCTAAAGTAATATAATGTAGTGGATATTTTTGTAGGGACAACGCTGATTGATGCTATCTCAGTCTTAAGTGATTGTTCAGACAACCCAAGAGATGAAACTTCCTTCTGTCATTATTAAATAGTCACACGCTTTTTGAGACCCAGCTTCACTTGCTTGCTGACATAGCCTTCGTTTGATCATATATCTTCATGTACCTTGTCTGCAGAAAGGCTGAATTCTGTATACTGTTTTTGAGGTTTCTCAGTGGGCATAAAGCCAGATCTTTATTTTTATTTTATTTTTTTATTTACCTTACAACCCTGACTGGCGATCAGCCGGATGTCAGCTGGGATCCTGTCTCCCCCTTTGATTTCGACAATGTCGCCCACGACCAGTTGATCTGCTGGGAGTTCTTTTTTCTCGGCATCTCTGAGGACAAGGGCTTGCTAAGGGGATAAACAAAGATAAGGGTTTGTTAAACTGTGAGTTTAATTACTGAGTGCTTTCTACAAAGAGCTGAAACATCTTCAACAAATTGGGCTACCCAAAGTGATTGATTTTATATGAAACCTGCATGTCGGAGTGGTTTGAGAATGGGACTGGGACTCTGGAGAATGGGATTCAATTCCCCACTTGGCCATGAAAACCCGCTGGATGATCATGGGTGAGCCACAGTCTCACAGCCCCTAAAAACCCTTAGGGTCGCCATAAGTTGGAAATGACTTGAAGGCACACAACAACAACAAATGTTCATTAGGTTGGTTGCAAAAGAGCCATCACTTTTTTGTTGTTGATAAAGCTTTGTTGAAAAGCAGCATCAGCCTGCTAAGATGGTATTCTCCTACTGCAATAGCAGTCGGTCTTACGTGAATTTCATTTCTCCCATAAATTACATGAGAAAGTCTTCAAAATAAACCCAACCATCCTTAACATTGCTACCTAGTTTTTAAACAAATTGATATACTGTCATTGGACACTCACCTGTGGTATCATTTTGCTGAAACTGGACATTATGTTCGTGCTTTTAGCTTCTTGATAATAAGCAAACATCCCAGTCAGGATTACAACCAGTGCAAGGACCACACCCAGATAGAGCTGAATGGCAAGAGGATTGTACAAGTTAGATAAAACCAAAACATTTATAATTTCCTCCTGGTATAAAATAGTTGTGCAATGGGACACAAAAAACAGTGATAATTAGTGTGTCCAAATAACAAGGGAAATGTAGAGTTTTATAAACTATTGGGAACTGTCTTTGTGAGTGATCACTAAGAATATAAAATATCATGATCATTCAAATCAAATAATTTGTAAAAAATATGTATAGGATGAGTCTCCCTTATCTGAAATGCTTGGGATCAGAAGTGTTTTGGATGTCAGGGGCAGGAGCTATATATGCATGTATTTGCATATACAGACCTCATGAGATATCTTGGAGATGGGACCCAAGTCTAAAGACAAAATTAATTTATGTTTCAGATACAGATAGTCTGAAGGTAATTTTTACAATGTTTTTAATAAATTTGTACATGAAATACATGTATGTGTACAGTGACCCTTCAGAAATCAAAGCTGTCACTATCTCAGCCATGCATGAAACAAATTTTAGTTTTGGAACATGTTGGAGTTTGGAATGCTGGATAAAGGAAACTCAACTTGCAATGTAAAAACTGATGCTTTTCAGGATTATACAACAATTATGTAAAATCTAGAGCTTGTTAAGAATTTCAGGTAATAATTATTCAGTTAATAACACTAAGGTACTGTATGTTTTTTCTTATGGTTTGCAGTAATTTTTTTCAAGGGGATGGCATCCAAGGGAAATACAACCACCACCAAAGAAATATAGCAATGCTTACATTATCAAATGCTGAAGAAACTTTCTGTGCATACTGGATCCCAAAAGCAATCCAGCAGAGGATAGCTCCAACCCACAAGAGAATAGAAAACCCTCCTATCATCTGTTTGAGAAACTTGATTATTTCTGGAGTAGATTTGGGGGGAGTTAAAGCATTGGGACCATCTCGGGCCAAAATCTCTGCAGCTCTTGCACTTGTAAGACCCTGTAGGAAGGAAAAGACATTGTTACAAATACAGATTATTTAGGAATATAATCTATAGTCAAAAGTGAGTTTTGATTCTAATAGGGATATTGAGATATTGACAAAATTGTTAATGCATCTATATGTTTAAAGGGTTTTAAAAATTATGGCCTGCCCCTTCCTGAATATAAAGGCAGGTTAGTATGGTCTGAAGTTACAACGCATACCCAGTTGCATTGCTTCAGGTAAAATAGCTAAAAATACAACTTATGGTGACATTATTACAGAGCAGATTTCCTTATGGCTGAGTTGCCCAATCATACCTTTCTCATCCATATCAACTTACTTTAATGATACTTGTACCATATTTGTCTTCTAGTTCTTGAATACTGAGTTTGTGATCATCCTAAAACAATAAGAAAATGAGAGGTTATCAGTATTTTTTTAAATTTAAATATATATTTGTGTGTGTGTGTGTTTGTCTGTGTGTTACCAAAAACTGTATGTCATAGTCAAAGTTTGCTAATATTTGCTTCATCTGATCTCCAAATGACTTTAATAATCTCCACCACCTCCTAGCAATATATATATATATATATATATATATATATCCTTTAGTTCCTAACATGGGTAACTAAATCCCTGTGATTTGTGATTTGTTGTGGCACCAGAGCTCTCTGACAGGGAAGGCTAAATGTCTCACAAAACTACAATTCCCAAAATTCTATAGCATTGAGTGGTGGCAGTTAAAGTGGTATCAAACTGCAACTTTTTATGGTAGGAGTCCTGTTCCATTTTTATGCTGGCAACCCACTTGCACTCAAAAACCTGAAGAGAATGAAGTGCATGGTGAGAAAGCTCACAACCCCTCTCCCCGAGATCTAAAGAAAAATCCTGAATTTTTCAGAGGACATTCTGCCTCGCTCACTCTTCATCCTCTGCCCCAAATCAGCTGAGAATTATGCACCCATCCAGATCAGTTTTGATGGCAAATCCCAGCAGATCAGCAACATGAAAGTAAGTGTAGGTAACAGTAACTGCTGTAGGTATTCTCTATAAGCACTTACCAGATCCAACTCTTTCTTGAGGTCTTCAGCTTCCTTGCCTTTTTTCTTGTTCTTTTTCAAATCATTGTACTTTTCCTTTTCATCCCCTTTTCCAATTGCTTCCACATCCTTTGTTCCGCTGATCTCAACCGAGTAGATATCAAGTTTTTTCTGAAATTAAGTGTTCAGGGAAGTTTAGTTAGTTTACTTCACTTATCTCATTGGAGTTTATCACATGGGAGGAATTTCTCTCAATTTCGAAAGAAATGGAAGTGAGGCCAGTTCAGAATTGAGTAAATTCGCTAGTTCAGCAAATTTACTTGATTGCGTATTGACACTGCATTGAGTTCAGAACTGCCTGAAATTGCCTCCCAGTGCCCGAAATTGCGTGTGATAGTTTCACATGCAATCACATGAATCCCCATTTTCAGAAGGACTTCCCTTTGCCCAAAAATGTGTGTGATCAGCTTTCACGCAATCGCGTGAAACCCCATGATTGCATTCAGATTGCCATTGCATTATACTTCCAATTCCCTTCATGTGATAAACTCCATTGACTCATCCACACTGAACCATTTAGAAGCATTTGCAAAGGTGAACGTGGAGGTACTGAAATTATTCCATAGATAAGGCAACTTTCCAAAACTGTAAAAAAATATGGTTGTATTTCCATACTGTTGCTTTGCTGGGGGCAGAATTTCACTTCATCTTTCTTCTGGTTCAACATGAGCAATTTCTAAAATTAATATTGGTGCTAGGACATGCCATCTGTTAAAACTTTAGTTTTCTTCTACATTGTTGTATTTTTCTTTCTCTGCCTCACCAGTATTCACAAGTAATCACTGATAAAACACAATATCTAAATATTAGACAAGCAATTGTAGAGCATATAGAAATCCCGGTTGTACATTGTCTTGGGGGCTCCGATTGGCTTGGATGAAAGGCACTAAATAAAATGCATTAAATAGATCTAATATAACTGAATGCAACCAAGTACGATAAGATTCCTTCTAGAGCTATGCATTGTGAATACACACGTTACTAGAATAGGGAAAGATAGGAATGAATGGAAAGGAAAGCTATGGCAAACGAAGGATAGGTAGCCATCTCTACAAAGTCCAGAAATCAAAATAAGCTTAGTTGAAACCTATAAAAATGTGGCTGTTGTATACAAAGAGCTTGATAACCCTCATTTTTCAGAGCAAAATTTGTATATGTCAATTTTTTAAAGTGATCCTTACTGAAACCATTCAGGTTTCTATTATCTAACTTGTATTCTGATAACTGGAAACTGGTTGTTGTTGTTTTCAGTGTCTCTCACAGTGTCTCATCCCTTTTTCTTTTGTACATATACTTCTTGCAAATATTCTGCAGAAACCCAATGCAGTTTTGAAATAAGAATCTGAAACTTCAAAATAATCTACATGTAAGCTGATTTAAAAAAAAAAAACACACGCCATAATGACATGATTGTATCTTGTATCCTTTTTGTGTTGTGCTAAGTAGGTGCCATACAATTTCATCGCCATCAACTTATAAAAAGAAGATGGAAGAACAGAGCATCACTAACATATCGGTCCTCCCTCACTTTACAAGCCAAGCAAATTGGGCTTTCATACTCTCAGAGAAATTTGAATGGGAGATTTTAAACAGATGTACACAAGGCTGAGTTTGTGTACTTGTGCAAAAGTGCAACGGGAATCTTGAGATTGTTGTGTCCATGCCCAAATATAGTGCCCTGTTCAAAGTCAACTATTGCGGAGATACGTGTGCCTACATTATAAAAACACCAACTATGTTTAGAGCTGGGAAATAACAAAATTGAAAGTTGCTTGTTTGGGGGTTAGAATTAGATTTCAAAAGTGACAGTCTAAGTAATACTGTGTTAGTGTAGCAAACATTTTTTTCCCCTAATTATTTTAAAATATGGCATTAAAGCACAGATTAATGCACTTTAGAGGCTTTTGACTAGACTGTTTCAGGCTGTGTGCCCTTCTCTCTTAAGCAATCCCTGGTGCCTGAGGCTGAGCAAACAGCATACTTGTTGCTGGAGTAATGTTGCCGCTTGCCAGGTTTTCAAAACAGCACGAGAGAGCCAAGATTCATGACACACAGGGCTCACAACCAGGAAGCAGCTCTTAACAAATTTGTATTCTAGGTACCAAATGATTCCAGTTAATGTAGTCATGTTATTTCTGTGCAAAATTAATATATTGTCACATTCATAAATGATGTGACGAACACATTTCTGTCTTTATAAAATGGGCCAGACCCATAAATACAGAATTATTATTTTTGCATCCCATTCAGTCCATATAAAAGAAAATGCTTTCCAACTCTGTAATGGGGGGACATGCCTTGTAATAAGGGATGCCTATTAGTCTTTTAGAGGAAAAGCTTTCTGACCCTTAAATAAGGAGAAAGAACCCTTGGCAACCCTATGTCTTAGGTGGATGGGGGTAGAAAGAAGAGGAAAAAACAGCAGATCAATGGAAAAACTTAATTGCACAGTTCTTGGATGCCATGCTTTAGAACAGCTGTGTCCTTTCCAGATGTGTTGAACTACAAATTCTATCATGCCCATCCAGCAATTACATTGTGGGACTTATATGCTTCTGAAAAGCGTCACGCTGAGGAAAGCAGTTTAAACTCCCAAAGTAGCATGTTTTGAAAGAATCCATAACAAAACACGCCACTTTTTCCCAATTTTATGGTTTAAAGTCCCCCCAATGGTAACATAAATTGGTTTGATTTCTTGTGTTCACTACTGCTTAATGAAACATGTTACCAAAAAAAAAAAAACACATTTCCTACTAACATTCCAAATTTCTGGGTATATCCATACATTGCTAAAATATTCATATCTATTAGAAATTGTTAGTGCTTCTTTTGATTTCAGTTGTGATATGTTGAGGATGTTTTGCTATCTTTCATGAGTGACAAGCAGTTTTAAATGGATGGTAATGTTGGCCTCTGTGCTGGTGATAAATTGAAAATGTAACTTTCTAGCAAGTGCTCATTTAGCTTCAGATAAAAATATGTCTACGGCTAAGATTGTGTATGTTATTGCTGTAGTATACCAAAAGTGAACCCGCATAGTGTAGTAGTTTAAGTGTTGGACTACGACTTTCGAGACCAGGGTTCGAAACCCAGCTCTGCCACGTAAACCCACTGGGTGACCTTTGGCAACCCACACTCTCGGAGGATGGCAATGGCAAACCCCCTCTGAAGAAAACGCCAAGAAAACCCCATGACAGGTTCACCTTAGGCTTGCCATAAGTTGGAAAGCTGAAGCTCATAACAACAGTGACAGCCAAAAGGAAACACATGGTAAAGTGGAAGGCAGTTGGAAAAGAATGCAAAACAGGGGGATAGATTCAACTTAAGCTATGAGTTTTCAGCCTCTGAGCAGGGTTGTTGAAGACAGTGTGTATTTTTAAGGTCTCTCATTCATGCAATCTCCATAAAATCCAAGCTGTCTTGATGGCAACGAACAAAACACAACACACACTATAGAAATACTGTATTCATAATAATTTTAGTACTTATGGATCAGTTAGGAGTTAAGAATCATGCTGATTTTCACGTCCAACCTTATTTGGACATTTTTTATCAAGGCAAGCCTTGAAAGTCAGCTGATAGCCCATTACTTCTTTCAAAGAATGTATGGCAGAATACATGAAAGCCACCTAATAATGATTTTACTCCTATGCATGGCTAATGCTTTAGAAGCAGTTCCCATTCATAATGGGAGTCACCCCACCTGTTTTGCTTAATTTGGACAACATAGATAAACTATTGTTCTCTTCTGCCTCCTTTTGGAGAGCATGTGCACCTAAGATAAGTTTCCTGTTTTGTATGAGCTCATCCATTTTTATATACATAACTTTCTAGATCATAACTGAGCTATAAATTGCATGCCATTCTTTGGAATGACCAACTATTGGCTGACCCCATTCCTTACAAGATTCTTTGAGGATTATATGACTGAACCTTGCAGGTATAGTCATACTTGGTGACAGAGGATCAGGTCACAGTTTGCTTATTGACAGAGCGTTTAACTCAGAACACCTGTGCACCTCCATGACTTTGGATCATTCAACTTTTTGCAAAAGTAGTATATCTTGCCAAGAAAACCTCATGATAGATTCACCTTAGGGTTGCCTTAAGTCAAAAACCTGACTGGAAGACACACAACACACACAATATATATATATAATGAATTAAACTGGTTTTGTCTTTTCTCCAAAACATGTTGTCTTTTAAGTGTTCCTCCCCCAAATTGTTATATAATTCTATATATGATTATTTTGGCACTTCCATTCCACTGTGGTGGGATTAAATCTTCCAATGAGGTAAGAGGCTATAAGCTAATAGGAAGTGAATAAATTCATTTGAAATGTGCTGCTGTAAGAAATTATAATCAGCCCACCACCACCACCACCATTTGCAGCCCTGACTTTTGCAGTGTGGTTTTGAGCAATGTGTTCTCTCTAGGAATCTCTCAGTCCTCTAGCATAACTCTGCTGGGAATTGTCCATAGACCCACTCTGGAGGACCTAGAGATTACAAACAAACAAACAGCTTCATTTATGTACCGCTTCATATCGCCTAAGGAGTGTCTAAGCGGTTTACAACTGTAAGCTACTTGCCCCCAACAATCTGGGTACTCATTTTAGCAACCTTGGAAGGATGCAAGTCTGAGTTGAGCTTGAGCCCTTTTGCTGGTCTTCAACTCGCAACCTTATGGTTTTGAGTGAGTGGCTGCAGGACAGGCATTTAACCACTGCGCCACCCTAGCCATTTGAAGCTCCTCCAGTGTGATTCTATGGTCAGCTTATGCCAGATGTTGACCATAGAGTTGTGCTGGAGGACTAGAGATTCCTAGAGATGTGTTCTCTCAAGTTAAAAAAGTTAGCATTTTTTATTTGCGAGTTTTCTACATTTACAGTCTTGTGCCCCTGCTCCAACAAATGTAGAAGGCCCACTATACTACAGATATCATGGGCTGCCGAAAAGACAAATAAATTTAGCCCTAGACCAAATCGACATAAAAGTCTCTCTAGTCGTCAAAAGGAGGCTGTTGTACTTTGGCTATATCATGAGATGACACGACTCCCCAGAAAAAGAAAAAGAAACCACAATAGTGCTAAGTTAAATGGAAGGCAGTGGAAAAAGAAGGCGGCTATGTTACAGTGGTTGGCATTACTGCGGTTGGTGTCAACCAGTGAGTGGGGAAGAGAAGGTGGCCTGCTCCTGCCTCCCATTACCTGACTTGCTTGCTTCCTAGTCTGCCAGCCACAACTTTGCCAGATTGCTGTTGGGGTGTGGAGGTACCTTACATTCAGGGTCTGACATGGCTGCTTGGGCAAACATCCATTTGTTGTTGTTGACCACTCTTGAGTCAATTAAGCTTATCGCACCGGCCCTGGAATGGGCCTGCCGCACTACAAAAGGGGGTGCGATGGGAATGGGAGGCAGCATAGAATGCATCTTACTGCACAGGAGAACACCACTGCTGCCGCCAGAAGTTCTCATTCTGTTCCGGATGCATTCCCCAGGAGGCAATTTTCAGGAACGTTTTAGAAGCGTTCCTGAAAATTGCTCCCTCTGGGATGCATCCAGAACATAATGAGAACATGTGGCAGCGGCGGTGGTGTTCTTCCATGTGATAAGATACGTCCTATGCCACCTCCTGTTCTCATCACACCCCCTTTTGTAACACGACAGGCCCGTTCCAGGGCCTGTGCAATGAGCTTAAATTTCAACTCATGGCAACCCTGTGGATGAGGCCATGCTAGACCCTAAATGGAAGACACTTCCTCACTGCTGGGGGGCAGTAACTGAGGCCTCTGGATAGCCTGTTTGGGGTTTTGCATGGCTGTTGGGTGAGTGATATAGGATGTTGACACCCTTTTTCACTCATCCAGCAACTGTGCTAGTTCACCAGGTCTACCACCCCACTGCGTGTGCACCCATTTTTGGGTTGTCACCTGGTGCAGTCCACACTCTAGTGACTCCCTTGAGTTGTTCCTGTACGGATTCAATAAAGGAAGTCAAAACTCTGAGTTTACAAGACCTGAGCAGGATTTTATTTGAAGACCTGGGCTCATGGAGATCATTCATTTATAGGGTTGCCGTAAATGGAAGGTGATATGATAGCGAACAATAAATACGATAGCATATACCAAACTGGAACTAAAATGTCTGCAAGAAATTGATTTAATTTTGGTATTCCAAAAGTCGGCAAAAATGCATGTATTAATTTTCCCTCTTTTTCACTACAAAACCCAAAACATCTATTTTTTCCTTATTACTTTCAAACTTTGTGAAATTTTCAGACTGGGTTCCTCTAAAACCAACTTTATTTTCTTCTCATCTTTTTGTTGCTTACTGTAAATTCATTAGCTATGCCATCCTTCCTGTAGCATAATATTTGCTAACCTTTTGAACTGGGATGGCATCTGCTCTTTACGGTACTACTCCTAACACATTGATGGATTTAATTTAAAAACTTAGTAACTGTAGACGATAAACAACATTACACATCGTGAAATATTTCTCATAATAAGTAAATTCTTTGCAATTTAGTTCTGAGCTTAATCACTTAAACCCCGTTTAATATTTTCATCTCTCAAAAATTTCCTTCAGTTTTTCATCTTTGTATCATTCTTACTGGCCCAAAACCAAATTCCTATCTTAAGGAACCATCTAAGTATTATTTTATAGAAGTACTAGGGTGCATATACACTGCTGAAATAATGCCATTTTAAGTAGCTCCATCCTGTGGAATCCTAAGATTTGTAGTTTTATAAGGTCTTTAGCCTCCTTTACCAAAGAGTGCTAGTGCCTCACAGCACTATAAATCCCATAATTCTATGGGATGGATCCATGGCATTTTGGGTGGTGTCAAACTGCATTATTTCATGTTGATGCACCCCGTGTACATTGAGAAAGACAAACCAAGGCATATCCCTGAACTTGAGACAACCCAGATGTTCAACTTCAATGGTCTTCATCCCCAATTTACTCACCTTTCCCATTGTAAATGTCTTCTTCCTCTGGACAAACAGAACAATTGAGGGTTGTTGTTGTTGTTTTTGCAGCCAAACAAACAAATATACCAAGTCAAGGAACTTGTATTTTTAATTTTAAAAAAAATGAAAAAGGAAAAAATATATTCAAATGCAAGTCTTGAGTAGCAATGACCAGTCGCAGGGCTGGAATGGAAGAGTTCACAAGGTTTGTAGCCTCCGAATGGGAGAGCTGGTGTTAGCTAGAATCTTCTCTATGCTTGAGCATCCTTCAGACAGGACAGGTTCATCTTCCAGAGCCTGTGAGAAGAGTCTGATGCTTTCTGGCCCTTATGAATGTTGCCTAGCCACACCTCTTTGACACTTGAAGGCCAGCCTATGCTCTGCTTCATCCAAAAGTAGGAGGAAACATACCAGAGTAATGGGCACATGGGTTCCAGGTCAGAGTTTGCAATTATGCTTTCCAGTGTTTGCTCCCTCCGCCGGAGAACAAGAGTTACTTCTTTTGCCTTGATCTAGTCGTGAGCTTCCTTCAAGATTTAATTTTGATCCTCTTTGACTCCTTTTAGCAAAGGAAATAAGCCCACCTGATCTCAGCATCTTACTTTTTCAGATGTGCTAACGCAACAAAACAAGACACGGGGCGATTCTGACTGTAATATGATGAGGTTTCTCTGAGTAATTGTGATCTGACTTCATTCCTCCGGACACGTTTTTTTAAAAAATGCTAGATTTTGTTTGTCACCTTTAATCTAAAAGTTATAAATCATAGCTGAAAACTTTACGAGGAAGCACAATCACAAGGCTGAACTAGATTTTTGGCTGTTTATGTTGTAGGATTCATAACATAACGGCAGGTGGAATGGCACCTGCTCAGGGGAAAAGATTTATTACCCATTTAAAGTCTGTGATTCTTATCAAAGAGAAATACATCTAAAGTCTGAACAAGCAAAGTCATTTCTTCAGGCGGTGTGGGGGGGGGATAGCTGTACAGTCAGAAATGTTCATACTAGAGTAATCATTATGAGAGGAGAATTAAGTGGTTATTTTATTAATAATTTTTATATGAGAAATGCATAGAAAATTACTTTCTTCCCATTTTTGTTTATCTCCCCCCCCCCCCAAAATGATTTATGCATTGATTCCACTGAAGTGCCATCTTTATAATTTGATGATTTATTATGTTGGTTGATTAATGTTTATTTGTGTTTTACAGTGGGCCCTTGTTATCTGCAGGGGTTTGGTTCCAGGACCCTCCATGGATAACAAAATCTGTGGATGCTCAAGTCCCATTAAATATAATGCACAACAAAATGGTGCGCCATATATAAAATGGAAAATCAAGGTTTACTATTTGGAATTTATACTTTTGGGGAATATTTTCAAGACGCGTATGCTCGAATCCATGGATAAAGAATCCGTGGAAAAGGAGGGCCAACTGTATTGTGATGTCTGTTTGTTGATGTTTTACTTGATGTTTGATTGGTCAATAGTAATAAATTTATATATTGCTATCATTGGAGGCCCAAGTGACCCCTGCGGCTAGAAGCGCTTAATACTAACACAGAATACAGCAGCTAAGTGAATGACTGGAGTACCTTATTGAACACATATTACACTTGTGCAAAAGGATCTACAAGGAATGCAGCGACTTAGTGGTTGAGACACCAATTCTGACGATTGTAAGATCTGAAGGTTGGCAGTTGGAGACTCAAGCACCACATGCTGAGGTACGCTTCTGTCACTAGTACCAGCTTCTGCCAAATTAGCAGTATGAAAGCCTGCAAATGCAAGTAGATAAATATATACCACTTCAGTGGAAAGGTAACAGTGTTAGGTGCGGTCATGCTGGCCACATGACCACCGGAGTAGTCCTTGGACAACACTGGCTCTTCAGCATAGTAACAGAGATGAGCACCACCTCCTACAGTCAGTTACGACTAGACATTCATGTCAAAGGATTATCTTTGCCTTTTTTTAAAAATGGATTTACACAAGCTACCACTCTGGTACTGTGTCAGATTTAAGATATCAGCATTAGAATTAGTTTGCAATATTATACACAGTTTTAGAAGAGGTTCCACCCATAAATACCTCAATAAATGTCTCCTACTATATTTGGGGTGGTGTAGTGGTTTCAGTGTTGGACTACAGTTCTGGAGACCAAGGTTTGAGTCCCTGCTCGGCCATGCAACCCAGTGGGCAACCTTGGGCAAGTTACATGCTCTCAACCTCAGGGGAAGTGGCAAACCTCCCTTGAACAACTACAAACTGTATCAAACTTCCCAATAAGTAAAATCTTTAGACACTATTATCTGTGCAGATGCATTTACATTCGTTACAGATGGTGGTTCTTTAAAACGCAGCTGTGCTGGGCAGGGCACGTTTCTAGGATGGAGGACCACCACCTCCCAAAAAATAGTACTCTATGGTTAACTCGCCATGGGTCAGGGTATGAGGGGCGCTCCAAAGAAGAGATACAAGGACTCCCTGAAAGAACACCTCAAGCTCGGCCAAATTGATCACCAGCAATGGTCTGCCCTGGCCTCACATCGGGAGGCATGGAGACGCACTATCCATAATGCTGCAGCTTCTTTCGAGAACTCACGCCGAAAGAGTCTCAAAGAGAAACGACAATGCAGAAAGAACTACAACTTGGTAACATCACCCAAAGGGACTTTCTGCTGTGCTTTCTGTAACTGGACTTATCTCATATCAGCCTTTTCAGTCATCAGTGCGCTTGTAGAAAGCGTGGGATGAGTCCTTCCTGAATCTTCGTTAGTGAAGAAAGCCAGAGAGAGACATTTGGAAATATCTCTCTTTGCTTTATGCAGAACTCAAATCTTTGTTGTTATGTACCTTCAAGTCATTTCCAACTTATGGTATCCCTAAAGCAAACCTATCATGTGGTTGCTGAAGCTGAGAGTATGTGACATGCCTAAGGTGACCCAATCAGTTTCCCTGGCCAGGTGGGGATTCAAACCCTGGTTTCCCGAATCTTAGTCCAGTGCTCAAACCAGTGTGCCACATTGGCTTCACTCTTAGGCATTTATTGAAAACATTTCATTTTATTTTGATTTTCCCTGAGATCCCTCTTCACAAATATTGCATTATTTTATTCACATGGTTTTATTGTCTTATGATGCTGGAAAATATCTGTTATTTGTGTGTCATGTCTTAAAGCAGGGCCTGCCATATTTATGTCTTATAAGCAGCTGTGGGATGACTTTTTGCCCAAAGAGTGAAGATTAAAAGCATTATTTAAGTAATTAAAACCCTTTAATTTTCTGTCTTTTAATGTCTGAAATGCTTCTCCTCTGGTTTAATGTTGTTTCAGGATAACTTACTGCTTTTGTGTGTGTTTATTAATTACTATGAAGAGCTCTATGAATTTTGGATTGTAGATCACCCACAAATTGTATTTGTACAGCGACGTGTACACTTACGGCACTTTATAAATAAAGATAATAATAATAATAATTGTTTAAAATAAATAAAATTGTTGTTGTTGTTGTTGTTGTTGTATCACAGCTCTTTATATAACCTTTGACATCATGCTGTAGGAAATGGTTTTTCTGCAGCAAAGATTGGTCAAGGAACACTTGTAGCTTCTCTTTAGTCTCTCTCCCGTCTCTCCTTCACTTCTTGAGGTTATAGCTATTAGAAATGGACGTCCATAGAATGGTCCAAGTTTATTAGCCAATCTATGGTAAGTTTCCAGGAAATAAAGAAATTGTTGTAGTCAATGGGCACAAATATGGTGCTGGCCCATGTCAAATTGGGGGGAAAGCCTTGCTGGTCCCCCATATGAGATAACTTAAGAAGCAGCGTTCTAGGTTGCATATTCATTGCTTAAAGAATCTCATTGGTTGGTTTTGTACATCTGACCTGTTTAGTCAATTGTTTGCTTTCTCACCACTAGCATTTTCCTTATCAGATCCCTCCTTTGCTTTCGTCAACTTGCATTTTCCCCCCAGAGTATTTGCTTTTTAAAAATTTTCCTCATTGCTAGTAACAGTTTCCTTAACGCTGGGGTTCACCATGCTGGTATCCATAGGGGCTTACTTGCTTCTCCTCCGCCAGTAGCATGTGTGTTACCTGCGGTTAAATTATAATCATTTTAAATAACCTGCAGGTTTCCTAAAGAGATTTAACCTTCATGATTTTTCCTTCAACATTCCTAATTTTGGGGAAATACCCTCATTGTTAAAAAAGAAAGAAAGAAAAGAAAAAGTAAAAAAATGATGTTAGACTCCTTAGCCAACTTTACATTTCCATAAGTATTCAATTGGAGTGGGTTGTGGTGTGTCAGCAGTTACATCTCTCTAACCAGATTCAGGTACCACTCTCTATAAAATAAAGGCTATATTTTCAAGAGTACCATCACTTCAAACAGAGAAACAGCATACTGTAGAGGCTTGAGTGTTGGAGTAAGACTCTGGGAAAACAGGGTTTGAATCCCTGATCAGCCAGGGAAAACCAATGGGAAACCCTTGGGCAGCTGAATTTCTCTCAGCCTTGGAGGAAGGCAAATGCTTTCAGAAGAAATCTTGCCAGGAAAAGCCTGCAATAAGGTCACTATAAGTCAGAAACAGCATGAAGGTGCACAACAACTTCCAACTTTTCACAGTTGAAAACAAGATGTGTTACCAAGCAACATCAGAATGCAATGGGAAAAGTTATTGACAAGGAAGAACAGACAAGCTAAGAGAGGCAGCCGCAGTTTGCTTTTGCCTGATCCTATAGGGAAGGGCAAGATTCCGCCCTTCGTCTCGGCTGGGTTGACTGAGTGCCAACGCTTTTGCATTTTGAATTCAGTTTGCACCAGTGGAAGGAAATTGAGCACAAAGAGGGAAGTGGGGGGGGGGGAGAAACCAGTTCATTTTAAAAGTACGTGGAAAAGTGGGGGGCAGAGGATTAAATGGGATTATTCCTGGCAAACTGAGATATCTGGAGGATATGGGATAGCTCTTTTTCTAGCACCATCCTCTTCATCCTTACAAAGAGATCATGGAGCCCTGACTGTGTGGACATTATCAGACGACGGAAATTGGAAGTATAATCTAATGGCAATCCGAACGCAATCATCGGGTTTCACTTTATTGTGTATGAGTGTATCTCATGCAATTTCGGGCAAAAGGGAAGTTATTCCGAATGCAATCATGGGTTTTACATTATTGCGTATTAGAGTATCTCACGCAATTTCAGACAATGGGGGGGGGGTCATTTTTGGGCAATGGGAAATCATTCTGAACACATTCCGAACTGGAATTCATGTAAATTCGTTAAACTAGCGAATTTACATGAATTTGAATTGGCTCCATTTGAAATAGAGATAAATAATAATAATAATAATAATATTTATTTCTTACCCGCTCCTCTGTAAAACAATCGAGGCGGGGTACAACAAGGTTAAAAACAGATTACAGATTAAAATAATTCAGGAATTCCATCCCAACCTCCCCCCCTTAAAATAGGATTAAATTAGTTAAGTTTAAAATTAAATTATTAACAATAAAAGTACCATACAACATAGTACACATAGTACAAAATTCCTCCCGTCTGATAAACTCCTGTGTAATGGACCATACATATAAAACAATAAGCAATTCAGAAAACTACTTGTTGATTCTCTTCTTCAATATCATAACCAACAGTTGCAATTTAGCTTCAGAGAGGCTCATGAACACAATTCCCAGATTCAGTGCCAACATATACTTGGATTGCAGAGTCCTGCTCCAGGAAAAGAATTGCTTCACACAAGACTGGATCAAGAGAAGGGAATCTAGATCACTTAACTGTAACCAAGTGCAAGCACTGCAGGGACTCTGAGATGACACCATTGAACTCTCTTGTTTTATTTAAACAAAGTTTCAGTTGACACCTACTGATTTTTGTAGGGGTGAAATCAAGTTAGATCCATACTATAATTAGCCAAAACCAAATTAATTGCAAATTACGTATGGATGAATAATGGCATGAGAGTGAGGCAGTATCCCTTTCTTACTTCCTAAAACCTGATTCACCTTTCCTGGTTCCCTCCATATGATTCAACTGACACTGAAATCCTAGCAGAGATGTTGCAAGAAAAATGTGTGGGCCAATCAATGGGGCTGAGATCTGATAGATCCTCAGTCTGAGAATATGGCTGAAAAAAAAACATTGTTTCAGAAATTGCAAAAAAAAAATCTACAAAAATAATGCTCTTCTCATTTATTGCTTTAACCATTTTAAAAAGCCCACTCCACAACCTTTTGATCTAAAAAAAAAAAGATCTAGAGAGTGGTTAATAAAATTAAAAATCATCCCAGAAGTAAGAATCAAAAGAGAGATGATCAATAGAACAGAAGTATAGTGTCTAGATCCAGGGAAGTAATATTGCCATTCTATTCTGCTTTGGTCAGCCCCCATCTGGAATACTGTGTCCAGTTCTGGGCACCACAATTCAAAAAGGATGTGGAGAAACTGGAGCATGTCCAAAGGAGGTCAACTAAGATGGTGAAGGGTTTGGAAACCATGCCCTATGAGGACTGCCTTAGGGAACTGGGGATGTTTAGCCTGGAGAAGAGAAAGCTAAGAGGTGATATGATAGCCCTATTTAAATATCTGAAGGGATGTCATATTGAGGAGCAAGCAAGCTTGTTTTCTGCTGCTCCAGAGACTAGGATGCAGATCAATGGATGCAAGCTGCAGGAGAAGAGATTCCACCTCAACATTAGGAGGATCTTCCTGACAGTAAGGGCTGTTAGACAGTGGAACACACTCCCTTGGAGGGTGGTGGAGTCTCCACCCTTGGAGGTCTTTAAGCAGAGGCTGGATGGCCATTTGTAGGGATGCTTTGATGGAGATGTCCTGCATGGCAGGGGGTTAGACTGGATGGCCCTTGTGGTCTCTTTCAACTCTATGATTCTATAAACAGAATAAAAACAGAAAAACACATTAGGATAATGGATAACTAATTTTAACTTTTGGAAACAATAGCAAGACAATAGTGCAGCAAAAACTAGACAAAACAGGACTGTGTGGTGACAGGGGCCCTGTCTGCATGGGCCAAATAAATTTAAATCGGCTGCAGCCTCCTGGGCCTCAGCCAGGACTAGGAAGGAGGCAGGGATTATTGCACGATAAATCACTGCTGGATTGCCAGCCACCGGGTCCAAGCTGTGCTCCACCAGCACTTTTTAGAAGTTGGAAAGCTTTCCAACTTCTATAAAGTGCTGGAGGAGCACAACTTGGAACTGAGCTGATGGCGGCTGGCGATTCAGTGGCAATTTAATGTGAGATAATCCCTGCCTCCATCCCACATCCTGGCTGCAGCCTGGGAGGCTGGAGCCGATATAAATGTATTATATTTTTAAAAAATCTTTTGTATTTATTTTGTCTCATTACAAATACAGTGGTCCCCCGGGATGCGAATCCCTTGGGGAACAAAATCCCCGGGACCCGAAACTGCCGGGGCCACAAAAAAGCCCCCGGGATCCGAAGAAAACCCTGGGGTACGAAGCAGAAAAACCGCGCGGCCCCTTTAAATTGGCTGCGCGGTCCGTCAAACAAAGCGGTCCCCTGGGAAACGAAGATTTCCGGGTTACGAAAAGTAATCCGGAACGGATTACTTTTGTAACCCGGGGGACCACTGTATCCCTTAATTTATAGATACAAGATTCCCTCTTCCCCTCCTTCTCTTCCATCCACCACCTCAATCTTAGTTGATAAACCAAAAATGTATCACTGTCAATCACTGTTTAACACATAACTCAAAGTATTGACAAATGGGGTGCCTTATTATTATTATTATTATTATTATTACTATTATTATTATTTCTTAACTGCCCCTCTGTTGAAACAATTACAGTTAAAATGTCCCAAGAATCCCCTCCCCAGCCACCCACCTCTTAAAATAGAATTAAACTAAGAAGAATTAAAATCAAGTTACTATTAAATAAAAATAAAAATAAAACAACATATCACACATTTTAAAACCCATAGTGCTGGCCACAGCATAGGGTAACCTCAGAATGTGAGGAGCCAGGGAATCGTCTGGAAGATCTTAGGATTCAAAATACACTTTTCCATAAGAAAGTTGGATCAGATGGTTGGTTAAATCCAGAGGCCACACAAGTAATCTAAGTAAGAAGGGGCATTCAAATTTCAAAGAGATAAAATATTTGTCGGTGTCCTGGTGCTTTGCACAGACATTAGAGAATTTATTTTAATGGAACAAATGCATATGCAGTCGGTCAGAAGTCTGTAGTTTTTTGACCTAATCTTAAGTCAAAAGGTAGATACCATCAGGCTTAAGGGTTGTTGCACGTGTAGAGTAACATGAGTCACCGTGTTGTAATGAGAAAATAACCCTGGGCAACCCACCAGCTCAGCATCTTAGGGCATTACACCATTGCATCACGGCTCTGATATCAGTGTTGTACTATCCAAAATTTTGACTTGTGCGAATCAAACAGTAGACCCAAATTATGATGTTTAACACAAAGGGACAATGCCACTTTGTGGTTGGCAGATGTCATGGCCAATGGTTCAAAGAGTTCCTGCAAAATGCAGCAGAGCAGATGTGACATTATGCACCTCTGACTAGCTCAGATAAAACCATAGTTCCCCATGCCACCAACATCCATGTGTCCATAAGAAGGAAAAAGAAGACAAAGGATAGTGAGAAAAATGCAATCAAAGAAGATCCTCATCAAACCCTTGTTCTGGAAATTGCTTGGCTATTCATATAGAGACCCCTGCCTTTGCAATCTGCAGATCCATTTGTGGTGGGAAGAGAAAAATATTAGAAACACGGCTGGAGGAGTTTTAGATAACACACAGCCAGACCTTTCCCCCATCAAAAAGTGAGGCAGCAACTATGTATTGTATACAATGAAAAATCAAACAACATATTATTCTGGGGGATAAGCATGATGCCTGGCACTTAGGAGTTCCCAATTTATAAGACAAAATGTATTTCTAAAAATGAAAAAGAAGTTAGGAAATGATTTAGGAAGGAGGGCTACATTACGGGTAGGAAAGTATGGTGCACCAGATGTCTTGAGCTTGCAACTTCTATACCTGATTTATTCCATATATACAATAGGGAAATATGTGGCTGCTGCCACACTGCAGAATTAATGCAGTTTGACACCACTTTAACAGTTATGGCTCCATCCTATGGGATCCTGGGGATTGTAGTTTTTTGTGGTACCAGAGCTCTCTGACAGAGAAGGCTAAATACATCACAAAACTACAAATCTCAGAATTCCATGGCATTGAGCCATGGCAGTTAAAGCAGTGTCAAGCTGTATTAATTCTGCAGTGGAGATGCACCTGGAGTCTCAGCGTATGAACATCTGGTGGGCCATAGTTAACTACTGATGCGTGAACAGGATAAACTTGTCTCTCTCAAACTGAACTCTTTAAAGTTAATCTTGTATGGAAATCAGGTCAGTCGTAAAGGAATAAGGTTGCTTTTCCTCATTTCCCCCTCCTTCTTCATCAGGCCATTTTCCAGTCATTGCTGCCATTAGTGGCAGTTATGTGGGTATGTGTCACCACTTTGTAGCTTTTTGGCTCAAACTCATACAATGGTTCATTCCTTGGTGGGGAGATAATGTGACTCCCCTCCCATGGGACTAAAATCAGCTTGGAAATGGAGGTGACACACTCATCTTACTGAAGATTGCAATCTCAGCTGATGCTTTAGATTTGAAAAAAGAATTGCTATGTATGTTTAATGCGATACATAGGGAGCCATGTCATGCATATATGGCAGTCAGTGCTGTGTGATGAGTTGAGTCTTTCTTTCTTTCTTTCTTTCTTTCTTTCTTATTTTATTTATATACTGCTTTACTCCCATATGGCCTTCAAAGTGGCTTACAGTATAAATTAAGACAAATCGGTTAAAACAGAATGATGTGCAAAAGTTTTAACAACATTAAAGGTACATTCAATTAAAACACTCCATTTAAAACCTATCATAAAGCATGATGTTCGTATTTTAAAGACGCCTCTCTATTCACTTGCAATTAAAATCTTGAGGATGAGGATCTAGTAAGACAAATTTACTCATGGCGGGGGGGGGGGGAATAATAGCAATATTTTTCCTCATTTAAAAAAAAATAGCAACCCCTGAATTTTGTAACCAAAGAAAATGTAAGACGCATTGCCCACGGGCGAACGCACATCCAAATAAGGAACATGACTTGGCCTCATCGTGGTGTGAGGAATTACTCTGAAAATGTGCATAGACATTTCTCAATATATTGTTTTCTTGGATTTTTAGTTTCTTGGGGGCAGTACAGACGGGCTGCTGGATGCCGCCCCTGTAAGCCCTGTGTCTGTACTGCTGTATCCGCATGCTGAAGCAAAGACCCACCACCAAAAAGAAGCTGCCTAGAGCAGCTTCTTTTTTGCGATGTCGCTAGCAGGAATGGGTGCCACCATGATGCTACTTCCTGCCAGTGATGTGTGGACACTGCGCACCATGTGGATGGGAGGCCGCCATGAGTACGGACTAGTGTTCTGGAGTGTGCGATTGCTGCATGCTCTGGAACCTATAATCGGTGCCATCATGCCACAAAGTGCCCGTATGTACCAGGCCTTGGATTACTTAGTTGTGTCTTCCTAATTTTATTTCAGGCTAGGGTGACAGCCAGCATGGGGTAGTGGTTTGAGTGTTAGACTACAACCCTGAAGACCAGGGTTCGAGTCCTGGCTTGGCCATGACACCTGCTGGGTGACCTTGGGCACATGGTCTCAGCCTCAAGGGAAGGCAATGGCAAACCTCCTCTGAACAAATCTTACCAAGAAAACCCCTTGAAGGCTTCGCCTTAGGCTTGCCATAGGTCAGAAACAATGTGAAGGCACACAACAACAACAACAACAACATCAACAACAGTCTTGATCAAAAAGACAGTCCTGATTATTTTCTGAACTTCTATTTTAAAGAACCAACTGGCATCACAAACCCTTCCATGATACTGTATGTGTGGGTGCATCTGTCTGTGTGTTAATGGATTAATTATGGACAGTTGTTGACTGTCTTCTTGGCCTCTATTAGAGGGTTGCTCCAATAAGGAGGAGTTAAATTGCAGTATAAAGGAACTGTGCAGAGACAATTAATTTTTCCATCACAGGCGCTTGTTGTTGTAATCTGACCTCTGTGGGCCATGTGAGTTCAGTATGCCGAGCATGGGAAATGTGCATGCAGTCTGCAAACTGGAAATTCCAAAGCGCTGCCTCATAGTTTTGGAACAGGTGCCAGTGGAAATCGCAAGAGCTAGTTTGTGATTCACTAGAACTTAATAAGCGAGATGATGAGAGCTCTGCTTGAGATACTGGGAAGTCACAAGTCACCTACCAGGACTTTGGTCTAACCTGCCCTGCAGAATTAATACAATTTGATATTGCTTTATCTGCCATGGCTATGCTAGGGGGTGATAGGACTTGTAGTTTTGTGAGATATTTAGCCTTCTCTGCCAAAGAGCTCTGATGCGACAACAAACTACAAATCCCAGGAGTCCATAGCATTGAGCGATGGCAGTAAAAGTGGTGCCAAACTGCATGATTTCTTATGTCCTTGCATATGTTGAATATGGCAGTAGGGTTTGTATTTTAAAAAAACCTTTGTTTCCCTTGCAGGTATAACCATTTGCACTCTGCTTCTGCTCACCTTGCCCTTGGATACTATTTTCCTTGGCTCCTTCCGTCTTTCTGTGATGCAGCTTTCTTAAATAATGAGGTGACTAATGGACTATTGTCAACCTTTTGCCTACTTCCCTCATGGCGGCAGTTCTCATTTGGTTTATTCTAATTATCATCAACTCCTGCTCAGAACCAGTCCGGGTGCTTCTTAAGCGCAAACCAAGAGGAAAAGCCGCTATGAAACGAGAAGCAAGGAAGATTCCACTAGGCCAATTACCTGCAAATTGCACACTTGTCATGCTCTGCACGGAGATAAATGATAACCTAGGCTGCAATTTGCAAACTAAAGTAGTACGGCAGAAGTCAAGGGGACTGTGGTGGAATAAACAGGGTGACACACAGAGTGCTTACAGAAAGTCCCAGCTGCAGACTATGTGGAATTAATGGAATAAAATGAGGATCATTCCCAAGACTTGGGGGCTGTACAGACTGGCATCAAAGGCCGGCATGGGGGTGGAGTGGCGTCCGCATGACGCATGCCCCAACTCCATCCCCTGCCAGTGTGATGCCGCGCACCCCACCACGCAGGGGGCCGTAACATGATGCTCCTCTGGTGCTGTGTCCAGATGATGCAGCATCAAAGGAGTGTCAAAATGCCCTTTCCAGAGCACAAAAAAGAGCAGCTCCTTTTTGCACCATGGAAAGGCCAGATCAGGGCCACAGCATGTGGTTGCCATGGCCCTGATATGGAGAAGAAAGAGGTGTCTGCAGGCCACCCCTGAAGGATGGTCTGTTCAGCCCCTTGGTTACTCAGAGTTGTTGAAACAACAACTGGTTCATCTGTCATAGGTCAAAAATTAGCTACAAAAACTAACTCTGGGTCAAAAATTAGCTACTAGAATGGCAAGTGTTTGATGACCAAGGCTCAGAAATATCTAGCAGAGTAAAGTGATACCTGTAAAACACTGTACAATGTAAGGCCAACACTGTGAGTCCCATTTTTTAAATAGTTCCCTGTCTTTCCCCCCAAAAGCCCCTGTTTTGTTTTCACAAGCCTTGGAAAGAGTAGCTGATCAACAACCAAAGGAGATGGGACTCCCTGGGTGTTAAATATTGAAGCCATATGCTTTACTCCCACCCAAGTAGTATATGTGAAGTTCTTCCTCATTTCAATTTGCCTTTGGGCTTGGACTGTCTCCCCACCATCCCACCAACCCTTTATGTATGATATGGTCTGCATCTACACTCAGAATTAATGCAGTTTGACACTGCTTTAACTGCCTTGGCTCAATGCTGTGGAATTCTGGGATCTGTAGTTTTGTGAAATATACTCTGACGATTTTCAGTTTTGCTAGTGTACATTTTTATACTTTGGTCATGGGGGAGCATGCCATTGAGCCAATTGAAGTGATTCTGCCTAGGGTTGCCAGATTGTAAACTGGATTTCAATCCCTCAACCTGTTGTGAAGTTAGATTAAAAATAGTTTAATCCAATGGCCACCATCTCTCAAAACACTGTCTCCAAACAATTAGGCCTTGATGTACAAATTGTTAACATCCTCTGGGTTTAAGCTAGGTTACTTCAGGACTTAACATTTTAAAAAAATCAAACTGGGACTGGTTCCTCTCTCTTCAAGCCATTTATAGCTTGGGCAAGGTTTCACATCTCCTTTCTAGATTTAACAAGCTATGGGGAGGAAGGTCACACATAACAGCAGATCCCCAGACTAAACTCATGTCTTTGCTTACATTATTTTCCAATAAATAAAGTCAATCATCCATTAGATTGAACAGTGCTCTGTACACTTCCATTGATAACACTATCGTCATCATTCCAGATCATGATAGATGCAAGGGTTTCATGCAAATGCATCATGACATGCTACTGTGAGTTCTAGCAGGTCAAATCCTGCAGACCAAACTTGAAAAGGCCCAACTCTTCAACTAGGAAATGGACTGCTGGATGACATGAGGGGAAGCACTGGAGCTGGACAAAAGAAAGACATCTTTAGTATCTTTTGCTGGCCAATGAAAAATGCTCCCATGTTTGCTTCCTAGAACTGAATTGCCTGGATTTTATGGGGGAGAAAATCTGCTCCAATTTATGAGAATTGCTTTCATGCCCATTTCAACGATTAGCTGACCCAGAATCTATGACATCACAAGGACCCACCTCTATGATGTCATGAGGGTTCCCTCCAGTGACATCACAAGTCCTTTGCCAAAAATTCAAGGAACTGGCTGCTGCTGCAACTGACCTGACAATGATAGATTGATTGGCTTTGTTACAATATTCTTTCTCCTGCATTTCAGTCACCTGGACATTTGCTGTATCTCAACCAACAGGGAAAATTTGTGGATGAAATTATGGAATGCCGATTACAACAGACACATGTTTTGTGTGATAAGACAACTTATGTAACTATCAGAATCAATGTCTGCCTGAAGGTCTATGTGTTAAAGAAGGATGTCTGATGGATTCAACCCTGTTTAATTGCATTGCTAATAAGCTGGTGCCAGAATTTAAAAATAACAGCAAATGACCAAGCTTGCTTCCCAGAATGAGTTCTACACTGTGCCAGCGGGTGCTGAAAAAACTGCAATACTGTTGACTATGCAAGAAGGGCTATAGCATGTGATCATTTCATTAATTCCTAGAATTGGTATTTCACATCTCTGTTGGCTTTCCCAGGGTGAATGAAACAAATCTACAATAGTCCAGTTACAAGTGAATTTTTGTACTGCAAAGGGATTTCATGATGGTAGGCACAAGAGCATTCCAAATCCACTTCTTGGGAGGGGACTTTTCCCCTTGTCTTTTAAATTCTTTGGATTCCTAATTTAGATATAGATGAGCATTAAGTATATAGACCCATTTACAAAGTTGTAACATATAAACAAGGAGAACATCCCCCTCTGAGTGCCATAGGTCTCAAAGCCTCAGAATAGTTTGTCCCACTAAGCCGAACAATTTGCTAGTTGCAAATGTAGAAGGCTGATGGCCCAGAACTGAATGGAAACCAGGAATAATTACCTTAAATTAGAAGTTTAGCTGGGTACTTCAATTTTTGCTAAATACCAAGCATGGTGCGCTGGCTGAGTCATGTGATTTACTTGCCCGGAAGCCATTCTGTTTGCTACGTCAGGCTTGTTTGAACATGAGCTGCTTTCAACTGTTGTTGCAATCAGCCCACACTTTATGCATTGAATCTAGTGATTAACACACCAGGCAGAAGAACGTGAAGTTGTAAAATATTGGTTAGAAAAGAAGGGACCACAGAAGGCCAAAGAAAACAACCACCTTGGAACCCTATAGAAATCTGTTTTTTGCATGGGCAAATTTTATTCTTCAGATCGGTTCAACAGAGACAAGATAAAACTAAACCCCTTATGAGACATGGAGACTCGATTCCTACCAGTTGGGAGACCTCTATATTATCAAGCTAAAGTTATTAGCTGTGATTACATTGCTGCTGCATTTCCAATGCAGATGCAAATTATTCATTCCAGGAACAAGCCTCGGCTTCCTTGGAGTGATGGAACGAAAGGTCAGATTCTTCAAAGAGCTTAATTGGAGGAAGTTTCTTCTAGGTGCGTTTAAGATATTGGAACACAGAGCTCTGATCCAAAATTCTAAGTGGACTTTCCTAAAGGCATGTCACTGGGTTATGTATCTGTCTATCATGTCTGTCTATCCATCCATCATCATCATCACCACCATTATAATTTATTTACATAGCACCACCAGCACAATTGTTATTTTGACAGTTCCCTGCCTTCAAGCTTACAATCTAAAAAGATATGACATATCAGGAAAGGGGGATGGCAGTAGAGGAAGGGAAAGTCCACCAGATGCTGTCTGCTCTTCTTTCCCTCTGAGGACAGGGCAATGGCAGATTGCACGGAGGGACAGGCTGTCATTGGTTTCAGAGCCTAGGATGGTGGGACTGTGCCTTCTTGTTCTTCTTTCCTTCGGCAGCCAGGGCAGAGGCAGTTGGGATGGTGAGAAGGCCTTTCATTTGCTTCTGAGCTGATGCATGATGGAGCTGTGCCCACCTGATCTTATCTCCTTCAAAGGTCAGAGTAGTGGCATTTGGGATGGAGGAAAGGGATTTCATCAGCTTTTGGGCCTAGGAATGATCGACCTGTGCCTGCCTCTTCTTCTTTCCTTCCAAGGCCAGGGCACTGGCAGGTGGGATGGCACAAGGGCTTTTCATCTGTTTCTGGGCCCAGAAACAGGGGCTTTCAGGCTATGTGGCCATGTTCTAGAAGAGTTCCTTTGTGACATTTCGCCAGCATCTGTGGCTGGCATCTTCCTTTGTATAGTTTCCCCTCATTATCCACAGATTCTGCATCCATGGATTCAACCACCAAAAGCTTGAAAATATATCTTTTAAAAAAATTATAAAAAACAAATCTTTATTTTTGTCATTTTATATAAGGGACACATTTTACTATGCTATTGAATGCAATGCCACTTGAGCATCCATGGATTTTGGTATCCACATGGGTTCTGGAACCAAACTCCAACAGATACCAAGGGCCCACTGTATGCACTTGGTTAGAATATTGTTTGAGGGATCAAGCTTGATGTCATTGTTAGTGCAATAAAAATACTGTAAGAACAATGTGACAGCAAATTGATAGCTTAGTATAGAACATATTCACCAAATAACACCTTTTGCGAAAATTCGATAATGCCATTTTGCTGACATTACTTTATTACCCATTATTACCCAGCATGGGTCTTTTAAACATTACAGATTATAAACAGGGATCAGTATATAATGTAAGCATGTGAGGGCAGAATAACTAACATGTTGATCTAATTGAATGGGTTGTGTTACCAGTTTAATTCTTGCCTTTGGAGCAGACAAATATTGCAAACCATCTTCCATATCTTACTCTTAGTAGCACATGCTTCGTGATTGGGCGGGCTAGAAATAAATCTATTATTATTATTATTATTATTATTATTATTCCATGGTTTACAGCTCTGCAAACTAGTCATCCATGGACCGAGGTTGGTCCATGACTGCCAATCCCAGGCAAGTTTCTGGAAAAGAAACAAACTATTGTGGCCAATGGGCACATGCCAATTTGATTCTAGGGCTCCATCACGAAAAAGAAGAAGAAGAAGCCCATTCCCCACCCCATATATAACTTTAGTGGTTTAATTTGAAATCTCTACATTTTTAAAAGAAGAGGGAAAGTATGGGGGGGTGTGAATTAACAGAATCAGGATTTTTAAAAATCACAAATGTAATTCAGAATAATTTCAGTTAATCTTTTTAAAAAAGAAAACCCATTTTTTAAAAAATTGAAAATCATACGGACATATCAAGGCTATAGTCACAGGGGCTGAGAAGATGAGCCAGGATAGCATAGGCCAAGCCTGTGCTATCCTGACCCAGGTCAGTCCGCAAACCTGCATGGGGATGGGCAGGTGTCTACATGGCTGCCTGCCACCCACCACTGTGCAATGGACTTGCTACCACCATGCACCCCTTCCCATTCTCTACCATCACCTATACCAAGAAGATCCTCTTCACAGCCTATGCCAGGTTGCACCCACATGGCCAGGTCTCCAAGTCATGACAGGGTTCTTCTCAATGGAGCCAATGCTAGAGGAAGGTAAGGGGCATGCAGAGGCATCCAGTCGGCCAGGTATTAATACACAATTTCCTGGCAACTCCATGGCAAATAGAGTGTCATTTTGATCCATGCTAAGGCCCTGGGCAAGGACTGCCTGATTGGCATCCAGTCTCTCCTGACCTGGCACAGGGGTACTAGATTGTGTCATCTGAACAGGACAATGCAAGACCTGGGGAACATTGGCATTTTGGGCCATGCAGATAGTCCCATAATCACTTACTTTCCTAGGATCATGACCTATGAAAATATTCATTTATACATTTTGGATACAGTTTGCGCCCCCTTATCTAAAATGCTTGGGACCAGAAGTATGGGACCAGAAGTATGGAAAGAGATGTATGTGCATATACAGACATAATGAGATATCTTGGAGATGGGACCCGTGTCTAAACACAGACTTCGTTTATGTTTCACATACACATAGCCCGAAGGTAATTTTATACCATATGTTTTAATAATTTTCTTCATGAAACAAGTTTGTGGACATTGAACATTGTAGACATCAGAAAGCAAAGCTGCCACTATCTCAGCCACCCATGAAACAAGTTTTGGTTTTTGGAATATGTCAGATTTGAGAGATAAGGGAGACCCAGCCTTTAGTTATATCCTAACATAACAGCTCACCAAGAGCTGGACAGCTATGACAGTATAAGGTAAAAGCAGCTTTTCAATTGTAAAAAAATGTCTTGGGTAAAATCTCTGACTAAGAAGCAGCAGCATTAGTCAAACATTGTTTATTACCGTGGACTTTTTCCTCTAGATCTAGAGAGCCACATGTCATCAGAGTTGCTTAGGATCCAAAAGATGCCAGCCAATATCTCACTAGGATTACTCACCAAAGCCAGGCAGGTGATCTTATACTCTCTCTGTTAAGCCCGTCCTGTCCAACAACCTGGCAGCCGTAATATGTAATAAGTTCTCAAATTCTGAATATTTATGACAGGAGAATGAAAATGGTGTAAACCATTGCTTGCTGTCTCACTGAGAGCTCTCTCTTTGCCTGGTAGCAACCAAGACCTGTTCAGCGTAAACCTATGCGTGCTTACTGAAAAGTAATTTCCACTTTCTTCAATGTGTGTGTTTTAGCCTTGCAGGCTTGCAACACAGTCTGTGAAATTTTATTCTGTTAGCCCACCAATTTCAATGAGACCCATTGCCCACGAAATGTTCCTAGGATTGCAGCCTTGCATATGCGACTCTGAACAAAGCACATTTCTGTGGTGCTTATGGCCTGCATGACTAACAGTTTCCAGGTGTGCACCTGTGTTGCACAAGGGTTGTTGCAAGGCACAATGCCTGATTTGTTATAACAATTTCTGAGAATAAAGAGATTTCAAAATGACAGCTGGTTCAAATTTGTCTCTTCGCTTCTTGCTAATTTAAATTGCATTGACTTAAATAAAATACCCCCTCCACCACCCAGTAATGGCCTGAAATTCTGGTTTTTTAAAAAAATCAGCCAAATTCTGCCAATCTAGGTTGTACTTCCAAATACAAAACAAATATATTTAACCGGTTTAGTTTCTCTGCTAGTTATTAACAAACCTGGTTCTTTTTCCTCCCTCCCTCCCATCCCTTTTTTTCTCCCTTTTATTTGTGGGGGGCAGGGAGAGATAGATTTCTGTTATATCTTTAATGGGAAAGTCCTAATTTAAAGAGAGTGATGCTAGCCCTGAGGCAAAAGATGAAAAGTCAATATATGCAAGGGAACATCACTTGGCAATCAGTTACTATTTCACTGTGGATTGAACTTGCTTCAGATTTGTATCTCTCTCTCTCTCCATCCATCTCTTCATCCCACTCTATATCACAGCTCACATGGATCCATCAATCAGGAAGCAGACAAAGGTAATTTCTTAAGCTCAAAATGATGATGCCACCTCCTCGTTCAAAGAGATTATTAGTCAGCTCATAATTTGTTTGGCTCTCTTATGTAGGTCACTCAAGAGGCAACTGAAAGCTTGTGCAACAAACCCCAGTAAGACTCAGTAAGAAGAATTTCTGCAGTTGTCAAAAAGCTTCGCAGGCTGTCACTTTGATCAGTTTGGTGCCACGAAAGCCATGTGCGTGTTTGTGTGTGTGTGAGTGAGAAAGAAGGGAATGCACGTTGCTTTCCTATTTCAGTAGAATGATTGGTTATGTCTGTATGTAATGTCACCTGCCGTCAGCATGGTTGAAAACAGCAAATGCAAAGCTCCGCTGATCTAGACATTGAGCAAATAATTGAATGCTGCACTTCCTCCTTTGAATAATAAACACAAAATAGCTGGCAACTTATTGGTGATAAATACTGGCACAATGCTAGTGTAAATAATTTTTGGGTCAGTACAGAGAAAGAAATTCACTACCTCCCTCTAGCAGCCATCCCCACCTCCTTAAAACTCATTGGTTGCTTATGTCCCGAGTACCATCCACTTTTTAAAGACTGGTGGAGTGGGAGCAGCAGAGAAGTGCCCAGCCATGTCTCTACAGGAGGATGTACGATAACCGAAACATCTTTCAGGAGCCCTGGAGGTTGCTCACCAGTCCCACCACTGTGGCACGAAAAGTGAGGACCTCTACCTCTTCCACCACTATAGCAACAGTTCTGAGGATCGTCTAGATTTTTTTTATTAAGCATTTTAAAAATCACTACATAAAAACCTAAAGATAAACCCATAACAAACAATATCAAAGCTTAGACAAACACATCTTTTACACAAACTCATATTTTCAGGCATGCGCACCTCTATCTATATTATTTATAGATTTTCATTTCCCTTTGGTCTGTTTGACAATGATGGCCATCAGCTACTTTTCCCTTTCTATTTCCTTCCACTTTCTACTGTCCCTTCTCTCTTTCTCATCTTCTTTAAACCTTCCTCTTTAAACTTTCTTCCTTCCCTCTTTTTCTTCCTTTCCCCCTTTTTTAAGTTTCTATCTTCTCCAACCTTATCTAACTTCAACTTCCCATCGCTCTGGGGATCTTCTAGATGCCCTCGTGGTTCATATACGATAAGACTTTATGTGTATAATCCCACCACCCTTGAACAACTGCTGCCACCATAGACATCTTGTGTGTGAACTCATTCACACCCATAACACTGTTGTATCATTCTCAGAAGCACAAATGTATTTTAAAAAACCCTATAGTGTATTAAATAGTTAGACATACAGTTAAAGATTACAAATTGTCTCCTTCACTGCAAACTGCTAAGGGCTTTCTCTACTTTTGTCATACATACACACACACACATATGTTGCAGGATATAACAATATAATAAAAACAGAATGGAAAATGCTAATAATGTTTAAAAATAATAATCCTTTACACATTGCAACCCACAGCAAAAGGTATTTCCATAAATTACTATGCCTTTATAGGGGACAGCAAATATCATTATTCCCATTAACATAAGAAAGAAAAGGTCGTTGTGTTTCCTAAACTGAATTATGCATTTTATTTCATGCTTCCTTAACCTGGGTTGTCAACTTCTCATGATGGCAATTTTCCATAAATTGGTTAGCCAGCTGGGCAAAGTATGTGCCTTGGCCTCCTTCTGGCATCTAGAAATAAACATCCTGGCCTCAAGGCCAAGGAACCTAATTAAATCTTTATGAAGGAGACTTCATGTTCCTTGGGTAAAATAAGTCACAAACCTATAGAAGAATTTAGATTGACTTCTCAATCAGTAATGGAAGAAACATCTTAAATGGCCCCTTAACTCAGAGTCGGCACCATTTAACATCTTTGATCAATATATTAATCAATTGATATTATATATGTGTGTGTGTGTGTGTGTGTGTGTGTGTATATATATATATATATATTTGTGTTTGAGAGAGGGAGAGAGAGAGGGACACTATTTGCTTACTTTCTCATAGTGTAATGTAGGGGGTGCTAGTGAACAAATTATAACAATTGTCATCTTGTTACTATTCAGTGACACAGCCATCTTAACTTGGAATATCAGTATGCAAAGGGATTTTGTGGCATCTTGGAGACTAACTGTGTGGAAGACGTTGTCGCATACACTTTTGTTGACTTAGCCTAACTTCTTCAAATGCATGGAGTGAAGTGTCGCACTTTTGTGTTGTTTTTTTAAATTGTAGCAGAGGGACCACCTTACCTGGCTCTCTACATAATAGGTACATAATAAGAGTTTTAAGGTTGCCAGGCTATCATGTAAGGAATAGTGGCATCATATTTTGTGCCCTGTGTTCAAATGAGAACCCAATAAAATGTGCAGAAGACTGATCTCATAAAACACATAGGTAAAGCACATACACAAAACATGTTTTTACAGGTTGAGTCTCCCTTATCTGAAATGCTTGGGAACAGAAGTGTTTTAGATTTTGTATCCCCCCCCCCCCCCAGATTATGAAGTATTTAGATATACATAATGAGATATCTTGGAGATGGGACCCAAGTCTAAATATGAAATTCATTTATGTTTCATATAACCTTATACACATAGCCTGAAGGCAATTTTATACATAATATTTTTAATAACTTGATAAATCAAACAAAGTTTGCGTACACTGAACTATAACAAAGCAAAGGAGTCACTATAATGTTGGGGTTTGGAGTATTTCGGATTTCAGAATTCTGACTAAGGGGAACTAAGAGTTTGCTAATAATGCATCCATCAATTGAATAGTGTGAGATGGGTCTCTGGTTTTTTCAGCCCCTGTATTCACATATAAGCCTCATACGTTGTGCAAATTAAGGTGGCGCAGTGGTATTATTATTATTATTATTATTATTATTATTATTTCTAGAATGGGTGAAAGTGATTACTTTGTGGAGATGATTCCCACAGGCCTCATTCCCACTTAGAAAAAAAAAGTGGCTTGCGATCCGAATTGATGGATCAATTCGACAGCAGAGCATGGTTCCCACTACATTTTCCCCGGATCGCATTTTTTCCCTGTAAAAGAACCCACTCGTAGTTCACATTCACAAATGAATCGGTTCAAAATGGACACACTCTAGCTGGGCCAAAGGGCAAATTTAAATCGATTCTGATCCACATCTGGTTCACACTTGCACAGAACCACTTCATGCAAAATGATGCGGAAAACATCAGCGGCAAAAAGACACTGGTTAAATGGGTCTGGTGCATGGTCCCACTCTCTGAATCAATTCAAGTGAGAAGCGGGGTCATTTCAACTGGTTCAAACTAATTTGCGATCTGGTTTAAAAGGTAATGGGAATCAGGCCACAGTATCTCTAGGAACCTCGGAAATGGGTTTTGAAAGCTACATTTCTCTGTCTCTTTTCCTCTCTCACGAGACACAATAGCTAATCTGTCTGATTTCTCTCATAAGTGAGGAAGGAAAACTGTCAGGAAAAGTGAAAACTTGTTTAGCTGATGAAAGGACAGCAATTACAAATGACACTAGGAGACAAGTAGAAGCAGAAGAAGAAGTTGTGGATTAGTACTTCCCAAACCTCCACCAACATTTTCCCCTTTGGGCTGAGGGACCCTGGGAGTTGTGCCCTCCCAAGTAATTTTTCCAGGATGTAATCCATGCCCCACTTAGACTTCTTTCCTCTGCGTGGGCTTGCGCATCTCCATTCCAGAAGTAATGCTGCATGAGACACTTGGCAGAGGACCAGTACAATCAGTGCAGAGGAGCTAATAACTTCACAGTCACAGACTGGAAACTGATCTAGGGAACTGGGTGCTTGCCTGGCGTTCCCACCCCTCCCTTGGGATCTTCACCCTGGAAATAAAAGTAAGAGGCCACATTGCACGTGAGGCAAGAACATGATCACTCCAGGCTTCATCTTGGGAACGCGGCAGCAGCGTCTGCTGCAATCGGAAATTCCAACTGCAGCCAGGCCCAGACTGGCCTCATTTCAGCAGGAAAGGCATACCTGTTTGGAGGCATCCCTTTCCTGTCATTGAGACTAATACTGGGGTCTGCTGCAAGTGAGGAGTTTCCTAGGACACAGAGTCCTGCATCACAGCAGTGACAGTAATCCAAGAACAATAAACTAATTCCCAGTTTTCGTTGTCACACAGACAGAGACTCAAATTGTATAGCAACATTGTGATGCGGGGGAAACGATGCCAGCACTCCTTCTGGATTTTTAAAACTGGCATCGGGGTGTTTCCACAAGGGCTATTTTTCTCACATTTGCCTGGAAAAACTGCAGCTGATAAAATGATCCATGTCATCATCCCTTAAAACAATGATGGATTGTGAACTTTTAATCCATCCAGTAACTAACATTCTTTATGCGTGATATATATGTTTGTGTGTATCATGTGCTTTCAAGTTGCTTGTTGACTTGTGATGACTTCAGCAATTTCTTAGGATTTTCTTAGGCAATGAATACTCAGAAGTGGTCCTTTAAAAATATAAAACACAACTACGAGCTCATTCAGATGACGCCAAATATATTGGGAGATTGTGGTTTTTACACCTGTAATTACAAAAATCCTGAGAGAGCATTGGTAATTCCAAGACATTTCAGGCTTTCCTTTCTCCTTTTCTTAAGTCTTTTTTGTTCCTACCAGCAGGATGTTTATAATGATACTTGCTAGTCTGCAGCCTTCTACCTTTTGTTCCCTATGCCCTTCCACATGTTTTAAATTGGGTCTGCTGTGCTCTATGTGTGTGCACACTTGTGAACACAACCACACATGCCAGTTTCCAAAACTGCTCTTTGGGAATTCGAAGATATAGCTGTGTTAGTCTGTAGAATCAGTACGTAGAGAGATCTTGTAGCACCTTTGAGACTAACTGAAAGAAAGAAATTGGAAGCATTAGCCTTTGTAGACTTCAGTCTACTTCCTCAGATCTATTTGGTGGAGTGGAGGCATATAAATGATATATAAATGGCCTTTTTAACCAAAAGTCGCACTGAACGACCTAGAGATTCCAAGAGAGAACACTCCATTTGTCACTCCTCCAGTGCAATTCTATGGTCAGTGTCTGGCAGATGCTGACCACAGAGTTGCACTGGAGGACCTAGAAATTCTTAGAGATGTGTTATCTCAGGGAAAAGCATAGTGTTTGTTGTTATTTGCAGTTTTTCCGTATTCACAGGGGTCCTGTGTCCCTAACCCCAGCAAATGTGGAGGGATGAGTGTACTTAAATGAGTAGCCTATGCAAAACGGGATTGATAATAATAATAATAATAATAATAATAATAATAATAATTTATTTATATACCGCCTTTCCAAAAAAGATCAAAGCGGTTTACAAAATTGGATAAACAAGGGTTCTCTTTCCTCAGGCAAGCCCTGATGGAGCTGGGCCTGCCTCTTCTCTCCCTCCCAAGCCGGAGGATGGCAGTTGATGAGCTTATTTAAATACTCGTACTGATCCCCCTACCTCCCCACTCTGTTTTAGATGGCTGTAGACTATAGACTGCTTTACTTTATTTTATCTTATCCTGTAGTAGATCTGTAGTAGATCTTACCCAATTTTTTTTATTTAATTTGCATTTGTTTTAACTTACTAGTTAATTTTATTCGAGTTTTTAGGCGTGATCAGTTTTTATCCTTGTATGTATCTTGATACTCTAATTCTTATATTTTGTATTTTTCTTTCTATTGATACGGTCAGTCGACTAATCAATAACATCTGTTGTTGTTGTTGTGGAGTAGCCTATCCTGGTCTGACACTTCTCAGTCCTAACTTATGAGGTAGAAGCTGCCGCAAGCAGCAGAGGTCAGTTTTCCTATCGATCATTTCCATCCTCCTTGCACCGGGGATAACTGGCAAGAGTAGGGTGAATGCTAGTCTGCTGTACCTGAGTCACAGAGGAGAACACACCCCAAGCACACACACCCATTGCTTGCAGCGGTTGCTGCCCAGTACGTACAGGCTGCTGGGAGACATTTATGATTCCTATGTATTCCCTACACTATTGATTACACAGGGATCATGACTATGAATCGTGAACTGTAATCATGAATTCCAGCCAAGGTCTCACACAGGCGCTACAAGGGCATCTAGAATGTCCCCCACATATGAAGAACAAGAACAAGTGGAGGCCTCATATTTTGTGGCAGTAGTGGGATAAATACAAGCCCACACAACCCAGCATTGGGGCTCTGTATACCATTCTCTTCTGGCAAGCTTTCTACACCAAAGAGCTATCCATCACTGTCTTATTTCCTTTAAAAAAAAAGTCTTTTAAAAATTCTATCCAAATCTCGGAAAATTGCAGCCAATTCGTAGAGTCGACCCTCTGAATGCACAGATGCTTTATCTATGGATTGAACCATCCATGGTTTGAAAATATTTTTAAAATATATAAATTCTAAAAAAGAAAGGTTGATTTTTGCCATTTTAGATAAGGGACATCATTGTACTACACCACTGTATTTAATGGGACGTGGGCATCCATGAATTTTGGTATTCCCAAGGGATCCTGGAACCAAACCTCAACCAAGACCAAGGGCCTACTGTACAAAAAATGGTGTGTGGTTGAAGGTGTTGGTAGCTGTAAAAGCACCACTCGATCCTGAGTTTCCCAGAGACTCATCTGATGCCTGTCTATCCCCTTGATTGAAAGAGAATAGTTCAGAGTCCTGTTCCAACAACATCTAGTGACAGTTTTACACATTTCACCACCTGAGAAGCAAGTTGCTTTTATATGAAACAGAAGACCAAGTGAGTGACGATGATCACTTACACTGGATAAATCCCACTTGCAAAACACAACCAGGATTGCTCTGACCCAGTTTAGATTCATCCTAATATGTTAGCACAATACATTACTGCTTATTCATTCCTCAAATGGAAAAAAAAAAGCTTTCCTAATCATTTCCCATCCTCAATTATGTATTTAGCAAGAGGAAAAGGATCCATATGTAAATATAATTTGAACATCCTGCAATGAATGATGGGAAGTCAATAATACCTTTTAAAATACTAGATGGTGACAGACAGTCACGCCTTGTCCTTATCCCAAATACTAGCTTTGCTTGCTCTTAAAATAAGGTCATGGCCATTCATTAGCAATGATAACCATGATGTGATTATTGCAATAGATTGCTCAGGGCCATCTCCATCGTTCTCTAGTCTCTTTCTCTAGTCCCTAAAGAAAATGTGTTTTGTTGATTTGTTTTCACTAGCATTATGTCAAGGTGGGTTCTACCAAGAGCAATTTCAGATGCATAGCCTAGCTTTTGAACTGAGGAGGTTAATGTCACTCATGCTCATTTCAAAGAAGGTTAATTTATGCTGTACTCTTCCTTCTATGCAGAAAACATGCTTCCTCTGCACATTTTTGGTACAAAATTGCCTGTTCCTTGTGGAAATGTGTTGCATTTTGCATAGAAAACCAATTTTCATGCAGAAAAAAACCCCCACATAGGCTGACTTTCTGTTCAATGTTTATGAGATAATAAGCCAAACAAACGTAACTTTACGGATTCATGTTTATAATTGTTTTCAAACAAGCATCACATGACTTGGGTCCTGTGTCACGAGAAAGGCAGGCTCTAAATTAAATAAATATATAAGAAAACTCTTTAGCTGCCAAATTGTTGTTTTCAAAGGACTGAAACGATTAGAATTAGGGACTCTTCTCCAGGTTCTAACTGGTGCAAATTCACAGGGTAGTCTTTCAACAGTTTTTTAGCTCCATGATTTTGTGTTTCTCGGGAAGACAGATATATTAAAGTACTAGGCTGCATCAAGAGGAGTATGGTGTCTAGATAGAGAAAAGTAATAGTACCACTCTATTTTGCTTTGTTCAGACCTCACCTGGAATACTGTGTCCAGTTCTGGGCACCACAATTCAAAAATAATGTTGAAAAGCTGGAAGCGTGTCCAGAGGTGGGAGAGTAAAATGGTGAAGGGTTTGGAAACCAAGCCCTGTGGGGAGTGACTTTGGGACCTGGGTATGTTTAGCCTGGAGAAGAGAAAGTTAAGAGGTGAGATGATAGCCCTGTTGAAATATTTGAAGGGATGTCATATTGAGGAGGGAGCAAGCTTGTTTTCTGCTGTTCCAGAAACTCGGAGATGGAGTGGTGGATTCATAGAATCATAGAATCATAGAGTTGGAAGAGACCACAAGGGCCATCCAGTCCAACCCCCTGCCATGCAGGAACTCCAAGTCAAAGCATCCCTGACAGATGGCCATCCAGCCTCTGCTTAAAGACCTCCAAGGATGGAGACTCCACCACACTCCGAGGGAGTGTGTTCCACTGTCGAACAGCCCTTACTGTCAGGAAGTTCTTCCTAATGTTGAGGTGGAATCTCTTTTCCTGCAGCTTGCATCCATTGTTCCGCGTTCTAGTCTCTGCAGCAGCAGAAAACAAGCTTGCTCCCTCTTCAATATGACATCCCTTCAAATATTTGAACAGGGCTATCATATCACCTCTTAACCTTCTCTTCTCCAGGCTAAACATCCCCAGCTCTTTAAGTTGTTCCTCATAGGGCCTGGTTTCCAGACCCTTCACCATCTTAGTTGCCCTCCTTTGGACATGCTCCAGTTTCTCCACATCCTTTTTGAATTGTGGTGCCCAGAACTGGACACAGTATTCCAGGTGGGGCCTGACCAAAGCAGAAAAGAGCGGCACTATTACTTCCCTTGATCTAGACGCTACACTTCTATTGATGCAGCCTAAAATTGCATTGGCCTTTTTAGCTGCCGCATCGCACTGATTCAAGCTATAGGAAAATGGATTCTATCTAAACATTGGAAAGACCTTCCTGAGGGTAAGAGCTATTTGACAGTGGAATATGCTGCCTAAGAGTGTGGTGGAATCTCCTCCTTTGGAGGCTTTAAACAGAGACTAGATGTCCATCTATTCGGACTAACTTGTTTGTGTCTTCTTGCATGGCAGGAGGCTGGACTGCATGGCACTTCTGGTCTCTTCCAAATCTATAATTCAATATTTCTATGATCCACTATGAATTTTGCAAAAATGGAATGAAGATAAATAACAGTTACCAAATATAGATGTTCTTGAGGCCCAGATATTTTCTTGCCTAAACTTGGTGATGTTCATATTGTTGTGTGCACTGAAGTTGTTTCTGACTTACGGTGACCCTAAGGCAAACCCATCATGGGGTTTTCTGGGGCTGAGAGTGTGTGACTTGTCAAATGTCACCCAATGTGTTGCCATGGCCAAGCAGGGAATCACACCCTGATCTCCAGAGTTGTAGTTCAATGTGCTGGCTCTCCATGATATCAGGCAATGCTATATTTTCAATATATCAACTGTGTGTCTACTAAAAACCTGTGACAACATGATAGTAGGTCAGTGCTGATGACTATTCCAAGAAATTGCAGCACAAACTTTCCTTTCTACCGACTGAACCGCCAAAATACCAGTACAAAAATTTCCATGGGGATGTGAAGGCCCCAGTTTAGTGTCGAAGCCCATCTTTAAAATATGGAGTGACCTATTTCCTTCCAAAATATGGACCGATTGGGAAAGATGAGTACCAGGCTGCCACGGATGAGCCTACTGCCACCAAAACCATTAAAACCACATGATGCCAATGTATGGGAATCATTGTTTGTCCCTACTAATGAAGTTCATCTGAACTAATGACCTAAATACTGTCAGGCCCATGTTCTCTAAAATCGACAGCCACCAATCATGAGTCACTTAAAATCTCCATCCTGTTTATAGCTAGGAGAATTTGGGGTTGGTGTCATCCCTGAATTCCATTTATCTGCCATGAGTGTATTTGCCCCACTATCATATCCTGAGCAAATAGGTATGAGAGCAAGAGAGCATTGAAGGGAAAACAAAGTGGACAATTTCAATCAAGGAAACAAAGAGCTCTAAGATAGCAGCAGCTAATGACTCACTCCCTAAAGTGCATCACCTTGCCTAACTATAGCCAAAGACAGTGTTTTATGTGGCCAACCACATTGTTTAAAGGTGCGGCTCATGCTGTTTGGTTACTGTATGCAGTGTGCAATCTATTTTTAATACAATTACAGAGCATCCTCCCCAGGCAATGCAACAACTGTCTTCATTAATAAGGGGAGGGGGGGGATCAGGATAGCAACTTTGTTCTTAAGTCCCTTCAGGTTGACTCCAACATATGGTGATCCTATCATAGTAGTGATGGTGGTGGTGGGTGAGTTGGAAAGATTTATTGTGCAATGAACGTTTGCCATTGTCTTTGTTTGAGGCTGAGAGAGTATGACTTGCCCAAAATCACCTACTGGCTTTCCATAGGTTAACAGAGTTTCGAACCTAGGTCTCCCAGACGCCTAGACAAACACTCAGACCATCACACTACATCTATTTTTAATACAATTACAGAGCATCCTCCCCAGGCAATGCAACAACTGTCTTCATTAATAAGGGGAGGGGGGGGATCAGGATAGCAACTTTGTTCTTAAGTCCCTTCAGGTTGACTCCAACATATGGTGATCCTATCATAGTAGTGATGGTGGTGGTGGGTGAGTTGGAAAGATTTATTGTGCAATGAACGTTTGCCATTGTCTTTGTTTGAGGCTGAGAGAGTATGACTTGCCCAAAATCACCTACTGGCTTTCCATAGGTTAACAGAGTTTCGAACCTAGGTCTCCCAGACGCCTAGACAAACACTCAGACCATCACACTACATCTATTTTTAATACAATTACAGAGCATCCTCCCCAGGCAATGCAACAACTGTCTTCATTAATAAGGGGAGGGGGGGGATCAGGATAGCAACTTTGTTCTTAAGTCCCTTCAGGTTGACTCCAACATATGGTGATCCTATCATAGTAGTGATGGTGGTGGTGGGTGAGTTGGAAAGATTTATTGTGCAATGAACGTTTGCCATTGTCTTTGTTTGAGGCTGAGAGAGTATGACTTGCCCAAAATCACCTACTGGCTTTCCATAGGTTAACAGAGTTTCGAACCTAGGTCTCCCAGACGCCTAGACAAACACTCAGACCATCACACTACATCTATTTTTAATACAATTACAGAGCATCCTCCCCAGGCAATGCAACAACTGTCTTCATTAATAAGGGGAGGGGGGGGGGATCAGGATAGCAACTTTGTTCTTAAGTCCCTTCAGGTTGACTCCAACATATGGTGATCCTATCATAGTAGTGATGGTGGTGGTGGGTGAGTTGGAAAGATTTATTGTGCAATGAACGTTTGCCATTGTCTTTGTTTGAGGCTGAGAGAGTATGACTTGCCCAAAATCACCTACTGGCTTTCCATAGGTTAACAGAGTTTCGAACCTAGGTCTCCCAGATGCCTAGACAAACACTCAGACCATCACACTACACTGTCTCTGAATGATACTACAGCCAGCCCTCCATGTCCAAGGATTCTTTATCCACAGATTCAATTATCTATGAATATATATATATATATATATAATCCACAAAAGCAAACCTTGATTTTGCAATTTTATAAAAGAAACACCATTATGCTACACCATTGTATTTAATGTGTTTTGAGTATCTACAGATTTTGATATCCATTGGGGTCCTGGGACCAAACTCCACCAAATATCAAGAGCCCACTGTAACTATAGTGGTAGCAACTTTGAGAACAGCTTGTTAACAGTAAAATTTAAAATACATGAGGGTTTGTGATGGGCAGCTTGTGAGTGAGATACATTAGGAATGGTCTTTCTAGTGTCCATCTAGACCTGCATTGTATGTTCTAACTGCCATAAGCTCTTCCAAGGTTTCATGAGAAAAAATACCATTATCTACTGAATTCTTTTAAAGTGAAGAAGCTGGGGAATAAAAGTTGAACCTTCTGAGTTCCATACACTTGTGATCTGCTGAGTTATGGTGCCTCCACAAGGGATAGCCATATAACAAGAGGAAAGAATGGACACTCTTAAAAGGAGAGGGTTGAATAGCAGAGTTGGAAGGAGAGAGAGAGCAAGAGAGAGAAGGGGAGGGAGGGAGGTATTGAGAGTATGGAGTTTATCAGATGATGGAAATTGGAAGTATAATCTAATGGCAATCCGAACGCAATCATGGGGTTTTACGTTATTGTGTATTAAAGTATCTCACGCAATTTCAGGCAAAAGGGAAGTCATTTCGAATGCAATCATGGGTTTTACGTTATTTTGTGTTAAAGCATCTCATGCAATTTCGGGCAATGGGCAGTCATTTTCGGGTAATGGGAAATCATTCTGAATGCATTCCGTATGCAATTGGAATTCACGTAGATTCTCTAAACTAGCGAATTCAAGTGAATTCAAATTGGCTCCAAATGGCTCCATTCAAAATAGAAAAATTCCTCCCGTCTGATAAACTCCTATGAAAGAAAAGTTAGAGAGTGAAGAGGATTACATTTGCAAACAACAAGAACAAAGAAAACAAAGATAATGACCATGGAGGGTCTATATAAATTCAACCAAGGCAATGAAGAAACCCAAATAGTTAAAGAGTTCCTATAACTTGATCAAATATTGATCAGAAAGGAGACTGCAGCCAAGAATTAAGAGACCAGGAATGGGAAGGACAGCAATGAAATAATTAGATAAGAGAAGATCCTAAAGAGTAAAGATATATGACTGGTAACTGAAGTTAGAATTGACTAGTCCATTGTATTCCCCATCACCATGTACAGATGTGAGAGCTGGGCAGGGAAGACAGTGGATAAAAAGAAAATCAACACATCTGAGATGTGGTGCTGGAGAAGCATGTTTAGAAGACTGTGGACAGTCTAAAAGGCAAACAAATGGGTCCTAGAACAGATCAAGTCTGAAATCTTCCTGAAGTTGAGACTATCGTACTTCAGCACATTATGAGAAGGCATGATTCATTGGAAAAGACAATAATGCTAGGAAAGGTAAGGGTTGTAGAAAGAGAGGAAGACCACATACTAGATGGATGGACTCTATTAAGGAGGTCACAGGTATGAATTTATGGGACCTAAGTAGAGCAGTGGAAGATAGGGAATATTGGAGTTGTCTCATGCACAGGGTCACTATGAGTCACAATCAACTCAAGGGAAATTAAGAATAGCAACAGAGCAGATGCATGGAAGAATTGTGAGAGATGTCACTGCTGGGGAAACTGGGTGAAAGTGTAAAGAAGAGAAAGTTGGAAGCAAAGGCAACCAATGTTTAGAGCTTGAAGTCTGGGGTCACATGGAAGACAGAATGCAAGGGACAATGAGCAGGTGCTCCTGGAAATGTGATTTGGGGCCTTCATCTTGAAGTTCAGCCATCCCAGGGTTGTAGTGGAACAATGGTTCTTACACATTCTCTCTATGCAAGGACACCTGCGTGGGCTAGTAGGAGGTAGTGACCTGGGATGATTCACTAATGAGTGACTAATGCAAGCAGTTTCACACATTGTGGCTCTCTGAACCGCTAACATGCTAACCTGTCCTCTCTGTGTTTGCTAATTTAGCCTGTTATGGATGAGAGGAAAGGGGATAAAGTCCAGCATCCCTAAAGCTGCCAGCTGATCCTTGTCTAAAGAGGATGGCATATCTTGGCCTTTTTGCCTTCATGGTCATCAGGAATGTGGGATTATTCTCCCATCCCCACCTCCAGAACAGTGTTGCAATTGTGGAAGTGAGCAGCTCAGGCATTGCAAGGATGAATGGATGAGTGGGGACGTAAGAGCAGTTGTTTTCAAATGATGAGCCAGGCATCTTTCCGTAAGTCGCTAAAATGAGTACCCAGCTTGTTGGGGGCAATAAGCTTATAGTTGTAAACTGCTTATTGCACTATTAAGTGATATAGAATTGTATTTGCTATTGCTATTGCTATATCAATAGTGGGTTAGTGTACTGTGTTCACTCAGAAGAGAGCTACTCACATGCAATGGTATGCAATGGATTCTGTATACTTGCCTGCTTCAGAGAGAGCTATCTGTAGGCTAGCAAGCCCAACAAAGTACAGTGCACTCGTGCCAAGCGCCAGCTTGCCATTCATGGATTTGAGCCTTCATGGATCACAAGCCCTGGCCTGCCTTCCTTCCTTCCTTCCTTTCTTTCTCTTTCTTTCTTTCTTTCTTTCTTTTTGGTAGTTATTGCTGTTGCTACTTTGTTTCAGTATCAATGTACACTTGATTTATTGAGACTCATTAAGTTCAGTTTATCCATAAACTTGAAGCACCTTGGCTTGATGACTTTATATGATAGAAGTGCAAGGTTGTATTAGATAAGATTCCCCTTTTAAATCTCTCTCTCCTTTCTTAATGTAATGCTATCACCTCCTGCTTGTCCCTCTGGTTTTCCTCATCATCTGTATGGCTTTCATCATAAATTCTTATAGTATCGCCTTTCACGTAGTCATTTTTTTCATGGTTATTATGAAAATCAGGAAGATGTTGACATGTTATTTTTGACTGTTTGTTGAAGTCACCAGAGGTTAAGCCATTGAGATTTTCCCAAGAATCTGAATTATTTTGCAATTTGTCTGCTAAATCTGCTAAAGCTTTTTGATCAGTACGATACTCCCAAAAAAGATCATCATGCTCACTGATATCAATGCTTTCAATTTCTGAAATTTCAGAAGCAGCATGAGATAAAGCCAAGGCAGCTGAGCTTTTGGGTCCTGCCTTAAGGACTGAAGAAGGACGTGAAGTGTGCTTAACAGTTCAGCAAAGGGGAATGTTTGCAGAGAAGGGTATTGGAGAAGCAGGGTCTGTGGATGAGACCAAAAGAGAAATTCTAGGATTTTGGCTTTGCCTTCCCCATCTACTTAATGGTCTTCTCTTTTCAAGACAACTTGCACAACACACTCATCAGCACATTCGCCTAAGCTTAAGTGTTTCATCCACTTCTCACTCTCTGAAAATGAAATGCTTCTGCTTAGAGAACACCTGCCTGGCTTTTCAAATGGGCACACCCTCTGCATGCACCCACGCCAGCACGGATGGGAGCGCATGCCCATTGCAAACAATGGGACTTGAGGTCCTGCGTTTTTTGTCAGCCACAGGGGGATCTGGAACACATCCCCCACGGATACCAAGGGACCACTGCAAAGTATAAATAAAGCTTCTCTCCCTTCCGAGACAACTTCAGCATGTCAAGTACAAAAGGCTTGGGAATTTTTTCTGCAAAAGTAAGTTCAAGTTCTGAAGGAAGGGCACAATGGAGAAAGAAAACCAAGACTGGTGAAATTTTCCACAATGCTGTGTAGTGGATCAGCACTGAGAACTGGACCACGAAATTCACTCCCTAGATCTGATAATGCAAGAAAACTCCTGCCTTGAATAAAATGTTCAAAGTTCAAAGAATATGTAGTTGGTTGAGGGGAAAGAGCTTCACAGATGGAAGGAACAGCTTCACAGATGGAAGGAAGTGTGAGCAGAGTTCATGGTTGGGTGTGGAAGGCCAGAGGAATTAGGTGGCATCTGTATACTTAGCCTGATTCTTATATAAGAAAAGACCTGAAAGGTAACCTATTCCAAATCTTTCTTGCAGAAGGAAATGTATTGCTACAGCATCCCTGACAGGTGCACATCTAGTTTCTTCCTTAAAAAACCTCTAGCGAAAAGGGGCAGCCATCTGCTGAGTCTGTTTCACTGACAAATATTCATGCTATCAGGAGGTTGTTCCTGATATATAGTTTATTTTTCTTGTAATCTGAACCCCATAATCTTATAATCTCGGCCTTTACTGGTGGGGCAGAACAAACCAGCGACATGGCAGCCCTTCAGGTATTTGAATCTGGTTGTCACATCATTTCTTAATAGTATGCAAAGCCTACCCAATTCATTAACTTTTTCTTACAGAATTAGGTCTCCATTGGCCAAGATGGCTGAGGCTTCTGGGAGCTGAAGTCCAAAACACCTGGAGGGCCAGAGTTTGGACATCACTGAACTAGACAAAATACTCTTGGTAAATTCTAGCCAAATCAGAATAGATTCTAGAGCCATGGCAAAACAGAATAAATTGTTACCATTTCTAATTGTGATCTGGACCCCATACTTCAGTTGACACAATATAGAATTGCAAATGCTGTTTCCCATGGAGAAAACACCATTTCTGTGCAAATGTAAATTTTGCACAGAATATCTCCCAAACTACCAAGAATCTTCTCATTCCATGATTCTCCTTGCTAGAATTTTCTAATATAACATGTTTTTCAACTGTTTCCCAAGTATTTTTGAATATTCTCCCCATCCCTACCCCCTACCCATTTGTCTTATTTGCAGATTTGATGATCTCTCTATTTTTATCCAAGTCATTTATAAAGATGTTGAAGACAATTGGGCCTGAGGAAGAGAAACCACTGGAAGTGTTGATGGGCATTCTTCAAGGATTGTTCATCGATCAGCTACAGATTTACATAGAAGCATCCTGTCTTTTAACAAGAATATTGTGTATTTTTGTGAAAGCCTTGCTGATGTAAAAATATATTGGGTTGTATTGTGTTGGTGACATTGTTGTTTACTGTCCTCAAGTCAGCCCTGACTCGTGGTGACCCTGTGGATGAGACATCTCCAAGACCTCCTCTCCACTACTGCTCTGCTTAGATCCTGTAGATTCAGGTCCAAGACCTCCCTGGTTAAGTCTATCCATCTGGTGTGTAGTCTACCTTCTGTAGAACCATTCTCTTTTCTCTTTCCTCGTGAGTCATGCCTTCTCATTGTGTGGCCAAAGTACGACAGCTTTGACCATCTCGGCTTCTAGGGAGACTTCAGGCTTTATCTGTTCAAGGACCCATTTCTTTGTCTTTTCGTCATCAACAGTATCCTCAGCACTCTTCTCCAGTGCCACATCTCAAATGAATTGATTTTCTTTTTATCCGCTTTCTTCCATGTCCAGCTCTCACATAGTGGTGGGGAATACAATGGATTGGACAATTCTAACTATAGTGCTCTGTTGTATAGCTAACAAAAGTCTCATGGATTGTTGCTAATAAGACTGGTGGTTTTCTATTCATGGTTCACTCCTTAAACACTTTTTGTATGGAATCTATGAGATGAACAATATGTCAGCATTTGTCCAATTTCTACTAAACAAGTTGTAATACAGGTCATAATGCAGCATATCCGAAACATTCTCATAAAACAATCAAGCGTCATACGTCCAACAGGGGAGATGCATAAAAAACTGTAAAAGACACACAAAACTATAAAATTCAGAATGCTTAGTGGTAGTTGAAACGCTGATAAAGGTGATCTGGGTAGCACATTTACTATAGTGCTTCTCTATGCTGCCCTCATGTGATCAAATGCTGGATTTCACTTTGTGATAAACTATTCTCAAGCTGCACTAAGGATGGTTTTCTATCAACCTAAAACCTTCACCTTGCATTTGTTCTCCTTTCCTACTGTCTTTTTTGATTACTGTTACAGAAAGGATTTGATTTCAAAGAGGAACCCTAGTGTTTCAGATTTTAAATGAGCCACGAGAGGCAGACTCAGTATAAACCACATTTGTCTTTTTTATTCAGATGAATTTTTTCTTCTTCTTTTACCTCCCTGTTGCCTTGCCCTCATCTGCTCCTTTTTTGTACCTATTAACACTTACTGCCTTTGGATAAGATGTTGCATCAGAGGAAATTTATGATGACAGAGCTGTGTTACTGACACAATACACAACCATGATAAAGAATTCTGACGAAGCACCGGGGCAAATTCACCAGATGTCCCCTTTGTGTTAGTGTAATTCAGTTTGCAATAACCTGACTTCTTCCCAACGTGATGCCAGCCTTTTTCCGCAGTTGTTTTTCCTGTCTTGCTATGCTTTGTGAAATTTAATTTATCTAATGAACATTAAGGGGAAATGTGTCCTTTTTAGAGAATGTAAGCTCAATGGTCATATCCAGTTGACTGTGGTGTAACTGGAATTGTGAATTGGGGACAGTCACACATATGGTAGTACATTAAAATACACCAAACAGTAATGTTATGCTCATTGCTTCAGTGCATTGCCTTTTACATTGTGAATTGCAATTGTCAGTCAGTGCCATTGACCATTGCTCCATGTTGCGCTATGTTAATATTCAGTATAAGGGTTGCATAATGTAACTCCACTGGCAGATAGTTATGCTACACTGAAGCAACTTAAGATGTCAACCAACATCAGTCACCTCGATTGTACTTTATCAGTGCTTCCTAGTATCTGCCATATATATATATATATATATATATATATGAAAATTGCTCAGTGATGCTTTGTGCTCTGTGACAACACTTTTCTCCAGGAAAGTAACTCCAAGAGGTATAGGGTGGACCGATCTGAGTGTTGGGTTATCGTGGCTCAGCAATGTAAGCCACTGGGTGACCTTCAGCAAGTCACACTCTCTCAGCCTCAGTGGATGGCAATGGCAACACCCCCCCCCTCCGAAGAAACTTGCCAAGAAAAACCCATGATAAGCCCTTAGGGTCACCATACGTTTGGAAAGGACTTGAAGGCACACAGCAGCAGCAATAAATAGCCTAAATACCCCAGTGGCACCAGAAGATATCTAATATTGGAAACTAAGCAGGGCCAGCCCTGGTTGGTACTCAGACGGGAGACAACCAATCAATACCAGGTGCTGTAGGCTATATTTCTGAGGAAGAAAAAAAACCACTGCTGAGTATTCCTTGCCTAAGAAAACCCTATGTATAGGGTCAGTTACCAAGTGATGTGAAAGTGAACACACACACACTTCACTACTAAGATGCTGATATTAATGGTAAGTACCACTGGGTCCTCCAGCACTCACAGCATGTGAATCTGAAAGAGTGGGCAAAGATGAGCCCGACCAACAGATGGTCTCTTATTAAGCCAAGCTGCCCTGAAATTCCAAGTGATACAAAGCATGAAACATTATGTTTGTTCTTTGTCTCTTCCTGAGAAAGTTCCAGAGGCCCATCTGGCTTTGCATGCAGAAAGGACATCAAGAGAGAGAATGAGAGAGAGAGAGACCGAGTCCTCAATTTTTCTTTCGGTAGGAAGTGCTTGCAAAATTCAAACCACAACTTTGAAGAGCTGGGTTCACAAAGCTTGAGCTAACCCTTTATAATGATGCCACGGACAATTGTCTGGAGAAGAATGGGCTTTTCTCATGCCATACACCCATCTGTATCAGTGAATACACCTTGAAAAAGCCAGGAGACAGATTCCTTGGTACACATTTCAAGAAACATATTGCTCCTGGGAAACAGCTTCTAGGGCCTATTTTGAGGGGCTGATTTTTTTTAAAACAAAAATCAGACCCAAAGCTGTTTTTGTGTCAAAGATCGCTATGTTCTCTCTATATCCCATAGTGATCTCCCGAGAGCACAACAGACAGAAGGAAGAGTTTTGCTTGCTCCATTATCTCCAAATCGGAGAGTCTCATGTGCATGTGAAATTCTGTCTGTCAGAAAGATACGAGAAACAATGTGCTGGAATCAGGGTTTCCAGGTTTTCAAAGCAGCAAGAAACACCAGCCAAAATTCATGACATGAAGGGCTGACAAACAGGCCCTTAACAACTTTGTGTTCTGCCTGAATCCCCAGTGAAAGTATTTATTTCCATTCAACAAGGGACACATGCCAGCCCTAAAAGGGACAAGCTTTCTGGCCCTTACAAATATATACTACTTCATACTGAGGCTACTACTACTACTACTAATAATAATAATAATAATAATAATAGACATCCCTTATAATAACTAGCACCTGGCAACCCTAGGTAGAATTCAGTGTCCAGAGGAGGGTGTCCAAGATGGGGAAAGGTCTGAAAGCCATGTTCTATGAGAAATTGCTTAGAGAGGTGGGTATATTAAAACTGGGGAAGAGATGGTTAAGAGGGGACCTAATAGCTGTGTTTAAATATTTGAAGGGATGTCATACTGAGGATAGAGCAAGCTTATTTTCTCCTGCTCCAGCGAGTAGGACATGGCGTAATGGATTCCAACTACAGGCAGAGTTACAAAGCTACAGTAAAAGACGTTCCACTGAACATTAGGAAGAACTTCCTGGTGGAAAGAGATGTCTAGCAATGGACTATGCTGCCTTAGAGGGTGGAGGAGTCTTTTTCTTTGGAGGCCTTTAAACAGAGGCTGGATGGCCATCTGTTGGGAATGCTTTGTGTTTTCTGCATGGCAGGGGTTGAACTGGATATCCTTTGCAGTCTCTTCCAGCTCCTGTCATTCTATTATTTTATTATTTTTGTGCATGAAGCAAAGGTTGACTGTGTAAGGTTATTGCTCTGACACAATGTTAAGCTCTCATATCCCCCCCCCCCCAATCCAGTGATCTTTGCTGAAGGCTGTTCGCTAAACCTTTCTGTCCTCAGATTTCAGCACATTATTATCTGTTGATAATACGATGGGTGGTGAACAGGTGCTAACAGCATTCAAAGACTGTTCGTTGCAGTGTAAAAAGATACAAAGGACTCCTGCATTAGATTTGAGACTAACTCACAAAAAGACATGGCTAGCATAAGCTTTCATGGATGGAGTCCGCAAAAGCTTCTGCTAGCCATGCCTTTTTCTGAGTTAGTTCTAAAGCTCCTGCAAGAGTCCTTCTTAATTTTGAATAACGGTTGGGAGGAAGCCGCCAAAAGAAATGCCAGCTGATCCTTTCTCTGCAAAATGGAAGGCATTGTCATGGTTGCTGTAATGGCTTCAAAGAATCCTGACAATGATTACACAAAACCCAGATCCCCTTGCGTTGGTTTTCCTTCTCGGTCCCAGTTGAGAAGGCATCAGTGCGAGATGACAGACACTGCTGTCAGCAGATGTCTTGGGCACATATATATGTATATATAATCTCCTAGCATTCTTATGCTGATGCCAACCTGCCAGGGCCTTTTCCCCTCCCATCTTCTGCCTATGTTGCCCTGGCTAGACTAGTTCCCATAGCAACCCTTGCACAGAGAGTGGTTCTGCTCTCTCTAGCATTCAGGATTCATATTCATCAATGTGTGTAACTCGCTTGCATGCACACACACCCTTTCGCTCTTTCCCTTTCTTCCTCTCTGGCTAAAGGGATAAAGAGGTCTGAGTCTCTGCCAGTGGCACGAAGGCCCCTTTCCCTTTTGGAGAGAAAACGTTTCCCTACTTTCTCTTGCAGAAATGCACTTCTAGTGTTTTCCTTGCAAATAGAATGAAAACAAGTGTCATTCCGCTGTTGTACAAAGGGAATATCTGATTCCAATTTGCTTGCTGCTGTGAAAAAGCAGAATGTCACGCACATATCTGAACTGACACAACATATCTTTGCTGACTGTCCATGGCTCTTGAGAGCATGAGCTGGATTTGGACATGAGACTTACACCTTTGTAAGTGGACTTCCACGTGAGGGAAATAGAACGGAGCAGTTCCGCAATGTCTGCATCTCCTTGTAGGGCTGCTGTATCATGGCACAGTGGTTTAAGCATTGGACTATGACTCTAGAACCCAGGGTTCAATTCCCTGCTCGGCCATGAAACCCACTGGGTGACCTTGGGCAAGTCACATGATCTCAGCCTCAAGGGAAGGCAATGGCAAACCTCCTCTGAGCAAATCTTGCCAAGAAACCCCAATGATAGGTTCATCTTAGGGTCACCATAAATTGGGAATGACGTGAAGTCACACAACAACAAGAACAAGAAATGGTGTAAATTTACAGCGCTATATAAATAAAGGTTAATAATAATAATAATAATATGGGTGCCCATTAAGCAATGATAGAAAGTGGAGTGACTGATTCACCACAGCTCCAATGTGCAGTCCAGATTCTGTTTAGAAAGTTCTGGAGCACCACTGTCATGTCCAATGTGCATCAGAAGTGTTTGACATGTATCAAAAGTGCCTGATGCACATCAGACGTCTGCAGTGTGCATTAGAAACGCCTGATGCAGATCAGAAGTGCATAGTGTGCATCAAACGTCCTTGGTGCACATCAGAAGTGTAAGATACGCATTAAAAGTGCCTGATGCACACCAGAAGGTCCCATTGCACATTTAAAGGGTCTGATATTCATCAGGAGCACCCAGTATGCATTGAAAGACTCTTTCTGGTGCCCAGATGCACATTTTCGTGATTTACTAACAGGGTTTGGCAGCTCTTCTGCAACACAGCTACAGATTTGTAAAACTGCCAAATGTAGCCCGTGATGTCAAATCTCAGCCATTGCTTTCCCTTTTCCACTCTGCCCACAGTGGTGTGGATTCATATTTTATGGCGGGTTTAAGGGCAAAGCACAAGTGTTTTATTATAAGTGTTTTATTGCCTGTTTTTAGAATTTCAAGATCGTGCTGCTTCCATGGGTAAATAAAAATAAAGTGCTGGTTTTAGGAAATATGACATATTTGAATAACAGAAAATTTGGTCTGTCCCTCACACTGTACCATGCTTTACAGAATAAGCAATTCAGTTCTTTGTTGTAGCCACATGTGCCTTCAAGATGTTTCTGACTTATGGAGAGTCTAAGGTAAAGCTATTGTGGTTGTGTGTGTATGTCTTGTTGGTGTTGTCATTTGGCAAGATTTGTTCATGGGGGTTTGCCCTGGTCTTCCTCTGAGGTGGAGAGGAACAAATGTGAAACTGAAGCTGAGGTGGTTGGGGAGAGTGAAAGAGGGAATCTCTACAAAGGAGACAATCACTGAGGTATGGTTTCATTTCGTTTCGTTTTCCTTATGAGAATGCTTAAAAATGAATATGTAAGAAAGATCAACCCATCCTACTAACAGATTTGGACTTTGGGAATCAAGAAACAAATCTGGGTCACATGCCTGAAGGGTGAGCCATCCTATGAAAAAGAGAGAGAGAGATAGCCAAGGAGGGAAAGGAGTTTTGCAGCCACAGATGTAAGCGGTTGAGTCAGCAGGATTAGTTTCTCCGGGATCACAAGCTTTCCTAAAAATGGTCTTGTCTCCCGTCTGCTCCGTGATAAATGCCCAGACAGCAACTTCTGCACTTTGCTGACCTAAATACCCTGCCATATCTGGAGGTTTGCATTTCGTGACATGCACCTGGCCTGCCATGATCGGACATGCTTTCTATTGCACTTCTGCAAGCATGCAGTTGTCAGACAAGAGGATTCTCAACAGATTCTCAAAGTCTATAAAAAGCAGCGTAGAGAAATATCCTTCCCGCTAGACACGGCAGCAATGATATCAGATGAACTGGAGACAAGCTGCAAATAACTCTGGGAGGAAATGAACCAACCCACCCAGTTCTTCCCAAGAGTTGGTTTAGATTTGATAACAACTCCAAGGGAAACATAGAGCTGGAAAGGTATACAAAGGTCATTTAGTCCCACCCCTTGCCATGTGAGAATTCACAACAAAAGCACTCCCAAAAGATGGACATGCAACCTCTGTTTAAAGATCAACAAAGAGGGAGTGTCCATCAACCCATGAGGCAGTTTGTGCAATTGTCAAGTTGCTCAAGCCCTCAAGAAGAGAAAAGAGATCAGAGAGGAGGGAGGGAAGGAGGGAAGGAAGGAAAAAAAGAGGAGAGAGGAAGGAAGGAAGGAAGGAAGGAAGGAAAGAGGAAGGAAGGAAGGAAACATTTTTGTGTTGGAGACATGGCTTGGCTCAAAGAATATGGCAGCAAGTGCATGCGCTTAGGGTCCTGAGACTATCTTGGCTGGGGTTCCTTTAGGACCATCTCTTGGAAAGGAAGCCCCTCTCTGACCATAACCATCTCAAAGATGCAGCGACCACCTTTTATATCCAGAAAAGAGAGGCAACAGACCGAAACAGATTGTCAGAAGAGCATCTGAGTCCATCCAGTCTGACCTTGAGAGCCCTACATGGTTGGAGATGCATGCAAGTGTCCCTGTCTGATCCTGCCACTAAACCTCTCCGCAAACATGAGCAGAGAGGATTTCTCAGCAGTTCCAGCTGTAAGGATGACCTTTGGCGCTTTCCAAATGTCAGCATTATGGGCTCGTCACAATGGCAGCCTTATGGGATCACACAGAGACACCACACACACACACCGACACGGCTCTTATGAAACTGCCTGGCCAGACTGTGACCTCTGGAACCATCCAGGCCATCGCTGCAAAAGTCATTGCAGAGAAGCCTAGCGAGGGATTCCACAAAAGGCACAGGATGGAGCGATTGGCAGGCAGCAGGCCCATCTCCTCTTCTGCCAGGCTTGGTGCCAAAGCTGCCCTGGCATGGGCCAGAGCATGGGTTTTTGGAGAGAGAAAATGAAAGATGAATACCGCTGCTCTTTGACGCGGAGAGATTTAAAGGATTTCCTAGAAAGCTTTGCAAACACAAAGGAAGGAAAACTCCTGTTCTAAGAAAGGAAGGAAGGAAGGAAGGAAGGAAGGAAAGGTGGGGGATTTTAGGCAAGAGAAAGAAAAAGACACCTCTCTAGCGCTCTTGAGTGGCTTCAGTGTTGGATTTTGACTCTGGAGGCCAGGGTTTGAATCCCCGCACCGACACAAGCATTCACTGGATGACCCTGGGCAAGTCACACACTCTCAGCCTCAGAGGATGGCAACCCTGCTAAGAGAACCCTATGAGAGGTTTGCTTTAGTAAAGCGTCATAAGTAAAATAAAATAAAATAAAAATGGAAGCATACAACAATAGCCACCACTTGGCAGGAAGGGAAAAAAGATGATAGAGGGAAGGAGGGAGGGAGGGAAGAAGGAAGGGAAAAGAGACGTTAGAGGGACGGAAGGAGGGAGAGAAAAGAGAGGTTAGAAGAAGGAAGGAAGGAAGGAAGGAAGGGAAAAGATAGGTATGGGGAAGGAAGGAAGGAAGGAAGGAAAAAGAGAGGAGAAAAGAAGGAAGGAAGGGAAAGAGAGAGGGGAGAGGAAGGCAGGCTCGCATTTTCCTTGTGATGGTGGTGGGGGCTGCTTTGGCCCAGGGCTGCTCTGTGCGCATGCTTCTCCGGAGGGACCCTCCCCACCCAGCCCTGCCTTCCTCCTCCTCCTCCTCCTCCTCCTCCTCCTCTTCTCCTTCTGGCTCCTTCTTTCCCCGAGGGACCCATGCCTCCTTCGCTGGGAGAGGCTGGCGACGGGGCTCCCTTCCTCAGCAGAGAGAGGAGGAGGAAGAGGAAGAGGAAGAGGAGGAGGAGGAGGAGGAGGCGAAGGCTTTCCAGTGGGGCGCCTTCCCGGGAGCTGTCCAGGGAGCTCTCCTTGGTGCTGAAGCTGGCCGCGCCCATGGGGCTCCCGAGGCAGCTGCCTTCTTCTTCTTCTCCTGCTACTGCTGCTGCTGCTGCTGCTGCTGCTGCTGCTGCTGCCCAGGCTCCTTCCAGCCGACCTTCGGACTCCCATTGAGAGCAAGCCAGACTCAGAGCCCCCCCCCCCTCCTCCTCTTGGTCAGGATTTCTCCATCCCATTTTAGAGCATCCCTCCTTGGACCCATTGGGCGCAAGGCAGCTCCACAAAAGCAGGACTCAGGGGCGCCTTCCTCCTCTTCCTTTGCCTCCTCCTCCTCCTCCTCCTCTTCATTTTCTCCTCTTTCTACTTCTCTTCCTCTTCCTCCTCCTTTTCCTTCTCCTTCTCATCCACTTCCTCCTCCTTTTCATTTCCTTCTCTTCCTCTGCCTTTTCCTTCTCCTCCTTTTCTCTTCCTCCTCTTCCTTTTCCTTTTCCTCCTCCTTCTCTTCCCCTTCCTCCTCCTCCTCCTGTCTAGACTCCCTCCCTCCAATCCTAGGGGTCCCATTGAGCACAAGCCAGCACCACAGAAGCGAGCCTCAGAGGCACCTTCCTCCTCCTCCTCCTCCTTCTCCTCTTGGCCAGGCTCCCTCCATCCAGCCCCAGCCCCATCCCTCCTTGTGGGTCCCGTTGAGGTCCAGCCAGCTCCAGGGAAGTAGGACTCAGCGGGTGCCTTACTCCTCCTCCTCCTCCTCCTCCTTCTCCTTCTCCTCCTTTCCCTTTTCTTCCTCCTCTTGCCCAGCCTTCTTCCATCCGATCCCAGCCCATCCCTCCTGGTCCCATTGTGAGCCAACAGGCTCCACAGAAGCAGGACTGGGAAGCCTTCCTCCTCTTCTCCTTCCTCCTCGCCATGGCTGCGCTGACCAAGGTGGCTTCTGCTTCTTCCTTGCTGGTGGTGCTTTGGGGTAAGTGCTGGCCCTCCCTAGGAAGGGTCCCTGCGGTGCCTTTCAATTCCCCCCCCCCCATTGGATTGAAGAAATTGATCTCTTTTTTGAAATGGGGGGGATAAGAGAGGATTGGGAGGGGGTCCATGTTGGTGCCAAGCCACAGCAGGAGAAGACTGGCTAGGAAGAGAGAGTCTCTGGTTGCCTGGGTGCCCCCCTCCCCAGCAGCAGCATCAGACCCCAGGGAGATGGTTGGCAAAGGGCTTTTACATCCCCAGGACCCCCAGGATCCTTGTTGTCTGGGTTGAGGGTGAAGGAGGGGGTGCCAATATGGAGGTCGCCTCTCTGGATCACGCCAAGCTCCACCTGAAAGAGAGGCAAGAGATAGCAATCTATGTGCTGGTCTAATGGTAGGGGTTTTTTTTAAATTGTTAAAATGGGTTTAGCTGTGCTGTTTTGAGCCTATTGCTATTTTATTAATAATATTATTTTAAAGTTTTTGTAATCACTGGTTCAGTTTTATCCTCTTTTTTAAAATTAATGTAAGCCACCTTGAATCCCCTTGTGAGAGAAAGGCAGGATGTAGAGCCCATCAGTTAATTGATCAATCAATCAATCAATTAATAACATCCTTTGCCCACTGGCAGAGTCAGTGCTAGTGGCTGTAGGCAGAAATCCCCATACAAAGTGTGGCAGGAGAGACATAGCTTTTGGAAGCTGGTGACTGGCTCCATGCCCTAAATCTATAAGTAGAGTTACCTGATCTCATTGAATATGGATTCTAGGTTGTACCTTAGAGCTGATCACTTTGGGTGGAGGAAAGGTAGTGAAGGAAGAGTCCCTATGGCAGGCTATCCAGGCTGTTGGACTACAGCTCCCAGCATGCCTCCAATCACAATTGGCTCTAATGGCTAGGGCTGATTGGAGCTGCAATCCAACCACATCTGGAAGGATGTATGTTGCCCACTCCTGCCATAGACATTGGATCTGGCCAATGCAATAAAATAAAGGCTGCTCGTGATTCCCGATCTGAACAGGGATTTCAGGCTGTACCTTAGGACTGTTTTAATATACCATACTATTTTTGTGTGCTTTTAAGTGTAGTGTTTTTTTAGTATTGTAAGCCACCCTGAGCCCCAGAGATGTGCAGGATATAACAACAACAACAACAACAACAACAACAACAGAGCACATTGGGTGGGGTAAAACATAGCCAAGGAAGAGACCCTAGAGCAGGCTATACAAATTGTGGGACTACAGCACCCAGCATTCCTCTAACCCCATTGGCTCTAATGGAACTGCAGTTCAACAACATCTGGAGGGATGTATTTTGTCCACCCCTACCATAGACTCTGGATCTGGCCGATGCAACGAAACAGTCCTGTGGACTTGTGGGTTCAGAGTTCTTCCGATATGACCAAAAGACAGTATTGCCAGGTTTGATGGAGACCTGGTTGCTGCTTTCATAGCTATGTGCTCAACCACCTTGCTCAACTCCCTCCAACCAAAGTTTAATATCAGAAGGGAAGAAATTAGCTCTGTTTTTAAAAGTCTTTACCGAGGTTGTCAGGGAGGTTGAACGGTACCATTGCAGAACATCTGACAGTCCTTGAGACAAGTCTTGGGGAAAGTGGAAGAAAAGACACTTTGGCTTTCTTCCTCCCTGGCCTCACCTTTGCTGCTGACATTTACCCCAATCCCGATCCACAACTGACTTGTATATAAATTGTAAGCACCCATTTGGGCAGCCCTTCCCCAAGCAAAGTGCACAGAACCCACATACCTGAGCTGCTTTAAACCTTTAAATCTAGAGCAGGAGCTCTATGGATCAATTCTCCACTGTGCCCACCATCTTTATTCCCTCGGTAATGAAAGCAGCAGGTGCCACTACAGTTCTGCTCTACAACAAATCGGCCCACTGTTTGCAGTTTCTTCTTCTCTGTTTAATCCCAAACCAATGTTCTGTATATCACTCCTCCCCCAGTTATGGGCCTACTGACAAAGGCAATACTCTTCCACCATGTGTGTGCATTCCCTGTGGGTGAATCTGCACTGTAGAAATAATGCTGTTTGACACCACTTTAACTATCACGGCTCCATCCTACAGAACCCTGGGATTTGCACTTTTGTGAGTGACTGGGATAAACACACACACGATGCACTGATCTCAGCAATGTAAACCGGGAAGGTTGTACTTTTTAGAGTAGTGTGTCTACGAGAGTCTCATTTGGATATTAACCTAATTGAAAATATTGCAAAGGGAAGAGAATGCCCATCCTTTCTCTTCAATCAGTTCTAGCAGAACCTGAGTGCTTTGAGACTCTGGAACATTTTCAAACATGGCACTTAAATGAGAGTTTGTACTTTAGCTGTATCTTTAAATACCCAGATTGTGTAGGATACACATCCTTCTTCAGATAGCGCTCTTTCTTTTTCTCTCTTGCATTAGCCACATTCCTATGTGTGCCACAAATCATATGAGCGGCTCAGAAGTGCTTTTAGAGTCTTATTTAAAAATGCCCTTTAGGGTAAATGAAACCCTAGAGCAAAGTGCCAACTCCTTAGCTCAGAAAATCTGAGATATTTACCTAGACAACCATCTGTTTAGGAATACTACCGACATAGTTTGTCTGCCACCAAGAAATTGCTGTTATTGGGTGTCAGCTGGAAAGGATATATACACATATCTGTCTGCAAGAGAAAAAAAAAAAAGTTCTATTTGTCGAGTGATATTTATTTTCCAAACCTTGATACCAGACACGTAAGTGGATGCATTAAAAGGGTGCTGCAAAATTTCACAGCTCCGCTAGAGGGAATGAAAATCCACCTGTTCTAGTTTATAACACAAGGGCAGGCATTCTAGTCTTTAGCAATTTTTAGAGAAGAATGGGAAGAAGAGGTTTAGGGAATTGCAGGGTGCGTTTACGCTGTTGAAATTAGGCAGTTTGGCACTCTTTTAAATGCTTTAGTTCCATCATATGAAATCCTGGGATTTGTAGTTTTCCCAGCTTTTTAGCCTCCTCTGCCAAAGAGTGCTGATGCCTCACAAAAGTGCAAATCCCAAGGTTCTGTAGCATGGAGCCGTGATAGTTAAAGTGGTGTCAAACAGCATGATTTCTACAGTGTAGATTCACCCACAGAGAATACACACACACCGTTGAAGAATAATGGCCTGTGTGCTTTTATTGGAGTTTTTAATCATTCAAATATTATGCTTGCCTTTTGAAAATATTGTGAGCTTTTAGTTTATAAATGCAGGGGAAGAAAATGAAAGTGACAGTGGCAAGAGCGTGCTTCTCAGTCTTATTCCCAAAGGGTTTCAAAAATTTGCATTTGCACGATGTTTATTTGCCTCAAGATGCTCAATAGATGGTTGTTTTATTAGTCAAGAAGCCCAACATAGTTCAGCCTGTTTATATTCTTAAGTCCTTTTTTTTTCTTTTTTCATAAAAGGACAACAAGAAAATATATTATATCACATTGCACAAGAACATAATTACATTGGAATATTGCCTGTGGCTTGTCCCTGGAATCATAATTCAGAAATTTCTGGACCAGGAACATGCAAGACAGTTGCTGGATTTTAAACCCTTCTCCTTCAGAAATTTTTCAGAATTTTCTTATGATTTTTTTTTTCTTTAGCCCAGCTACATCTGTTCATCCTTGAATGATACCTGATTTTTTTATAAATGCCCTCTGCTTTCATGAAGGCCAATATTCTACATCAGCTATTTAGTTAAGTATAGTTTAGTTAACTAAGGGCCTATACAGACCGGCACTTTGTGCTGGCCTATGGGTGGACTTAGGACACAGCATCCACATACTGGAAGCACTAACTCTGCCCCTAGGGTGCCATTTTGGCGCACGCCGTTCTACATGGCGCACGTCATCATGATGCCCCTCCGGAGCTGCATCCATAGGATGCAACACTGAAGGGGCATCATAAAACCATGCTGCTGTGGCTATGGAGCCCCTTGGAGGGTGCAAAAAGGAGCCACTTTTTGCCCTCTCCGGAGGCCGGATCGGAGCTGTGGCATGAGGTTGCTGTGGCCGTGATCTGCCTGGTAAAGGGGCAGCTGCATGCCACCCATCTATACACCCCTTAAGTGTAGGAATTCCTCATTTATCAGACAAATCAGGGATCAGAGGACTGTAAAAAAGAGGAAATTGTTGAAAAAGCGGAAACTTTTTTTTTTTTTAACTCACAAATGTAAGACTGAACAATAGATGTCACCAAGTTGACTGAAGGAGATTACAGTAAACTGTGATTCGGTGAGAAGAAGTGTGTGGTCAAAACAAAACCAAAAAAAAAAAAAAAAAAAAGGCCAGGGGTTGTAAGTGTGATATATGACTATAATTTAGATTTGTTGAACAGCAGGGGATTCCTGAATATTTATTATGCTTATATAAGTAACCTCTCCAGCCTTGACTCTTGCAAACCTGATGGAAAAGTCATTCACCTGTGCTCTGATCACTGGCAGAATGGATCTCCATGTCTCCTTGAACCTGATGTCCAATAAAATAGGTTTGAGGTTAGTTGCATTCGCAGCAATAGTATTATAATCATAACTCAGTAGTCATCGTGAACGCAGAATTTACAGATGAGCAAATCTAGCTTTGTTGTTGTTAACTGCTCTCGAGTCAAACCTGACCCATGGTGACTCTGTGGATGAGACATCTCCAAGACCCCTGCCCTCAAAAACTGTCCCATATTTGTGATCACTCTTGTGCCAGGATTGTGACACAAAGGAGTTTATCATACAAAGGAATTTGGGGATATAATGCAATGGCAATCTGAACGCAATCATGGGGTTTCACGTAATTGCGTATGAATGTATCTCACGCAATTTCGGGCAAAAGGGAAGTCATTCCGAACGCAATCATAGGTTTTACGTTAATGTGTATAAGAATATCTCATGCAATTTCGGGCAATGGGGGGTCATTTTTGGGAAATGGGAAGTCATTCTGAACGCAATCAGATTTCACGTAAATTCGCTAAACTTACGGATTTACATGAATTCGAATTGGCTTCATTCGAAATTGGGAGTTTTTGGTTCTAAATAGATATTTACAGGTCATGGGTCATGTACCAATGTAATTATGATTTTATGCAATGTGATATCATGGATTTATGTGTTGTGCTTTCAAGGTTTTATGAAGCCTCTGAAGAAAGCCTTAGTAGTGTATTTGAATAATGCCTCCGTTTAGAAATACATTTCGCCCAATTTAAAAAAACAACAACAACAAACTTTTGACATTTTATGTCATAAGAGCCCTGGTGGCGCAGTGGTTAAATGCCTGTACTGCAGCCACTCACTCAAAACCATAAGGTTGCGAGTTCAAGACCAGCAAAAGGGCTCAAACTCGACTCAGGCTCACATCCTTCCAAGGTCGCTAAAATGAGTACCCATATTGTTGGGGGCAAGTAGCTTACAGTTGTAAACCACTTAGACACTGCTTGGGCAGTATAAAGCAGTATATAAATGAAGCTTGTTTGTATAACAAATTGTAAGCCGCTCTGATAACCTTGGCTGAAGAGCGGGGTGTAAATAAAATGTGTGAAGTACTAATTCATGGTTAAATAATGTGTGGTTGGTGGGCTGTGTCCCAAATATGTGCTGGGATCTCAATATGTCAGTTTTAATTTTAGCCCAAACAAATAAAGTGAATTTAAACTATGTCTGAAAAGGTGCAAAACCAGATTGCTTTGTTAGAGAACTGGGAAGAAACAGCTCGCAAGCACACGTACAATGTGAAAAGCAGTAGTTAGTTCAGCACAAAGTTATTATTAAATACGGATTATTGGTCGAGATCAGCACACAAAGAGGGGAGCTTTTACAAATCCTGATGTTTAATCCATTCTCAACGAATGCCAGCAATTAATCAAAAGCTTTATTTTCATTGAGAACTAGCAGAGACTTGAATAACAGATTGTTCTTTGTGTCGCTCCACCCTGTCTATGTATTTCATTTCCTCTTCTCCCCCCACTGTCCTCTCACATGGGTCTCTCACCTCACTGTATACATTCGCACATGTACTCTGGTGCCTCCGCCATTCTTCTCCAGCGGGTGTCTGTTCAGCAGTATGTGTTGAAGTGCCATCGGAGAAAGAGGCCGTGCAGGGTTCACGCATGAAGCTCATGTGCATCTCCTGCATGAAGCGAGAAGAGGTTTCCGCCAACACTGTGGTGAAATGGTACTACAAGACCGAAGGGGGCCAAGATATTCCTGTAAGTAACTTATGGGCACAGATGAGAATTTGAAAAGGACTTGTGAGAGCAGACCATATTATTCTCTTCCTCGCTTTAAGATGTAAGAAATGGGGAGGGGGGAGGAATCTTAGGTAACAAGTACAATTGGCCCTTAATATCCAGACATTCTGCACCCACAGATTCAATCATCCACAGCTTCAATATATATATATATATATATATATATACAGATCCAAAAATCAAATTTTATTTTACTTATTTGTAAAAGGGACACCACTTTACTATCCCATTTTATATAATGGGACTTGAGCATCTATAGATTTTGATATCCATGGGGGCTCCTGGAATCAAATCCAGCAGAAACCAAGGGCCTGCTGTAACTATAGGCAAGCCGGGCTGGTTTGCATGATGACAAACAAGATGCTTTTATGTGCGTTCAAGTTGACCGACTTTTGGCAACCCTCTCCTAGGGCTTACATGGCAAGATTTCTTCAGAGGAGGTTTCCCATTGCCTTCCTTTTAGGCTATAAGAGTGTGATTTGCCCAAGATCACCCAGTGGGTTTGCATGACTGAGCAGGGATTCGAACCCTGATCTAACAGAGTTGTAGTCCAACACCCAAACCAGTGTACTACACTGGTTCTTGCTAGAATCCCATTTCCGCTGTCTATATAGTCCAACTTGCATTGCTGTCGATGCTGATACGAAATCATGTAGTGGGTTTCCATGCTTGAACAGAACAAATGAATAGCTTCCTAAGGACTGATCACTTATCTTTAAGATTAAGAAAGGTTTACTGGGTCAGGAACAAGATGAATTGTGCTGCATGCCTCCTAGCTGTGCACATATTCCACTATTACCCAATGAAGAATCCTGCAGGAAGGATTTAAGGGCACACAGGATACCTCTGTAGTCTTCTGAAGAGTTTGTAGGTTAGAGCAAATTCTTTTCTCAGAAAAAAAAAAAAAAGATTGCAGCCATAAATCAGATGTAAGCAGCAGATAGATTTTTGGCTGATTTGCATTGCTTTATCAAGGTTTTCGGATGATGAATTCAACAACAAAATAATCTTTTTAAATTAAAATAAGCTATGGAAATGAAGGATGCTTGGGGTGACCAGCAGCGAACTTTCATTTGAAAGGTCTGGACTCAATTTAGTTCCAGTCCTCAGAACAAATCTCATGCTCCGACTGCACTCAGAGGCATTTGTCTTCTCCTATTCTAATCATTGCGCCTTTGTTCTGGCTCCGATTGGTGAATCTATGGGTTCCTTGGAGTTTACGGAGGAGGGATGTGCATATTTACATGCTGTTTTTGCATATTTTATGCTGTTGAAAATTTTTATTGCCCAGTACATTTGTTCATCTGCCAAAGCCCAACCCTATCCAAACACTGCACTATTCATAGGGCAGCCAAAGAAGTCAAGTCAATGGGGTGCATGTCTTGGTAATGCTTCTCTGTTTGTTTGTTTGTTGTTGTGTGCCTTCAAGTCATTTTCAACTTATGGTGACCCTATCATAGGGTTTTCTTGATTAGTTTCTTCAGAGGAGGTTTGCCATTGCCATCCTCCGACATATAGAACTAAATCCAAAGTCCTATATGAACACACTGAATCAGCGGGATTTACACAAAAACCATCTTACCATTCTGCATTGGAGTCAGTGAATCTACTCTTAACAAGGACTAGGAACTGGATTTAAGAACTAGGAACTGTAATCATGGGATCTGTAGTTTTACAGGGTGTTCAGCCTTCTCTGTCAAAGAGTGCCAGTGCTTCACAAAACTAAAAATCCCAGGATTCTGTAGGATACAGCTATGGCAGTTAAAGTGGTGTTGAACTGCATTACTTCTACAGTGTAGTTGCATCATCAGAGCCCTTTCACACTGCATCATTATAACTCTATGAACCCCCTTCAAATGCCATGGCTTCATTCTATGGACCTCTAGAATTCTAAGAGTACTTAGAATTCTTAGCCAGAGAGCTCTAGTGCTTGCCTGAACTGCAACTCTCAGGACTCCATTGCATGTTACCATCATCAAAAAAGAAAAAAGAAGCAGAATCTCAGTGCTATAAGGTCTAGTATAAAAGGGCTGTAAGCAAGGCAGAAGGTATTAGATGACAGTACAAGTGACTGGGAATGACTGTATCCTTCCTTTTCCTACTCCCTACAGATCTATGAGTACAGAAATGAGAAACGGGAACTTGAAAGCCGCTTCCGTGGCCGGCTCCAGTGGAACGGAAGTGCAGACATGCAAGATGTGTCCATCTCGGTACTCAACATCTCCCTGAATGATTCAGGGACTTACACCTGCAATGTCACCCGGGAATTCAACTTTGAGAGCCATCGTCCAGTCTTTACCCGAACAACGTTGATCCATCTCACAGTCGTGGAGGAGGGTATGATGGGACAATACCTCATAGAAGGGTTTCTCAGCTGAGGTCTCCTGGAATTCTAGTGTTCTGGGGAACGTTGCAAGGGATTCCACAAGAGATTGTGGTTGAAGGGGAGAAAAACTTTATTTGTGTACTGTAGATATAATACTTTTTTTAAAACCTGGATATTATTGGGTCTCACAGTTATAGGGCAGTGGTTCTCAACCTTCCTAATGCCATGACCCTTTAATACTGTTCCTCCTGTTGTGGTGACCCCCAACCATGTCTCGGTCCCTAAGACCATCGGAAATATGTGTTTTCCAATGGTCTTAGGAGACCCCTGTGGAAGGGTCGTTCGACCCCACAGGTTGAGAACCAATGCTCTAGGGTAAAAAGCTTGAGAACAGATGCCTTATAGAGTTTACATTAGTATCTCTTGCCAATGTTTAGATCTTTCAGCAACAAAATAATCATATAGACACTGTACATCGCTTTTGTGTGAGGAGGAAAGAGGAGTTACCCAACTTCCAATCCCTTTTCCTAAGCAGAAATCTGTAGATGCCAAATTAAGGGCAACTCTCAAGATAGCCTCAACACACTTGCTGTGTGCCATTGGCTATATGTGTCTGCATGTGTGAGATGCCTCATAGCCTTGCCACTGCAAAATGCTTACGTTATTCTGACAGCTGTGTGGCAGAATGTTATCACTTCCTTTGATCCGTAGTAGGGTAGCAAAGTTAAAAATTGAGAAGGTCAGTTCATGCCTTTTGCTTTGTTTAAAAGGTCACCTTCAGGTTTTGCACAAATGAGCATGCAAACATAACTATACAAGTTATGTAAATTTTGAATGCACCCAAGAAGCGATCCATAACATTTGGCTGTAAACCTTCTTTTGTCTTGTGCCATGTTGGACCTACCTAAATGATCTCCTTTTCCAAAAGGCATTTGCTTTTGTTTGTTAACGCCTCCTCTGAAAGGTCCCCCTGAAAATTTCTATTTCCAACTTGTGTCTCAGAGTTTGCATCAGCATTGTTTTAATTCAGGTTTTGTTGAGTTGCAGTAATGATACCACATCTTATGTCAAAAAAAATCTTTTCTTCCATCCCCAACCATTTCAGATTTCTCTTTTAAATAATAGTGATTAGAAACTATCAACAAAATCAGGCTTTTCTGAGTAGTTTTCTGAGCAGTTTGTTGAAATCATAAAGAGCTGTGCTAAAGACAGCTTCCTTCTGTCACCTCTTTCCCCTTCAGCTGTGTCTATACTGTTCTCTCCCTCACCTCTGCCCACAGCTGTATATCCCTTTTCTTTGTTCTCTTCTTCTATATTCTTTCTTTGTTAAAGATCCCTCCCTGCATTGTCTCCATTCCTTGGTGATCCTCTCTGTCTTCAGCACAACATACAACATCTGCAGATGAGGGATGTAAAAGAACAAGGAGAATGTTATGAGCTCCCAGGATGGGCACAGGCTCTCTGTCTCAAGTGAAGTATGCCATCTCAGCAACTCTGCGTATTTAAGCATGTGCTAAGAATATAGAGAGGTGGCACCTGCCATGCATCCATTTTGTCAGCCGTATTGCCAGAGATTTAGCAGGTGGGTGAGTGGCAGCATGAGCTCTTTTCAAAGACAGCAGGACCTCAGTCATCTCACCCAGCTCTAGGTGGCAATCTGAAATGACATTCATTCATATAGCCTTATGAGCATTCTTACTTCTCCAACATTGAGTTAATTGAACACTTTTGAGCATAAGTGCTTGGTTCTAACATGGGACCACCCTAAGTGTTGTAGCTCACTCCTATGGAATCTTGAGATGTATAGTTTTACAAGGTCTTCAACATTCTCTGCCAAAGATGAATTTCAGCATGTACTGAATGACTATTTCACTGGGACTCTTAAGAAGTACATGGGCACTGTCTGAAGGAAAGTCCATTTTAGAAATGTTGATGCCCTGAGGTTGTACTGCTCTGCAATGACAGGCTTCTTGAACAGTTTGGACTAATGAATGGGAAAGTTTGACGTTGAGACTGAAAAGTGCCCTATGGGCACAATGGGTCTTGTAAGAATAATTAGATCTGGCCAGTGGCTGCTTAGAAGACTCAAGAGTTTAAAGCACAGTCAAGAGAAGGTGGCAACTCAGTTTCTCCATGACAATTTAAAAAAAAAAACATACCGTACAACCACAGAAGGTCACAGGTTTAGCAAGTCTGTCTGCAAAGAAGAGCTCAGGTTGTGCAATTCCATGGGGAGGGAGGCCTCAACAGTTGTTTTTTATCTCTTGTACAGCTGGAGAGGATGTCACATCTGTCGTCTCTGAAATAATGATGTATATTCTTTTGGTCTTCCTCACTTTGTGGCTGCTCGTAGAAATGGTTTACTGCTACAGGAAAGTTGCTAAAGCAGAGGAGGCTGCCCAGGAAAGTGCGTAAGTATGTAAAACCTAAGCACTTTGGAATGGGATAAGAGAAGAAGAGAATCACAAGTGCCTCATTCCAGCAATTGGGGGGGGGGGGGGGTGTGTAAAGGTCCTAAGTCAATATTTTTTTGCCACAGATATTGCAATGCAGACCTAGAGCTCCCTATTTCCAAGGCCCTCCCCAGTCATCCAGTGGCATCACTAGGGTTAGTATCACTCAGTACAGTAACTCATGGTGTCATCCCGCCATTGACCTCCTCATGTCACACGATACAGAATCCTTAGTAAAAAAATTTGTACTAAAGTTACTCATAAATTGTAATTCCAGTATTCCAGTATATCATTCAATAAAATGGCAATAGATGTGACCAAATGGGTTCTAAGGCCCCAAAGATGCTTTCTAATGGGGAAGCTCTGCATGCGCCTGCTCCATGCTGCCTGGCCAAGCTGCTGTATTAGTACTACCACCTAAGAGTAGACTGGCATATCCATGTTGCAGGGGCAAGCCACTGTGCTACTGCCATCACTGAAATTGATGGCTCAGTGTAGAGGCAGGCACCTGCTTATCTGCTTTCCTCTGCACTACCTGCCTACTGAGGAACTGAAGGAGAAGGATCTGCCAGAATCTCTTTCCTGACCTGCCAGCAAAGTCCCCAGATGCAGAGCTTCAACACCCCTCCCCACCAGCAGATGGTTGATACCCCCTTCTCAGGTGACACCTAGTCACACCCCCACCTTGGTGCCATTGCCTCCTTCTCTTCATGAGCACATGTCCCCACCTCAGTACCATTGCCTGGAATGAAACCATGGCACTGAGGGAGGCCAAGGACAACCCCTACATATGTGCCATTGCCTTGTTCTCCTCATGAGGAGAATGATGCCACAGAAGGCCACATGCCCTGCACTCTCCTAATGGTGCCCCTGTGTACAGTGACATCCCTGCCCCTAGTGTCACCCAGTGCAGGTGGCAGGGTTTCCCAAGGGCAGGGGTTGGGGCTTATGGAAGTTGTGCACTCATTCTTGCAATGGGGGGCACACTCAACTTCCTTTGGTGCTGTGGCATCATTCTCATCATGAGGAAAAAGAGGTGATGGCACTGAGATAGGGGATGTGTTCAGCTTCCCTCGTCCCAGGCAACAAAACCAATGTGATGGTACATGCTCAGCCTTCCTCAGTGCTGCAGTGTTGTTTTCCTCATGAGAGGAATGAGGCAATGTCACCAAGTTGTGTATGGGGGGATAATAATGTATGGTGTCACCCCTCTCCCGGGATGTCACCCAGTTCAGATCGCACATCCCACATCACCTAGTGATGCTACTGTATATATCAGAGAAGAAGCATGAACCTGCCTTGTATAGGCTCAGAACCAGACAACTCTATATCATACCTCCACATTGTTTGCCTGGCAGGAATCCTATTATGGAAGAGGAGTTTCCCATTCCAGCTGATATCCTCCTTTAAAAAAATATAAAATTATAACCCTCCTCTCTGACCAAGCAATCGGGGTGGGGTACAACAAGTTTAAAACAGTTACAGTTTAAATTATTACAACCCATTCCCAACCTCCCACCCCTTAAAATAAAATTAAATTAGCAAGGAATTAAAACAAGGTAGCAAATACTTACAATAAAACATCATAAAACCCAGTTATTCTTTGGACAACAGAGGTGATGGCATCTAGGATCGTAGGCTGGGAAGAAGCTGGAAAAACTCTAGGCATAGCTTTGGAGCCGGGGAGAATTAAGCACTGTCCGGGAAGATTTCAACCGGAAGTGTCATGGCTGAATCCTAAAACCTGCTGTATGGAAAGTCAATGCTTCCATAGCTGAACCAGAGTCCTTCTCCCAGGCAAGATGATAAAAGAATCTGGCTGTTTATATTTCTTAACCTTTCCATCTTGCTCTATAGGACTGATTACCTTGCCATTCCGTCAGAAAACAAAGAAAATTGTGCTGTGCCTGTGGAGGAATAGAAGATGAAACTACAGTGTGGTAGAACTTATTATAAAGGTGAGACAGCACTGAGAAAAGTATCTGGTTAGTTGGCTGATGGTTAATATAAATCTCTGTATACGTCTCATCATAACGTCTTCTATCATGTCTAGCAGCAGGCAGGCTAGTAGAGGTTGTGGATTAGGCTGGAATTATTGAATAATTTAGCTATGTTATGAGATGACATGAGCCATTAGAGAAAGATTATAATACATGGTAAAGTGGAAGGTGGTAGGAAAAAAGGAAGAGCTGGCATGGTGCAGTGGTTTGAGCATTGGACTATGACACTTGCGAGCAGGGTTTTAATACCCACTTGTCTATGAAAATCCACTGGGTGACCTTAGACAAGTTACAGTTTCTCAGCCTCAAAGGACAGCTATATCAAACCACCTTGGAAGAAACTTGTCAAGAAAACCCTGTGGTAAGTTTGCTTTATGGTTGCCATAAGTTGGAAATGACTTGAAGGCAAATAACACACAAGACTTAAGATCATAGAAGACTTGCTAGAAGAAGCCATGGCTCCGAATCTGCAAGACCTGATCAAGGCTATTAATATCAGAGTGACGTGGAGGCCTGTCGTTCACAGGATCACCATAAATCAAAGCTGACTTGATAGCAATTAATCACCACAAATTGAATAATGTGACAGTCTTTTGAGATTTGTGATTGTTGTTTGATAAATCTGATTTTGTTGTTGTTGTTGTGCACCTTCAAATCATTTCCAACCTAGGGTTTCCTATTATGGGGGTTTCATGCCAGGATTTGTTCACAGAAGGTTCACCATCTCCTTCCTCTGAAGCTGAGAAAGTATGACTTACCCAAGGCCAGCCACTGAGTTTCCATTTTTATGGGCCCTGGGGTCACCTGGCATTGCCCCAAACCCCAACAGATTTTGGAGAAAGTTTTGGACATCATTAAAAACACAGCCAACTCTTTGCCAATGGGGCAGCCTGCCTTCTCTTCTCTTCCCTTCTGACATGCTTTAGACTTCAGAGGAGCCTTGAAAAATGGCTAAAGCAAACCAACAACACGGACCAGAAATGAGTGCACTGCTAGTACATCCTATGGGGGGGGGGGGGGTAGAAGTGAAAACTGTCCCCCTTCCCATGCAGTCTCCCCTGCTATGGAGTCTGCTCTTACGCTATATCAAACATACAGTTGATTTTTTAAAAATGTTTTGAGTGCATGTGTTGGCTGATGAATTCTAATAATCCATTTCAAGTTTCTAATCCAAACTTAGAATACAAATCAAATCATGCTCAATCTATTTCTTGTTTTCAGGGATGTGAAGATGCAAGACCTAAGTCACTGCAGACAGATTTGGAGGCGCCCACCAAGGAGGAGGAACCATGGATGAGACAGTGTAAATTTGTTTCCCTTTATCTTGGACATTGCTTTGACTTCATGGCTCCCATCTTGAGCTCTCAGCCCATCTGCCAAAGAGACTCCTCCTTTGAGGCATGCCGAATCAAAGGAGGCAGCGGCTGAAGTAGCTCCTTCATCAACATCTTCTCAATAGCTTTGTAAATACTACTTTCACCTCTCATCGCAGAGTTTCCTTTGGGTGCTTTTAAACATCACAGATATTTTGGGGGCAATGCAAGCAACATTTATTTAACCATTCTTGTCTTCAGTGTTAATGATAATATTAGCCCAGTGATGTTGTAGAAGGGTCTTGGTATGTTTTGGAGGAAATCACTAGCATGGTTGATTTCTCCAGCAGCAATTGAGCAGACCAGGCAGGAGAAATATGGTGAGAAAACTGTTTGACTGTTTGCACGCAATGGGAGAAAAAGGATGGGACGTTCCAGGAGCAAAAACATTTCTATGGTATAGTGAAGCGCTAAATGATACTATATGCATATCAGGCTGAGCTCTGGGATATGTCACATCAGAAAACATCTTCTGCTTGCTTTATTTGCTATTTATTTTCATACTGTAGTATTTTGTGGCATATCATGGTGTGGATGAGACAAGAGTCAGTTAGCTTAAGTTTGGTTTTCAGAGAACTAGTGACAGCAAACTTTTAAAATAATGCCAGCCAAGATGCAGTGGGCAGCTATAGATAACTACTTTACCAAACATCGGCATCTGATGTACCATTTGGCAGGATCATAAAAGTGGTCAAGCTTGCCAAGGCAAGATAAGTCACCTCAGTTTAAGAAAGATCAAAAACCTCACCAAGTATGGGCTTTCAGTCAGGCCTTGAGTATTCTTTGCTGTACTCCAAATGTTGAAGCAATACAGACAGTTCCAACTGGACAGAATTATGCCTCGGCTGAACATGGCAACATGTTTAAGTGGAAGACAATGTTTTCAGGTTGCAGGAATAAAATAGTAGAAACGTTACTCACGTGATGGGGCTGCAGTGCAGTCAAAGAAGCCGTTTTCCTTGTCTCCTTTGCCCTTTACAGAGGGCTCTTCTTCTCTCGTGTTTATAATAATAATAAAAATAAAAATAAGTATTTATTTGTATCCCACCTCTCCCTGTGTTGGATCGAGGTGGGTAACAGCAAGTGGGGAACAGTTAAAAAAAGAAATCATAATAAGATCAGAAAACATCCGATGGGAGCAGTGAGACAGATGGACTGTTAAAAAATCTGAGGAGGTCAGATAGGGAAGGCCTGCCAGAAGAGATCCATCTTTATTGCCTTCTTGAAGGCCTCCAACGATGTTATATGGCGGATCTCCTCCGGCAGGTCATTCCATATTTTTGGAGCGGCAGCTGAAAAGGTCCTCTGGGAGGTTGTCACCAGCCTGGTTTTCTTTGGCTGCACTAGGTTCCTCCCAGAGGACCTGAGTTTGCGGGAAGGATTGTATGGGAAGAGGCATTCCCTCAAGTATGCTGGACCCATGATATTATGCTATTAACATTTAGAGGTCTTGCCAATAAGGGCTTACATGACTGCACAGGCAGAGCAGTGAGGAAAACTGCGGTCAATTCTGCCTTTTCATAAGGAAGCCTCGACAGTATAAGAGCAATACAATTAGTCTTACTTAAATGAATGCACTGAACTACTGACTGCAAATCATAGAATCGTAGAGTTGGAAGAGACCTCTGAAATTCCAACTGCTTGAAAAGATCAGATTGGTCCCTGGGTGTTGATACCCATGCTTATTTACACTGAGTAATCGTATTAACGAAACATAAAAGAAATCCAACAGAACTATTAGTTTCAGACTTCATGGTTTCTTATAACAAGAATGAGCAATGGCAAATGCTCCCGTCCATTGTGTGGAGAGAAAGTTCCACTTTGGGCATTTAGCAAACTACAATTAGCCCTAGTCAGCCTAGGATCTTTTGTCATGCTTTTATCCTCTCCTATTTAGGCTAAACATTGGATTACTAGACCAGTTTGAATCAAATAAAGATGAGTTAAATCATGGTCAACTTAGATACAACTGATTTCAGTGAGTCTACTCTTTGTATTACTAAGTCTGGTCATCTGCTGATTACAGACAAAATAACAAACTGTGATCTGCAATTACCACCAAGAGGTTATTTGTATCAAATGTAAGGTTTTCCTTCATGCTTTCTACATACCACATATTACAAACCTGCTCTGTATTGGCTCCATCTCACTTGTTATTGATCATAGGCATGTAGCATGTTGGAGCAATGGGTAGGAATGACAGAAGGGCAGGGACTAAATCAGCTGTATTTTTTACTTGTGCGTGAAGATTTAAGGAACACTTTACGAACTTCATGGTTCAGCTCAAAGATAAAAATTCCAGGCTTCTGGTGGGCTGAGGAAAGCTTTGATCGACATGTTTTTGTCACCATGAGCAAATGAGTACAAAGATACTGAGCAATATTTCCTTGTAGCAGAAAACGTGATGTTTCCGTTGTTGCAATTCCTGCTCTGTTGACAAGGCACAACTGCTAAAACTGCTTTTAGATGCAAAACCACCTATACTTGTACGGGCAAAAAAGCTGCATTGGAAATTCCACTGCTGCTGGGTAGTTTCCAATCTTCCCGAATGTAGCCACTCCAGCTAATCATATGTACCATGCACTTTAGCAGGTTAAATATCCTAAAGATACCGAATGCCATCTGATCTTGGAAGCTATGCAGGGTCAGGCCTGGTTAGTACTTGGAGGGGGGACTACCAAGGAATGCCAGTAGGCTATATTTCAGAGGAAGGAACTGGCTAAGTAACCACCTCTGAGTATCCCTTGCCTAAGAAAACCTACGTAATCCATGAGGTCACTGTATGTTGACAAACAATTTGAAGACACACACACTTTTCCTTAGGTGCTCCAAGCATTTTACACAGTCGCCAAGATCCTACTCCAAGTTAGCATAGCATAAATATACACCAGCCTAATTGTGCCAGTTGTGCAAATAATTGTGGAATAGGTGCCAAAGACTTCAGCTCATCCGTTGCACAACAATTTATTAGCTCCCCACCCACCAAATCCAAAGAAAGGGGGCATGCAGAATGACCAGCAGCTCTAGGCATCATACACAACAACCTCAGAGAAATTGCTTACACAACTGTTTTTAAGATAGTGTGTTGCCGAACAGTATTAAGGTCTCCAGTTCAGTAATCCTGAGAGCAAGGGCATGGGATATGCTAGCCACCCAGATGGTTTTCATCTCCAGATGTGTTGGCCTTAGCTGGCATAGCCAATAGTGAAGGATGACAGGAACTAAAAACATAGGAGGACTGGTAGCTCAGCCCTGTCTTATAATAATTTGGTAAAACAGGTCTTTCTTGCCATTTCCTACTAGGGCAAGAGAGACTAATTTATAACTGTATGGTGACCTGATCTATTATTTAGGGAAATAATATGCTACATTAAACAGAGTTGTTCCAATTTGGAAGCAGCATCTACCACTGCATGTAGGAAAAACTAGGTTGTAGCCTTTGTAGCCAGGCCTAGCACTCCTTATCATCTCTCTACACTATCCCTGTTTGGCCATGGAAACTCATTGGGTGGCCTTAGGCAAGTCACACTCTCTCATCTTCAGGGGAAGCCAAGGCAAGCTCTCTGTGAATAGATCTTGCCAAGAAAACCCCTTAGAGTTGCCTTAAGTCAGAAATGACTTCAAGCCACACAAGAACAGCAACAATCCTTCACAGTAAGGCAAGGGGAGATTATCACACTAGGGCCAATTCCAGAACCATCCCACAATTATCCCATTATTGGCAATGAACACTCCATTATTGGTAATGGGATAATTGTGGGATGGTAATGGGATAATTGTGGGGTGGTTCTGGAATGGGCCCTAGAGTTATAATCTCATATGGCTTAGTAACAGTTGTGCTACAATGCACATTATCTATGAGTACTGGGCATTCTGGTTGGGCTTGAAAACAGCTGGGTTCCAACCAGTATCTGGAGAATCACAGAACCCTGCTGGAAGGCTTCTTTCTGGGTGAGAGATATTTTAACCTTAATATTGTTATATTACTATTCCCTAACTAGTTTGTATCTGCATTCTTTACCGACAGTAATAAAATCTGATTATACCTTAACTCTCAAGATGCATGTTCTAGAACTCAGAGGCCTCCTCTATGGTACAGACAGGCCCCTTACTATTTTCCTCTGTCTCACTGTAACTACTTCCATCATTTTCTAGAAAGATGCTTTCTTGTGCCTGTCTTCGCATCCAGTAGTTCATACAGTCTTTCTGACAGTCAGTGCCATGTTCCTAGACTGGGTGCCTTATGCAGAAATGCAGGAGAAATCTAGTACAATGTCTTCATCTCCAAAGGCAACTTGTTTCTTGTCTGCATTGCATGGCAAAAAGCACAGGAGACTCAGAAAGAGACAGTAAAATAAAAAATTATATTAAAATTATTATTAATAATAATAATAATAATAATAAGCAAACAACCCACACAATGTCTTTTGTTCATTATATTTTATTCATACTTTTATTCCATTTTTTTCCTAGCTACTTTACATTAAGATTTTGGCTTTGTAGCCTTTGTAACTCCTAGGTTCTAGCAGTCAAGTTTGTGGTTTTGATTTTTTTTTTTTAAAATCGATTTATATAGGACCTTGCGCACAGCGCAAAGTTTATTATAGGTACAGAATCAGACACACAGACAACTCCTACAGACACAGCCAGGAGTCTTTCTACACGTGGCTCAGCTTGAGTTACATCTTCCCACTTCAGACCCTTCCAGCTGAAGGAAAAATTGGGGAATCGGGGAAGGGGTGCTGTTTAGTCTCCAGTCTATTCCCATTGTGCTTCCCCAATGCCCTCCTCTTTCAGGGTGTTCAAATGTTGCCAAGAAAACTTGCACAACTAAGAGTTGTCAGGATCTAAGCCAGGTGGGCAAAATGAGGATGGGAGGGAAAGAGGAGGGAGGATGAGAGCCATCCTCACCATTGCACAGGAAAAAAACAAAACACAAATTCTTCCTGTGTTTTACAGGCCCCCTGGTCTCCAAAGACTCCAGCATTTGGACAAGGGAAAGTCGCCCAAGCAGTATACAGTCCTGAGCTATGTTATGCCACCCACCACCCAAAAAATTTGAATGCAAAGCACGGATTGAGAATCCAGTCCTTCAAATCTTAGCAACAAAACTGACCAAAATAAAGTGAGGTAATTTCTTTTTTAAAAAATGGTCAGAGAGAGAAATAGAGAGATTGAAAGAAAGAGAGAAAGATACTCTGAGCCATGTGCAAATGTCATTTTTTGAGAAGAGAGAAGGGGGAGTTTGTTCCCTCGCCACAGTGTACCACGTTCATGTCAGAACACACCACAGCCATGGGAAGGGGAAGCATGGGGTAGCACCGGGTCGGTCCCTGTAGGGTGCTAAAAGCCTAGATTTCCAGCAAAAGTTAGGGTGATTGTACTACAACTAGTCAAAGAGATGGGATTGGGAAGAATGCATAGAAGAGTTGGATGGCATTAGGTTTTCTTCTTTCCGGAGGGAGAGGAGAATATTTTCCAGCACGCATTGCTAAAGGTGAAATCATCACCCTCTTTAAGAAAGGAAGGTATGTGGGTTTGCAGCTCAGCAAGACAAGGTGAGACTTAACACTTCCGTTTGGCTGATTTGCACATCTAAAGTTGGGGGGAGGGAGGGAGGGTGTGTTATGGCACAGAAAACAGATTCACCCCTGCTTCCAACAAGCAGCGAGGCAGTTGCCTGAGAATGAGAGAAGAAATAAGACAGGAGGCATAGAGACCAGGGGGAAGACCTCCTACTCTTAGAAGAACAGAAGGGTCTCAATCCATCCTGGGTGCTATGCCGATTGGGTGCTCAGATTTCACAGTCCCCAAAACACATGAACTTGGTGAAACATTAGACACAGTTCAAATAATAAATCAGAGAAACCAACCAAAGACATGAGGGAAAAAATGAATTAATCCAGCCGTGTCCCAAATGTACTTACTAGCTGAGTTTGCTGGCTGCCACTAAAATCACTTGGCAGAGGTGACATTTCAGAATCAACTGGCAGCAGCCGGGACTAGGGCTGGAAAGTAAGAATGAAGCTACTGCTTACAAATGAAACAAATGTCCTGTAAGGACGTCCTTCCTCAGAAAGCACACAAGTACTAAAGAGCCTCTGTGTCTCCCCTTATGATGTACACACTAATAGCAGCAAGAATAATTACCAAAACATGCCAAAGAGTATGCAGTGCTAGCACATTTGACCTAATAACAGGTATAAACCACTTGGGCATAATCTGAAACAGGGGGAATTAACTCTGTTACGTTTTCCTGTTTTTGGATTGTATCCTTTTAAGTCAGGGGTTGGCAAATGGGGTCCCTCCAAATAATTTTGGACTGCACCTCTCATAATCCTCACCATTGACTATGCTGGCTAGGGATGAGGGCAGATGTAGGTTAAAAAAAAATACCTGGTAGGCCACCCAATGCCCAACAAGACAAAAAATGAAGCCTGCTTCAGTGAAATCAAGATTGCCAGAATGCAGATGGGCTACTTTTAAAATCTCAATGTGCTTCCCCAAGACTGACATTCCTGGGGGACATAGTGAATGACATGCTCCAAGCAACAGCAGTCACATTCACTTTGACAATAAAAACAGAGTTTCTAAATCTGTTTGATCTGAACAAATTTGTGCAGGAACATTCAGGGCCCCATGACAATGGGGCCTATCATTCACTGCCTGTATAGTGGGTAAAGTTAACCTCCAATGGGGTAAAACTCAGAGGTTCTCCCAGATGGATCTAACATTCCCCCATCACCACCAGTCAAGGGTGCTCAAAGTGATGTGGGCACCACACCATCTTGGGGAGAAAGATGACCCTTCCAAAAGAAGTGGGGCATGTAGCCCTCCAGACATGGTTGGGACTGCAGTAACCATCAGCCTTAGCCAGCATGGATAGTGAGGAATCATGGGAATTACAGCACACCACCATTTGAAAGGTTGCACATTCCCCATCCCTGCTCCAAGGACTCCTTCACTGAATTAAGGAGCAGTCATTTCTCAGGAAGAACTCTGAACCAAGAGTTCTAGAAAGTGCAGGGTATCTTTCCAGTCTGTCCTGCAAACAATGGGAAAATACACTTTGATTACCAGGATTTCTCTGCTTAAAAATCTTTCTGAGTCTGCCTGTGCACTGAAAGAGACATGCCTTTGCTTCCGTCCTCCTCATTTCTCCCAAGACGTATCACTGTGTCTTACCAGGAACATCAATGTGCTCTTTGAATGAGGAACCCTTCTAAGGATGACAACCTTCTCTGACTATTGAACTCTCTGGGCCTGCCAGGATTTGCTAAAGTAGGGAGACCATCCACCCCAACTAGACTTCTGAACACTCCTATGAAACTCATATAAACTGCAAACAGGGGCTCCCAATGAATCAGAAGCATTACATGAGAATATGTTTTTGTACATAAAACGCAATAAATTAAGTACCTCCACCCCAAAGTCTCCCAAATCTGATGCCAACTATGTTCCCAGTTTCTGCTTGTGTTTCCTCCACCCCACCCCACCAGACCCATTGCTAAACAGCTTGCCATCTTCACCCCAATGTTAGCTGCTCAGGTTTTCACAGTATAAAATAAGTACCAATAAGCTTTCCCATCGCACCCTATCCAAGATTTGCTGCATCTTGCCAGTTGGCCCAGCCATCTAGCAAGCAAGCAAACAAACAAAACATCAAGGGAATTCTTCCCTACTCCTCTTATCAAGACGATAAAGAAACAACTTTGCTATGGACAAGTTTACTCATTTGCTATTCTTTAAAACATCTGCTACACGTGAGGTTAGAAAGAGAAGTGCCTGAGCACAAAAGCTCAACAATTCAGTGGCATAAGCTCAGATGTGACCCTTGGCTTCAAGAAAACATCCTCTCCCCAGTCCTTGTAGCTTTGTATTTGACAGCATTGTTCCTAAGCCCCCATGGCCAGTCAAGGAGAAGACTGTTTTCATCACTCCATGGGACAACATCTGTCCTCACCAACACTCTGAAAAGGTTACCAATTATATGCTGGGAGAAGATTATATTCTGGGAAAACTCCAATGAGGAGCTTCGAAAAATCTTATATTTCTTCAGCTTGATGCTTACCATGTGAGCCTCCAATGACTCAATTTCTCCACCTAAATATATAACATACACTAGTAATTGTCCAAGATGGTTGTATTTGTTTCTGATATCAATCACTGTGGACTGTTGACGGTCAACATGAAGCCTTAAAGAAGGAGGATTCCCCACCTTTACTTTACTCTTGGAATCCTTTTCCCCCCTGTTCTCCTCCTCTCTTCCTTTGGTGGTGAAAAAAACAAGGGCTAAACTGGAGCCTTCGAAGATCTCACCGCATATTTTGCTTCTTGCAAGACAGAGGAACCCTACCTGCCCTTTCTGAAGGATCTTAATGTGATTCAATTCTGAATTACAGAATTGCTACGAAATGGCCTAATAAATACGGCAGTCATTTGACATGCTGTGAATCCAAAATGTCTTTCAAATTGTGTGAGTTAAACATCCCTAGAACTTTAGCATCTGGTATTCTGCGTGGGTTGTTCCCCCCCCCCCCAGCCCTGTCACTGCCAAAAAAAATATTCTAACTCGATTTTACATGGAACTGTTAATACTTTTCTCCCAGATCACAATTACTGAGCTTGTTTTAAGTTATCAAAATATATTTAAAAGTTTTAATTGCCCACCAATGGTCAGTACCAGAGAAATCTACAATACAACTCCAACATTTCCCATGTATTTCTCACTCCTGTTCCAAGAGCTGGGCAAGCACGGGGAACACAGCTGGATCCTGAAAGAGACATGCTTATCTTCTTAGGAAACAGAAAGTTTCCCATTTAGTAAGCAACAAATTTTAATGCATTTTCTTTGAGTTTAGGGATGTAGAAGCTGCAGATAAATCCATGCAGAAAGGCTAGGTGAATTGTGGTAGAGACTTCAGGAGGAGATGCAGGTGTTTTAAGTCACTTGGTAAGTTCTGAAGATTCTTCCCAGGCTACATTTCATTTGCTTTTGGCAGAGGAACATCTGGAAATGTGTAATAGGTAATAAATATGGCATGCCCCATTAACATGAATCTTGGTTTAGACTCCCCCTCCAGTGAGGATATATGTGTGTACGTATAGCCCTTTCAGTGAAGCAGCAGTTTCCTATGTAACATAGAAGATGAAGATGCAAATGCATAACTCTTGGAGGGTATTTGACACTGAAAAGGGACACCACCAAGCTCAAACAAGAGGGGTAAATACATTCACATAACTCCTCCAACATGAAGAGAGCTAGCACCAAAGACACGGCGGATCCTCTACGAGAAACCCTTTCCTACCTAACGCATCAACCTCATTCCATGACACAACTGATGTTGCTACACTCAGCTCAAGTTGCAAAGAGGGTGGGAGAAGCATGCAGCAAGCATGCAGAATGGCAAGGAAAGGATAACCCTGGAAAAGATGCTATGAAGAAAAACAACAACAGCAATTCCGAGTTTACGATAAACCTAGCACCACTCCTGAAGAGCATGCTGGCAACATTCTTGCAGAGGGAGTGATGTTACATAGTGAGAGGCGATCTTATCCTCATGTGTGATCCCAAATGCCCAAACTGACAGCGCTTAAACATTCATGAACCTTCAGCTGAACAAGGGGGGGGGGGAGATTATATTGTCTCCCATTTCTTCCCTTTGGGTGATAAAGACGCTCCAGACAGAGACAGAGACAGACAGACAAACATAAAGCCAGGAAAACAAAACAAAACAAAAAATCCAAGAGAGGTGTGTGGGTCAAAGATGGCAAAGGATGCGCTTTCCCACAATGTGTCAGTGCTGGGAGAGCACAACCTTCTTGCCTCTTGTCCCTACTCCAGTGACACTCCATTTCACCCAGTGCTGGAGGTCAGTCGGCACCGCTCTTTCTTCTCAGTACAGAGGCTTTTTTCTTTTCTTTTAAAATCTATATATAATATATATATATATATATATATATATATTATATTCTGTATATATATATATATTTATATGTTCTATGTACACATATTGCACACAATCCTCTGGCCACTTGCGTCCCTGCCTGCTAGTAGAACCGTTTCCGTTTCTCATCTGGCTCCGACTGATATTCACGAGACCCAATACCGTTCTGAAGGTTTATTAGTGAGTCCTTCATCTGTAAGATAAAAACATGGGGTGGGGGCAGAGGAAAGGAAATAAGTGGCAGGCAGATATAAAAATCCCTCATCCTTCCACCTACCCATAAAGCTAGCTTTCTGCATTGTCTATGATACAGTGGGCCCTTGTTATCCACCGGGGTTTGGTTCCAGGATTTTCCATGGGTAACAAAATCCATGTATGCTCAAGTCCCATTAAATATAATGGCGCAACAAAATGGTGTCCCACATATAAAATGGAAAATCAAGGTTTGCTATCTGGAATTTATACTTTTGGGGAATATTTTCAAGCCTTGTAAGCTCAAATCCATGGATAAAAAATGTGTGGATAAGGAGGGCCAACTGTACATGGATGTGTTAGCTGTGGATAATGACTTCCCCCAACACATTTTAATAGGGGAGGCAATTTTACACACGTAAAATGAGATTAAAGGGAAGTTACCAATTACTAGATACATCTTTGTAAAATATACTATTGTCTGTCAAAGGATATGGTGGAATTCAGTGTGTTAGCCTTTAAGGTGCCGTAAGGTTTTTTGAGATGTTTCTTCCACCAAAGTAAACTCAACAGTCATAGCAGTTGAGAATCTCCTGGAGATCATTCCTTCATTTTCCAAACTACAGCAACACAGATCTTTACAGCATGCAAACAAATCTGAATTATTGCAGGAACAAATAACCCAGCAACCTTTTGAGTTTGGCGATGTCACATGTACAAAGGAAGTTAACCAATTGTTCATCATAGGAGCACAGTGTAGAGCTAGGGAGGAATCTTCTTCAGATGTCACTGAACCACTCTCCCATCAGGCTTGGTTATTGTTTATGCTGGCTAGGAATGATGGGTGTTTTGAAGTTCAAAAAATGTGGAAGGCCACCTCTGGTCTAATGCATGTCCATCACTCCAATGCGAAAGCTGCTTTTATATATCCCAGTATCATAGCACGGTTTCATATCACACTTGGACAGGCATACAAACATACTAAACCCAAAAATCTGATCATGGCACTAGGCCACTAGGTCAAAAACAATTCTCCAAAAAGCAAGCCCTGATTTTGCCATTTAATATAAAGGACACCATTTAGCTAGGCCATTGTAAATAATGGGACTTGAGCGTCCACGGATTTTGGTACCCATGCGGAGTCCTGGAACCACAGAAGATAACCAAGGGCTCATTGTACCATAATATTATAGAATATGTTAAAATAAAACAGCTTGGGTACAATTTCAGTTGACTGCATGCTGTGAACACATACCCAACATTTCCTCACCTGATCTAGGAGGATCACAGATGATTTGATGATCTCTCTCCATTTCTGGAGCTCTGTGTCATGATATTTCTGTTGGGACTCTAATAACTGGGCCCATTCTGTCTGGGATTGGGGTAACCTGTCAAGAAAAGAAGCAAAAATGAGTTCTGGAAGCACAGCAAACAATACGACAAACAGTTTTAAAAACTGTTTGTCTGCATTTTGGACTATTTTTACAGAGGAGCTTGGCCTGGTTTTAAGTTGTCAATTTAAATTTAATTTATTTTAAAGTGTTTTATTGATTGCGCATTGCCTCGCGGGCCCTGGTGGATTGGGAGATAATAAATATAGTCCTTAAATAAATACCTTATATACTCAACTATAAGTCAACCTCATGCATAAGTCGAGGGCAGGTTTGGGGACCAAAATTATGGATTTTGATATGACTTGAGCATAAGTTGAGGGTAAAACCTATGGGAATGTGACAAAGGATCTAAAAGATGAAGCAAACGAAAAACAATGCCAAAGAACTTGCAAATTTCCATCAGCCATAACTGTTTGTGTTCATACTAAAGGCTGAATGAGAGAAGTGATGGGGGTCAGTACTTCCATGACAGATTATGCTCTTGTATTTCACCAGAGGATGGTTCCTTTTTAAAATAAGAGTTAAAGTACAGTACTTACATTGACCCATGGATAAGTTGACCCAGGTTTTTGGGATCAATTTTTAGACTACAATTTCTAGACTTATGCATGAATATATACAGTAAAGAAAATATATAAACAGGAATTTTGAGAAAAAAAGTCAGTCCAGGCATGGCGAGGCCTGAAAGGTGCTGTAGAGCAGTGGTTAGAGTGTTGATTAGAACCAGGAAAACCCAGGTTGAAATCCCTACTCATCCATGATGTTCACTGGGTAGCTTATGGAAGCAATTGTCTCTTAAGTCTTCTCTATCTCACAGGGGTTCTTCAAGCAGAAAATGGGGGTGGAGAAGCATGTATGCGTCAGTGATTGTAAAGGAAATGTGTGGAATAGATGTAATATGAATTCTCTGTCCCCAGACCAGTAGCAGACAAGACAGTTAAAGCAGACAGATGACCCCTTGTGGGTGGTGGATAGGCTTCAAAAGAGGTGGACTGGACTCTTGCATGTGGGATGTGTTACCTTTCTTGTAACCGCAGGCCCTGCCATGCTGTGAGGGTTTGGGTGGTGTACTCCAACATCCAGAGTTTGTAGAATAGCATCATGTTGAGGATTACCAAAAGCACCAGACTGCGAAGAGGGGAAAAGAAGAGAAGAATCCTAATCAATGTCAGCCCAACTTAGGTCCTTGTTTCCAGCCATGAGAAACCTGGAAGACCCTGAAAATGTCTCAGGCAAACTTCTATTGTCATTTTTATGGGCGGAAAGGAATTTCAGTTCATGCACACATTGTGGACAGCTCAACTTGGGCATCTAAATTCATATTCCAACACACCCTAGTTCAACATTAAGATGACACCTTGGAAACTAAAAGGAAGGGGTTCAGAATAATAAGGCAGAAACATCTGACTTGCTTTATACTGCAGCATTTATTATAAACGTATTTGAGTCTGTAGAAGAAAACCAGGAAAACAGATCCACTCTGAAGGAGACAGTGAACTCTCTCTTGCTGATCTAGTACAACATCCATGCAATACTGCACATCAGCAACTGGGGAAAAGCTCAACTGAAGCTGAATCCTTGAGGACATTTCCCACCAGTCCAGGGACAGTATCCCTTCCCCAAGGCACTGAGAGGGCAACCCCTTTCCCTTCAATAATCTACCTAACACCTTGCTCCAACATACATCCATTTTATTGTTTGGCTTCAAATGGCAAACCATGCCTTCTTGGCTACTTGGGGGGCAGCATAGGGATTTGGGATAATAAGCCCACCCTGGGGATAATATGTGACCTGTTCCCTTGTTCTATCTTTTTTGCAAATGAAGGGAAGAGCATAAAAGCCAGGAAGAGAGCCTCGGCTTGCTGTCCTCTCCTCCCAAGCTACATCCGTCAGCACCAGTGAAAGGATTTTCAGTGCTGCGTATACTTAACAAAGCTGAAAGACAAGCACAGAAATAAAATAAAGAAATATGCAGGGTGGTAGCGGAGATGGGTGACACAGCTAGATGTGTGCTCATTTGAGCTCAATGGAAAACAGGGCCATAGCATTTCAACCAAAGGAGGTGGACAGTTTTTTAAAATTTGTGAAAGAAACAGACAGAGGCACAGCTGAAGAGAATCAAAGCAGAAACCAGACAGACAGTGTGTTGTTGTTGTTTTTTTAAAAGGAAACCCACAAGCAAGGATACAGAAGGAGATAAGTGAGAGACAGGAGAGAGAAAAGTGAGGTAAAAAGGAGACAGTACCTGAAACAAATCCTAATGGGAGCAGGGAAGAGAAAAGAGGGAGGAGGCGAAGGTTAGAAGCACACCAGAGTTGAGAGAGGAGAAAAACCGCAGGGGAAGTTCTTCTAAAGGACACAGAACACACATATTGGGGAGAAGTGTTGTAGAACATGCAAAAGATGGAGGGAAGAGATAGAGGGGGGAAAAAAGACCTAACGTCCGTGATGCAGAAGCATGGTTGAGAGGGGATGTGTGGAGCCCTTGACATGAAAAAACATTGCCAAACATGGTTAATCCAAATCCTAAGAGAGATTGCATAAAGGGAACACATTCCAGAGGTCCATGGTGATAGGGAACACCTTGAATGAAATCTGAGGTGTCTATTGAAGGTCACCCAAAAAAGGAAGGACACTAAAGGTCTTCTTCTCACAGTGCACAAAGGTGAAAGACCATTCAGCACCGTTCCCAGCTGATCAGCCTTAGGATCATAGAATCATAGAATCATAGAATTGGAAGAGACCCCAAGGGACATCCAGTCCAACCCCCTGCCATGCAGGACCTCCCAGTCAAAGCATCCCCGACAGATGGCCATCCAGCCTCTGCTTAAAAACCTCCAAGTAAGGAGACTCCACTACACTCCGAGGGAGTGTGTTCCACTGTCGAACAGCCCTTACTGTCAGGAAGTTCCTCCTAATGTTGAGGTGGAATCTCTTTTCCTGCCGTTTGCATCCATTGTTCCGTGTTCTTTGCAGCAGCAGAAAACAAGCTTGCTCCCTCCTCAATATGACATGCTTTCAAATATTTGAACAGGGCTATCATATCACCTCTTAACCTTCTCTTCTCCAGGCTAAACATCCCCAGTTCCCTAAGGCGGTCCTCATAGGGCAAGGTTTCCAGTCCCTTCACCATCTTAGTTGCCCTCCTTTGGACATGTTCCAGTTTCTCCACATCCCTTTGAATTGTGGTGCCCAGAACTGAACACAGCATTATTCCAGGTGGGGCCTGACCAAAGCAGAATAGAGTGGCACTATTACTTCCCTTGATCTAGACGCTATACTTCTACTGATGCAGCCTAGAATAGCATTGGCCTTTTTAGCTGCCGCATCGCACTGTTGACTCATGTTCAACTTATGGTCTACTTGAACTCCTAGATCCCTTTCACACATAGTTTCATTCAGCCAGATGTCCCCCATCCTATATCTGTGCATTTCATTTTTATGCCCTAAGTGCAGTACCTTGCATTTCTCCGCATTGAATTTCATTTTGTTAGCATTGGCCCAGTTTTCTAATCTATTCAGGTCATTTTGAATTTTGATCCTGCTTCCATTGCATATTCAGTGGTCTACTATTCAATAATAGCAGAGTATGCATCATAGTCCATTTTGGACCAGTCCCCCCTTCCCAAAAAATCCAGCCATCGAAACCTAATGGTTACAATTTATCCCATTTGCAGAAACCGTGCAGACCTAGAGGACACTGTCCGATGGCAATGAGATATCTGTGACAGAAGGTGGTGCTGTGTGATCAGTAGCTTGGAGAAAACCAGGAACACATACATATACACACACAAAGCAGGCCGCCTTTACAACATGCCATCCAAATCCATTCTTAGGTAAGGGGAGAAGATTTATTCAATACCTGATTGGCTAATGAAGTGTTTGGAACTAAACTGGCTTAAATTCAAATGATGTCCATCAAACTGTTAAAGCACTGCACAACTCTGCTCAGTTCAAACTATTGTTGTTGTTGTTGTTGTTTTTGTTGTGTACCTTCAAGTTCCTCCCAAGTTATGGTGACCCAAAGGCAAACTTATGTGTGGTGTTTTCTTGGCAAGATTTGTTCGGGGGGGGGGGGGGTTGCCTTTGCCTTCCTCTGAGGCTGAGAGAATGTGACTTCCCCAAGGTCACCCAGGGAGTTTCCATGGGCAGGAAGGGATTCAAACCCTGGTCTCCAGAGTCATAGTCCAAAACTCAAACCACTATACTACACTGGCTCTCAGTTCAAATTATTTGGAGTTATTTCTGCTTAAGAAGGAACAGACCATTTTTCTCTGAGACAAAGAAATGCATCCATGTCTATGTATGTATGTGTATGTGTGTGTCCTGAAAAGTGAGATAGACTTCTTTAAAAGACCTAAGAGGTTGAATTTGGAGAGTGTTGGGTGAAGAGAATATTCTTCATTTAATCAAGTAGGTACAATGGATGCTTTTTTGTTGATGGACCAGACCATGGTAAAAAGATTTCCAGTCCTAAACTGATCAGAAATGGGTTTGTTTGAGCCAACTGAACAAATTGTAAACCATTGCAATAACAACAACAAACTTAAAATGGCTGTGGGCTGGATCATGTGCTTCTATTCAATAGTGGAAAACATACCACTTTTCCCCCCCATGACAACAATGGTAAATCTCTGCAAAAAAAAAAGGAAACTCTCTCGAGCATTATTCCTCTTTCCCAAACATGCTGGCTCTTTCTATGAATCGCTAGATGCAGCACAATCCTCTCCACACCTTATTTACTTATTGGGATTGTATTTATCTTCCTTTCCTCCCACCATCTCTCTCCTTCATCTCTGGAATAACAACACAGCCCCACCTAACATTTACTGTAGCCAAAGTACCACCAAAGAATCTGGGCTGCCATGCCAAAAAATGCAGACCACACCTGGAACAAAGGAAATTGACATCAGTGCCACAAAAACTAGACACGGCTTCCAAACAGAATGGGGAAAGTTGTCTTTGGTGGAATGCGGAGGCAAGGATCAATTTACATTCATTATGAATTAAAGAAAATGGAATTCCAAATGAAACAGAAATGCCTGAACGCTAGTAATCCTTGCAAAAGAATTTGACTTTGAGCAGGGTGGGTAAATCGTGGAATAAAACAGGGAAGGGCAGGGGAGAAGAAGAAGAAGAAGGAAAGAGATGATAAGTGGAAAGAAGAGACTAATCGAGTCAAAGATTCACTTACACACAACTGATAATGAGCAGCAATTTGGAGACGCTTTGCAGGTGGAAGCCGCCAGGACTTTCCTCAGGGATGTGCCGTGTTTGAGTGGAACCTGGAAGGAAGCATTTGTTGTAGACTCCATGGAAGTATATGTCTTTCTCCTTATATATACCCAACCTTAGATCTACCTAAAGCAAGGCTCTGGGAGGTTGGGAGGTATGTTATCCCTCAAGGAGACTTTGGAGGACCATGATTCCTCCACCATACTCCCACCACCACACCAAACATCATTTTTTGGTTTCAAAATGCCCTCTAGGAACTGTGGTGGCATTTTTGCCATTTTCTTCCAGTCCTCTTGGCCATTTGAGGCTGCATCCACACTGTAAAAATAATGCAGTTTGACCCCACTTTAACTGCTGTCACTCCATCCTTTAGAATCTAGGGATCACAGTTTTACAAGGTCTGTAGCCTTCTCTGCCAAGGAGTGCTGGCGCCTCACAAAACTACAGATCCCAGGATTCTGTAGAATGGCGCCATGCCAGTTAAAGGGGTGTCAAATTGCATTATTTCTATGGTGCAGATGCATTCTTCTTCCCAGGAGATGCCTTTTATTAAACAATGGGAAATGAATGGGCATCACGTTTTTAAAGAACTGCCTCCCTTGGGCCCAAAATGGCAAAGGCAAGGGGCAAAAATGTGGCAAAAAATGTTCCTAAAGGGCATCTGGAGATATTTGGGGGCAAAAAATTGATTTGGTTTGTTCATTTTTTTATAACATCTGGGGGGCCCAAGGGCCACAAAATGCCCCCCTGGGAGCATATACAGCCCATGGACCATATTTTCTCCACTCTTGAGCCACAGCCTTGTTCTGGAAGGACAGAAACTCTCTCTGTTCCCTTTCAGCTGCAGGAAGGGTTTCTGTCTGCAAATGTGAGGTTGGTGTGGAATGATGATCACACCAGCAACCTGGAACCCACAACAGCCATGTGTGCCACACAAATAGAGGGAACAGAGCTAGCTACTAAGGCGGATAGGACAATAGACACTGAAATACCTGGCAGGACTTAAATATTCCTGCAGAGCTGATGATTAAAAGGCAATTATTTGGGAGGAGAAGGAATTGATCCCCTGGGTTAGCCAAACTGTGGCTTTATATAAACATTCCTCTAGGAAGCCTATTTCCTCCTGAAATGTAGCTGTCTTTCTCAAGAGATGTCTCTCGCACACTCATAAGGCGGCAGTGTCGGAAGGAGCAAAAATCTCTTCCCATCCCAGGTAATGTTTCCCTTTTGCACGCCACTCTCCTTACCTGCCACACGCTTGATTCGACTTACAGCCTCCTCATCCGTCGGGGTGGTTACGGGGCTCAGCACCTCCTCCAGGTGAGGACCCCGCAGGTGAGTGTGAGGCCGTTTCCTCCGGCGAACCGTCGACTGCTTGCCTGCCTTCTCTTTGGGGGATTGTCTGTGAAGCTCCGCTAAGTACGTGCTCTCTGTTTTGGTCAATTCACTCTCTGGCAGGAAAATTGGAAGACAACACTTTTATTATGGAAGGAAAATAAGGGCTTCACATCAAAGTGCATTTATTGTTAGACCTGAGAGCATCATCATAGCAGTATCCTGGAACTTGGTCTGAAAAGCACACGATTGGAGTATGCAACACCACCACAATGTATGTTCTACAGATTTACTTCTGTATGTAGGTGTCAAGGCTGAGACCCTGGGACTTGGCCAAGCTCACCCAATGGGTTTCATGGCCACACTGGGAATCAAACCCTGGTCTCCAGAGTCTAGTCCCGTGGTGGCAAACCTGTGGCACGCGTGCCAGAGGTGGCATGGAGAACCCTGTCTGAGGGTATGTGTGCTGTCATCCTTGTCATGGCAGAAGCCAGGAGGAGTGAGGGAGAAGGAGTTTTCCATTTCTCTCTCTTTTTAAAAATTTCTCCCTGGAAAGCTGGGAAAAGTCCTGCCCCGGAAGTCCCCCGGCACCGGGTGACACCTGGTGCAGGAACGCCACTGAGTTTGGGCATTTGCTCTCTAAAAGGTTTGCCATCACTGGTCTAGTCCAACACTCAAAACCACTAAGCCACACTGGCTCAAAGGTTGTTGGTTGCCTTTAAATTTCTTCTAACTTATGGCAACCCTAAGGTGAACCTCTCATGGGGTTTTCTTGGCAAGATTTGTCCAGGGGAGCTTTGCCATTGTCTTCCCCGAAGCTGAGAGCATGTCACTTGCCCATAGTTACCCAGCTGGTTTCAAGTCCAAGAGCGGAATCAAATCCTGCCCTTTGGAGTCATAGTCCAACATTCAAACCACTATGCCACCCTTGCTCTCTGTAAACCGGTATATAATATATACACATGTATCTGGATTATTCATAACAATACACATACACACACACACATTCACAGTTCATATACACAAAAATTGTATGGATGTAATCATTTAGGGTAGCCATATATTACACTGAAATACTAATGAATATAATGAACAACAGCCAATTAAGAATCTGGCATTCTCTAACCAACGATGCGGGATAACATTGTACAGTGTTGTTGTTGTGTGCCTTCAAGTTGTTCCCAATTTATGGTGACCCTAGACAAACTTATCATGGGGTTTTCTTGGCAGGATTTGTTCAGAGGATGTTTGCCATGGCCTTCCTCTGAGGCTGAGAGACTATAACTTGCCCAAGGTCACCCAGTAGGTTTCACAGCTGAGCAGGATATCAAACCCTGGTCTCCAGAGTTGCAGTCCAACACTCAAACCACTATGTCATGCTGGCCCCTCAAAGGCTAACCAGCTATGCTAAATAACAGAAAAGTGTATAATATTTTTTTCCCAGCAGTGTCAGGAATCCTTTTACAACATACAAGAGTAAGTAATGCTATATAATGCACACACAAAAATGAGAAGGCTTCTGTATATGTAAACCAAAATTAAAATCCTGAAATAAAACCTTCTTTCATCGAGCCAAATCCTTTCCAAAAGCTCAGTTCCTTTACTTAAACATTTGCTTATCATATGTCAGCTCCCACCATATGATGATAGATGGACAGCAAGTTAATTTTTCAGGTCATTTTCTCCATGTCCTCACCTAAATGTCGAAAATAATCATCTAGGCCACTCCAGAAGTTCTTCTCAATAAAAGATTTCACTAGCCCCCACGGTTGTTTTCTGTATCGTAGCTCTGTAGAAACCCTGGGGAGGGAAAAGAATAGAATCGGAAGGGAACTTGGAGGTCATTTAGTCCAACCCCTCCTGCTCAATATAGGATTTACAGTGCAAATGCAACTACAGCCCCCGACAAATGACTGCTCAGCCTCTCCTTAAGTACTTCAGATGAAGGAGTACCAACACTTTTAGCATTAGTCTCTTGTTCCACAGTTATACCGTTGAGAAGTTTCTCTGGAACTATTCCTTCTCATAAACAGGACAATATGGTTTTATTCATACAAATTGAAGCTGCCTTCACACTGCAGAAATAATTCAGTTTAACACCACTTTAACTGGCATGGCTGAATGCTATGGAATGCTGGGAACTGTAGTTTTATGAGACATTTAGCCTTCTCTGCCTAAGCACTATGGTGTCTCAAAAAACTACAGTTTTCAGAATTCTGTAGCATCGAGCCATAGCAGTTAAAGCAGTATCAAACTGGATTATTTTTACGGTGTGGATGTAACCTAAGATTGCATTACGGCTTTTAGGAGTTATACGAGTGTGTCTTTTATATGCACTCTTGCCCACCCAGACTGCCAGTTCATCCTATATTTATGTCTTTGACTTTTTGCATCAAACATAGGACTTTATGTAGAATCTGAGACTTTCTCCCCCAACTCAAAAATTCAAATATTGGCCCATAACATCTGTGTACAGATGCTACTGAACTCAATTATCACAGTTCCTGTTGGTATCCCAAATTTACAAGCCAGGGATACCTACCTGAGTCGGCATTTGTTTCTGGCAACACGTGTTAATGTGTAACGATTAATCGTGTAGAAATAATCGTGGTAGGGAACGTCATGAGTTAGCACCTCTGCATCTATCACATAGCACTCGCTTTCTTGGCTTGCTTTGTACATTGTCTGGAGAGAGGAGAGAGAAGAGGTATCAACAGGCAGAGAGAGGTCTGTATTCTGAAAAGGACACCAAGGTGAGATTCACATCCCAAGGGCCCTTCATCCTACATCTAATCCACGAAGCAGAAATAATGCCATTTGACACCACTTTCATTGCCATGGCTCAATGTGATGGGATCCTGGGATCTGTAGTTCGGCGAGGTATTTAGCCTTCTCTGTCAGAGAGCTCTGGTGCCACAACAAACTGCCAACACAAGGTTTCCCTAGGATGGAGCCATGGCACTTAACGTGGTGTCAAACTGCATTAAGTCTGCAGTGCAGATTATGGCCCAGATTAACTAGTCACATTCAGACCTGGATGAAAAGGTGCTTACCTGAGTTTCAGTGACAGTGGCAGTTTTGGGGGCCAGAGGGTTGGTGAGTGTGATGGTGTAGAGGATAACTCTACTCTGATTGCCAGTGTCTTCCTTCTTCCATGGATGAAATACAACGTCTGCAAGGAGAGAGATGGGGGGAAGAAAGAAAGAAAGAAAGAAAGAAAGAAAGAAAAGGTCAGTTGCTGTAGCAATGAAGGAAGCAGGGTGCAAACCAGTTCCCTGGGAGGAAAAATTATTCCCATGACCAAAGTCATGAGCATGGGCATTCACTGCCCCAACCTCCAAGCTAACTGGCAGAAGCAACACAGAACACTTTGTTTCATGTGCATCCCATGCGGTGACGCTTGGCCTGAATTTAGTCATGCTGCCTTTTGTCTTGCAAGAGGACCATCAGTGTTCCCATTTTAAACTTATTTTTTAAAAGGAAATTAAAGCCAAAGAATAGTAAGATGTTTGAAGCCTCTCAAAGGGAAAAGGCTATGACCCTCTCCGCTCAGCTATGGAAACTCACTGGGTGACCTTGGGCGAGTCACAGATTCTCAGGGGCTCAACAGACTGCCCCTAAGGGGTGGCTCTGTGCTGCCCCTTCCCTCGACGGATCGGGGCTGTGGCAACCACACGCTGCGGCTCCGATCTGGCCTTTCTGCAGTGCAAAAAGGAATTGCTAAAAGCAGCTCCTTTTCACCCCACGGAAAGGGAGCTCTAGCTGCTGCTGCTGCAGCAGCTTTTTGGCACTCCTTTGACGCAGCACATTTAAACGCTGCACCAAAGGAGTGCCATGACACACGCACACCCCCACCATGTGGTTGGATACATGGTATGATGCTGGTGTGCATATGTCATGCCCCCATGCTACCTCCATGCTGGCGTATAACACTGGCTTGTACAGGCTCTCAGTCCCAGAAAAAAACATTGGCCTTAGATCACCATAAATCAAAAATGACTTAAAGACACACAACAACAGCGTTGAGCCTGCCACTCCATAGCTTTTCACTAACAAGACCCTGAGCTAGAAAATGCGCTCCAGTTTCCAAGGATGTGTAAAGGGAAATATACTTTGGGTGCATCTACACTGTCGAAATAATGCAGCTGGACACCACTCTACCTGTCAAGGCTGAATGCTATGAAATCCTGGGATTTGTAGTTTGCTGTGGCACCAGAGCACTGACAAAAAAAAGCTAAATTTCTCACTTAATTACAAATTCCAGAATTGAGAATTGAGCCACAGAAGTTAACATAGTATCAAATTGGATTATTTCTGCAGTGCAGATGCAGCCTCAGTCCCTCTCTCTTATTCTTTGCTGGAGGCTCTTTTTACAAAAACCAAAAGCCGAGAAATGTTTGGTAGCATGCCATGCTATTTTGTTAGCTGAAATGGGTTTAGATTTGTAGTATGGACATGCACTTACATAAACCTCAGGCAAAGATAACTCTAGTTATCCCACAGACTCAATGTGTGCTGAAGGATTGGAAGCCTTACCAGAGAACCGCCGCTGCTCCATGAAGTCCCTCAGAAACTGGGAGTCGGTGAAGAGCAAGTCGTACAGCTTATCCACACTAAAATTGAAGACTTCATTCATGTACTGCCGTCCATTCAGGTCCTCATAAAAAGCCTGCACTTCTCCTGAAGAAAGGGGTAAAGAAGGGGCATTGCCATCTTTCAGTGGCATATCTTGACATACTTGACATTGTACTCAGGGGATTGCTTGTTACACAATGAAAAATTACACAGACTTTAATTATGCATCATTTCAAAGATGACTATGGCTGCGTCCACACTGCAAAGTTAATCCACTTTGACACGCCTTAACCAACATGGCTCAATGCTGTGGAATTCTGGGAACTGTCATTTGTTGTGGCACCAGAGCTCTCTGGCAGACAAGGCTCACAAAACTACCAAGCCCAGTTTTCCATTGTATTGAGCCCTGGCAGTTAAAGTGGAGTCAAACTGGATCATTCCAGCAGTTCAGATGCAGCCTATGATAGAACTGTGATACTGTTTAGTTTACTCTCCATATAATTATATAGCCCACCAATGCCGATGTTAATTCTTTATGTGTTAAGTGTTAAGTGTTGCATGAAAACAATTCAAAATACAAAACTTTACTAGTAGTAAATGGGATGACTTTGTACCTTTGGACTACCACATTTAACACCACCACTATATGATGGGCTTCCTCAGCAATAAATAGGCTTAGGAGAAATTCTCCACTAATGTTAGTCATACCACACAAGGGAGTTTATCACACAACGGGAATTGGAAGTATAATCCAATGGCAATCTGAACGCAATCATGGGGTTTCGAGTGAATGCGTGAAAGCTGATCACACACATTATTGGGCAATGGGAAGTTCTTCCGAATGCAATCATGGGGTTTCACGTTATTGCGTGAGAAACTATCGCATGCAATTTCAGGCAATGGGAGGCAATTTCAGGCAGTTCTGAACGTGATGCGGCATCAATACGCAATTACGTAAATTCGCTGAGCTAGCAAATTCACTCAATTCCAAACTGGCCCCACTTTCATTTCTTTCGAAATTGAGGGAAATTCCTCCTGTGTGATAACGTCTCTTTTGTGAGTCTTATTGGAACTGATAAGATTTGACTAAGAAATGCTTCTACTGAATGGATCCCAAAGTATGTAACCATTCACCCAATAATGTTGTACAGTCCTAAAGTAATTAAGCTAGAAATCATTAAGAAACTTTAAGAGGTTTATCACATGGGATGGAACCCATGCAGAAACTGCATTTAAACTAGGAAAAAAACTGCAAAAGTGGGTAGATTTTCAAGTGGAAAAAAAACCCCAAAGTGGGTAGATTTTCAGATGACATTTGTGTGAAGGAGAAATAACACAACATTAACTCGAAACGGAAAGTAGCTAAAACCTGCTCCTTTTGGGAACTTTCAAAAGTAAAAAGGAATGGGTTTTGGTGACTTTCCATTCGGGTTAATGTCACATTATTTCGCCTTTACACAAACACATCTGAAAAACGTCCACTTTTGTGTCCCCTTCCCTCAGACTTTTTTAAACCCAATTTCTGCGTGAGATTTCAGCAATTTGCCTCCATGTGATAAACTCCTAAGTGAGAGAGAAGAGCTCATTAACTTTTCATCATGAAATCAACTTTTGTGGCATCAGAGATGGAAAAAACACAACAGCAACAGTCAGCCCCACCACAACACCTGCAGTTTCCAGCCATGCACCTTCGTCGTGAGTTTCCGAGGAATCGCTCAGCTCAGTTGGGATGTCCTCATTGTCATTGAAGTCCAAGGACGGGGAATTCACGGGAGCGATGATTTCTATCTTGTCCGCGATGAGGCTTGCAATTGTCAGGTCTTTCTCTGTAGGGATGACCACAACTTCCTCTTCCTCAGGAACCACTCCTTCATACTAAAAGTGTTAAGAAAGAGCACATTATCACTACTTGAAAGCTGGTGCCACTGTCTTTCACTCATTACCGTGAATCTGAACAGTTTGAATACATGGGTTGCCCAGTTTTGTCTATGAAATGGAAAATATATCAATACTAAAAAATGTGGCAGTTCCCTTTCTGTGTGTGTCTAAGAGAAATCTGTGACTTGCGAAGCTGGAAGGTATAAAAGGCTTTATCTGTCTGGGATCAAATGCAACCCTTATTGATATCTGCTTGCAAACTTTTAAGGGGACTGCACAGAGACCACAAATATTATGTATATTGGCTAAATCAAATGATAAGGCTAAATATCATGTCCTCAGAATCTTTGTTAATATTGTTCATTTTGACTAAAAAGTCCATAATACAATTGTTGCTGGAGGATGGCAGGGGTCCAACACATCTGGAAATTGCCAGGTTTGGAAAGGCTGCATGGGAAATTATGTTTTCAATATGTTCAGTCATGCTTTCTCATACATGGGCATCTCCTTTCTCTTCTTTTCTTCCCTTTCCCATTGTCATCAACATATACACTGTTCACTTATTCTTCAAATAACTCGTTTATAAAAGGTAAGTAACGAGTGAGGTTAAAGATTAAGGGAAAAAATGATATGTATATTTCAGCAAGAGGAGACTGATTAAAATAATCAATAAATGGCTGATTGATCAAATATGGAGAATTTGTTTGAGTGCCTCTGAGCATATGCAGAACATTTTCCTGCACAACTGGATCACTGGATGCTATTTGTCTCCTTGCTCCCAATCGAGGGGAGATCTGCAAAGATCTATGAGAGAGCACTTGTTTTGCACACAGGAGGCAGGGATCCACATTTCAACTAATGACATCTCCACTTTCAAAGATCACGTATCTAACAAGCCCACTATCCTCCACGAGCATCTTACCGCAACACTTTTTTTTTTGTTATTCAAAGGTTGTAACCTTGCACTAGAAGGCAACTGAAATAAGGTGACATTTGCACTTATGAATTTTGTCAACTGACTCTGTTGAGACATACGAAATGCTTGCAGCAAATATCCAGGAGAGAATTGAAATACCCAGCAAGATTGTTAAAATAGCCCAAAACATCTACTCTGGCTGCCTGGCCTTGCTGACAAAGAAAAATAAACTTAATAGCTCCAGTTAAATTCCTTGATGTGTCTGACCTACTGAACTAATGATGGAAAGGAGAAGGGGAGACGGGATGGGAAAGCAGCCAAAATTAAACTTGGGATAGATTTCTGCACAGATAAAATAATTTCTACCTTCCAACCAAGTGTATTGATTTAAATAAGAGATGCAGAGCTGGGATGGCAGAAAGACTTACCGGGACCGGAGCCTCATTGCCTCCTGTTGGTGTGAATGTGCTGCTGTTGGTGACAGACTTCTTGGGGAGTTGGGGGCTTGACTCGGGTTTGACATCCACACTGCTTTTTGAGGAGCTGTCATTCACTTCATTTTCTTCCACTGGGATCTCCTCACAGTAGCTACAACAACAAATGGAATCCATGCAAATGTAGTCAGCCCCACATCTTTCTGCACGCTAAGGAGAATGGCTGTCTTGGAATAAAAATGTTTCCCTCCTCGTGCAACAGAATCATAATGAAATATTTTTCAAGTAACTCCAAGACAGAGATTGTTTCCCAATTTGTCTTTTTGTTACACCAACCTTCTACCCCAACTTCCATGATGGCAGATTTATAGACTCACACAGCAAAATCCTGGCCTCAGATAACTTCTATGTGAGGCTGTTCATGGACGACTTTGGCTGAGAATGTGTACCCCAAATTTTTAAGAGGCGACCTCCTCATAGGACATAGCCAGATATCTAACAGTTCAGACTGGTACAATAAAGGATTGCTTATTGAAGCCCATTCATTGTATCTGCACAATCTGAAGATGGCTTCACACATTCTTTTGGAGAACTCAGCTTACCCCATCGTGTTGAAATCCTCATCAGGTGGCACATAGTCTTCATCATCACTTGTCAACCCTAATTCGTTGCCATAACACTGATGGACAAAGTGCCAGAGCTCCTTTGGACACAAGGGCTGGGAAGAGAAAGAGGCAAAACTTTTATCTCCCATTGGAAAAAAAAAAAAGGTGATGACAATTCAGTAGTCCAACAAAATGTGATTTATAAGTCCAGACATTGATAATTTACTCCTGACAATGAGCAGTTTTCTTTGCCCAATGGTAGGTGCAACTTTAGAGAAGTTTAAAATATGGGCAAGGTCCATATGAATGTAGGCACTTCTTCAAATAATCTGGATCCAACCGTTTAGGACTTTTGAAGTCAAAATAAGTGTTCTGATTTAAACCCAGAAATGGTGCGTGTGTAATATGATGATCTGACTATTAATCCCCAGCAAGCACTCAAGTGTTCCCATTCTGTACCCAGTTGATGCTTCTGAATAATCTTCAAAGGGACTCCACACAGAGTATGTTACAGAAGTCCACTATGGACGGGACCAGGGTGTGCGTAAATGAAGTCAGGCCTACTCTCTCCGGATAGGGTCACAACGGATGTACCAAAGATAGTGGAGCTGTTTTTATTTCCCTTGTGCTTTTATATGGAGTACAAAGCTTCCATTGTTACAAATGGCTGGAATTTCAAAAGTTAATATGTGAAAAGGTCAGATATTCTCATAGTCTTATAGCAGAAAAATAGAAAGGAGAATGGTTTCCTTGAAAGCCAAGCCAAACAGCTGTTAGGATGTGCGCAGGCAAACATGTGATAATCACAGCATTGAAATGAGGCCATAAAACTTCTAAGTGTGGCTGGAATTTGGCAGGGGCTTGTCATTTTTAGCTCGCTTGTTTCAAAAGGGGGATAATATTTAAAAAATAATAAGGAAATACAGTTCTCCCTCCATTCTCACGGTCTTCAGACTCGCATCTCTCTACGTATGAGGGACAAACAGAGGGCAAAAGTGTGCCCATGCTTGTATTCAAGCCAATGGGGCTGAATATAAGCAAAATTCCATTTTCCCGAGGGGGTCCTCTGTGAAAAAGGAGGGGCAACTGTATATATCTTTCTCAAATAGGATAAGCATTTGGCATTACAGATCCTCAAGGGTGTTCATAGTGTGGGAGAGTGAACTGGGCTCCAGAACAACAACATCACTAACTCAAAGACATAGCCATGTTAGCCTGGAAAATCAGTGTGCAAAGGGAGCTTGTAGCATCTTTGAGAATAACTGAAATATTATTATTATTATTATTATTATTATTATTATCATCCTTTATTTATATAGCGCTGTAGGTTTACACAGTGCTGTACATATAAACTTATAATTAGACGGTTCCCTGCCCTCAGGCTTACAATCTAAAAGACACGACACAAGAGGAGAAGGGAAAGGTGATGGGGAAGGGTATCAGGTCCCGTGATTCTTCTCTCCCTCTGAGGCCTGGACCAATGCAGATGGACTAGAGAGAGGGCTCGGCTTCGTAATGCACAGTTAAAACAAGCCAGACAAAGTCACACATCTGGGAAAGCTTCTCTAAACAATATAGTCTTTAACTCCGTTTTGAACCTGGTTAGGGAAGTGATGATGCGTGCATGTGGGGGAAGAAGGTTCCAGGAGTGAGGGGCAGCAAGTGAGAAGGGACGAATCCAGGACAGGGCAGTGGAAATCCTTGGCTGGGACAGGAGACCCTGACTTCCAGAACGGAGGGTACGAGAAGGAGTGTGAGGAGAAAGAAGTTCAGACAAGTAAGGATGGGCCAGTCCGTGGAGGGCTTTGAAAGTCAGTAACAAAAACTTGTACTGGATGCGGAAGGGGAAGGGGAGCCAGTGAAGGGAGGACAAGAGGGGAGAAACATGGTCAAAGCGGCGAGCGGATGTGATAATACGTGCAGCTGAGTTCTGGACAGAGGTTAAAGGATGGAGGTGAGATAGAGGAAGACCTGTCAGAAGAAGGTTACAGTAATCTAGTCGTGAAACCACTAGGGCATGGACCAGAGTCTTGGCAGTGAAGGCTGAGAGGAATGGACGGATTTTAGCAATGTTGTGAAGAGAGAATCTACAGATCTTGGCGGTGGCCTGAATCTGGGGGATAAACGACAGAGAGGAATCAAAGATGAAACCAAGACTGCGGGCTTGCTGAACCGGATGGATAGAAGTGCCATCAACAGAAACAGAAAAGGAGTATTGAAGGGTGGGCTCAGGTGGGAAGATGAGGAGCTCTGTCTTAGACATGTTGAGCTTCAAGCGCTGATGCCGCATCCACTGCGAGATGGCAGCCAAACAAGAGGAGACTTGCTGTTCAAGCCCCGGTGAAAGGTCAGGGGTGGAAAGATAGAGCTGAGTGTCATCAGCATACAGATGATAGGAGAAACCAAAAGAACTGATGAGTTTACCAAGGGACAATGTGTATAGAGAGAACAAAAGGGGACCTAGGACAGAGCCCTGGGGAACTCCAACAGATAAGGGAACAGAGGAGGAAGTCTGACCACCTGTGACCACGGCAAAAGATCTGTCTGACAAGTAAGATTTAAACCAGTTGAGAACAGAGTCAGAGAACCCGAGGTCAGAAAGTAAGTCAAACAAGAGATAGTGGTCCATGGTGTCGAAGGCTGCAGACAAGTCTAAAAGAATGAGAATAGAGTACAGTCCATTCGCCTTGGCCTGTAAGAGGTCATTTGAGATCTTGGTGAGGGCTGTCTCTGTGGCTTTCACAGACTTGAGCCTACTTCCTCAGATGCATGAGGACCTGAGGAAGTAGGCTGAAGTCTATGGAAGCTCCTGCTACCAGCTCCTTCCAGTTAGTCTCAAAGGTGGTACAAGATCCCTTTGCATACTAACTCCATTCATTGTTGTTCCATTTCCTAATGAAATCCACAGTGCTGTACTCGCCCTTAAAACACTATATAAATTGGGGATTGAGAACTTCCACATGGGCCTGGTGTTGCATGGAGATCACTGGAAGACCTTCTCCAAAGACTTCCATCTTCTGAGATAGGTGGGTAGAAGGGTTGGGCATCTGTGAAATGTGTTCCTTAGGCAAGTTTACCTGGTACATACACCAATGTCTCCTTGGTGACAGACAATGACCTCTCTCACCTCAACCTTTTTTCTTTTCTTTTCTTGGCATCAGCTGAAGCTAGCTTTATCCCCATCTGTGAGTGCTTTTACTTCTGATGTTTCAGTATGTGTTACTGCCTGTATGTCTTTCTGTTGTGCTATTTGTTAGTGAAGGCAGCCTCGTGAAGATACTGCTACACAGATGGCTATAAATATTTCAAACCGAGATAGGTTTATATCTATATGAGAAGTGTCCTCATGTCTCCGTACCTTTTCAAGGAGGGCATTCTGCCAGAGCCTGAACATCATCATGTACGTTCTGTCTCGGGCACCAAAGGAAGTGAAAAAGTGCTGTGAAGAGCAAAGAATCAAGGGGGTTAGGAAGGTTACCTAAAAGCATGCTGCCAAAGACAAAAAGAACTGAACTGCAGCTTCTTATTTTCTTAGAAAATTATGTGGGAGTTGGGAAGCTGGACTTGTAAATTGATTTTTCCACTGCTGCGGTGGTCCGCGGAACAGAATGTTTGCCACCAATCTGGTTCAAGTGTTCTTTTTGCCAGTTGATATGGATACTTAACTATCCGTATGAAACAGCCAACTTATGATATACTACCTCCCTCCCACATAACTATCAACACACTTTTTAATGAATCATTCCTTGGTCATTATCACCAATTCATTTTAGGTTTGAGAACTGTGTGGCCTTCCAAGTATTACTGCACTACAAGTCCCGGCACTTCTCATTCTTGCACCTGCTGGATAGAGTTGCTGGGAGTTACAGTTCAACATTGATAATGTCATATCAAGGTGGAAACCACACTTTGCATGAATTTGTCCAATTCTCTTTTAAGGCTGTTGAAACTGGTTGTCATCAATACATCTGGCGGCAGCAAATTCCACTATTGTGGAATCCAACTATTCCTGTTTGAAAAATTATTTCCTACTACTTGCCCCATTTAGATCCAACAGGTAAGCTCTAGTATTATATTTATCCCCTTTCACCACACTATGAATAACTCTGTTATGTCTCCCCTTACCTGCCTTTTGAAAGCAAAATAACTTCTTTCCACAAGAAATCAACAGTCTACATATCAATACAACCAGGAAAAGAATGAATGCATCATGAGAGATTATGAAAGCACGCCAACTTACAACATACTACCACTAATGTTTGCAGACAAATAGATCCCAGTGGAAATCAGTAAGATTTACTACAATTAAAGATGGTACAAAATTGCAGCCCACCTCTTTCTGTCAACTAGGGATCGGGACCATAGAGATATGCTAAAGGTTGCATGGAGAGGCTGAGTTTGTAGACATATAAGATTTTTCGGAGGTGAGAGCGGGTTGTATAACATAAATTTATCTCCCACAAACAAACTTTTCAAGGCTTTGCACTGTCATCAAAACCAGCAAAATCTCCTTGACGATGAGTGGAGAATGGGAGAAAAGTATATGCAGAACACATCAGAAGATGCAAAACCTCTTCCAACCACTTTCAAATATCTTTTTTTTAAAAAAAAAAAATTGTCTCTCTCCAATATCATTCAATTCCTGGATCCAACTCTACCTACCTAGGTACCTGTCCTTCAATAGATCTTTCTGCTCTTAGCAGAGGAATCAAGAATGGAGGGTTATGGAACATACCTTTTCAGTGTCAGTGCAAACTTGGATAGCATTAGGAATGAGCCGTGCAGTTTTTTCCTTGGTCATGGAGCAGATGTCCTTCAAACGGACTGTCAACTGTCCCAAGAAATGGAGAAGCAGAATGTTAAAGAGCATAAAGATAAAGTTTAGTGACCCAAACACAGTATTTCCAGAACAGCCTCGAAACAAGGACTGGGGCATAGTGGGCTGGCAGAGGACAAGGAGGAGGCAAAACGTACCAATGTTTCCCAGCGGAAAATGTTGCTGTAGAAGCATATCCAGTTTTCAGAGAGGTAGAGTCGGCCCTGCAGGAGAATGTCTCTTTGAAGTGCACAGGAGTAATCTGTGGAGAAGCGAATAAGCATCAGTAATAAACATTTAAGGGCCTAAATACACCTGGGAGCAGCCAACTATACACTGTAAGTGGAGCCGTGCCAACAAGCTTTCAAGCTATACAGTAACAGCAGGAAAAGACGATGGGAGGGAAGAATTAAGGGGGGGGGGGGAAGATGGGAGGAGATTTATCAGTATGAACATACATGTAATAATATATGTACATTTTTATGATGATTTTGTACTGTTTTTAATCTGTTGGAATCCCACCTCAATCCATGGGGAGAGGCGGGAAATATAAATAATAATAATAATAATAATAATAATAATTGTTATTGTTATTATTATTATTATTTTGAACTCAGAAAAAAGCAACCTATGGTGGTGGCGGATGTGCCAGGTGGCTGAGCAAACCTTTCATGCGATCAGCCATGTGGTGTCCCAGATAATGATACAACAACAACAACAACAACAACAACAATAATATACTCCAGGTTGCCCCTTCCTATTGCAGACAGGACTTACAGCTTGTGTGGTCTTTATCATACAGAACACAACCTGTATTCAACTGTTTTTCTCTGCAGATAATCTTGTCCGTCTACGATTGCATTACTGTCTTGCCATAACCAGCCTTCTTGATACGTAGAACATGATGCAATATCCCCCATTCAAAACCATAAACTTAGGGTATTCTGTTTTCAGGAGAGTTTTGTTCCAATTCCTGGAGTTCTTTCAATACCAGTTCCTTAAATAGTTGGCTTTTCTGGATGAACAGGTCCTAGCGGAGCAAAACCTGACCTTGCTCTTAGAGGTGTGGCTCTAAAGATCAAAGTCCTCCTTGGTGTTTTAAAGATATAATGTTGTCGTCTAAGGCCAAACTGGAAGACATGTCATTCATGTAATTTGGTGAGTGGACTCTTTCAGACGTCGGAAATTGGAAGTATAATTTAATGTCAATTCGAATGCAATCATGGGTTTTACGTTATTGCGAATTAAATCTTCGCACGCAATTTCGGGTAAGAGGGAAGCCACTCCGAATGCAATCATGGGTTTTACGTTATTGCGAATTAAATCTTCGCACGCAATTTCGGGCAGGAGGGGGTTATTTTCAGGTAATGGGAAGTAATTTCGAATGCCTTCCAAATGGAACAGGAGTTCATGTAAATTCGCTTAACTAGCGAATTTACATGAATCCGCATTGGCTCCATTTGGAGTTGGGAGAAATTCCTCCCATTTGAAAGAGTCCAGTGACTTTTTAGAAGTAAATAGCAAGTGCAGATGGCCCAAACAGGATCGGGAGTGCACTGGAGAGCAAAGTATTCATGCATTGCTACCCGCCTTACCCTCACCATCCCAGCTGGGCCCTAAACTAAATTCCTCTCTGCTCAGCCCGACTCAGTTATTTGCTTTGCAAGAGCTCATCACACATTTGTTAATTGTCTGAATGGTCTCTGACCCATCTTGACTCACTCAAGAAGTACTAATGATGTTTATTTTAAAAAAAATGTTCTTGTTTGTGCTAGATTATATTTCAAGATAAGAAAAAGACATATTCCTCTGAATCCTCTGTTGCCTATTAAACAAGTCATCATTTACAATTTCCTTAGTTCCTACTAAACATGTGGCTTTGACATCCTTCCTTCCTTCCTTCCTTCCTTCCTTCTTTCTTTCTTTTCCCTTTTGATATCAACGTTCTTTCTCCACCTGCCACTGGAGGTAAAATGGAGAAACTGCTGAATCCAATCTTTAAAAACTGCAAAAATGTAGTATTCTACCTTATCTGACAGTGCTTCTACACTCTAGATATAATGCTGTTTGACATCACTTTAACTATCATGACTCCATTCTACAGAACCTTGGGATTTGTAGTTTTGTAAGGCACCAGCACTCTTTGGCACAGAAGGCTAAAGACCTTGTAAAACTGCAGATTCCAGGATCCCATAGGATCTTACAGCACTTACTGCAGTGTCAAACTACAATGTTTGTCCAATGTAGATACACCCCAGAGACAGCAAATTAGACACAAGTCACAAAGAGTTAAAAACCCAGGGCTTTGGGGTCAATTTTTTAACTAAAATTTCTAGAGGTATACATGAGTATAAGCAGTATGTTTCATATACACCTTATACAGTGCACCCACGTCGCATGCAGGCATCTTTTACGTGGCTTTCAACTTATACTGAAAGCCCGTGCCATTACCTGTATGGCATGTGTGCCTGTGGTGCACGCACCTTGGCACGCCAAGTGCATGAGCCCCATTATTTTCAATGGGGGTCGAGCATAGGCAGAACTTGTTTTACGCAGCGGGGTCTGGAATGGATCCCCCGTGCAAGACAAGGGACGTACATACATACAGCCTGCAAGGAATTTTATACAGTATTGTTACTACTTTTGTGTACGAAACAAAGTTTGTGTACACTGAACCATCAGAAAGCAAAGGTGTCACTATCTCAGTCATCCATGAAAAAAACATTTTAGTTTTAATTGGGATTTTGGAAGTCTGGATATGGAAGACTCAGCCTGTAGTGAACTCTTTGCTTGCATAGGATGGGGAAAATCCTGAAGGAGGTCTTACCGACTATGAGGCGCTCTGTGTCGGGAAGCTGTTTGAAGAGTTTCCTGAAGTCTTCATTCCGCTGCTTGTAGGTTGGACTCAGCACCTGCAAACAGTGGAGGCTTCATTAGAAGGAAAGGAAGTTAACGGAAATGGTCAATAAGGGGAAAGGATAGGGAAGAAATATTATACTGTATAACTAAACACAAAAAAAGCAGTAGGTATTATCCCATTTCAGATGTGAATCATGGGGGGAAAGGAGCTAGTTTGGTGAGCACAGATGGTGGTGAATTAGGAAGAAAATGTAGGAGAAAACTACAGTTTTATCAGGAGAACGTAAAACAGAAGGGGTCATTCCATTCCATTTCGATCACAGCACAGTTCCTAACAGTATTAAGAAAGGATCGGGTATCATCTGCATCGAAAGCCTCCCAAACATTTTACCAGAGAAAACCGTCGTTTGCAAGCATTCATTGATAAAAATCAAGGTAGAGATTGCAAGGCATCTGTTTGGACCACAGTGTTTCAATCTGGGATAGGTTTAGAATATTTGGCATGAAAAGAAGAGGGAAAGTTGAAGAAAAGGTAGCCCCAAGGACACAAACAAAGTGACTGTAGCTATGCTAGGTCTTTCTTTGTATTTTCAAACTCATTTGATAAATGTAGGTTTTTCAGGAAGGCAATTGCTATCATCAGATTTCTAGATCCATCACTGGATGGTGTTCTTCATAAAGGATAGAAACATTTTCTTCTTTTTAAAGAAGAGAAACATTAGGACCTAGTATATGCCTTTATGAAACCTCATGGACCTGAAAGATGTTGATGTTAGGCTTGCTCTCTTTTCTAAGAATCTGTTGGCAACTACTGGAAAAACTCTATGGGACCTTCTCATTTTTAACAGCCTCAGCAAGCAATGCTGGCTTTTATAGGGGCTGAAGAGTAAAACAAGGAGATGGTATAGTAGAGAATCTGCCTTCCCCAAGTGCTAGCCATGGAAAATTTCTCTTAATGTGGATATGTTTTAGAAAAATAGTAGCTATTTGGTACCCCAAGTACAGGATCTCAAATACACCCACGTATTGGAAAGTGGAACAGACTTCCACAAGATTGTTGGTAGCTTAGTCTAGTAAAACTAGAGTTGGATCATTCTGTGACCAGATCTCCTTTTCCAGGATACATCCTACATTTCAACTTTCTGCCCAGGAGGAATTTCAAAATATTCTCCATTTTCAGCAGGACTGAGAGGCATGAATTTATATTTACAGCAGAGTTTTTAGCATATAATGTTTTATATGTTTCTTGACTGCCCTACATTTTGCGGTGCCTTGTCCTCCTTTCACGGTTGTGACATCTGGTCACCCTGGATCAGATGGACCTCCACTAAGATATGTCCATCAACCAAACATGTTTACAGTTGTGGATTGTCCAGGCCAGTTCAGTCAAACAGAAACCCAACACTGTGAGTAGGTAATAGACTGTTTTAAAAACAGCCATTAACAAGCCTATAGGAAGATGCATCTATGACTGGTTTCTCCAGCAACAGCTCAGATTTCTTCAAACCTGAACTGCTACTATTAGGTCTTTGTTGCCTCTGGCAGGTTTTAGAATTGGGACTGATACAAAAGTCGTGGGACCCATGCCTTCATTACCCAGCGACACTGAACTGCAAGAGGCAGTTTCAAGAAGGAAAGTATAACAGAACAGGAACAACTATTAATGCAGCTTTCTTTCTCTCCACACAGACAGAGAGATAGAGAGAGACAGGATCAAAAATTCCTCTGGAGTGTGCGTTTCAGCTATCTGCAACCCCTCATGCATTGCAAAAACATTTCTCCGCTCAAAGAGGAAAAGCCATCTATGCATGCAACAAGTATCTTTCCTTTCTTCTCAAACCACAGTACTGTCAATTACAGCATCTCTCATTTCAAGATGTAAGTATTAATGATAATGGTGTGCGTCCTATGAATAGGGCAACCAAACAACATCATCGACAGATAGAACGTAGATCTCCGAAGGATACAATCAGCCATTAAATTATTAGACATTTAATGAAACTGTCAATAGTGGATTTATGTGAACCACAAATCAGATGATTTGACTTTTGCCTTCTTCAGTCAGTTGGAATGGCTAGCATTACTTTCACATACACACACAGAGCAATATTAGCTACCCAACTACAAACATCCAGCATTTGTCGCTTGATCAAATGATGCCAAAAGGCCTTTAAACTCGCTTTTAAATTATGTTAACTTTCAAAAAAAAAGTATCCTGAGAAATTTAGTAAAGGTTAAGTTATTTATACAGAGAAATCTGGATCTATTTTTAATAATAATAATAATAATAATAATAATAACAATAATAATAATAATAATTTTTTGTGGGGCTTTCAGGCTATGTGGCCATGTTCTAGAAGAGTTCCTTTCTGGTATTTCACCAGCATCTGTGGCTGGCATCTGTGGAATTTCTCTGAAGATGCCAGTCACAGATGCTGGTGAAACGTCAGGAATAAACTCTTCTAGAACATGGTCACATAGCCCGAAAGCTCCACAAAAAACTATGCATACCGGCCATGAAAGCCTTCGACTCCACAATCATCATCATCATCATCATCATCATCATCATCATTATTTAGGGGGTTGGAGCAAGTGCATCTTCTACTCTCCCTTAGTACAGGTGGGGGCACACAAGAAGATAAGGGATGGTGCTATGGAATTCTGGATAATTCCTATGCTTGAGATTTCTTGGGAGAAAAAAATATTGTAAATTAAAAGAAAAAAAATAAACTAGGCTAAATCTTCCTCTATATTGTCAATAGAGTCTGATCAACAGCTAGAAAAGGTAGCCTAAGAACATCAGCATGAGGCATGGATTTGAGAAGAAGACACTCACAGCCGGAATCTCTTCCCATCCAGAGCTCTCATAACCTTCAGAAAAATCATGCAGCCACTCCAGGTACCACAGTAGCCTCTTGTCCTCCAGGTCCAGGAGAAGACTCCAAAGCGCCCCACATTCTGACAGAGAATCCATGATACCACACCAGTGTGCCCCACCAGTTTCACTACTCTTCTTTCTCAGTTGCTAGTGGCACGTGGACTTCACTAACAAAATACTCTTAACCTTCAGGCCTGTGACCAAAATTATGAAAAGATGTGGATGGCTGCTTGGAAAAGCGCAGACTGCACATCTGCATTTCACCTCACATGTGGCTTTTCAGATCCAAAAGGTGGAGGGATAGGAACTTCTCAAGACAGTCCATAACAGACAAGTTCATTCAGATAGGTTTGTTGGCCGGTCCAGCTCTCTTGCTATCCTGTCTTGCCACGACTCTTCGGGGATCTCTTCAGCCAAATATATCTCAACAATGCTGTTCAGAGCAGATCATAACAGCAGTGTCCACAGAAGCAACCCGGAGGACTGCATTTCAGCTCCAAGATGGTAACGTTGAAATGGGAAAGTAGTCACCACGTCTCCCTCATGGCAATAAAGTAGCAGAACTTCAAACACCTTAGTTCTAATATCCAACTTTGCACCGCTTTGCAAACCCAATCTCCAGAGCAGCAAGGAGTCAATCCGGTTGCAGACCTTTCCTCCATGCACAGTGTACACAACACAGCTATGTCTGGACTCACTCCAGTGACTGCCCTGGACACTCCTTGTTCCGTCTCTTCTCTAAAAGACAGCTTTATTCCTTGCTTTTTTTAAATCTCATGGAAAGAGAGGGTGGGGAAAAGACACCAAAATGACTTGCACATGTTTTACGTTTCAGTCTCTGGGTTATTCTGTTGGCCAATGCCCTGGAGTAACCTAGCTTTGGCCCTCCCTCCTTCCCAGCAGATGTTTCCTGCAATGCAAAGTTGCTGGACAGAGTTTGCGTTGGGCGGGAAGGAAAGAAGACAGAAAGGCCAATGTGTACAACAACAGAGATGATGAAATCCCAAACTGCTCTGTTTATCAGGGGCTCTTTTCCCTCCGTGCATTTTCTTCATGTAAATATTCAAAGAGTTCATGAGTGTAAAAAAAAAAAAAGAAATGTGAAATTCTCTCTCTACTTTCACAATTCTATCTGAATCAAGAACCTTTGGGGACTTGCTTGATTTTCATCCAGGGTTCTCAATCTTCCTCTGTCTCAATATCACGTTACTTCCATTTTTTAAAACAAAGAGTTGGGAAATCAGACTAAGTGTATTCAAATGTTCCCCAACACAATAAGGATTATATTCGGAGAACAGGGAAGTTGCATGACAACTTGCAACTTGTAAAGAGTGTCTCAAAGCTACAGAGATGCTAGCATTTGGAGACTATGTTTAGGGAGACCAGGATTAAGGGAAAGTTCCATGGACCACAAAATATCCCTTTGCTTACAATTGCTCCAAAAAATCCCAATTGGAGAATACAATTTCCCAGGGTACAAGGTACTTTCAACAAGTGAGTTTGACATGGTCTCAGTATACATGCATACACACTCACTCATTCTGTGGAACCTAAATATTATGAATAGTAGAATAAAACTGGAAAGGAAATGGGGTTGAGATGTGTGAATGGATTTACGGAGGGCATACAAAAGCTGAAAGGGGCTGGTATGGGGGAATGAAAAAAAGAAACAGCCAAGAGAAGTGAGCGGCATTTGTAGTCCACAACACTTACGTCCCCCCCCTTGTACAAGTTATACATAAACTTATACAAGTTTTGTTGTAAGACCAGAGGAATCTAGATATTCCAAATATATTAATACTATGGTAATATCCAGTAATAACTGCTGTCATCTATGCTGGGGACGCCTTTGGACAGTGATAAGTTCAAAACACTGGCCTGGCTGATGATAAGTTCATCTCATTTCAGGAACTTCACTGGCTTCCATCCTATTTGCAAGCATGAATCAAAATGCTGATGTGTAACTTTGGATGCATCTGCACTGCAGGAATAATGCAGCTTGACCCCGCTTTAACTGCCATGGCTCCATCCTACAGAATCCTTGGATTTGTCATTCATTACTCTGGCAAAGAAGGCTAAATATCTCATCAAACTACAAGTCCCAGAATTCCATAGCACTGAGCCTTGGCAATTAAAACAGTGTCCAACTGTGTTATTTCTGCAGTGCAGATGCAGCTTTTAAAGCCCTATATGTACAAATTAACCCATGTATTGAAATCACCTCTGTGTGGGCTGCTGTTCAACAAAAGGGACCAGAAAGAGACTTTTTAATAGTCACACCCATTCTAGGGAATGTCTTTCTCAAGAAGGTCGAGCTAGTGTCAATAATGGTAGCTTTATAGTGCCCAAGCCCAAATATTTGTAATCCTGGATGTTTTTATTGTTGTCAGTTTTTTAAACATGATAGCTTCTGTATTATATTCTTTTATGGGTAGGGTTGGGATTAAACCATATAGGAAGTTTGCTGACAGTAGGATGGTATTTAGATTGTACGTAATGGAAGTCTTACGCAGATGAATAGATACGTAAAAGAGGGATGTGTACATAGAGAAGCAAAAAGGGTAGCTTTTTAATGCTCTGTAAAACTGGTTATAGTCACTTTTCCACTTTCCTTTCCTTATTTATACTCCATTTTTTTCTTTTGCTTGTTTAGTCCAATTCTGCTGAACTTTGTTTGGCTTCCGAGTAAGCGTATCTCATCATTTCTTCCTTCTTCCCTACACTGTGTGAAATAAAACATGTTCCACACCATCAAATAACCATGGTGCAAATTCAGATGCAAAATATTTTGGAAAGGAAAACATTCACTTTCCAAGTACCTGCTTTATACCAAACAAGGCTAATCGATAAAAGAAAGAAAAAGAGCTGACAAGCCCAGTAAGAGTTTGATGTGAGGGTCAGTTATATTCAATCCACATTTAATTCCATTTGTCTCTCCAAGAAAAATCTTTTGATGTACACAGGAACACAAAGAAGCAGAAAAAGCTGCTTCTCCTGGAGAAATCCAAGGGGATAAATCTCAAGGCTGTGGGATACTGGTACACATACTCGTGTCAACACCACATTCTTTGCTATTACACACATTTATGAATCTGAAAGCCTTGGTTTTTCTTAACAAACTAAGTGGCTTCAGGAGAAGATGATGTGGGGTACAGCATATGTTATCATTTGCTTCTTTTCCACGTCAATATGATCTCTCTCTCTTTATTCTGTGCAATTCTAGAAGAGCATATGTTACAAAGTGTTCCAAACTTTTATTTTTTAAAAAATGTTATAAAATGGTTTAAAAGCTACTTAGCCCCATATGCTGGTCCACATGCATCCAGAAATTGACAAGAATGCAGATCCGCCTGGCGTGCAAACTATGGCAATGATGTCAAGCAACCCGGGGGGTTCAACTACTCTTGACAACATGATAGGGGTCATGTGGAAGCATGAATAAAGCACTTTTTGTGTGGCAGGGCTGGCTTTAAATTGGCCGAACCTTTTCGCTTGAGCAAATGACAACTCTTTCCTGCTCTAGCTTTAATGAGGACCCTTTTGAAACTGAATGATGAGAAATGTCTCAGATAAAGATTAAGAAAACATTTCCTGACTATCTGCACGCCTACTCACATTCTCTAAAGGAAAAGGAGGAGCACCGAGACAAACAGAGGCACGAGGGTAAACATTAACTTTAGGGCAAACACAAGGAGCTGGGACAGAATGGTACAGGAAAAGGGTGAGTGGATGAAGGGTGGATTTCATACTGAAAAAGGTCTCCGTGGCTTTGGTGGTGGTTTTAACCTGAAATCTTGGCATAGAAAATCCAAGCAGAAGGCTGAAGAGGTAAAATAGTGAGATGCTGAAACAGGAGTAAAGGGACAGACGGCATCCAGGTATCACAGACTCAGGAGAACGGATAAGGAAAGCAATAGAGAGATGTGCAGACAAAGTCACACACCCTCTCCTTTTGGACGTAAGGGCTTATTCACATAAAATCTAAAATGTACATAAAATGAACTGGTAGGCTTGAAATGATGGGCATTACAAAGGTGGAAAGTCTTTCCCACTCAGAGAGTTGGATACACACACCCACACACTTTCTATCTCACACACCTACAGTGATTTCTATGTTGTGGCTTGACACACACTATGTGTGTGTAACATACACACACACTTGGAACCCCACTGTTTTTCATACACATAATACTTCAACAGCTAGGAATTCAGTGACACTGGGTCAGTGGGTTCATTGAAGCCCACTATTTTAGGGAATTGCTAAGTATTCTGTTATTGACAGTGACAGCGCTGGAAACCAAGGCATAGGACTAAAGGGTGTAGAAACTGGATATTGGATAGGAAGCTGGACATACAATAAACCATTCTTCATGTTCAAAGCAGCAACCAAACTGCAAAACAGGGTCTCTGCATACTTCAGTAATCTTTTCAAATACTTCTCCATTTTAACATAAGTAAGGAAGCATTATACCAACATTGCAGTTTGGGGAAGAGGACCTCTAGGGCTGAGAGAAGGACAGCTTGCTCAAGGCCATCTAGGTAAAGTTTGACTGGGGAAAGATTTGACCTGGCTAATTCCTGTTGCATGTTACTGTGGCCATGAGTTGATGCACCAATTTTCTGAACTGAGGATATCATACAAAACTTCAGTGTCTGGTTGTTCCTCTGAAACAGAGAAGGTGCTTAGGCCACTTGAAAAAGGTCCTCACTGCACACGTTAACAGACCGACATGCATTCGGGAACTCCTGAAGTTCAAATAATGCAGGTTTATATGATCACTATCACCCATTTTTGGACTCGTTCTTTGTACATCACCCAAGGCCATATCTGCACTGGCCAGGATACTCTGGGGGCAGACCATAGTACCCTGGCCCTGTTACCTGGCCATCTTTTCACTGTGATGGCTGTCTGCATTGACATCCCACCAAGCTGCCTGGCACATCTGCCACCATCATGCAGACAAAGCCCTAGGTTGCAATGTTTTGCAACTAGCATGAGGCTAAGAGCATCTGAGAAAGTAGCTCAATGGTAGAGAACATCATTTCCATCCAGAAGGTCCTAGCCTCAGGCCCAACATCTCCTGTTAAGACTGAAAAGATCTCCATTTGAAACCAGAGCAAGTAGCGGCCAGTCAGAGTAAACAAGACCGAGTTAGACAGACTAATGATCTGACTCAGTAACTGCTTCCCATATAAACCAAGGAAAGATTGCCTTACAATATTTACTAGGCTTCTATTGATAACATGGGGATCGTAATACATAGTTACTTCACAAGATTGCTATAAAGATTACTGGGATAATGTGGGTGAATTACTTTCAACACTGGCACTGCACAGTATTATTGGGTTACAGAGACTGACTAACAGAGCAAGTATTTATTGCACCACAACAAGCATTTATTGCCGTAGCTCACCTTTTAAAATGTCTTATTAAACCAAGGGACCTGCTTTCGGAAAGCGACAGAACCAGAAATCCCTTTATTGCTCAGGAGAGGAAAGCAGCCTCATGAGTAAAAACTCATTGGAGTTATTATTGGGAATGTTCCTGAGCTCAAAAGCATTTCTTTAGAAGTGAAAAAACAAATTTTGTCCCAGTGTTTAATCTAAGGAAAGTGTCAATGCGCAGTGCCAAAGGGAGAGGAAGAGGTTGGAATCAGTTATTGAATCAACTCCAGGGGTTCCTGGATCAGGTGGATCATCTAGATCCATTTCAGTCTGTTTTCAGGGCCTGACTATGGGACAGAGACTGTGTTGGTCACCTTGATGGACATCTATGTAGGGAACTGGACAGAACAAGCATGTCCCTGTTAGTTCTGCTGAACCTTTCCATGGATTTCAATACTTTCTAACTATCTCTCTGGGATGGGGCTTGCAGGTGCTGTTCTACAGTGGCTCCATTCTTTCCTGGAAGAATGCTATCAGAGTGGTGCTGCAGAATTCCTGTGTGGACCATGGAGTACCTCAGAGTTTTGTCTCCTATGCTATTTAATATAGAGGTAGGTTGTCAAGAATTTTGGAGCCAAGTGTCACTCATATTCTGATGACACCCAATTCTATTCCTCCTTTACATCTAATTCCACGGAAGCCGTTCCTGTCAGTGGTGTCACTGGGGGGTGAAGGAAGTGTGGACTGCACTAGGTGACACCTCAGAGGAGGAATGACACCCAGTTCAGCCCTTGTGATGTGTGTGTGTATGTACACCAGTTCTGCCTGGTCCCTGTCCCTTCTTCTCCACTGCCTTAGTTTTTTCTTCGAGGAGGAAGCTGGGGCATCGGATGACTAGGAGGGGCAAGCATGAAAAGGCCACTTCTGCTACCTCACTTGTCCAGCAACCCTCCCGCCATCCTAGGCAGGCGGGTGGCCAGATGAGTGAGGAGCAAGAGAGGCAGTGGTAGGGGAGGGGACACAGGGATGTCCATTGCTGTTTTTGCTGTCCAGCAGCCCTTGTGTGGTATGGCGGGTGGCCAAGCAGCTGGGAAGTGGGGGCAGGCCACTGTCTTTCTCCCACATGCCAGTAGCACTCTGTACCAAGTGACACCAAGGCTACTGATGCCACTGGTCCCTGTGTTAGACTGGTGACTATTTTTTAGGGAAAAAAACTCATATAGTTATTTATTTATTGATGACTTTGCATGGTTTTTAATTTGTATAGTTTTTAAATATCAGTTTCTTCTGAGTCTCTTTACAGGAAGAAGGATGGGATACAAGTGAATAAAATAAATAATATAAATAAATAAAATTCTTCTGTAGCTTCATGAGGCATATAAGATTACGTAGCGTTCTCCTGACATGACTACTTCTGTTTTCCTTTTGTAAAAAAAAAATTAAAAAGCAAACACATCAAAACCACAATAATATTTTACCAGTTCTTGTACAGGTCAGTAAAGTCTGCCATACTTATTGCAACTGTTTAAGGGATGTCCTGCATGGTATCACATGGAGCAAATGCTGCCTCATGGGCTCATGAAGCCTCCTTTCCTAGCATACAGAATACGTGTCAGTTGGCACAAGTGCCGTTCATCTAGCTTCTGCTCTGTTCCGACAAACCATGCCAGCATCTTGGAAATACCAGCCTGTTCTGCCAACACCACTGATTTCATGAGACAGTAGGAACCTCAACTTTAGCACAAATACTAATGGGGATTTGGCTGTAGAAGATGGAAGATGGCTACAGAGGTAGGAAAGTTCCTTACCATGCAAGGAAAAGTATGCCCTCTTAATAACAGGGACTGGCACTTCAAATCTGAGCAGCTCGACACATTCTATATGGAAATCAAACAAGTTCAAAATCATTTGGGAGGCTAAGCAGCAAGCGCTTGAATGTGGCAAGCTATAGATGAGGGTAGACAAGTGGGGTCTGTAATCACCATGAGAAAGGTAGTAAACAGAAAGTGGAAAGGAGTGACCTTTGTGCACTAGAGAGGGTAACAAGAAAGACTGGCAGACGAGAGGTAACAGCAACAGGAAAGGCTGGAAAGACACAGGAAAACCAGTAGAAACCTGCAGGAATAGGACTGGTGCTTCTGCAGAACTTATCCTTAACAAAAAGAAAGGACATTAGGGACATTTGAGCTCTCCTGATGCAAATGTGCACCGCTTATTTGCCCAAATGTTACAGATTTGTGCACAAATGTTTCATAGCATTTATTTTCAGTAATGGAAATACACAATGTGCAAGAAAAATTATATTGTTGGTTGTTGCTTTCTGCCTGTTTTTGTTTGTTTTCTTTTGTTTTAGGTGAGCAGGAAACATTTCTCTCTCCCTCTTCTTATGCACAGTTCACTAACTATTTTGGAACCAGGTAACCTTAGATCCAGGTAACCTTCGCTGGATTTAGAAAGCTCATTAATTTCAATTAGAAGGGTAGTTAGAAATCTCATAGGAAGGCACCAGCCCTGTTTCAGCATTGTGTTTCCACCTGGTAAATGGGTCTAGAGTCTAATAGCTAGAACTAGGACAAAATAACCCAGAAATTCACAGACAGTGCTTACTCTCCGGATGTGTTGTCTTTCATGCTGAAAAATACATAGAGAAGGGGGAGGGGGGAGAGCAAGAGAACAGAAATAAAACAAGGACACACCAACAGTAAATCATATACATGCGCACATGATCCATGGATACAGATTGCTATGTAGCCAGTCATGCAAACAGCCTGTGGATGAAAAAGTCACGTCCTGCTTCAGCCATCCAACTATTACTATTTTTAAAGCACATAAAGAGATACGCACACACACGTATACAAAACTATCTTGTCCTTGACTTATCTTGTCTAGAACTCAAAGACAAGTGTGGGGGGTCTTTTCTTGCATCTGAATAAGTGGGTTGTAGCCCACAAAAAATGTAGGCTGAAATAAATTGGTCGATCTCAAAGGTGCTATGAGGCTCCTTCTCCCCTCTTTTTATCCAGAACTCACATTTGTCTGGCAACATTATGCTGTTCATATGAACAGTTCCAATATGATCTTTTCTTCTAAATGTGTGGTTTCTGAAAAGCCATGGAGTCTCACATGTGGAGAGCCTCTCAACCATCTGTGCCATCCCTGAAAATGCCCTAAAAGTGGGTGACACCATAGCTACTCATTCATTTGCCCATTAGAGATCCGTTTGGATCAAGGAAGGGGATGGAGCAAAAGACATTAGCCAAGGACCACCCACAGTACTTGAGGCTGACTGATGGAGACAGCAAGAGCCTTCAAAGAAACCATGTGCATTGGTTTTTTGCTCTGTTATTTTTTTAGAAACAAAGACGTCATCCAGCAACTGAAAGCAAACATGCCAAGGAAAATAATCCCCACAATAATCTCATGGAAAATGCTATGCCCCAAATACTTTTCTGTGGCTGTACTTTTTAAATGGAAAACTCAGAGTTTTTTTATCAATACATTATTTCACAACATTGATTAGTAACCTGATAAACAGATCCTATACTAGTCAAACCTAGCAAGTTTCACACTATCATTGACTTTCCCCAGGTGACTCTACTGAAGGAGTCAGTGTGTCCCTGCATGGGCACGCACGCATATGTACCCAACTGGCATAACGGCACCAGTAGGTTGTTTTCCATGTCTTCATATTTTTCTCTGTAACATTTAGAACACTGTAAGTGAAACATATGCTACTATGTATCCAGGAGTAATGATGCTGACCATGTAGCAAAGTGCAATAACATCCAAAATCCATAAAGCAGTGATACCTTTTGGGGGCCAACCAAAAATATGCTACTACGTTTGCCGTGTTCTAAAAGATTCATTTAGCATGAAGCTTTGAGTGTGCTTGAACTGAGCTTTTGTATGTGTGTGTGTGTGTGTTGTGTGCACATGTGTATTTTATTGGACATGCCTGTCAGGAGTTGCCTATGTACCTTGCCTCCCTTAAAATGATGGGAAGGTGATGTGATGGGATATACCGTAAAAAAAGGACTATTGCTGAGACATGGTGATCTCAGACACAGGTGCTGAGATAACAAGGAAGGGGGGCAAGCATGAATCAAGCCTGTTCAAGGTTGTTTCAGTGAAAAAGAAACTGGCTGTAATAATATGGAAGGGGTGGTGTGGGAGTGCAAGGGGAAAATGTGTTTGTTAATTGTGACAAATAAGAATTAAGCCTGCCAGGAATTTGAAAATGTGTGCAGTTTCATTAGACAGTTTTAACGCATCCTGGTCAGTTCTGACAATGAATGTCATTACTGTATATACTCATAAGTCTAGAAATTTAGGTCAAAAAATTGACCCAAAAAAACTGAGTTGACTTATCCACAGGTCAATGTAAGTACTGTATCTTAACTCTTATTTAAAAGAAGGAACCATCCCCTGGTGAAAAGCAAGAGTATCATCTGTCCTGGAAACACTGACCCCCTTTACTTTCTCATCCATCCAGTCTTAAGAATAAGCCCAAAGAGGTATGTCTGATGGACTTTTGGAAGTTATTTGACATTGTTTTGCTTTGCTTCATCCTTTACATCCTTTCCTATATGCCCCTAAATTTTCCCCTCGACTTATCCACAGGCCATAGCAAAATCCATAATTTTGGCCCAAAAACTTGCCCTCGACTTATTAATGAGGTCGACTTATAGTTGAGTATATACGGTAGACTGGAGCTCCAGTTTTCTTAATAAAGGTTTTTTCAATTTTAACTAGATTTCTCAACTCGATACCCGGCCAGACCTGACAATGACCCAATCAACTGCTTCAGTTCAGTTACTTTGAACTTTTATATAAACAGCTGAGTTTCTATAGGCATGGAGAAATTAATATGGCCAACATCTTCTCATCTCCTCCTTGTAGAGAGAGCATTCTAGACACCTAGGGATGCTGGCATTCTTATCACTAAGGTGGGGGTCATGGCCCAGATCCAAGGGCAAACTTCTCCAGGACTGGTTTCTTCCAAGGAAGAAACCTCTGGTGTATCGTTCATCTCAGAAGAGGCTGCTGGCAGGTATTAGTAAATAAGATCCTCTCTCCCTCAAAAGAACCACTATCATTACTCTTTTTAATTTCAATTTTTGGAATTAGAAAAATTTTGGAATTTTTGGAATTCAGCATCTTCTGCATGTATCTTTTGCCCATACGAAAGAAAGCTACCAGCCAACATCTGACATTTTCCAGACCTCGGACATGATCTCAAACAGGCACAGCTCAGGGCCTTGGGGCACAGGACTCTTCCAAATACGACGTCTGAGTCTGCTGAATGTCAAGTATTTTGGACCAGTTGCTTCCTTTGGTTTCAGTTCGAGAACATCTTTGTGATAGAGCTGAGAGCACTATTCTGACATTATACTGTACTGATACATTTGCAATTCCTGTCCTGGCTGAGGGCCTCCATCAGTTTTGCATCATTCCCTCCTCTTTGTCAATTTGTGTGGCCTTGATCCAAGGACAGGGTCGGGGAATAGGAAGAAGACGCATGTGTGGGTTTCAGAAAGATCCAGTACTGAAACTATGACTAAGACCCAATTTATTTCCTGGCTTCAGCGATACTGTGGATGAAGAAAGGGAAAAAAAAGCACCTGATGATATTGGCTCAAAAGGAATTAAGCAAACAGAAAAGAGTTTGATAAAGATAAAGGGAAATGGGGTGCTTTCCTAGTACGTGGTATTACAAAAATGGAATTTGTTCTTCTTGATTCTCAGTCGGAAAAGAGAAGAGCATGGAATTAGCTAGGCATACATGCACAGAAAGCTTCTCTGTTGTCTGACTTGTTGCTCTTACAAGCATAAGCAGTCGCCCTATTGCAGGCTAGAAAGCATGCAAAAGAAGTGGAATCTTCTTAAGGAGAATTTGTCGCACAGCATTAAGTCTGCTAATCTAGGAAACTGATTGGAAAACACACCAAACAAACAAACCCTGGTTTGGATTACTATATCTTTGATTCTTTCACTCTGGCATGAATGTGCCTTCTGCCTAGGCATGGCCTTCCTTTACTTCTCCCTTCACACTGTGAGAAATCAAACCACTTTATCTCTAATTAACCACAGTTTCCCATTTGGTCCAACCTCGGGAAAACAAGCCAGGATGTTGAAACCAACTTGAAAGCATAGTGATTTCTTGGTTTGACTCATCACACTACAGGAAAAATTCATTCATATTTCAGCTAAACAAGATGGGATATGATAGTCTAACTGCAGTCAAAGAAAGACAAGAAGAAGTTTTAGCCAATTTAGAATTAGAGTTCTCCAATCTCTTTCTCCAGAAACAAACGCCAACTGCTGGCCATCGTGCGGAATGTGTGATGTCTTAGGTAGAGATTATGAATCAAGTAATTTGGGGTACAAGCAAGTATAATTCAACCCAAGGAAGCAGGACAAAGCAGAGAAGTTCTACATGTGTCCATGAAAGCTTGCATGAATAAGTGGAAAGCTATTCCTGTTGTGCAAAGCAAATGCAAAAGGGAGGCAGAAAATCCAACAAGAAGCAAAACAGTATATATCCAGTTCTACTCAAAAAAAGAGAGTGCTTTTCCATCCTAAACATGCTGAATATGAGTGCATCCACACTGTAGAAATAATGCAGTTTGACACCACTTTAACTGCCAAAGCTCT